>CM054002.1:7706418-8433989 GCA_028641665.1 Chelonus formosanus
AAGGAAAGAACTCTGAATAAATAGCTTTTTCAGATTTTAATTACTCTTTATTAAAAAACACCTTATTTTGTAAATTTTTATTATAAAAATATTTTTTAACTTATAATTATGATTTTCAAAGTTAAACATCTTCTTGAAAACAATCTTTATAAAAAAGAACAAACGAATAACATATTCTAGCAATTACAAGTACATTTAGATTCATTAATTCTATTGCTACTCGATTTGTATTTTATAAAATAACATGTGAGGTTAAATTATTACATGTAATGAATAAGCTTTGAAGTATTTTTCGAGAATCTCTAAATACTACCACTCTTATCATTATTATCATCGTCATCGACATCAACGTCTTCACTTTTAATCTCATCATCATCATCTTCATCATCATCATCATCATTTTGATCACTATTTCCACTCGCATCATCGTTTGAAATATTTTCATTGATATTTACAATGAGAGAAACATCATTATTTTCATCGTCATCGTCACTTTCATTATTTCAAACTTTCATATCAGTTTCGAATGCACTATCACTTTCTTCTTCCCCTTCTCCATCGTTAAAAAATAAGAGAATATCATTTTCATTAAACTCTTCAACTAACATAGGTAGGAACACATAAGTGTGCTCTATGTCATCATACACTAGTTTACAGATGGTCTCATTCGAACATAAAAATCTTGTCTGTTCCCTCATGTGCGTTCCATAATGTTGAAAGGCATATTTTATTCTTCCTTCAACTTCGGGAACTTGTTGCCATTGAAAAGGTATGAAAACCATATAAAAGAATGACCAAGGTTGAATGTATGTGCTGAAAAAAAGTTATTATTTATATGCAACATATATAACCAATAAAAAATTTCTAATTAATAATTTTTATTTTTTTTTAATAATACTTTTCAATGGCATTGATGTTGACATCATCATTGATGATAGCTAAAGAGTTCATATCTTCAATCACGATCTCTCCATTCACAATATCCAACACTCTTACAAATGTCCAGATATTATTGTTTGGGTCGATTATCAAGTGCGTCACGACATTTTGATATGGGAAAATGAAATTCTCGATAGTCCCAGTCAATCCCATCAAGGTTTTCATCGCTGAAATTATCAGGTGCACAAGATAGTTATCAGCTGTAAAATTTTCCCATTCTTGTGGAACTATTATTTTCATTTCTATCTCAAATGAATCCATCTGAAAAAAATTTCTTCAATTGTACTATTGATATTTATTATTTTTTGAAAATTACAAATAAAATAAATAAATAAATTAATGTATATAGTATATAGTTTGATATTTTTACAAAATATATCTATCATTATGATAATAGTTAATATTTCACTTTACTAAAATATAGTAATAAAATTCAAAACAAAAAATAGACAGTAGAAGATATTAAAGCTTCGTTTTGTTCCATTCAATTGATATATTTGAATGTAAATTTAAAAGGGGCGGTTTTTAAATGTAACCCATTACAATTTACAGGGAATTGAAATTTTGTTTTGAGTCACTAGAGGGCAGAAATGTACATCAATAGATCGATATTTTTGTTTCTTACTCGCTAGAGGGCAGATATGTATATCGATAAATAAATATTTCTGTTCATTAGTCACTAGAGGGCAGATGGATCAACTCAAAAACATGCAAATGTTTCGGATTAAATAGCGTCTGTTGTTTTTTTTTTTTCGGAAATTATTTGAGAATTGCTAAGAAGTTGGAAATAAATTGAGTTTTTACTTATTGTTATAAAGATTTTATATTTGGAAGGCAATTTTTTATAATATAAGTTAAATTTGTCTGTAACCGCAATAGTATAGAGAAGTTTCTTCAATTTAAACTAATCTTAACCTCTCTTTACCACGCACGTGGTAGAAGAGTAGGTTATCATGAAGGCAAAAAGAGAAAAAAGGAACGATGGAGATATTGAGCTAGCGGGAAAAGTAAAAGCAAAAATGAATGACGAAAGATTGAGAGAATCAGACTTATATACGAGTTTACAGAAGGAAGCAGCGGGCTCAAGTGATACGGATATTGGTAGTAGATCAAGAAGCCGTAGTCCTATCCGCAAGGATAATTTGGGGTATGAGAATAAAAAGGAAGAGATATTGCAATATAATACCAATGACAAAGGTCCGTTTATCATAAGATTAAAAAAGTAGACAAAGATAATGTAGCCTCAGTGCCTGCTAAACCATTGATGGCCTTAGAAGTGTGTAGATTGCTTGAACAATGTGCAGTTAAGTATGATTTGGTGACCTCTTTGTCTAGGAGGTTATGGGAGGTCACATTTTATTCTAGAGATGCTGCTAATAGAGCTTTATCCAATCCATATTTGGGAAAACGAAATTTGATTGTCTGGGTTCCTCGTGCCTTGGTATATAGAAAAGTGATAATAAGAGACATTCCCTTAGACATTACGATGCAAGAATTAATAGGGGATTTGAATAATGCCAATCCTAGTCTGAAAGTAGAGGAAGCAGAAAGAATGAAGAGAAGAGAAAAAAATAGTGGACAAAATATACTTGTAGATACATTCTCAGTATGTTTAACTATTAGAAACAAGAAAGTACCAGAGTATGTTTATTTGAAAAAAACCAGAATGGGCGTAGTACCTTATATTCAACGTGTTACTCAGTGTTATAAATGCGGTAAAATAGGACATATTAGTAAATTTTGCAAAAATCAAGAGAAATGTTTGAGATGTGGACTAGATAAACACAGTGAGGATGAACGATGTCAGGAAAAGCCTAAATGTATTAATTGTAAAGAGGAACATTCAACCTTGGATCGCAGATGTCCAACATTAACAGAAGAAAGAGAAATTAGAAAGATTATGGCTTATGACAACGTTGATTTCAAAGAAGCAAAAAAGAAATATGCAGCTTGTAGCGGAATAGGGACCAGTAATAGGGTTCCAGTCAAAAACGCTCAGAATTTTCCTGAATTGAAAGTACCGAAGAATATTGAGAATATGAGTATTTTTGCTGAGATAAAGAATTTGGCTTCTGTTAGTAGACCAAGTAGTGATCGTCAAGGTAACCGAAGTAAACAAAACGTTTCACAAGATAATAGTGCAGATAATAATCCAGAGGGATGGAAATTTCTAAGAAATTTCATCCAAGTCGCCCCAGATGCTGATAAACTGCTAGGTAGAATTTGGAGGACCATCGAGCTACATCTTTCAACTTTTGGAAACCAACATGGAACTGGAAAAAATAAGGTTTCTTCAATGGAATTGTCAGAGCATCAAGAATAAAATGAATGAGCTTCAGCACAGGGCTAATAATTTCGAGGTTATTTTGTTATCAGAGACTTGGCTTGTGGAAAAAGATAATATAAAAATAAGAGGATTCGATATAATACGTAAAGACAGGGTAGGTGTTACTGGAGGAGGTGTAGCTATTATTGTAAGTAGTACTCTAAAATACAAAAAGGTTAGTAACTTATATGACTGTAATGGAAAAATAGAGGTATGTGCCATTAAAATATTTGTTAATAAAAAAGAGTTATTGATAGTATCTTGTTACAGGCCACCGGGTGTTTGTGTCTCTGAGGCCTTGTGGAAGCGTTTTCTGAGGCAATTTAGTGGTAGATTTTTAATAGTTGGAGATTTTAACGCCCACCATCCGCTTTGGGGAGGGCAAAATAGGTGTTCCGAAGGGAAAAAAATTTTTGAAGCTATTGAGGAGTCGGAGATGGGTATAGTGAATAAAGGTAACATGACATTTAGATCAAGACAGTATGGCACGGAGTCAGCGATTGATTTAACCTTAGCAGACTATCAATTTCTTCTTTCATATAAATGGAAAGTAGAGCGAGATAGTTGGGGTAGTGATCATTACCCGATTTACATTGAATTGAACAAAAAAGCTGAAACGAATATAATTAAGCAGTCAACATACAGAGTCTATAAGAAAAGTACAGACTGGGAGCTAGCAAAGAAGAATTTAATGAATAAATTGGAGGAATGTACAGAGTTAATTGCAGATACTAGTATAGAGACTCAAGTCAAGTATACTACTTTTACATCAGTGATAGCTGATTGTATCGTTAATGCTAGCCCGAAAAATCGATGTCAAACACCAGCTTTTACAGGACATAATAACCAATCTAAAAATACTAAGCAGAAAAGCACAGCAAGTTTTTGGAACGAAGAATGTAATCGGTTAGTAAGATTAAGAAAGGCAGCTTTAAAGAGGTTGAAAGAGTTTCCTTCTCGTGAAAACTTTTTGAAGTATAAGAAAGCAGAAAGTAATGTAAAGAGTAGACTTAAAAAAATAAAGAGAAACTACTTTATGGAATTTTGTAATTCTATCAATAGATTCGTTAACCCAACTTACATATGGCGTAAGATTGGAGGACTCAAAAATGTATGGAACACAGGTGTAGGATCTAATGAGTACGATGATTCAAAAATAATGACAATAATGGAAGCTATTGATAAGCTTTGTCCTGCATGGACGAAAGTTGGAAATCCAGCGATTAACACCGACATGGGAGATCCATTTTTGGATCTACCTTTCACTATAGAGGAGCTTAATGTAGCAATTGCGAGTATGAAGAAAAAATCATCTCCTGGCCTAGATGGTATAGATTATATGGTTATAGGATTTCTACCAGACGAAATGCGCGAGCTGTTGTTGAGTTTGTACAATGGAATTTTTCTTAATGGTGCATTTCCCCTGGAATGGAAGCAATACGCAGTATTCTTTATTCCGAAAGCAGAAGGAAAAAAATTTCGGCCTATATCACTAGCTCCATGCTTATTAAAAGTATTAGAGAAGATGATTAGTATGAGGCTGAGTTGGTGGTTGGAGTATAGCAAATTACTTCCCCAACTTCAGTTTGGTTTTCGAAGGAGTAGATCCTGCTTAGATAATATTGCATTACTTTATCTGGATATATTTAATGCATTCGAGGAAGAGGAATGTGTTGGAGCAGTTTTTATGGACATACAAAGTGCATATGACAATGTTATTGCTGAAATTTTAATTGACCGACTTAAAAAACTCAACTTGCCCAGGAATGTACTTATGTTTATATATAATTTGGTCTCGGAAAGGTCTCTGACATTTCGTTATGGGCCAATCGACTGTCAAAGGACAGTGTGTCGAGGTTTACCTCAAGGCAGCGTTCTTAGCCCAACTTTGTATAATTTATACATGTCTTCGATGGATATGGTAATCAATCAGGAATGCAAGATGATTCAATTCGCTGACGATGTCGCAGTATACGCTACTGGACCTTATCCTACAACGTGTTTACAGAGAATTGAAGAAGCTACGCAAAGTATAAATACCTTTTTGGGTTCAAGTGGATTAAAGCTAGCACCGGAAAAATGTAAATTGATAGTCTTTAGTAACAAAATGAAGATTAGATCTAGAAGATGGTCAATCAAAATCTTGGATGAAGAAATAGAATCGGTAAACACAGTCAAGTTCTTGGGAATATTTCTTAATTCAGCACTCAATTGGGAACAACAAATCGAAGCGATAAGAAAGAAATGTATTAACCCGTTGGCGATTCTGAGTTACATCAGATCGACTTGGTTAGGAGCGGATCCACTCATTCTTATACGACTGTACATAGCTCTTGTGAGATCTAGAATAGAGTATGGTGCTTTTATGTTTCATGCATTAAATAAGAGTCAGATTAACAGACTGAATGTAATTCAGTATAAGGGATTACGACTGGCAATGGGATACATGAAGTCTACTCCAAGAAATATTATTCTAGCTGAAACGAAAATTGCGCCATTACAAACCCGATTCCAATTTTTGTGTAGGAATTATCTTACTAGAGCAATTACAAATATAGATCACCCGATTATACAGGTCATTGAAAAAATTTTAATCAGAAGAGAACAACCTACCAAAGTTTTTAAAATGGAACTTCCTTGGTTGGTCAATTATTACGAAGAATTGGATTCATTTAAATTCTTGATATCAAGCTCAGATAAGCCTACTTGTTTCAGTAATTCATATGAGTCATTGCTTTACAGGGCAGCAGTCTCATTTGAAGAAGGGCTGGATGCTAAGAAAAGTCCTGAAGGGCGGAAAAACTTGGATATGATGGTTAGAAGTTTAAGTAGCAAGGGCGTATGTTTCTTCACTGACGGCTCCAAGGGAACTCACTCTGAGTATGTTGGGTTTGCCGTATTGTGTGTAACTGATATGAAAATTTACTATTGCAGAACAAAACTCTTGGCATCGATCTTTACAGCCGAAGCTATGGCCATTAGAAAGACCTTAGAGATTATAGAAGAAAAAGAAGAAGGAAATTATTTCTATATATTTTCAGACTCTAAAAGCGTGCTGGAGGCTTTGAGTAGGCCATCGTATTTCAAAAATCATGCACCGGTTATTGGATTGATCAAGCAAAAACTTATACTGTTAGCAGAGCAAGAGAAACAAGTTCAATTTTGGTGGGTTCCGGCCCATTGCGGAATTAGCTATAATGAATTGGTAGACATCGCCGCAAAAGAGAGCTGTGTAAAGGGAATAGACTCTCAGTTTGCTACACCTAGCTCCGACTTCAGAAGTAGATGGAAAGAAAAAATGAAAGCAGAGACAAGTCAATGGTGTATAAATTTAGGTAGAGAAAAAGGTATTAAATACTTTGAGAATTATGCCTCAGAGGACGCGACCCCATGGTATCAGAGGATCAGACTCCGAAGAAAAGCTTTTGTATCTTTTAATAGGATGCGCTCAGGCCATCACTCTCTTAAAGAAAGTCTAATTAGATTTAATATTGTTGATTCAGATATATGTGAATGTGGTGAAGCCAAAGAAACCATTAATCATATTTTATGGCAGTGCAAAAGGTTTGATTTGGTAAGAAGTCAGTTTGTTAAAGAGCTTGTCAAACAGGGATTTTTCCCACCTTTTTGTATAGAGTCATTTTTGCATAGTATGACACCAAATGCAATTATTGTGATTGCAAAATTCTTAAATAGTATGGACTGTAATATTTAGTATTGATGATAAGAGTTATTGTGTTTTTTCGTCAGTAGAATGGAAAGTACAAATAGCGTATAAGTTATAATATTCCTATTTTTATAAAGAAAAGAAAAGGTAAATTGTTTTGAAATTAAAGAGTAAAGCCAGTGGCTTCAAGTTGCTATAGCATAAGCACATACAAATTACCTTAAGATTAAAATATTATATTATAAAAGTATATGTTATAATTGGTCTATGAATTACATATCACTATTATTAGTATCATAGATAAGATAAAAACTGTTTTGTAAGAAAAGAAAATATTTTTGTTAAAAAGTCTGTATAACTTTGTAAACTGGCGGAATGGGCAATACAGCCTAACGCCATCTATCTGTTTTTATTAAATAAAAAAAAAAAAAAAAAAAAATGCGAATGTTTCCCCCACCAAATAGTTTATTGAAAACTTAAATTTACCCGGGCTTTTGGTGGTTTAAAGTAAATTTAAATCTAAGAGTCTATGTAAATATTATTGAATAATTTTAGAGAAAATTGAATACATGAATGAAGTTGATGTAATTAAATACGTTTTATTGAAAATCAGACATAATACATATTAATGTTAAAAGTAAAATACATTCATTGAGCAATTCAAGTATAAGATTGTGCAATAATACTGAATATAGTAATTTGATGTGCGTAAAAATTTAATTTTTTAAATCTGTCAAAATAACCTATACATGTAGGTATTTTGACAGATTCCAGATCAACCGTTCTAATAGGGATACGTACTTTTCTCACCCTGGAAAAAGTTTCGAATGTACTACACTGTCGAATCAACATTACTCCGAAACGGAATTAAGCCGAATCCTCATTGTATCGATTGAACGATCATTCGAAAAGACTTTCAACCGATTCCTGTTTCTTTCGAAATGTTTAAACATCGATTCAACATTTATCCGAAATCTTTAAAAACCGAATAGTTATTATTTCGAAAAAAAAAAATTTCTTGCCCGATAATATAAATATTGGCAATGCCTACAGTATAAATCAATAGATAATGCAGGATTCTATAAACGAAGTAGATATCTGTTGCATCCTGTTGAATTAATTTGAAAAATATAATTCTTATGAAAATATTATGCGAGCAATAGCAATTTACTTATTTATTAATGAAGAATTTATTTATAATAATCATAAAAATTTAATCATTTTATTTATTAACACGAAATCATAAATTACAATAGTAGTCATTACTTTTTAAAGATAAATTAGCCAAAATTATTGCAATTATGTTTCAAAAATAAGATAATTTATTGATAAAAAAGCGATACAAATTTTTATTAAACTTAGTTGGAATCTTTTTAAACAAAAAATTTTACTTTTATAAAAAATAAGAAATTTTTACTTCAATAAAAAAAGCCAATGTTAAAAGAATTATAATCTTCAAAATGAGAAGCTTCTGTAGCTTCAAAGGAACATTATGTTTTAGCCAAATGATAAAAAAAAAAACTATTGACATTTGTCGATTTCAGGAAGATGAATTCTTTCAACTGAAACTGCAAGTACATTACATATTGGGCACTGAAGCCGTTCTCGATACTTTGAAGCATTTTCTACACCAGCGGCACAACCAATGCATGTATATGCATGATTGCACGGGGTCCATATTGTTTCAACGTAATTTTTTTCACAAATTTGACATAATGCCGAGCACTGCTTGCCTTCTGTAAAACAGTGAAAAATTAAATAAATCCTTTTAAATCACCATTACGACAAAATTTAAAACAATAGAATTTTTAACTACTATACCATCGTTGTACGAAATTGGTAGAAACACTTTTTCAATATTTCTTACTGTTTCTTCGCAAACGAAGCAACTTGAAGTCAAAGTATTCTCGATACATGCAATACATAAATATGCATGATTGCATGGTTTAAATATTCTCGACACTGGATTATTTCTGCACATCTGACATCGAGTATTATTATATTCCTTGTTACCTACATAAAAAGTGCATATTTGATAAAACCAAAAAATAAATAATTTTGATATATTCAATAATTATAGTATGTGTCAAAACAGATAGTTATGTTTTAAACGGAATTACCGTTTTTGAAAACTTCATCTTCTTCATGGTTGACACTTGCTAGTAATCTTTCAATTTCGATCTCTGCAAATTAATGTTTTAAAACATAATAAACAGGAATTAATTAATAAACAGGAATGAAAACAAGTGAGTATAAAATACTTACTTTGCCGTTTGTTATATTCAATAACATATATATCGTCATCTAGCCATTCCAATGGTGGGTACTCAACCAAAAATTCATCAACTATAAAGAGTTTTTTAAAATTACATTCATTTTTCTTAAAAATATATTTTCTATTATAAAAATATTTCTTTGATATTCAAAATTCAAAACTCACTTTCATTTACTAATCGTTGATGTTTTTTGTCAAAATCAGTTTCATTATCGTAAACACAACATAATTCTTCTGATAATGATTCATTATTATAAATTAAATCATTTACAAAGTCACTTATTATTTCTGACGCTCTGTCTAAAAAATGCAAATTACTGATACTACCAGTATCATACAAATCCCATAGCCGACCAAGTAACTTTCTCGAGACACATTCATCTGCTTTTGGTGTCCGAGTGATTTTAGATTTTTTCATTCCGGTTTTCTTTATATCATGAGCTGATTCACTTATAATAGAAACAATTTGTCCTGTAATAATTAATTGAACATATCTAAAGTAAAAAGCAATCGTAAACATTTGTTTTCATTGATTTATTTACTCACGGATAAATGTTGTTTGATCAGGATGTGGTGTATTCATTTTGTTGAATAGTGTTCGTCGATGCATTAAAGCAACGTTGTTAACTGATTCAAAATTTTGATGAATGCTGAAGCACTCTCAGCCTACATTCTTCAACCAAACCGTTCGATGATAATCGAAAAATCCAGTAAATATTTTTAATAAATGCATTGGAAGTAGATCCACGAAACTTTCAAAAGTATTTTCGATTTTTTCTGATGGTAATAAAATAAGAGCAAATATTTTTTTCATAACATGTTTCACGTCATCATTTTGAAAGTTTAACACTTTTTCCTTTGTTATTTGAAGCGAAATCTGTCATTAATAATTTCATTTAGTATTAAATAATTTTCTCTTACACTAAATCAGGAATCAATAATAAAGAGATGGTGTTACGCGACTTACACGACAGTAACTCTCAAATGTTCGATGAATAGAAGAATGAAGAACGATCCTGTTACACTCACGAGAAAAGATATATTTAAAATCACAAAATATATTAAATTTCTTATCAGAAGATAATCGAGTTTTCACATGGTTCAGAATGTCTTTACAGGTCTTCAAACTTCGATCAGTTGATAAAAACCATCCAAACGGAAAAGCCTAAAATTTTAATTCAAATTATCATTTTACTGAAAATGTTAATGATATTATTATTTATTTATGTTATATTCGTATATATATTTCTATTTTTTGACATCTAGAAATATTTTAAGAAACTTACATATTTATTATATTCGCCGATGACAAAAGTTAGAAACCGTGTATGACCAATGTTTGGAAAAATAGTATTTGTCGAACTAATGTGAACATTTTGAATATCCAATGAATTCATTAGTTCAAAGTTGTCAAATACTATCGCATTATTATTTATATTTTGGACATTTAACGATCGTAATTCACATGCATCAGTAGAATATCATTTAAAAGATTCCCACCCTTCAGACTTCAAAAGATCTTCTAATTCATTGTAGGTTTTGCAATTTGGTAAATTAGTACTGTTACGCCATGTCAACATTGTCTTTCGAATACTTTCAAAAGTATTTCTTTCAGCTGCATTAGGATGTCTAAACAGATACAAAATAGAAAGAGTAAGAATAGAAGTATTGTTTAGTATAAGATTTCAAAAATATAAATGTTTGATACTTACAATAATTTCATGTCGTTATAAATATCTTTTAATGGACGAATTTGAGAAATGGTTGCCTCATATAATGATCGTCGAAAAACCGAGTCATCTTCTACTTTTTTTATTTCAGTTGTATGATTATGATCCTGTAATAAATAAAACTTTCCAAATTTATCCACTTTTCCCGTCGCTTTGCAATTTTCCTTCGATCTGTATTTGCACCGGTAATATCTAGTCACATATAAAAATGATGTCAAAATTAAAAAATACCATATAATTATATGATATTTTTGATAAAAGTTACTCTTACTTTCAAGATTTATTGAAAGATGTAAAAAACGAAAAAAAACTTTAATTCATTCACAAATAAACTTACTTAACATCTCCAACAGCTTTATTAAAAGTATACTCTCTTCCATCAAAAATATGTTCACAAACTCTTGGCTTAATTTTACTTCTTCTCAAAGTTGAATTTGACATTATTAATTTTAAAAAAGAAATTTTTTTCAGATAATTTTCTTTTAAATAGTTTATTTTAATTTTTTCACACTTTTTCAATTTTTTTATTGAATTCTTTATCAACGAATATAAATTGTAGAGTTTCACAACTTGTATTAATAATGGTTGTACTTGCTGAGATAGTTTGAATAAGATAAAACAATTTACGTATATATTCGTTAAATGACTACACAACATTTTGATACGTCTTTTGTTTTAATTCCTTCGCGAAAATTCTTTCTTCGGCGTTTTTAGTTTTTTACGCATACATGTGTACCAACCAATAATCGCCCCGCGCGAGCACAAGACAATCGTCTCGAGTCAGAAGTTTGTTTACATTAGTGGGAACGACCAATACATGTATCAAAGCTTAATATCTACATGTCAAATTAATGAAAGTTAAGTTATCGATTTTAACCTATTCAGTGATTTATTACAAAAGTGAAGAAATTTTACAATGATGTACAATAACGTTCAAGTTGAAAAAGATTATAAAACGATCTCAAACAATGAAATAATAGAGAATTCCGATGGAAAAATGTATTTCAATGGACATTATTATTGGTGTGTGAGTAAAAAAAATAATAAAAAGTAAGTAGTACTCATTTCTTAGTATTTTATCAATAATAAGTTATTAACAAAAATAAATTCATCATTATTAATAATTGAAGTAAAGTATGGTTATATTTTTCTAAAAAATTGCAATTGTTTACATGTAGACATAATTTTTTTATATTTGAATAATTTTTGTTTATTATATTTCAAACAGGTACATGATATGCGAAAATTATGTGAAGAAAAAGTGTCCAAGTCGTCTGAAATGTGACAATGGAGAGTACATAGTTATGAAGGACCATAATCATCCTTCAAATAATGATTTACAAATCAGTTGTGAATTTCGTGGAGCAATAAAAAAAGCAGTAACTCAAGATCTTCGGAGTATACGTATAATATATGATGAAGTAGCTGTAAGGTGAGAACTCTTAAACATGTATTAACTTATAAATTTGAAATTATAGCATATGTAATGAATTAATTATTTTATAATAAGTAGAGTTTACTTTCATTTTCTAAAGTGAAAAGCATAAGTCTTCAATGAGTTTGATATTTTATACAACATGTTTTATAAACTATTTTAATAATTCAAGAAAATATTTATACATTATTGTAATACATTTATTTGCTAATGTTAAAGTAACTTAAACATGACAATTAATGATATTTTTTGCTATATATTATTTGCAACTATAATTAGATGATAGTTTAGATGTTAAAAAACATAAATACTTGTTGATAATTTTAGCTCTTAAGATATTTTGTAATTTTGCATCTAACAACATCGGAAAAAAATATTTAAATGTTGAACTTAGATATCCAAAAGGTGCTGCACTGGAACCATTTCAAAAATTATCATCATCAATGTATAAATGGCGAAGTTTTTATCGTCCTCCTATTCCACGTTCATTAGAACATTATGTTAATCTTCTGAACATGACAAAGTGGAAAGACTTTATTCAGTCCAGTAATACAAATATCATTGTGCGTCAGATTACTGCTTCAGATAAATCAACTGCAATAGTGTTTGGTGATTTAATGTTTTTAAAATCCATTTCGATAACACACATATACGTTGATGCTACATTCGATATTTGCCCAAAAAATCCAAAAGGAATACAACAATTCTTAACAATAATGGGGGAAATTGATGATTGTGTAAGTACTGTATTATTTCATGTTTTTATGCCTTTTTTTAATTGTTGAAAATTAAATCTTTCTAATCAATTATTAAATTATTTTAGGCAATACCAATTGCATGGGCTTTAATGACAAATAAAACAAAAGAAAGTTATATTTCTGTATTCAAATATTTCTCTACAGTACTTGCTCCGCATCTAAGAATCGAATCATTCATGACAGATTTTGAGATAGGTTTAGCGAATGCGATTTTAAATGTATATCCAAATGCTATGCAACAATGCTGTTATTTTCATTTTAAACACGTAACATGTGACTCAATATATTTGTAACATTGTTTTTATAATCATTTTAAATTATAATATTTATTTCAGGCTCTCATGAAGAAAGCTAGTAAGCTCAAATTATTCGAAAAAATAGAAAAAAGTGATGATGGAAAAACATTTTTCAATAAATTAACTGTACTAGCGTTACTGCCAGCAAATGACATTGAAGTCGCTTTTGGATTGCTCCAAAATTAATATTTACCTTTAATACCAATTTTTCATTCATTTTTGAATTATTTTCAAAGTTATTGGTTGAAAGTGATAACACCGAGGAAGTTCAGTGTTTATAAGCTAACAAACAAAACTAATAACTATATCGAGTCTTATCACAAAACTCTTCAAACAAAGATTGGTCGGCATCCAACAATATGGGAGTTGACAAGTATATTGGACATTTGTTGTATAGTTACAAATAAGAACGAAGCAATAATATTAATAATACATACTTATTTATATTTTTTACAGGGAATATACTTGCAATTCAAGAAATAACGCATATTGAAGTTCAAACTTTGAAAATTGGTCAGCCACTTCGAAGGGAGTGTCGGCAAAAAAATAAAAAGGAAAAGGAAACTCTTTGGAAGTGGTGGATGATGTATGAAAAAGGAATCCTAGATATTTCAGCTTTTTTAGATCATGCGATCACGGTTTAAAATAGTATACCATTCAAAAACGAATGATGTACTTGCAGTTTCAGTTGAAAAAATTCATCTTCCGGAAATCGACAAATGTCAATAGTTTTTTTTTTTATCATTTGGCTAAAACATAATGTTCCTTTGAAGCTACAGAAGCTTCTCATTTTGAAGATTATAATTCTTTTAACATTGGCTTTTTTTATTGAAGTAAAAATTTCTTATTTTTTATAAAAGTAAAATTTTTTGTTTAAAAAGATTCCAACTAAGTTTAATAAAAATTTGTATCGCTTTTTTATCAATAAATTATCTTATTTTTGAAACATAATTGCAATAATTTTGGCTAATTTATCTTTAAAAAGTAATGACTACTATTGTAATTTATGATTTCGTGTTAATAAATAAAATGATTAAATTTTTATGATTATTATAAATAAATTCTTCATTAATAAATAAGTAAATTGCTATTGCTCGCATAATATTTTCATAAGAATTATATTTTTCAAATTAATTCAACAGGATGCAACAGATATCTACTTCGTTTATAGAATCCTGCATTATCTATTGATTTATACTGTAGGCATTGCCAATATTTATATTATCGGGCAAGAAATTTTTTTTTTTCGAAATAATAACTATTCGGTTTTTAAAGATTTCGGATAAATGTTGAATCGATGTTTAAACATTTCGAAAGAAACAGGAATCGGTTGAAAGTCTTTTCGAATGATCGTTCAATCGATACAATGAGGATTCGGCTTAATTCCGTTTCGGAGTAATGTTGATTCGACAGTGTAGTACATTCGAAACTTCTTCCAGTGTGAGAAAAGTACGTATCCCGCAGTCTTCTCTGTGACAAATAAGACAGAGATAGATAGATCTATTTTGTGCTCTGTCTTGCTCAGAACAAATGATTTGGAAATTTTAGAATTTTTTGGTGCCCTGAGGCTCCCTTTTTTACATGTATCCCTATAAATTATCATTTTTCAAACGATTTTCCTGTTACTTACTCAATTTCAATTGCCGTCGAGCTTCAGCCTTCCACCGCACAACGCGAGGGCGTAAAATCAACTTCGGGTGTAGTCGATGAGGTACAATATTGACATACAATAAGACGGAGGAGAATTATTATTAATTAAATTATTTATTATTTAAAAGAACAAAACAATACATAAATGTTAAGCAATAGAATTATAAAACTGAATTGAAAATATATGCTTTTTAACTACTACAGCTGTGGAGTCTTGGCTAGGGCACTCGCCAACTGTTGTATCAAATTATCAAGTCTTCGGTTTCCCGGCTTGACCGCTTGTGGCGTTGCGGCTTGCCGACGCAGGTTGCCACACGGGAAATTTTCTGACTTCAGTCCAGCCTTAATAATAGAAATCATTTTAACAGTTCAACAAATATTGGAAATTCAAATACGCGGGAAATGATTTAATTTTTACATTTATTATCCTAGGAATCTTCTTTAACACTGTAGCATTTAGTCCGTAAGCAAATCCGACAGAGTACCCTGTAATTGGGGACGAAAGTCATGTTCCCCGAGCAGCCCTGTCCGACTTCCTATCTCTCCAATGGTATGTACACCTGGATCCATTAAGGCTGGGCTGAAGCCAGAGAGGCGACTGATTCCCCCTATGTAAATACATTGGATCGTATGTTTCTAATTTCTCCGCGAATTCATATTTTTACTTAGGAATTTTGGTCTCAAATTAAAGCTCATTTCATTCTGCAATGCGGAATCTATAAATTTTGATTATCCAATTGATTTTTTTAATAAAATAATTAAAAAGAAAATTGCATAATTATGAATTTATTTGCCGCGCTTCAACGCCAAGATGGCCGCTACAAGGTTATGAAAAGAAATCATTAATAATTCATTTTTTATTCAATTTGCGCTTATCAAACTTCGTTTCCGCAATTCTTGCACCGTTTTTGTACCTAAAAAAACATATTTCAAGCGATATAATTCGATAATTACGAAGAAATTAGAAACATACGATTTCATATGGTCTACGTTGGAATTAAGTTCCAAAGTATCTAACAGATGGCAGCATCATGCTATCCATTGACCCCAGTCATCCAGACTTGAAAAATGCTCAATCCCTATCAAAAATTGATGGTGCCCTGCACTTTTCTGACAATTGCATTAGTGTAAATGTATTCACTGACAGTTATTGAAATAAATAATGAATAAAAATCTCATATAATAAACGATATGTATATTTATTTCGTTTATGATTATTTTTAAACTAATGTCTAATAATAATAATAATAATAATTCAATTATTACTTTTAATTTAATTAATTTTTTTTTTATTCATTGTAATAATTTGTTATTACTTTGTAGTTAATATTTATTAACTAAAAATTTAAATTTCTCATTTTTGCGTCTTAAAACTAGTCAATGATTTATTGTTTATTATCATTATTTATTATTATTTATCAGTATTTGAATTTATGATGGTACTGAAAGATAAAACTATTTATTTCGTTTATTGTCATTATCAGAAAATAACAATGTTATTGATATTAAAACAGGCCTTTAAATTGTTAATATAAATGCTGAAATTATATGTGATAAAGATATTTTTTTTTTTTTATTAAAATAATATCAACAATTATCATTATAATCAATTACATTGCTACAGTAATTGTCAAAATACATTTGTCATTTATCCGATTTATTATTGTATGATTTAATGAATATCTTATTTTATTGCAATTATTCTAAATTCTGATAAATCTTCATTTATTATTATATCATATATTTATTCATTCCTTTTTTTACTGAAAATTTGTAATGTATAGTATTTGCTTTCGTTAAAAAATTACTATCTTTAATTTTTCTATTTATATTCTGTTCAAAGACATTCAATTTAATGTTCTCATTAAATTATAAATCCTATTTCAAATTTTTTACTATCAAATATGTGTATGTACAACACACACATATACGTACATATAGTAGTGAGAACTACTTTTATGCAACACGATGAAAAAAAAAAGTTTAAATAATCCGCGGCGAGTTTCGGCACTTCACCGGCAAGCTCTATCCCTACTCTCTGTACCCGAGCCTGCAACTTATGATTAATAAATGTGACTTCTGATCGTAGTAGTATGCTAGCTCTGTGGTCAAAGTGCCAGACTTTTATTTTGCCGAGCGGCGTTCAATCCCTGTCGCGGCCAATTTTTTTTTTTTAGTAAAACTGCATATTATTGCGATCTGTAAATATTAAAATAAGTAATAAATTGTATTTACAATTTTCTATTCTCTATTCTTTTAATTATCATCGAAAATTAGCATAGCATAGGTAGAGGAGGATATAATATTCTTTTCTTTAAAAAATTGCTTCTCAAGTTTAGTTCAATCAAAACAGTTTTTAGCGCTGAATCGATTAAACTATTCATTATTCATTGAATGCTATGAACTAAACTTGAGAAGCAATTTTTTAAAGAAAAGAATATTATATCCCCCTCCACCTATGCTATGCTAATTTTCGATGATAATTAAAAGAATAGAGAATAGAAAATTGTAAATATAATTTATTATTCATTTTAATATTTACAGATCGCAATAATATGCAGTTTTACTAAAAAAAAAAAATTGGCCGCGACAGGGATTGAACGCCGCTCGGCAAAATAAAAGTCTGGCACTTTGACCACAGAGCTAGCATACTACTACGATCAGAAGTCACATTTATTAATCATAAGTTGCAGGCTCGGGTACAGAGAGTAGGGATAGAGCTTGCTGGTGAAGTGCCGAAACTCGCCGCGGATTATTTAAACTTTTTTTTTTCATTAATGAGTAGTACACAAAAGGTGACTTTGTACCAATGTAACTGTACAAAAAAGGGCTTATGGTTCTGTTTAAATATTTTCTCATTAGTCATCAATTTACTAAATAATAGTTTCACATAAAAATTAAAATTGCTATTCGAAACTAAATTTAGCATTATGAAATTGCAATTACATGCAATTTGAATAAAAAAAAATTTGGTCGCAATTGGAATTGAATACTGTTCGGCAAAATAAAAGTCAAGCGCTCAGACCAACAGAGCCAGCATATTTTTATTTCTGTTGTTTACTTTTATATCCATATAAGCTTATCACATACAAAAGTAAACAACAGGCTAGGAACAGAGAGTGAGGGCTGAGCTTGCTCGCCAACCGTTCGACTCGCAGTCTTCGCTGTGACAAATAAGACAGAGATGAATAGATATATTCTGTGCTCTGTCTTGCTCGCAACAGATGATTCAAGAATTTTTAAATTTTTTGGTGCCCTAAGGCTCCTTTCTTTACATGCATCCCTGTAAATTATCATTTTTTGAACGATTTTCGTGTTACCTACTCAATTTCAATTGATATCAAGCTTCGGCCTTCTATCGCACAACGCGAGGGCGTAAAATCAACTTCAGGAAATTTTCTGACTTCAGCCCAGCCTTAATGCCTGGGGTGTTATCAAATGAGCTCAACTTATACCCTCCGAGTAATTACCGACTGCAGGAGGAATTTTTTTGTGTAGAGAGTTTCCAGTCTATAATTTTTTAAGTCTACGCTATATCGAAAAAAACCACAAAAATATTTATTATGACTTAAGTAAGATGTTTAAGGACGTTAAATAATTTTTTTTATAATCAAAAAAGTAGCAAGGATTTTTGCGATTAAGATTTATCAACAAAAAGTCCTTCCATAATGAATGATTAATTTTCGTCTGTGTAGTGTCAGAGAAGAGAGACCAGTATAGAAGTTCAGTTCTTATGGGGGCTAAGAAACTGAGTTAGAGATTACAGAAATGACCGCGAGGTGGCACGCAAATACAGGATTTGAACGAGTAAACCTAGAAGGCGGAGCATTGCTAGGCTTGGGACTAGAGGGAGAAACGAGGAAGAGCGGCTATGTCTTCCGTTTCACTTACACTCTCGTAGAATCTCAACGTTGATTCTCCACAACTCTATACAGCTCTACAGACTTAACAATTTCCAAGCTTCGCCTGCATTAATCTCGCAAGCTAAAAAAATGATAACGGTAGTCATGATGACCTAATAAATGATGTAGG
Source organism: Chelonus formosanus (assembly GCA_028641665.1). Lineage (NCBI taxonomy): Eukaryota > Metazoa > Arthropoda > Insecta > Hymenoptera > Braconidae > Chelonus > Chelonus formosanus. The sequence goes on from CM054002.1 coordinate 7,725,527, forward strand.
ATCATTAATTTATTGTTAAAAGAACAATTGACGTCCCAGAATAATTTTTGAGAGCGCCAACTTGTCCATAATAGCCGTAGAGCGCGATTCGAAGATCTTTAAAAATTCACATCTTCTCTAATTATAAACATTAAGAGACGAAAATTAATATAGATAGAGACAATAACCTAATAAATAATGTAGAATCATTGATTTATTTTTAGAAGAACAATTGACGTCCCAGAATAATTTTTGAGAGCGTCAACTTGTCCACAATAGCCGTAGAGCGCGATTCGAAGATCTTTAAAAATTCACATCGTCTCTATTTATAAACATTAAGAGACGAAAATTAATATAGATAGAGACAATAACCTAATTTAATTCAAAAGTTATTAATTTTTAATGTCCGAAAAATCGAGTTAAAAGTACGTTTTGCTCTGTAGTTGACGCTCTCATAATTGCCCACGTACACTCGGGAGCATTAATGCCTGGTTTGTATCTTCTGAGCAATTACCGACTGAGGAGTATTTTTTTTTCTAGATAGATTTTCCCATCTATAATCATTTAAATTTTTATGACTAAATACCCTTTCTATTATCCCTTCAACAATGAACATTTGTACTTTAAATATTTTGTATATGTGTAGTGTATAACCTCAACAAAGAGAATAATTTTATTAAAATTGAATAAATTTATTAGTCTTAATATTTACCTTCATCAGTAAATTATTTTAGATTATTTCAACAGTGTTTTCGAAATTTCATGTCAGAGCTCTATCTTCACAAGCAGCATCAGAGAGTGTAAAGGAGGAAAGTGTAAAAGAGGATTATCATAATATAAATCTGAAACTCAAAAGTTTTTGGAAATTGTTGCTAAATCATTGTATTCAGATAAAGAAGTAAGTTTTATTGTTCGTGAATTGGTTTCAAATGCGAGTGATGCACTTAAAAAATTACGATACATGAGATTGAGTGAAAATTTATCCGTAGAAGAAGGAGGAGACAGGAATTCAGAAATACATATCGTGACAAATAAACAAAATCGCATTTTAACCATTCAAGATACAGGGATTGGTATGACTAGAGATTAATTGATTTCAAATCTTGGTCCTACTGCACGATCTGGCTCAAAGGTAATAAGAATTCATTAAATGTCATTATTATATTTCCTTGTAATCTTTTGAATATTTATTTATTCTTTTATGCTAGGCTTTTATAGATCAATTGAAAGAAAAAAAATCTTCAGAAGATCCCAGCAAGATTATCAGCCAATTTGGTGTAGGTTTTTACAGTGCATTTATGGTTGCTGAAAAAGTTGAAGCATTCACTCAATCTTATAAAAAAGACGCAGAGGGATTATATCGGTCATCTGAAGGGTAAAATGAAAAATTTGACTCGTTTAATTTACTTTAACTCGTTTTAATTCATTTTACATTTTTTTCTTAAAAAGTTATCATCAAAATTATTTATATAAATAGTTATTTTTGGATATTTTGAAATTGATATACCTCCTCGCGCGATCTTCTACATTCTCTGTACCATTTTCTCTCTCTTTCACTTACAATCATAAAATAATTTTCCATATATTTATTCAATTTGAAGAGTCCTTCTTTAAATCCCAACTCTCTTTTTATTCTGTGATACTGAAAATGAATTGAAAATTTTTAATAGTATTATTTTATAATTATTCAAATCATACAGAAATATTACAATTTTTTTTTAATTACATTGTACTCGTATACAATTTCGATGAATTTTTGACAGTTCTCCTCCCAATTCTTTTAATTTTTCATTAGTCTAGTGATTAATCTAAAAATTAAATTTTTTTCAACATTTTTTAATTATTATAAGAACAAGAATACAAATTGAAATGTGAGTAATAGGTTAAAACACAATTAAATCATGTATTTCTTTGTAAAACAAATTAATTTACCAATAACTTTACAACTTTTGTATTAAAATAGAATTTCGTATTATTGTTCTGTTAAAAGCAGCTGTTGAATGAGTGCTAAATAATATATGATTGTTTATTATAACTTGAAATAATCCAGTCATTTAGATAATTTTATGTGTTGCTAAATAATTTTTTATCAATTTTAATCATTTTTAATTTTCAAGTGTTGCTAAACACTTGAATTTGCAGTGTAATCATTGTATTAATCTTGAGGATTATAAAACTAAGAATTTTGAACAAAATATTTTTTTATTTATGATGTAATGACGTAAAGATGTAATTCAATAGCGGATGAAATATATATAAGTAATATTACTTAATATTTTTTTTTTCAGAGGAAATTTAGAAAGCAAGAGACAAAGGCCTGAGTATGATAAATTGTTGTTGGATCCGAAGATAAAGTATTCTAGTTCATATGAGTCTGAAAGTGAAAAAGGTGATTTAGCAGCTTCATTACAAATCTGGGGTGGTGGTAGACCACTAGCATTACCTGTTCATAAGATCTACAAACATTTTCCAACTCGGTGGAAGTAAGTTTTGACTTATTGATGCTTTTATTTACATTTGCTCGATTATTATTTTTAATTAAATTTATTTTTGTATGTATAGTTGTAATCAGTGGGTAACACTTTCAATATCTTTTTCAGATCTGCCCAATTATGCATCACTATTTACGATTGTGCAGGACCAGGTCGTCAAATTCCAATAGGAGGTACGACAATATCTCTTTTTGGTAAACATGGTGTCATTAGACAGAGAATGATGGATTTTAGAGTGTGACCTGGAGTAGAAGCTGATGGTTCTAATCCTTCAACAACACCTAGTAAAGCTCGTGATTACGGCGAAGATGCGAAGGTTAGCCAAGTTGGCTAAAAAGAGAAGAAATTGTCAAATGTCAAGGGTTGATTGGTTAGATAGATTAACATTTTGCAAAATAGAACTGATTAACGAACGTGAAAAACATGCGTCTGAGTATCTTTATTCAACTATTGAGTTTTCAGAAGTCACAATGGACGGTATACCTTACTCTACTGTTTATTATGAAAAAGATGGTGATGAAGTGGTTCAACATTGATCACAACCAGATGTTTTTACGATTCCGGATTATTTCATACTCTAGAAGAATCTAGTTGAAGCTAAACATCATAAATTAGCATTTAGTTTACGTAGTGATGAGAATACCAAAGAAGTCAAATCAACTTTATGTGTCAAGGATGCTCTTAATATTATTATGGGATATCCACCAACAACTGCATTATCAATAGAGGAACAAGATTTAATATGTAAATTCCGATAGTATTTGTTAACACAGAAAAAAGCGTTGACTAAATTTGTCAAGTGTGTTAATTGGAGAGTAGCTGGTGAGGAAAGACAAGCACTAGAAATGCTAGCTATCTGGACACCACCTGATCAAGAAGATGCTTTGGAACTTTTATGACCAGCTTTTACTCAACCTACTATTAGAAAATATACTATTGGTCGATTAAGTCAAGCTTATAATGATGACTTATCGAAAATATAATAACAATTTATTTAATAGTTACCTCCATTTATTTTCAGTTGGTTTTGCCACATGCTGCCATGATTTTGAGAAAAACAATTTTTCCCAAACCACAGTTCTCATGAAAATTAATTCTTTCTCTTGTTTGCGAGTCCCTACAAAAAAGAATCATAAAAAATTATTGTAATTATTAAATTTAATTGATATATTTATAAGATAATAATTTAAGTTAATTAATTAATTAATTACTCACACATTGTTCTAAAATTATTTTATTTTTATACGGTCTTGAGTGTCTTTATTAATTATATTGTCCCTAACTGTAATTTTTGTTAAGATTCATTCGAGAATATTTATTTTAATAGCGTATAAAAAAAAACTATCACTTATTGTTACGTAAAATTATGATTTTCATTTTTTTATTTATAAGATATAAAAATTTAATATGTTCATGTATTATTAATAATGATATTTATTTACAAATAAAGACATTTAAAAATGGTTAAAAACAATTATTATTATTTTTTTATTGATTATAATAAATAATTTTCAATATTATTCACCATAATTCAATTTAAAACATTTAAAACATATTATCATTTGATTGGTTCCTTCATAATCACGTGGTATTGCCATCAACTTCGCCATAATAGAATATACCACGTGATTTTTAGAGAACCAATTAGAAAAAAATGCGCGTTAAAACTCAAAAAATAAAATGAAAAAATAATGAATGTTTCAGAAAATAAATTATCTTTGTAAATCAGTAGCAATTAATAATAATTTCAATTTATTATAATCTAAGTTTGCAATGTGGTAAATACAATCATTAGGCTGCGAAATAGTATCATCTACAGAATTGTTAATATTACCAATATTATCACTATTTTCTTGAGTATGGGATGATGGAGAATGATTATATCTTCGAAGGAATTTCATTTTTTTACGAGATTCAATTAAAAATTGTCGACGTCTAGTGATTCGACCATTTGAAAACGATGATCTTGTTGATCGGTACCTTATCATTACTATTAATAATGATACCAAAATGATTATAAAGAATATGTTGATAGATTGATTGAAGAACGCATTTTATTTTTGTTCATAACTTTACATCATATTTACAGCAACAATATTACCAAATTTCTTAATATGATTTGATGACAATCTGTGCAGCAATATTTATGCAACAGTGTATAAATATATTTATACATTTTAAATAAATTCATTGCTAGCAATATTAACTGTAAATGTTATGTACATGAAATGTAAAATTTATAACGCATCATAATGGCTAAAATTTCTCTAAACAATCTTGCAACATATTTACAGCAAGAAGATGTTCAAAGATTGAATCATTCTATGAGTATTTTACGTGCAGCAATATTCGTTTAATAATTAACAAAAGATTTCATATATTTTGTGATAACATATTTACATCATATTAAGATGAAAATTTTTTGTAACTATTATGTAAATTCTTTGATGCTTCACAATGATAAAATTTTCTATCACGATTTTACATCATATTTACCATAGAGATACTTTTAAAGATTTATATATTAGAAAAAGTGAAGTATATGAATAAATATTGATGCAAGAAACTGTAAATATAATTAAGCATTCTATGATTTAATAATTGCATCACGACTATCCAAAAATTATTTATAAATTTAACAAGATTTTTTATTCCCAAATAGATTTACGAAAATTTGATGAAAAATTTAGAACAATATTTTGTCATCATCATATGATATCATTCTTGTATATCGGGGATGTAATTAAATGTTAGGTCAACTTAAAATTATTAACACATTCTAATATTTGATCCAATAACCTCGGTTATATATAATGGATTGCAAACGTCGATGCATTGAAGAAGCTAAGTTTCGAGTAATGTCTACTCTATGAGATAGTCTTCTCCAAATTTCTTCCACATTATTTTTGACATCCTGACGAGTTCTTACTATTTGACCCGTTCTCCAGTTCGAACTCATAATACCTAATGAAAAAAAAAAGAATAAGTCTCGTCTTAACAATTTCATTTAAATATTTAAATAATATACGGAGATTGGAATTCTATTTAGATATAATTATTTACTCCAAATATTTTCTATGGGATTGAGGTCAGGAGATTTTGAAGGATGAGGTAATAATATAATTTCTGGGTGGTGTCCAAACCATCTATTTACTGCTCGCGAAGTATGAACTGCACTATTATCTTGCATGAAGAAAATTTCTTCATATTCTTCTTCCGGATATATTTCTCTCGCAGCAGGTAACATAACTTCATCCAAAATATCTATATATTCTTCAGAGTCCATTCGTGGAGAAACCTCTTGAAGGGCCATCAATCCATAGCTCGTCATACAACCCCAGTACATTACGTTTTGACGATTACTGTAGTTGTCAGGAACAACGTATGCAGCATTTAAACGATCACTTCGTGGTCGCCAAATTTTCAATTTTCCACACATTGATGATGAAAATAACTAGAAAAAAAAATGATTGAATAAATTGTACTAATTATATATATTTTCCATTTCAGATAAAATACTACAAAACGTAAATGGCAGAAATGAAGCGATTCCAATGACAAAAAAAAAAAAATATTTAGATAGATGAAGAGTTTAAGAGATCATGTATCTCTTGTTGATTTTGTTACATATTATGCTATGCAATCAACGAAGCTAGCATTGGACCGTTATCAGAAATAGCTACTATTTACAGTGCTGAAGATATGCCGCTGGTACAACCTCAGAGAGTGTCTGCATTGAGTTTCAACAGTACAAGCTTGAATGTATCTTGGCATCCTGTTGAAGAAACTCGAACAAAGGTCAGAGGCAAACTTATAGGTTACAGAATTAAATACTCGCCACAAAAAAATCAAGAGGAAGGAGCTGTTTACTATTTATCTCGAACTACAAGACCTGGGTCATTGATTGTTGGCCTTCAACCAAATATATACTATTATGTTAAAGTGATGGCTTATAACTCAGCTGGTGCAGGTCCTGAAAGGGAAAGATTCCTCGAAAAGACATATTGGAAAGCTCCTCAAAATCTTCCAAGTTCTGATCAAGTATACGAAGTTAATCCTTCAACAGTACGGGTTGTCTGGCGTTATGTGCAACAAAGTCTAGATGAAGAACCACTAGATGGTAAAGTACTCTTTTGGAAAAAAGAACAAGATATGGTTACTACTAACGATACTCTTATTCCTGGAGGATCAAAACTTGAAGCTTTTGTGACGAATCTAAGTCAGGGTAAATCATATAACCTTCGAGTACTAGCTTACAATGAAGGTGGAGATGGCAGGATGTCGAGCCCACTGCTTCAGTTTCAAATGGGTGATCCTGCAATGTTTAGAAGCAGCGCTAGCAATAAAATTTTAGATATTACTCTTGTAATCTCTATTTTATTATTTTAAAGCAACTAAACATTATTTAAATTAATTTCTATATTTTTACTTAATTTTTAGTATAATTTTACGTCTTGAAAATTATTATATAAGACTTGAAAACGGTTATTGAAGTGAATAAGTAAGTTCTAAAAAAATTTTGTTATTCAAATAGCTTAGCTAGACAAATGACAAACTTAAGTGGTCTTAAATTTGATATCAATACTCTAGAGTATAATAATGATAAAATTGTCGTAAATTGTAATAATAAGTGAATTCAAGATATCTTAATTAGTTTGATAAATTAAATTAATTAGATTATAAATTGATAATCGAATTTTATCAAGATTTGTAATGCAATTATCAATTCATTAGATCTGATTTTTTATTTTTATCTACTTTTTGGAAGTTTTTTTTAAACTTTCCATTTTTTAATGTATTGATTGTAATCAGCTATTTACTGCCTAGGGAGCAACAAATATTTTTATAATAATGAAAGAATGGAAGTAAATAGACTTAATCATGTTGTTGCGCTTGTATAATTGCTGAGCGATTTGCAACATATTTTTCCGTCCATGTTTACTCTGTTAAGTGAAAGAATAAACTTTTATATGTAAATATACGTACTAACCAAGTTGTATCAGAGAATTGCATGAATATTATGCAATGACTTATAGTATTAATGCAGATCACAAATTTATTTACTTGATACTTGATTTAAGTATTATATGTTCTATAATACATAACATAATAAATTGAATAAATTTTTAAAAATATAAATACATTATTGTAAATTTTCTTTCAATCTCAAATATGATACTCACCAGATTAAGTTTGAAAACAATTTTCATTGATTAAAATTTAATAACTTTTTAACGCATATTTTCGTCAATATCAAATGAACATATACAAAAGAATATTTATGTGTAACAACCAAAGAAATATTTATATTTTTATTTTTTCCATTAACTGAGAATGCTCTTCATAATTATTGTCTTCTCTACTAGAACCAACGTAATACTGAATGCTTATATCAGTATTAATAACATTACTAAAATCAAACGATACAATAACTAATTCCAACACTTTTGAATCTGTATATGTACTAGTCTGCTAAGGCTAGTAAGTAGGTATAGTAAGTATAATTAATAATAAAATAAACGACCTTACCTTCTCGTCTGACCAAATGACCCTATCCCACACGTTTTGATGCCAACCTAAACAATTGATGGCATAATTAATTCTGGCACGACGGTGTAGATGAGTGAGCTTTGGTTTCCGTGCAGCTAGTCGATTGACGATTCCAGCTTCTTTCAACCTTTTATGGGCTGTAAATTTAGAAAATCTCAAGCCTGCACGAGCAACACTATCTTCAGCAGCTTCAAAAGGGTGGTGTAACACTGATTGAATAAAATCGTTATCTTGATGAGGGGTAGTTAATCTTGGCCTCTTATTTTCTTTTCTGTGATCCTTTAAAAAATCATCGCCACCAATTGCATATTTTCTATTCCACAGCTTAACTGTTTTGATGTTGCAACCAACTATTTGAGAAACTTCATAAGCAGAACAACCACTTTCCAATAATCCAATTATTCTTCCTCGCACTGATGGAGAATAATTCTCGTATATACTTGTACGATTCATTTTTGTAAATTTAGTTCTGAAGATTGCAAACTATGTAAGATTTATCAATTCAATTTTTTAACTAATCATAATATGATTGTTTTTTTTTATCTCTATAACAACGATAGTGAACAATAAAAAAAAACATTTGAATAATAATCAATGAAAGATGTTAATGTGTAGTAATTTCATGTAAAAATATTATAATAAACTGGAATTATTATTAGTTGCTGTTGATTGACAAAGATAATTTATTTTCTGAAACATTCATTATTTTCTCATTTTATTTATTTAAGTTTTGATGCGCGTTTTGTTTTAATTGGTTACCTAAAAATCACGTGGTATATTCTATTATGGCGAAGCTGATGGCAATACCACGTGATTATGAAGGAACCAATCAAATGATAATATGTTTCAAAAGTTTTAAATTTAATTATGGTAAATAATATTGAAAATTATGTATTATAATTAATAAAAAAGTCATAATAATTGTTATTAACCATTTTTAAATATCTTTATTTGTAAATTAATATCATTATTACATAATACATGAACATATTAAATTGTTATGTCTTATAAATAAAAAAATCAAAATTTTACATAACAATAAGTGATGGTTTTTTTTAATTAAATTTTTTAAATGCTATTAGAATAAATATTCACAAATAAATCTTAACTAGAATTATAGTTAGTGACGATTGAATTAATAAAGGAACTTAAGATTGTATAAAAATAAAATAATTTTGAAACAATGTGTGAGTAATAACTTATATGAATTAATTCACTTAAATAATTATCTTATGAATTTATCAATTAAATTTAATAATTACAATAATTTTTTATGATTCTTTTTTTTTAGGGATTCGCAAGCAAGAGAAAGAATTAATTTTCATGAGACTGTGGTTTACGAAAATTTTTTTACTCAAAATCATGGCAGCATGTGGCAATACCATCAGAAAATGAATGGAGGTAACTATTAAATAAATTGTTATTCTATTTTCGATAAGTCGATCTGATTTTTTATGATCTTTTAATATCTTAACATTCGCTGCTTTGATACTTTCAAAATTTTCATACTTTAGAGCTTGCACTAATTGAAGTGAATAAAGCATTAGATCATCATTATGAGCTTGACTTAATCGACCAATAGTATATTTTCTAATAGTAGGTTGAGTAAAAGCTGGTCATAAAAGTTCCAAAGCATCTTCTTGATCAGGTGGTGTCCAGGTAGCTAGCATTTCTAGTGCTTGTCTTTCCTCACCAGCTACTCTCCAATTAACACACTTGACAAATTTAGTCAACGCTTTTTTCTGTGTTAACAAATACTATCGGAATTTACATATTAAATCTTGTTCCTCTATTGATAATGCAGTTGTTGGTGGATATCCCATAATAATATTAAGAGCATCCTTGACACATAAAGTTGATTTGACTTCTTTGGTATTCTCATCACTACGTAAACTAAATGCTAATTTATGATGTTTAGCTTCAACTAGATTCTTCTAGAGTATGAAATAATCCGGAATCGTAAAAACATCTGGTTGTGATCAATGTTGAACCACTTCATCACCATCTTTTTCATAATAAACAGTAGAGTAAGGTATACCATCCATTGTGACTTCTGAAAACTCAATAGTTGAATAAAGATACTCAGACGCATGTTTTTCACGTTCGTTAATCAGTTCTATTTTGCAAAATGTTAATCTATCTAACCAATCAACCCTTGACATTTGACAATTTCTTCTCTTTTTAGCCAACTTGGCTAACCTTCGCATCTTCGCCGTAATCACGAGCTTTACTAGGTGTTGTTGAAGGATTAGAACCATCAGCTTCTACTCCAGGTCACACTCTAAAATCCATCATTCTCTGTCTAATGACACCATGTTTACCAAAAAGAGATATTGTCGTACCTCCTATTGGAATTTGACGACCTGGTCCTGCACAATCGTAAATAGTGATGCATAATTGGGCAGATCTGAAAAAGATATTGAAAGTGTTACCCACTGATTACAACTATACATACAAAAATAAACTTAATTAAAAATAATAATCGAGCAAATGTAAATAAAAGCATCAATAAGTCAAAACTTACTTCCACCGAGTTGGAAAATGTTTGTAGATCTTATGAACAGGTAATGCTAGTGGTCTACCACCACCCCAGATTTGTAATGAAGCTGCTAAATCACCTTTTTCACTTTCAGACTCATATGAACTAGAATACTTTATCTTCGGATCCAACAACAATTTATCATACTCAGGCCTTTGTCTCTTGCTTTCTAAATTTCCTCTGAAAAAAAAAATATTAAGTAATATTACTTATATATATTTCATCCGCTATTGAATTACATCTTTACGTCATTACATCATAAATAAAAAAATATTTTGTTCAAAATTCTTAGTTTTATAATCCTCAAGATTAATACAATGATTACACTGCAAATTCAAGTGTTTAGCAACACTTGAAAATTAAAAATGATTAAAATTGATAAAAAATTATTTAGCAACACATAAAATTATCTAAATGACTGGATTATTTCAAGTTATAATAAACAATCATATATTATTTAGCACTCATTCAACAGCTGCTTTTAACAGAACAATAATACGAAATTCTATTTTAATACAAAAGTTGTAAAGTTATTGGTAAATTAATTTGTTTTACAAAGAAATACATGATTTAATTGTGTTTTAACCTATTACTCACATTTCAATTTGTATTCTTGTTCTTATAATAATTAAAAAATGTTGAAAAAAATTTAATTTTTAGATTAATCACTAGACTAATGAAAAATTAAAAGAATTGGGAGGAGAACTGTCAAAAATTCATCGAAATTGTATACGAGTACAATGTAATTAAAAAAAAATTGTAATATTTCTGTATGATTTGAATAATTATAAAATAATACTATTAAAAATTTTCAATTCATTTTCAGTATCACAGAATAAAAAGAGAGTTGGGATTTAAAGAAGGACTCTTCAAATTGAATAAATATATGGAAAATTATTTTATGATTGTAAGTGAAAGAGAGAGAAAATGGTACAGAGAATGTAGAAGATCGCGCGAGGAGGTATATCAATTTCAAAATATCCAAAAATAACTATTTATATAAATAATTTTGATGATAACTTTTTAAGAAAAAAATGTAAAATGAATTAAAACGAGTTAAAGTAAATTAAACGAGTCAAATTTTTCATTTTACCCTTCAGATGACCGATATAATCCCTCTGCGTCTTTTTTATAAGATTGAGTGAATGCTTCAACTTTTTCAGCAACCATAAATGCACTGTAAAAACCTACACCAAATTGGCTGATAATCTTGCTGGGATCTTCTGAAGATTTTTTTTCTTTCAATTGATCTATAAAAGCCTAGCATAAAAGAATAAATAAATATTCAAAAGATTACAAGGAAATATAATAATGACATTTAATGAATTCTTATTACCTTTGAGCCAGATCGTGCAGTAGGACCAAGATTTGAAATCAATTAATCTCTAGTCATACCAATCCCTGTATCTTGAATGGTTAAAATGCGATTTTGTTTATTTGTCACGATATGTATTTCTGAATTCCTGTCTCCTCCTTCTTCTACGGATAAATTTTCACTCAATCTCATGTATCGTAATTTTTTAAGTGCATCACTCGCATTTGAAACCAATTCACGAACAATAAAACTTACTTCTTTATCTGAATACAATGATTTAGCAACAATTTCCAAAAACTTTTGAGTTTCAGATTTATATTATGATAATCCTCTTTTACACTTTCCTCCTTTACACTCTCTGATGCTGCTTGTGAAGATAGAGCTCTGACATGAAATTTCGAAAACACTGTTGAAATAATCTAAAATAATTTACTGATGAAGGTAAATATTAAGACTAATAAATTTATTCAATTTTAATAAAATTATTCTCTTTGTTGAGGTTATACACTACACATATACAAAATATTTAAAGTACAAATGTTCATTGTTGAAGGGATAATAGAAAGGGTATTTAGTCATAAAAATTTAAATGATTATAGATGGGAAAATCTATCTAGAAAAAAAAATACTCCTCAGTCGGTAATTGCTCAGAAGATACAAACCAGGCATTAATGCTCCCGAGTGTACATTTTTATCAACTTTTAATTGTTTTATTAATTCTAAATAATGAATTAGACTCTTATCAAAAACCCTGTTGATTTTTATTTCTCAAAATAAATAATTTGAAGAGTTATTAATTTTTGAAGTCCCAAAAATCGAGTCAAAATTATGTTTTGCTCTGTAGTTAACGCTCTCATAATTGCTCACGCTCGTTTTTCTTAAGTTTTAATTGTTTTTATACTCTAATCCATAGAGAAATAAATTCTCTATTCAATTAGCCTAATATTTTTTTTCCAAATATTCTTTTATTGTTTATAATTTTAAAAGCAATGATTTTGCACCCCTCTTTCTTTTCCCAGTACTCTTATCTGATTGAACTTTGGGCTTTTCTATGATTTTTTTGTTTTTAATAAGGAAACGATCATAATGATTAATTCATCGTGTTTAATTATTTATAATACTTATGATGTTGAAATATTTTCGTCGTCGGTAGATTGATAATTATTAATTATCAGTTCTTCTCTGCGAGACAAAGGGTGTTGTTTTTAATCTACAGATCCATGCCACTTAGTCCACTTTTTTGTTTTGTTTTAATTTTATTTCCTGTTCTTAATTTTTTCCTGTAGGAGTAAGAGAGATCGATATACTCAGCATTCGTCTCGCTCAGTTTTGGAGGCGTGGCCAACTGGAAATGATTCCAGCGCCATCCTTCGGCAGGTTTACAGAAACTCGTATGTTTTGTTCCGAGATTACCGACATGTTAACCCAAATTACCGACATGTGAACCCAAACTCAGTCCGCGTTGTTAACCCAGCATTGGACTTCTATACTGGTCTCTCTTCTCTGGTAGTGTTCACACAGTGTCGAGTTGTGTCGCTTTGTGTCCCACTCGAACCTTCCATTTATAGACACAACCGGACACAGGCAAACTTGTGTCGATACGACAGTCTTACCATCAATACCGAAAAATTACTATTCTATTCGCGGTGCTGTTAGTACTTTTATCCATCTGAAAAATTATTAAATTCGAATTAAATGTATGAGGCTGATTTTCTGATACAAAATAAACATGAATTAACCTATTAACTACCCTGAACAAACATTCAGATCTGACTACATGGATTTGTCCACATCTAATTACATCTGCAAATAATAATAATTTGCCACAATCAGATCTGTGCAGATCTAATTTATTATCCAATTAGTACAAAATCAAGATTTGATTAGATTTTTTTAGATCTAATAAATGCTTTTCCTGCGTAATCATTCTTTCATTGCCATTAACACACATTTTCAATAATTTTTGAATTTTTTATTATTTAAGTAACTAATACTTACGACAAAACTAATAAGAAAGTAATTTATTAACTTATTTCTTTTTCAATCTACTTATATTTTATAAAATAACAGATATACACACAATTTACGTTTCTTTGTCTGAATGTTTGGACGATTCAGAGCAACTTTATTTTAAAATTTAAAAAAACTACGATAAAAGTGCACTCTCGTGGCTGTGTCATGAACTTCAGTGTTCCATCAAGCGCCATTTAGAACTAGACACAAAGTGTAACACAACTCGACACAGTGTCGAGTTGTGTTCCTAAATGGAAAGCACCCACTATGTAGATGCATTTTGAGAGCGAGCTTTTCCATCAAGCTCGAAATTTTGTAGGCTCAAAAAAAGGGTTACCAACTTCCAAAAAATAGAAACTATAGTTAACAGCGCTGTCTATTGTCCAATTTGACAACTAATTGAGTTCACCTTTTTAACCACGTGGTGTATTGTTTATTTTATTCATAATATATTGTATTTGCGGGAAAAGTGAAAATAAAGTTATAAAAATATTATACATACGTAAGTATGATCACTAGCTTTATATATTGATATTATTGGCAACAAATATGAATAATGTACATGCTCCAATCATCTTTCATATCATTATATTAGAATCTTTTTCAAGTAATAATGTATTTGGTTTATAGCATGGATAGACTCATCATTGATTTCCTTTTTTTATTATAAATGAAATAAACAATACACCACGTGGTTAAAAGAGTGAACTTAATTAGTTGTCAAATTGGACAATAGACAGCGCTGTTAACTATAGTTTCTATTTTTTGGAAGTTGGTAACCCTTTTTTCGAGCCTACAAAATTTCGCGCTTGATGGAAAAACTCGCTCTGAGTCCAAAGAATATCGGCGCGCTGTGTCAGATGTTTTCTTTTTTTAAAATAAATGGAAATAATATCATTCTTTCACATGATTTTATCACGTGTAAACATTTATAGCATTTTTATTTATCGAGATTAAGGCATAAAAATTAACAGGCATATTTCATACAGTCTAATTATTAATGTAAAATGATTAAAATTATTTAAAGTCGATAATTAAGCCAGTGAGCAATTGTGAAAGCGACAAGTGCAGAAAAGAAGGCATCTCAGAGATGATTTTGTGAGCTTTAAAAATACATAACTTTCTTATTTATTAAGATGAAGACTAATTAAACTGTATGAAATAAGCCTGTTTATTTTTATGTCTTAATCTCAATAAATAAAAATGCTATAAATGTTTACACGTGATGAAATCATGTGAAAGAATGATATTATTTCCATTTATTTTAAAAAAAGAAAACATCTGACACAGCGCGCCGATATTCTTTGGATTCACAATGCATCTACATAGTGCGCAGTTTCTCGCGCAGATTGACCCATCTGTCTTGGTAGTCAGCGCTCATAGCGAAATAATTTTTGATGGAGTCACTTTTTACCTCAAAAAGTGGGGGAGTCGGGTAGTGCTGAACACGAGTGTACTCAGCGCTCTCGAGCGCTTTTTCAAATGATATCGAGCTTCAGCCTTCCACCGCACAACGCGAGGGCGTTAAATCAACTTCGGGAAATTTTCTGACTTCCGTCCAGCCTTAATTAACCCGTGTATAACCTCAAACTAAAAAAATTGAAATCATTTGGGTCGCGTAGTATATGTAGTATATGTATGTATGTATATACTTATATGTACCAAACTATATTCTGAGAAAAACCGATGTGGCTAGTTGAGAAACATCCTTGAAGAAACTGAATTTCCACAGCCATTTTGGCGATGAACAACCAAAAAGGAGAGTGGTTATTTTATACAGTTTTGAGATATAACAAGAATTTTTGAGGTAGTATGCAACAAATGAACTAAACTTGAAAAAATAAATTCTATTTTTAAATTTTATTTTGTATAATTTTCAATATTTATTTAAGTGGTCTGTATGTATTATTCAACTTATAATTATTTAAACAAAATACAAAAGAATATTTCAATGTTTTAAATTAACTTATCATTTTTGTGCGTAGAAATGTGTGATCCAGCGAGTGCAGCTATACATTTACCGATGAATACTGACGATGATGTTGATGGGCCAATTTCCTGCAGTGACAACGATGTTTTTTTCCAAAATAAACAAAATAAAGTGAATTCCCTACACAGTACTGAGTATTATAAAATAACGTATAATACTGATCGAAAATCAAATTCATTATCAAAAAAAAATATAACTGACCAAGGTATGTGATAAATTTATTTTTCTCGTATACATAACGATTGCAAGTTTATTTATTTTTTGTTAAAAAATTAAATTTTTTACTATTCAAAAATTTTCAGCTGCTGTACATGGATTGGATTCAACACATAATGGTAATATGAGAAGCTCTAAAGATCACAATTATAGTGATACATTAAAATATGAAAAAACTGAAAATATTTCACACAAAATAAAAAAAGAATTTTGTTCTCAATCGGGCGTGACTAGTAAAAATATTTCATCATCATCTTCTCTTAAAACTAATAAATCTCTATTCGAAATAAAGAATATAAATGATTTAAAAAGAGTGTTGCCAAAAGTAAAATTGTTGAATGATCAAATTGATACATTGAATGATTTAAGTAAAACGCATTTGTCAAAACCGGTTAAAAATTTTCTAACATCAGAAGTAACGAATCAAAGATATAAACTAAAAGATTACTGTCGTACATGTGCTGGTTTAAAAATACCTTTAGTTGATATTTTTAGTGAAAAAGGTATTCAAATGAGATTAAGCCAACAAATGAAACATTTGGAAAACATCGAAGAGCATGATAATTTATCTACACAAATGTGTATGGATTGTATCTGTGATCTGAAGATGAGTTATAAATTTTTCATGCAAATAAAAAAAGCTCAATTTAAATTGAAATCTATTTATGAATCTTCAAATTTACAATTATCATCAAATGCTGATTATAGATCTACAACACAATCATTAAAATTTAATCATTCTGAAAAAGCGTTCCTAAAAAATAATGATGAAACAACCAATGACAATGAATCATTATCAAGTTTAAAAAATAACGATTCTGTAGAAATAGAAGATAAAAATCAATTAAAAAATTTCTATGAAGTTTCACAAAATAATAGTGGATATGACTCAATAGAAGAATTTGATCCCGATGATACTCATATTCAAACAGAAGCTATAGAATCCGATACTTTGGCAACAGATAATGATGATAATAGAAATTCAAAGTATGACAAAGTTATTTACATGAAAGCAAATTCTTGTACTCTTGAAACATCTAAAAGAAGTAATGAATTTGACACAAGCACAGGAGATACAACGATATACCAATATGATACTGAATTAGATACTTATATAAAATTAAATTCATTTGAAGGTGTTTCTAGAATGAAAAATGTCTATGAAGTTGATTCATCTCAATTATTTTCCGTTTCGTCTGAAATGCCTAAAAATACCGAAAATTCTCAATATATAAATAATGAAATAAAAGAAACTTCAAAACATCCAAGTATTTTAAAAAGGAAAATATTAGTCTGTGATAAATCAACAAATTTAATAAATATACAGCAACATGATAATGAATTGCAAGTTATTAATAAAGAATCGAAAATTCATAAATTAAATACATTAAATGTATCACCTTCGGATGAGCAAGGAATAATGTATGTTACTGTAAAAGGATCTAAACCAAATGAATTATTATTAGTGAAAGTTAAAAAAATGGATAAAACTGATGAAAAAAAAGATGATAATAATTTACACAAAAAAGTCACTGACACAAAAACTATAGAAAAAACTTTTGGATTTAAAAATATTATTTTTAAGGATAAATATAATATCCGATCAAAAGAATTAGAGAATCGCGGTGCGATAATTGAAGAACAAATTGAAGAATATAAAAAGAAACGTGAGAAGATTCTTGGTGGTATTTCTAATAGTTCTTCATCAGACATAAATAATACATGTGTAGAACCAAAAAGTTATGAAAATCAACAATCCCAAATTTTAGATTCAAACAAAATAACTTTACATAACGAAGAGTGGGAATTATTAGAAAATATAAACGATCAATCAGATAATGATATTGTTTATTTAGATAATAATGTAAATACTACTGAAAAAACAGAACAAAATATTACTGAAAAATATCTAGGTTCATCAGTATTGAATCAAAAATTAGATCAGATAAAAAATAAAACATTCATTTGCCAAAAAACAGTTGATGAATCAAATTCAGAGAACAGTATTGAAAAATTATCCCGTCTCTTAGGAGAAAGAGAAATAAATTTGCAAAATTTTCAAGACTATCTTAAACAAAGAAAAATAATTATTAACAGATTAAAGGATAATGATATATTATCATTGTATGAAAACAGTACTTTTAATGATATTGATTCAAGTAATGCTACTACAATTTCACAAAATGCTATTTTAGATTTTCGAAATGAAGTAGATTCAACTCAAGAAAGTATTTTTGATTGTGACTATTGTCTAAATACATTCAAAACTCGTGAAACTCTTGAAGAACATTTCAAAATTCATGATTATAAACTTTTTTATTTTTGTGAAGATTGTAATAGTGAATTTCTAACTAATAAAGCTAAACGATCTCATAGTATTACTTGTTTGAAAAAACTAATTTGTAATTATTGCAATTTAATGTTAGAGTCTAAAGGGAAAAAACGTCAACACGAACAAAAACATTGTGATGCCATTTATGGTCAACTTTGCGATGTATGTGGTGAAAAATTTAAACATCAAGGGACATTAGATCAACATATTAAAACACAGCACATGAGTTGGGAAAAAATTTTTCAATGTCCTAAATGTCCTAAAAAATTTGCTTTTAAACAAAAATTAACATTTCATGTAAAATCTGTTCATACTACTTTAAGAGCATATTTGTGTGAAGATTGTGGGGCTGATTTTAAAAATCCAGCTTCTTTAAGACATCATCGAATAAGAAAGCATCAACCAACGAGTAACAAACGTGAATGTCAAGTGTGTCATAAATTAGTTCCATTTTACAGTCTTTCGAAACATATGTATACACATAAAGCGTACACAATTAAATGTCCACATTGTGATAAAATGTTTAAAAATTCGTCAACATTAAAACAACATTTACGTATTCATGAAGATCAACGACAATATAGATGCGATACTTGCGGTGTTGGGTTCAATCGACGAGATGGATTAAGATTGCATATGCGAGTTCATCAAAAATCTGACAGTCGTGCTCTTAAAGAATGTTCATGTCAGATTTGCTCTGAAAAGTTTCCAAATCATTCAATGCTTGTTATTCATCGAAATCGTGTTCATAAAGATGGAAAACAATATACGTGTCATATTTGCAACAGATCAATGCTTTCTACGAGATCCTTAGAATGGCATATGTCTCACATTCATAATGAAATACCAGTAGGAATGGCAGATGAACAATCAGATGTTATTATTGAAAAGAAAAGAGTATCTTGTAACCATTGTAATAAAACTTTTAAAACAGAAATGATATTGCGAACTCATATTAAGAATACACACATGGAAAAGAATCCAGTTAAATGTACAGATTGTGATTTGAAATTTACATCAGAAGTAAGATTAAGACATCATATGATGATTGCACATAATCGATTAGAGGGTACATTAACGTGTCCTCATTGTCCGAAACGATTTGTGAACCAATTACGATTGAAAACTCATATGATATCGCATTCGGAAGAACGACCTTATACATGTGAAATATGCGGCTTTAATTTAAAAACAAAAATTCAATTAATAAAACATCATCAAAATAGACATAGTGATGAACGACCTCTTCAATGTCGATATTGTCCTTGGCGATGTAAACAAGTTAGTGCACTTGTTTGCCATGAACGAACTCACACTAACGAAAGACCATACTCTTGTATTGTGTGTAAACAGCGTTTTAAATATCTAGGTGACAAAAACAAACACGAGAGAAGACACGAGAGCCTTGGAGGATCCGGATTCAAAAGAATCGTCGCAGGAAGAAATATTAAAAATATTCGAAACAGTCATCATGATATAGGAGAAACAACTTCCGTTTCTGATCAAGAACAAATGGATTTGCAAGAAGGTGAATATGATACTAATACAGAGGCTGACTTAACAATGGAGCGGCATTATGGAATAGAAGCAAATGAAGAATTTGAAAATAAATATAATGTTGAAAATCAAGAAATAATTAAATTCGAAGCTGAAGAGAATATTAAAGAAGATTATGATCACACTACAAATTATGAACAACAAGAATTTGAAGAAACGTCGCAAGATACTTCTGATGCTGCTGATGTGATAATGAGTATAGAAGATACAGCAGTATATACTGAAGAAGTCACTGCTGATAATATCGAGCATGCAGAAATGATATCAAATCAAATTTTACGAACAGGTACTGTAGTACATTTACAACAGCAAGACGATACTGGAAAAATTCAAATGATCCCAGTTATGCTATCTTTGCCTGATTTAACTGATGATAGTACTACAGAAGTTAATTTAAGTTCTGCGTCAATAGTGTATGATAGTTAGGGAATTTTCATTTTTATTTTTGGACACAATTTTCTAAACACTATATATATATATATATATTTCAGTAGTCACGCATATTACAACTGTAAATTTTTTTTTATTGTTGTTATAAAAACTATAATAATAATTTCTAGAGTTGATTTTGATTTCTATTAATTGATACTAGTTATGAATAATTTTGTGAATTTGTCATATGTTTAAAATTTAAATGAAAAACAGAAAATTCTTCATAATATATAAATATGCATGTATATCTGTGTATAATAATCTTTTATATCATAGTACATATATGTTATGTTATAGCTATTTCGTCATTTATAATATTCAAATTAATTAGTAATTAATAATTCTACATTTTTCATTTCAATTAATAACTATTAAAAAATTATGATGTAATTCTTAAGTACTCGTAATAAAATATTTTTAATACTAATGAATTCCGATTTTTTATATAAATATGTTTATAGATAAAAAAATATCTGAAGAAGTAGGAATAAAAGAGAACAAAAAAGTGCGAAATATTTAAAATATAGACAACATTAAAAGTCCTCTTTAAATAGAAGAAGATGATTCCAAAAACTTTGTTGTTAATAAAAAACCCAAAATGAATTGTATAAATAAAAATTGAGAGATTGCCTACTAACTTTATATATTTATACTTTTTATATTCAATTCTATCAGTAGTTATAAATATCACTGTTTAGTAATATTTCATAGCCTTGTGTACCAAGTCTCGATTGAGTGTATGAAATTAACTTTGTGCTTGAAAGTTGATAAATCATAATGAGAATGGAGACATTTAAAATCAATAATACGAATAAACATACTCCTCCACTTGATTAATTTTCATCTAAGAGAACAGTTTAATGTTATACTGTTTCTTAATAAGTGAACACAAAATTAGTAGTATCCTCACAATTTACATCTATTTCCTATTAAAGTATTTCTACTTATGATATATCTAAGTTCAACTCATTAGTGTAATCAAATGATAGATACTTTTTAACATTATTTATGATAAAATTGTTCTAAACAGGATTGCCATTTAAAAATGTCAGAAAGTCGAGAGACAAATGTAATGATCCCCGATCGATTTAGGAAAGGTGTTAATTCTACAAATTCTAAACAACATGCAATTGATAAAAGACATGGAGATAGGTGGTCATTCACATTAATATGGTGGTGACATAAACATCCACCAACAATATTTATGATTCAATTAATAGAGCCTATTTTTAATTGTTTATAACGAAATGTATAGTAGTTGTTATAAATAAAATTTTTTTATTATTATGATATTTTATGTTTAATATGTATCAACGATCATTGATTGTAAATAATTATATTTGATTATTATAAATAACATGAATGATTTATAACTTATTGATAAAAAAATCCAATTGTAAGTTAATGAGAGTGAGGAAAAATAGAAAACGGTTTTATTTAATCTATTATTTTATTTAGTCTTGTTTCTTTCTTTTAAATTTTTTTTATTGCATTATCGGTACTTCCACGAAGTCCATACCTTTATTCATACTCGAAATGTCGTAAATAAGAAAGTTCAGATATACATTTTGAGTATAAGTTTTTGATACGATTATAATAACTTATTAATAATAAGTTAATAAAACCTTGTCTTCCAAGAGTTGTAAGTAAGACTTTATGTCATAGTTTCAATAGCATATTACGCATACGTGGTCATTTACAATTCACTTGATAGACACGGAATTTTTATTTATGAAAGTCATGCACATTTTGAATAAAGAAATTATTTCTTTAACGAAAAAATTTTTATCTAGCTTTTCTTGTTAAAATAATAATCAACTTAGGTTAATAAAGTCACATCTATTAAGATTTGCATAGATTAGAGGAGAGCGGTTCAGATCTACATGTTATTATTCTCATATGATCTCTAGATGTTATTAGATCATATTTAATCTGATCAATCTCCTATGAAAGCTATTACCGTACATATACATACATATAGCGATGCCCATTTGTTACCAATAATATTCAGTTATGGTTATTGACAAAAAATAAAAATATATTCCCAATTTACAGACAAACTGTCATTAATTAAGTACAATCGATTCCATTCGTTTTATTCCTTCTACATATCTAAATTGATTATTCGTTGAAATTTGTTATTTTCTTAATTAGTGATAGACAATTTATTTTTCTCAAATGACAACTGTATAATAGTTGAAGATTTTTATTTATTCTAAAAATAATCTTACTAATCTTTTTTTTAAAAAAAAACTGGCTGAACTAAATCAAATGTAACTTGTATGAGATAAGCATCTTTTGTTGTTTCTTTTGGATGTTAATAACTAGGTGATAAAAAGGTGGAAAAATGATGTCTTTTCCATAACACTTAAAGTTTCCTTGATAACCTTGATAACGATAAACATTGATTAATGAAGAAATCATTTTTGCCATAAACAATTAAAATAATATCACAAGCTGGTGTTATATATAGAATTTGAAGGTTCACGCGCTTATTTTATCAGTAATATTTAACTATCATTTTCTGAACTATTTTTTTAACTATCAATATTAGTTATAAAACTGATTTTAATTAAAATGCATTGATATACATTTGAATGAAATATTATGAGTAACATATACCCAAGTATTTAACTTCTTCGAATATTCAATAGCAATGTACACTATTTAACTGTTTTAGACAATATGCAATTGATAATAACAATTGTAAAAATACATACAAACATTTAAACGTGTATACATATCATACACTCATGTACGCAATCACATAAAAATGATGACAAATGATTTTTAAGATGTAATACAGATGTATTGATATGGAGTTTTAAATTAAATGTTCAGATTGAATAGCAAAATTTCCTACTAGAAAATTTACTAGAAAATGAATGGTAAGAGGAAAAATAATGTAAAACTAAATAGTTTTTAAAATTTCTTTTTAGTTATTTATGAATGAAATTACATAATTTACTAAATTCTCATATTCGATAAATATTTAATATTGACACTTAAACATGGTAATTTTTTATAAATTGTATAATAGAAAATTAATTGTATAAACTATCAGAGTTGCATTTACATCACGGATTATTTTGTTGAAAATATTTGAATGAAATTTAAAAATAAAATTTATAAATAATATTGACTATTTATTTTTCGAATGGTAAGGAAACTAGGAATTATAAAAATGTAATGTTTTGATAAAGAAAAAGGAATTTATTTTATCACTTCGTATTATTACGTGAAAATTCATGTTATAAATTTTTCATAAAATTTCTATCATTCTACTAAATGATATAATATTAGTATCGATACAACTGCCATGATGTACTTATATAATTATATTCTATACAGAATCGCTGTTGTTTTTGCAAAAATTTTCAGTCTAAATGAAAAACAATCATCTATCACTTGAATATAATTTCTAAAAAGATTTTCAAAGTTATTGCAGCTGATATCTAATATTTGGACGAAGTGCTAGGGTAGGTCGTATGTGCGCTTGCATTCTACATACATCATGTATATTTAACTGTTCAAACACGGCTTTTATTTCAATTCATTTTTTATGTATTCATTCTCCTAAATATGTTGATTTGTTCAATACTATACATGTCACATTGAAAATTAATCAATTAATTAACTGAAAATAATCATAAAAATTAATAATAATTAATAATTAATAATAATAATAATAATAATAATAATAATAATAATAATAATAATAATAATAATAATAATAATAATAATAATAATAATAATAATAATAATAATAATAATAATAATAATTCAGCTACTATAATTGAATTAAGAAAATTTATATTATAAATTACAATTAAGAAGCATGTTTGATTGAAAATAAGATGAAAAAAAATAATAAGTAAAATAGTCTTTGTTATGTAAAGTTATTTCAGCATGTAGTTATTTTATACAGCAATCAAAAAACTGTCGGTGACTAAAGTCAATCTTTACATTTAAGTTTTGAGCACTGTATGACGTGAATCCATGTACGTTTCTCCCAATTCGTTGTAAAGATGAATACCTTCTACTGTGAATATCGAAACTTCTGCAAAGAGAAAAATCCATTAAAGTATTTTAAAATAATTCTTAAATTTGGTACATTTAAATCACCTATCATAATTATTAGACAAATTTTCAGTAGCATACGATTAAAGTTTATAAAAAAATTAAAAAATGATAGAAAATAAAGTAAAAGTAATATGATCGAAAATGTTGGATAACAAGGGATAATTTATTTTAAATGTAAAAAATTTCTTAATATATTAAAAATGATGTTTTAAATTATAAATTTTTAAATATCTTTATTTATTGTAATCCCTACTATCTTTCTTAGAGAGACTAAGCTAATAAATGGACATTATCTAAAAGATAGATAAAGTATTGAAATCATAAAAAATGTAAATGCAAGAGAATATTGTATGTTTTGTTAAGCATGATAATCTAATTATGTTATTCATAAAAAAATTTTCATATAGTATTTTTAAATGTAAAGATAAATGTATATAAAATATGTTATTTTACATTTGATTAAAAAGATGTAATCTAAAATAATAGTAACTTTTATTTTTTTATGAATCTTAATAATATGATCAAATATATAATTAAAATACTTACCATCGGGTAATTCATATAATTTTCTAGGTAAAGAATTAAAATATTTATGATGCAGAGCTTCTTCGGCATCTATCCTATTATCAGGGTTCAACTGAAGTAACGAGGATGCCAAGTTATCACCTTCAGCAATATCATAGAGTTTTGGAAACGATAGGCCCAGTTTGCGTACCGGATAAAGATGTGGTTTATATCCTGGCAGTCTAGTAACTCCCGGCCATGTTTCTTCCGTTGGTGTTCCCAATATTTTAAATATTTTATCAAGTTGATCATAAGTACAGCGTACACCCGGGAATGTTGGTACCCCCGTTAACATTTCAACAAATATACAACCTACGCCCCACATATCAAGTGAGGTCGAATATTCGGTTGATCCAAGAAGTACATCGGGTGGTCTATACCATAATGTTACCACTTCATGAGAATATGTATGTGATGGAACAGATTTTGCTCTTGCTAATCCGAAATCTGCCAACTTCAATTCTCCTATTTCGCTAATTAAAAGGTTTTGTGGCTTAACGTCTCGATGCAAAACTTTCCTAAAAATGTATGTCAAACCCAGTATTGATAAAGTTAAGTAATAATAAAATAGAATATCATCATTTTACCTGCGATGACAATAAGCGAGTCCTCGTAAAAGTTGAAAGAGAAATAATTTGACGTTTCGTGGATCTAATCCACCACCTCCATATTTAGCCATATATTGTGAAAGATCAGTATGAACATACTCAAATACAAAAGTTAACGTTTCACGGGTGTGAATAATATCATGTAATGTGACTATGTTATTATGTTTCAGTTCTTTCAAAAGACTGGCTTCTCGAATAGCAGTAAATGGTGCTCCTTCTTCTTCCTGAAGTCTAATTTCTTTTAAAGCAACTACTTGTTTTGCAAGATGGCTATATCCTTTAAATACTGTTGCATAAGAGCCTTCACCCAATTGCTCTAATTTGATATATCCTTCAGATTTACCAAACGGAGAATCACCCTAATTATGTAATGTTTTGATTATTATAAAGAAACATTAAATATTTGAGTTTTTCATTTAAAAATAAATTATCGATAAATAATTATTATACTAGTATCTCTATAAAAAGTTCATTTCTCTATTTGAAATTTAATGAAATTTTCATATCGACACAGCAATAAATGGTATACAACTCCAAAAAAAAATAATTAAGCAATCTCAAACCACGTGTTTACCACCTTAATTTTCAGTTTAAACGGATATTATTCATGAATTGAGCTAGCTTACTTTTTCCGAGTCGTTAAATAATAACATATATTAATATTGTTCAAAGATATTAATTTTGTGAATAGCCATATGACTCAACTACTTGAAATTCTAACTAATGAATGTAATAGTTTTATGTTTACCATTCCAAAATGAAAGAGAAAAAAATATTTACAATTATATATATAAAGTGATTTTTAGTTAATAACATACACCAAAAGCAGAAAATCTTTTCAGTTTACGCGGTCCTGAATCAATTCCAAGAAATACTTCCGATTTCGGCCTAGGAGGTCGACGAGGTCTCAAAATTACTCTTGCTTCTTCTCGAATATCTTCATCCAGAAGTTTTGAATCACTGGATACTGATAATTGTCGATGAACTCTTTCATGTTCTCCAACACCAGTCCATTCTGAGACATGTGATATTGAGGTTGAAGTAATAGACTTTGCTGAAGAAATTACAAATAATTGTAATATAAAGTAAATATTGGGATAAATAATTTAGGGTGTTTTTTACTTTCGAAGACTTTGCAATACTAAATAAAAGTTAAATAATTTTTCGTCATACCCGTGCGGAAAGTTCACTTTTCCATTGGAGAGGGGTTGAACTTTTCACTCAGGTATGACGAAAAATCATATTCAACCCTAAGGAGAAAAATTAGACAAGCTTAAACCACGTGTTTACCCCCCTCGCCCTCGGCTCGGGTTGTAATTTTACACGTGGTTTGAGCTAGTCTACTTTTCCTCCCTAGGTGTGAAATATACTATATGCTTAGTCTCTTTACATTACTATTACAATTGGGTAAAATTATAAATTATTGACATTGCATAACTAGTCATGAACAATTGTTGTTAGAAAATTGATAAAAATTTAATTTATTTTTATAATATACTACAAGATAATTAATTTTAAAAACTTTCAAAAATTAAAATAACAATATTAAATGTAAACTGTTATATGCAACTTGCTTTTTGAGCAGTTATAATGAGTTATAATGAAAATTAATTTCATTTTTTAAAAAATTTTTTTTAAACTATCTAATTCAATTGGAATGTAAGGATTTCCAATTTTTTAGATATATTGCTTGTATTTGAAATTTCCTTATGTGACATGAAATTACAATAATTAATGTTTTCATAATTACCATACTCAATGGTAAAAATTAATTATAAACATACCATAACAATGGTCTTTGTTTCTTGATACATTGCCATTTCGTTCCAAACGATCTAAAAATTCTTCTGAAAATCCATTATACGGTAATGACCCTCTGTTTGGTGTTTCTTCTGTTTCTTCTTTTGATATTGCTGTAATATCAACAACTGAGTTTTAATTAAATACAATTAATCGACTATTGTAAAAATGGTAGCTAATTAAATAAACTATTTTCGAAAATTCTATTTAAAATCACTTTTTTATCAAATTATTTTCCATTCGATAAATAAAGAAATTGAATTTTAATTTCTCTATAACTTCATTTAACAATTTACATTTATAATGGATAATATTATCACTTATTTTTTTATTAGTAAAACACGTAATTGTCATAAAAACATCTCAAATCAAAGTCAAAAAATATAAATACATATAAAAAATATTTGTGAACTTACAAAGTCGACCAAAACTATGGCTTAGACGTTTTTTTAACTTTTGTACCCTGCTAAGTGCACCGCCTTTTTTTTCTCTCATTGTTACAGTACCTTTTGAAACATTAAATAAAAACTCATTTTTATAACTTGAAAATTTCGAGAAAATTATTAATACAAATTGGTTATTTTTACTTTATTGTACTGTTTTAATATGATTGAAAATCATGTTAATGATACTAAAATTATAGTACACATAAAGTTGAACAATAATATAAAAATGCTAAAATATATAAACTTACCACTCTCTTTATGTTTTAATGTAGCGGGTCCTTTTTCTTGAGAGGACATGATAATTTATCAACTCAAATACATGACATATGGGCAGTGAAAAAGAGAAGTTTATGATTCTTTGCTGTT
The DNA here is from genome assembly GCA_028641665.1 of Chelonus formosanus. NCBI lineage: Eukaryota > Metazoa > Arthropoda > Insecta > Hymenoptera > Braconidae > Chelonus > Chelonus formosanus. The sequence continues at coordinate 7,753,809 of CM054002.1, forward strand.
AAAAGTTTTCTCTTAATATTTTTGTTTACAATGTAACCTTATGTAAATATCTAAACTTTTAAAAAGTATAATCTCTATTTTCGTGTCATCTAATCATTGCCATTAAATAATTGGAGCATTTTTTTGTTTAGACACGAGATATTATTGAAATAGAAGTTAACGTGTATAGGTAAATTGCTTTCACTTTGTATTGAATATTTGAATTTTTTTATTGTTGGCACAATTAAAAAAAAATAAACATTTCTATCATATATTTATTTTAGATAGAATAGCATTCAGAGTAAAAAATAAATCAAATTCATGATTTATTAAATTAAAAATTTTTTCAGATAAACTTTTCGAATAACAAATAAATTTTGTTAAAAATTTCTTTATCTTTCTTTGCTATACAAAATCTTTGAAACAGAGTTTTAATAACGACAATAACTATTTTCAAAAACCATAAATTTAGTATTCAGTAATTTGATACTTATAAATTTCTTCCATTGTAAACTAAAAAGAAATTATCAAATAATTGGAATTGATTGTTCATATTTACATTAAAACATTATCGGATAAATTCAATTACATAAAAAAATGTGTACTTCATCCAACTTTTTTCTAAAATACATGTACAAACTCACTAAAACTTTTAGAAGATAAAAACTTTATTGAAAAAATGTAATCAACAATGGGTGGATGAAACGAAGTAAGGTGGACTGTTTCATTTTAGAAAGAGTAATCAACCGCAAACTATTGTACATACGTGCATAATATCGAATAGCTATATGTATATATACTCGGGTTCATTAATGCCTGGTGTACCACTGATTAGCAAATACCGACCGTGGGTATAATTTTTTTTTATTGAGTTTCCAATCTAGAATTTTTTAAGCTTAGACTAAACTCAAAAAACTATAAAATTCGCAATTATATTCCAAATATGATGTTTCAGTACATAGAATAATTTTTTTCCGAATTAGAAGGGTACAAAGTTCTGGCGTAATTAACAAAAATCAGCAGAAATTTCTTTAAAAAAGAGTAATTAGTCAGTTATTTTCCATATCTCGGAATTAAGATGGCCGTGCAAACATGACAATAGAAATTTATAATTTATTAATTTCTTAAGTAATTTTGGCTGATTATTGTTATTTGCGGCAGACTTTTCGACAGTTCTAATAATAAAAAAAATTATTTTATGTACTGAAACATCATATTTGGAATATAATTGTGAAATTTATAGTTTTTTGAGTTTAGCCAGAGCTTAAAAAATTCTAGATTGGAAACTAAATAAAAAAAAATCATACCCGCGGTCGGTATTTGCTAATCAGTGGTACACTAGGCATTAATGAACCCGAGTGTACCTTTGTGGTCGAACTAGCCCCCTGAGGTTTAGAGAGATGAGAATGGGTGCTTTTCATTTACATAGGAACACAACGAGACACAGTGTAACACAGTGTCTAATATGGTGTTCTATTTAGATACACAAGCAATGGCCCAATGAGTGTAGAGAAAAACACTGTTTTCACACATTGTAACACAGTGCCTCGTTGTGTTCTCGCGTTGTGCGGTAGAAGGCCGAAGCTCGATATCAATTAAAATTGAGTAGGTAACACGAAAATCGTTCGAAAAATGATAATTTATAGGGATGCATGTAAATAAGGGAGCCTTAGGGCACCAAAAAATATAAAAATTCTTGAATCATCTGTTGCGAGCATGACAGAGCACAGAATATATCTATTCATCTCTGTCTTATTTGTCACAGCGAAGACTGCGAGTCGAACGGTTGGCGAGCAAGCTCAGCCCTCACTCTCTGTTCCTAGCCTGTTGTTTACTTTTGTATGTGATAAGCTTATATGGATATAAAAGTAAACAACAGAAATAAAAATATGCTGGCTCTGTTGGTCTGAGCGCTTGACTTTTATTTTGCCGAACAGTATTCAATTCCAATTGCGACCAAATTTTTTTTTATTCAAATTGCATGTAATTGCAATTTCATAATGCTAAATTTAGTTTCGAATAGCAATTTTAATTTTTATGTGAAACTATTATTTAGTAAATTGATGACTAATGAGAAAATATTTAAACAGAACCATAAGCCCTTTTTTGTACAGTTACATTGGTACAAAGTCACCTTTTGTGTACTACTCATTAATGAAAAAAAAAAGTTTAAATAATCCGCGGCGAGTTTCGGCACTTCACCAGCAAGCTCTATCCCTACTCTCTGTACCCGAGCCTGCAACTTATGATTAATAAATGTGACTTCTGATCGTAGTAGTATGCTAGCTCTGTGGTCAAAGTGCCAGACTTTTATTTTGCCGAGCGGCGTTCAATCCCTGTCGCGGCCAATTTTTTTTTTTTAGTAAAACTGCATATTATTGCGATCTGTAAATATTAAAATGAATAATAAATTATATTTACAATTTTCTATTCTCTATTCTTTTAATTATCATCGAAAATTAGCATAGCATAGGTGGAGGGGGATATAATATTCTTTTCTTTAAAAAATTGCTTCTCAAGTTTAGTTCATAGCATTCAATGAATAATGAATAGTTTAATCGATTCAGCGCTAAAAACTGTTTTGATTGAACTAAACTTGAGAAGCAATTTTTTAAAGAAAAGAATATTATATCCTCCTCTACCTATGCTATGCTAATTTTCGATGATAATTAAAAGAATAGAGAATAGAAAATTGTAAATACAATTTATTACTTATTTTAATATTTACAGATCGCAATAATATGCAGTTTTACTAAAAAAAAAAAATTGGCCGCGACAGGGATTGAACGCCGCTCGGCAAAATAAAAGTCTGGCACTTTGACCACAGAGCTAGCATACTACTACGATCAGAAGTCACATTTATTAATCATAAGTTGCAGGCTCGGGTACAGAGAGTAGGGATAGAGCTTGCCGGTGAAGTGCCGAAACTCGCCGCGGATTATTTAAACTTTTTTTTTTCATCGTGTTGCATAAAAGTAGTTCTCACTACTATATGTACGTATATGTGTGTGTTGTACATACACATATTTGATAGTAAAAAATTTGAAATAGGATTTATAATTTAATGAGAACATTAAATTGAATGTCTTTGAACAGAATATAAATAGAAAAATTAAAGATAGTAATTTTTTAACGAAAGCAAATACTATACATTACAAATTTTCAGTAAAAAAAGGAATGAATAAATATATGATATAATAATAAATGAAGATTTATCAGAATTTAGAATAATTGCAATAAAATAAGATATTCATTAAATCATACAATAATAAATCGGATAAATGACAAATGTATTTTGACAATTACTGTAGCAATGTAATTGATTATAATGATAATTGTTGATATTATTTTAATAAAAAAAAAAAAATATCTTTATCACATATAATTTCAGCATTTATATTAACAATTTAAAGGCCTGTTTTAATATCAATAACATTGTTATTTTCTGATAATGACAATAAACGAAATAAATAGTTTTATCTTTCAGTACCATCATAAATTCAAATACTGATAAATAATAATAAATAATGATAATAAACAATAAATCATTGACTAGTTTTAAGACGCAAAAATGAGAAATTTAAATTTTTAGTTAATAAATATTAACTACAAAGTAATAACAAATTATTACAATGAATAAAAAAAAAATTAATTAAATTAAAAGTAATAATTGAATTATTATTATTATTATTATTAGACATTAGTTTAAAAATAATCATAAACGAAATAAATATACATATCGTTTATTATATGAGATTTTTATTCATTATTTATTTCAATAACTGTCAGTGAATACATTTACACTAATGCAATTGTCAGAAAAGTGCAGGGCACCATCAATTTTTGATAGGGATTGAGCATTTTTCAAGTCTGGATGACTGGGGTCAATGGATAGCATGATGCTGCCATCTGTTAGATACTTTGGAACTTAATTCCAACGTAGACCATATGAAATCGTATGTTTCTAATTTCTTCGTAATTATCGAATTATATCGCTTGAAATATGTTTTTTTAGGTACAAAAACGGTGCAAGAATTGCGGAAACGAAGTTTGATAAGCGCAAATTGAATAAAAAATGAATTATTAATGATTTCTTTTCATAACCTTGTAGCGGCCATCTTGGCGTTGAAGCGCGGCAAATAAATTCATAATTATGCAATTTTCTTTTTAATTATTTTATTAAAAAAATCAATTGGATAATCAAAATTTATAGATTCCGCATTGCAGAATGAAATGAGCTTTAATTTGAGACCAAAATTCCTAAGTAAAAATATGAATTCGCGGAGAAATTAGAAACATACGATCCAATGTATTTACATAGGGGGAATCAGTCGCCTCTCTGGCTTCAGCCCAGCCTTAAACCAATGAAGCTGCGAGGTAATGCAGATCTGATGCAACGTCTTTGACGGTGGATAATCTGAGCGACGGCTCGCTGAGTAAACAAATTAGCAGCGTTTGGATTTCTGCAAGTATTGAAGTAGTTCAATAATTTTTCAAAAATTTGATATTTTAAGAAGAAAAGAGAGTGATTTCAAATGATCAAAAAATAAAAAGAATTATATTCAATTTCTTTTTAATGAATTATTATTGAATATTAAGTGTACTTACTGTCGAAACACTTGATTGGCTACCTCATCTGGTTTATCATCGTTTGCTACGGCGGATTGCTGCAACTGGCGAATCACCGGTTCACGTTGTTGAATCGTTGGCCGTGGGTGATTATGTACCCCAAACGGCATAAATTCTCCACTTGATAAAATCCACCCTCTTGCTGAACAACGGTACCGCGTGGACCTAGATGCACATACGTAACGACGCAAACGTACACTATTGTATCTTCTATCATGATGATAAATAAAATCATTGTATAAAAATCGACGAGTATTTGCGCGTTGACCAGGCACTTACATTTCAAAACTCGCGTTAATTAAAAAAATTCCCGTTTTCAACAAATAAAATGATCAAGACCATAAAGTAATCTTTACGTCTTCGAAGTCGACGTTCAACTGAGAGAAATAAGTTATTTTTCTTTCGCATTTGGCGGCTTAATTAGCAACAAAGGAAAAAAAAAATTTGTTGATTTTGTTAAGCTAATCCGACGAAGTAGCGCGATCACATTGTTTTGATCATATGCATTGATAAAAACAAAGATTTGATGGACAGTAGTATTTCTTTTCTGTTTTAGACACTTTGTCCTCTTGCCGCTCTTTCTTTTATAAAACTTCTTTGTAATTAATATCAACAAGTATATGGATTTTTTAGTCGAGAAAACGAGAACGTATCTAAAATATCAGTCAGTCAAATAAAGTCCACAAATTTCTTTTATGCCTTTATTATGAATGTTATACCGCCAAATGTAAGAGAAATAAAAATTCTCTCCTCGGTTAAACATCGAATTTGAAGACGTATGTATATGTCTTCTTTATGAAGATCACTTGATTGAAAGTGGAGAATATTATTTCATATACCTTTGTTATTTTTTTGAAAACAAAAATTTCTAATTAAACTGAGTTCTGAGATGGAAGTGCACACTCAACACACAAATACTCATTCATTTATTTACGATAATTTTATCTATCATTATGATCAAAAATATAAAAATTTTGATGCACAGACGGAACAACGCTTTTCTCCATTAATCCTATATCGATTGGTAAAAATTAAATTAAAAATAATTAACTTCCTAATGGGAAGTTATTGTAATAGGTACGATTTTACTTACGTGACAAAAAATAAGAAGAACATTTTTATTGTTATTAAAAATGAATTTAACTATTATTAACAAACATTTTTTAGCATAGAATTTTTATTGGAAATTTTGTCGTGTGGACCTCCCGATTCACACTTAGACCACTCTCTAATATTTTATTTTTGGATTAATTTATTATAGTCATTAAAAGAATAAATAAATAAATTAATATATATGTATTTCTTTGTATTGATACAGAAATACTTCTATATGCTCTATTAATACGAAAGTACTTTTTTAAAAGTACCTTCAAGAATTTTATTGTAAATACAAAAAGTAGTAATTTAATAAATTGCAAAAATTATGATCATTTTCATAAAATATGAAAGAAAAAACATCAGTAAAACCAGAGAAGAGAAATATTATAGAAGAACCATCGCATGAAGTTTTGTTGGACGGGTTTCTCGGGATACATGTGACGTCACAGCGTTAGTTCTATATCCCTACGACCAGGCAGCACTGCTTGTCGATACATTAAGACACACCTCTTTTCGCATTGTGGGGGTAATTACTTGCATTCCGGGGGTATAATAACAAAAAGCTAGAATTAGGAGTAGAACAAAAATTTAAATTAATAATATTCGTGGTTCATAATAAACTATTCAGCTTTTTTGAAATAAAATAAAAAGAATTGCAATATTTTTTGAGAAATTTACTTCTTTAATAATATAAAAAGTAATTATATTATATCGGGCAATAAATTTAATTCTAATTTAAAGAACAAAAATTGCTAAGAATGTTAGCAAAGATCTCTCAAATTTACACTCTTTTCCACGTCACCTTGGAGGTAGAGTATGAAGACGCATTTTTTTTAACGTGGTGTCCCCAGTAGGTATAATCCACAGACAATGTATCATCCACATGAATCTTTACGATACATTTTTATTATAGGACCATTTTTCTTAATACTATTACTACTACACGGAGAAAAATGGTCGGTCGATTTTACATCATAAGAGATGATTTTTACTGATTCGCCAGCTAATATATGGACAACTTCTTTATGAAGTAAAAGTTACTGATTTCGCCCAGTAAACTCGAAGCTCGAAACTTACTGAGTGAAACAGTAAGCTGTGCATACAAATCCGTAATTTTTATACAAGAATGCAGTCAATATTACTGCTAATATTTATCACATTTACGATTTAAGTATACAATCAGAATCTACTTATCTTCGTATTTTACTGATTGTATAAATAAATTTAACTTCCTAGATAAGCATTTTGTGCGTATTTATACATAATTATTATTGGAATAAATAAGCCTTTTTTTTAATATCGATATTTATTGAAAATAAAATCATTCAAATTACATTTTTATTCAATCTATAATATTTATATCATATAACGAGTCATTACAAAATATTTAGAGTCTTTTTCGATAAGGAGACATTGCTCTGGGTTAATTAAATTATCATAAGAAATTAAATATAATTCAATATTTTTTTTAGCTTCGTAACCAAAATAATGATTATTGAAATTAATAGAAACAAGTTTATGTACTAAAAAAAAAAATTTTGAATCAACTTTAAATATTTGATCAATAAGGCCAAAAACTGGAAGATCATTGTTTTGAATGATAATTATAGATTCTTCAGCATATCTGGTCCCTGAGATAGATACCCAGAAGACTCTTGAAACTGAATTAAAAGGAGCAATATTAATCAAATATTTATCATAATTGTCTCTTGAAATTTTTTTTTCAGATCCACATTCAATAGCATACGATGAACTAAAATTATTTATGAAGGCACAATGTTTTAACTGATTTTTTATACTAAGTGTGTGCATCACATTGACTTTATTACATGAAAGATTAGAAGCCATTTTACCATCCCTATGTTTTGACTCATATCTCATCGACGAATAATGAGTTGGAGGACCAAGCAAGTAAATTTTTAAAAAATAATGGAGTAGGTGATGCATTTTTGGTTTCAAATTTATTTCCAATAAATTCAAATAGGTTTGATGATGTTGAATAATAAGATTTCTTAACAAAAAAAGATTATTCCACGATATTTTGGGTGATGTTACAATATGAAGAATTGTTCGTAGTGTTAAATATAAGTTCCATACTGAATTATTTATGGGTACTAAATCTCCAACTAAAAATCCAAAGATCCGAGTAAAACATATTGATTGTGAAGCTGACATTTTCCATCGTACTTCTTTAGCTGATTCTAAAGTAAATAAGGGTGGCTTATTATTGCATTCTAATCTTCCATAATTAAAAACTCTTAGTCTAAAATTTAATGTATCAATTGTAAAAGCTTTTAAATTAAAAATAAAATAATTTAAAAGTTCAGTCATGACGAATGGACACACTCCCTCATGAAAATAATGCATTAAATCGATACTCATGTTAGTACAAATATGATAACTATCGAGACGATTCCAAACAGCTTCTTCTTTTATGCCCGTGCTTTTAGTATCATTAGTTATTAAATCTATTGCGTAATTTTCTGGAGTTCTTAATAAAGCAGTATTTTCTAGACATGAATATGAGCAATCTTCTTTTGACATTTTACATATCCTGCAATAATAGTTACTGTTGAAACTCTCTACAAATCCCATTATACTATTTTGGCCTAAGTTATCTCCTAAAATTGAAATACATTGAAAATAAATTAATTGATCTTCATTATTAACTGTCACACAGATTCCATCATTACGTAAAAAATTAAGTTCATTGATAAGTACATCGAAAACAGCTTTATTACCAAATTGTTTTCTATCATCAGAATAAAATAACTGAGTCAAAAAAATAATTCGTACTGTAGATGCATATTTAGGAGGCATACATGCAACTGTTGCATAAACTGCTCCTAATTTATTTGCTCCAGCACGTGAACCCAGAGGATCACCAGTTTCGTAATCATCAAAATAAATGTATAGAGGCAAAACAAACTTATTTTGAAAATTGGGCAAAATAGACCTCCATAAACTACCTTGAGTGACATTTGTTAAATTGAAAGTATCTTTTTCAAGATCTTTTAAATACTGTTTAACTTCACATAGCAAACCAGGTACTTCAAGAACAGACTTTAATGTTTTTCGTAAAGGAATATGTTTTCCAGTTACATTAATAGTTTTATCTATAATTAAACCATCTTGCTTTTTAGCAACATTTGCTTGGCCAATAATGAAATCATCAGGGGGGCAATAAGAAGTATATTTTTCTAGGAAATTGAATCGTTTATACTCACTATTAAAATTATCAAATAAGTAACTAAAATCATTTAGAATTTCATCAATTTCAGAAAAAATATCAAAGTCAACTATGTTAACAGGTAATTTAATTTTCTCACGACATTGTGCTTTAATATTTGGAATCAAAGATTTACTAATTAATGAAGATACATCATCTAATATTTTTTGAACTATTTTTCGTGAAATAGTGGCATCATTATACAGTGATAATATAAATGAAACGATTTCTGATTTCACTAAGGAATGGTAATCATTTTTATCCGAAGTAATTTCTTCTATTAATCGAATTTCTGCATCCCCAACATTCATTTTGCCCACAACTGATTCTTCATGTTCATTGGCCTGCAGTATTTCAGAATAATGTTCAACATTAGAAGGAATACTAATATTTTGATGAACATTTTTTAAGTGTTTTCGGAATGAATTTAAACAACTATAGTATCGACAACAAGAATCAGTTACACATTGATAAGTGTCATTCTCTCTAAGCAGGTGATCATGTTTTAAATGTAGAAGCAAATTATTTATTGTATCAAAAACTATTGGGCATTTGAAGCACTTCATTCTAGTCCAGAAAATTACGCCAAAGAATAAGCTTTAAAAGTAGTATTGAATATCATACGTTATTAGATAGTATTAGATTAAAAGAACAGTAACTTGATTATTGATTTTGTGAATGTTCTTGCTGTTTTTGTAACTTTAAGTTGCTGATCAAAGTATCAACACTTATGAAGTGAAGCTTGCTTTCCTTCATTCCGTAGACGTATTCCTCTATAAATGACCAAATGTGAGCACATCCGGGCTGATACACTGCATCCAAGGCGAAGATACTTTTGTAACAGACGTCAATGGCCTTTTCTGGAGTACACATACTATAACGAATGTTATTGATGTCTAACGATGCACTTAGTGGACCTTCCAACGGTCCTACGAAGATTGGAAAAGGCTGATTGGTGATTTTCTTATTTTCAATAATCTTCTGGCGATCATCAAGAGCTTCTTGAAGTTTTTCTATGGTCTGGAAGAATTTGTATATATCATCGAATAAATTCTATGATAACTTGAAAATGTAAATATGAATATGATTAAAATATTCACCTCAACGTGGACACAAAATAAAAGTCTGGATTCTAACTTAGTTAATTTGCATCCAGGTATATCTGATGCGTGGAGTAATAGAGGTAATATGATAAAAGCCAATATGTTTATATTACCTGTTGGAGAAAAATTATTATTAACTAATGTTAGTATTATTATTACATATTGGATATTATTGTAAATTTACCTTTTATTATTGAAGAATCGTAATTTTTTTAAATGTTTTTAACTTCAGGATTGGCAGAAGTATATGCCACATTAATTAATTCTTTTGCTGTAGATGGCCAGTTTTTCAAAAAATTATCTTCGAAATCTTTGAATTTAAAAATAAAATCTTGCTCTAAAAATATGTATCCTTCTGCAAGTCTTAAACAGCAGTAATTCTCGAAGCACTGTGTAATACTCTCCTTACTTTTTGATCGAAGTTCTCTTGATGCATTCCATTTAAATACTACATCATTCCATGGTGCATTGTTATGTTTCAACCATAAAATATCTGGCTCCTTACTCACATCAATTGGAGTAGGAGTGTCTGTGCAAATAAAGGAATGTTTCAAATTAATAAATAAAATATTCCAGATGATAAATACGTGGCTTTTAAACAAAAAAAATATTTGTAAATAATAACTTTTTTTTTGGAGCGGATCACACAAAATTTTTAATTTCCTCCAAATTCGTCGTTGATTTGCATATTTGTTGTATAAAATACCACCAGATTTTAACTGCCCAGATTTACTTCTATATTTCTTGAACCAAGCAGTCTTGTTTTCTTCTGGTATTAACCTCACAATATCATCAGCCCATGCATCAAAATCATCATCAATAAGCCTGTCATAAAAAGAAAATGTTTCAAATATACACAGCCAACGTAAAAAAAAATATACCAAATTATATGCATTGTATGATATAGAATATAATAATTCGAATCAAGGAAACTGGAATTAAATGATCATACAAAGTAATGATAGAGTAAGAAAGAAAGTTTCATAAGAAATTTATTCCAAAATATTTTAGTAAAAAAAAAGAGTAATGCTATTTTTGTTGTATATACTTTTAGTAATATAATTTATAGCAATGCATATAATTGATTAGAACTTATTTTTATAATAATTTTTCTAAAAAAGCATACCTTTTTCCTGGTTGACTGTTTGATAATTTGTTGTCAATAAAAATATCGCTTATATATGAACGCATTACTTTTTTTTGATACACATAAGCATTCAAAACCTCTCGTCCATGTTTTGCTGTTCGTAAAGAACTTCTTAATTCTGTTCGTAAAGAATTTAATCGTTGTTTTATGGTTGGATGATTAAAAATGTCTGTCGAAGTAGGGTCAAATACAACATCAGGTTGATTAGATGGAGTTCGTGAATTATTATTCAAATTAGATGATTGAGACGTTGATGTTGACGGTATTTGAACGTCATTTTATGAAAATAAATGATGTTGTTGGGTATTTCTTTCAGATTCTGATACAGATGCTGAATACATTTGGTGATAGTTTATAGCGGATTGATTAGAGGGATCAACATTCATTACTGGTTGGAAAATGTTATTGTTGAGCATGGAATTATATGCGACTACAATTTGAAAAAAATAAATAATGAATGATGAGTAGTAAATGAACAAATAATTTTAGTGTCATAACGTACCACTATTAGCAGAGTTATCAAGAGAATCGTGATCATTGGAAAAGGTAGGAAAACCAGGAATGATTGATATGACGTGAGAAGAATGAGACTTGTTAAAACATAAAAAAATAGTAATTGCGCGAAGTAATTATTATAAATCAATACTAATAATATTGAGTAAACTTACCTCTTGATTTGCTCGATATGGTTCAGTCATTTTAACTAATTATCACTTATTTAATTATTCTTAAATAAATATATATTATAATTAAGCGTGACGTCCGAACGATTCTGTGTCAAGAATGAGAATAGGTTCTGCTAGCCGTAAAACTTAAAACAAAAGACGATCGCATCGCGGAATAGCCTGTCAATTTGTCGATTGAATCAGTAAAATTTACTAGAGCACTCCAATAATTCTGCTATATCGAGCATGGAAGGGAGCTTCGTATCGTTCGTTAGAAGTATAAAACATCTTATTAATCAGTAAAACTTACTGTTTAAAATTACTTACAATCATTGTAAATATTAGTTTCTTTAGTCATAAGAATTACTTCTTTTGTCAGTAAATCAATTTGTATTGCTCACTGACAGAATGACAGTCTTTTTTACTGACATTGGAAGTCTCAGACGATAGAGAATGTAGTAAAAATAACTAATAAAAGTTAACTGATTATTTGCGTTAAAATTTACAGACTGATTTTTCTCCGTGCATTATCTAGCTTTTCACCTGTCTTTGCGGTCCGCTCTAAACAAAAACTGCATTCAGTATTTTTAAATAATCAGCTTAATAAATATCCTGCAACATAATTTATCGCGCAAAATTCTAAATTTGGGCTATCAATTCTTATTTCATCTTCTTCTACTTCATTGTCTTCATTACTGTGTTGGCACGCTTCAATAATCATTTCATCCATTATCTCTTCATCAGAATCCTCGCCTGCATCATATTCATCGTCGATTTTTTCAGGATCTTCAAGCCCATTTTTCATCGCGTTTGGTAATGATTTTGAGTTTACATTTAAATTTTCATCTCCATTGTCGATGCAGTTCGAACCTTTTGGGGGAGACATTAAGCCTGTGACAATACTATATTGTAAATTGTGCCTGAATTGCATAGAAGACGGATTTACTTTATTCCCTGAATGTCGTCGCAATGTTCCGAATAAATTCTCTAAGCTATCTTGGTTCAAACGCGAGGTTAATAGGTATAACTGCCCTTCATCAAATAAATCTTTCGCGAGCATTAAAATGGAATTTAAAGATAATTTTATGCCTGGTAAACACGGCGGTGGCACGCGAGTACTATCTGCGTATTCCCACAAATTTATCCACTGTTTTGAATTTTCTAAAACACGACTTACTCCATCAAATTTGGCTGAAATACCGCGACGTAGTGGATTCTTATCTCGGGCTGTTTTCGCGTTAAGACAGTCGAATAAATCATTTATCTGTTGCATAAAATCAGCCGTTGCCATACAAGTCAGATGACGTAACGCTGATGACTGATACCCCGTTCTCAATGCTGCAGCTACTGTTGCACTAAATACTTGGGTTGCCAACTTTACGCACATTTTATCCCAATTGTTAGGTTTAATGTGACGTTCGCTCAATTTAGGTGCCGCGCGACACTTATTCCCTTGTTCGGTCTTAAACAATTCAATGATTGCATCCTACGATATCCTGTTGCCGTTAATTAATAAATCATGATTAATCAATTGGTTTCGAATTGATTTAAATAAATGAGGTATATCCCAATTAAAGTAAATTTTTCTATCATTCATTATCATGTATGGGTTTTCTTCACTTATGTTTAACAATTTAATTGCCCTCTGATTATTTGTACCTTGGTCACAAACCATACAGCGAATCTTAATCCCGGCTTCAAAACATTTGTTCACGCAACTTTGTATAAGTATTGCTAAATCTTCCCCTTTAACATCTGTGTGTGAGTGAAAGTAAGCTACGGGTAACTTACAAGAATATCGCAATCCACGAATCATAAATACTAACGATTTTTTTGCATATTTCATTGATCTACCTAACTCGCCCAAATCCTCGAACCCTTCTACAATGTCACGCTTTGAATTATACTCTAGATGTTTTTTAATTGTCATCTCGTCCCACATTAAGACAGCATCACATTCTGATGGCGACATAGAGTCTACTTTAGCTCGTAAACGCATAAATATTTCTGTGTTTAGTCCAGTAAAAATATCCAAACTATTAACCCATCTACGAATCGTTGTAATGGCAGGCAATAAAATTTTCATTTTCTCGCGTAAAAACCCATATGCCTTTGGCGAAATATAATATAATGAAACTGCAAATTGCTGCTCTCTCTCACTCCATTCCGCATTTTTCTGAATCGAACGTTTTAACTGCATCCCGAGGATGATTAATTGCTCCGAATCTAAATATTTCTGCGCGTCTTTAATTATATCATCGGGTTACGGGTTACGTTTACGGTTTGACCGTTTCATATTTTTTATTGTACGCTGAGCTTTAAAATATTTCGATTTAAGAATCTTGATTAGTTTTAATGACTGTCGTTCTCTTCTTTGAAATAATAATTTCTGAAGATTTTCATGACAGCACGATGAGGAGCTAACGCTTGATTGCAATTGCGATTTTAGATTTGTTTCCCTACCTGGACTATCTAGTATAGTGCTAGCGCTTAATACTAATTCCGATTCTAGATTTGATTCGTTATCTTGACTGTATTGAGTGGAGCTTGATTCTAATTCTGCTAATACCTCTAAGTTTCGAACACTCGCGCTTTGTACAGTTTCGTTAACTGTTATCGATACTTCTTCTAAATTTATGGGTGAACATGGGCGATTCATTGTTACATCATTATCATGATTATTATCAAAATTTGTATCATGCGGTAGTGCATTACGTACTAATTTCCGTCGACAACCCTTTGCATTACCTCCTATGAACATCTTTTTATCAAAGTGGTCCGAGCACAAACGTTTTTCCTTCAGCTGTTTGGGTATACCGATTTCGTAACGACGATTTCAGCGAGCTTTTATAAAAGCTCGCTGAAATCGTCGTTGCCACTTTGGATGATCCATTCAATGGCACTGAAATATTATTTATTATTCTTTTTAACTTTATCTTAATTTAAACCGACAGTTAAAGCTTTTGAAATCAAAACGCTGTAAGATTTTTATCTTTTAAAATGATAATAAAAAGCAATGTTTATTAAAATCCAATTCAAGTGAAATGATACTTTATAAAATGAAAAGAACACTTACTTATGCTCCGGAAATCGGTGGAAAGTGACATTTCGTTCGTGGCAATTAAAATAATTATTTTTGCAATTTCGGTATGCACACAAATTGCGAGACATCGCAGTTGATAATTAATCACTACCACTATCAATGCTTCACGGCTTTGTTCAACTTTACCGCTAATTGCACTATAACTGAAGATTACTCCAATAGGTAGAAAGTAATACAATAATACTTGAAAGCAAGCGAACAATGTTTCTCTTAGAAAGAGAATTTGGGAAATGAGACATTTAAAAAATGTCGGCGCCACGAACATAACTTGCACGCATGCGTACATTTGCTCAATGTCATTTAAGATCAGAGAGGAGAGATAATTTATTATTTCATCTCTCTGTTTGGTGTGAAAAAAAATTCATAAAGAAAATTGTATATGCTTGAAGATGATGGGTGTTTAGTCATACTTGCTATCACTGGAAATAGTGAATTTCCACTGATTCATTTTTAGAGAATGAAATCAGCAATGCGCGAATCAGAATACTGTCATTGAGAATTCAATCAGCGTTAATAAGCGGAGTCCTAAAAATTGTTTAATCATCTACAAGTGATATTATATTGAAAATACCGATTCGCTCTTTCGTTTTTATTTATCTTTGTTGAAATAAATTTATTCAACTTTTTAATACATCAAAATAATAAATTTGTAACAAAATAATAATTATTATCAACAGTTTTCGATTTTCAATTTACTCAATTGGAAAGGAAAATAAGACTGTCTGGACACGAACAGAGTACATAAAAATCCGTAACAAAGAGCTGTTCTTGTTTCCCAACATAGATTTTTTTATGCTCTTTCAGATAATAGTTTTATTACTTTTACTTAAGTATTGTTTACGCTAAGATTCTAAACCAAGGTGGAAGGAACTCGGCTGTTAAGGCGCCAAGTACTTTCCGAGGTTTCTCTAAGTGTAAATGAAAAAAACTGCAAGTATCTATTAATAACTTGGGATTTTTTTTACAAAAAATGATGTTTCGTAAAGAGAATTGATTGTTAACATTTATCTAGTTTTAATATCTCCCTATAATTAACCATGATAGATACGAGGAAAATATTTTAGATACAAAGTAGACGATTCATAATTCTAAATGAATAAAAAATCTCCTATTCAGAGAAAATTACTAATTTTTTATAAATTTTTTAAGTTCTAGATAATTATTAAAAAAAATGTTGATATTTTCTGATTAAAATGTTTCCTTATATTACCAATCTTATATAATTCCATTTTTATGCATAAAAAAAAATTCATTCAGTTTGATCGAACCTTCAAACTCTTTATTAGCTATTGTGCTACTCGCCATTGAGTTATACGCACATGAAAAATACATTTCGTTAATATAAATGTTTTATTTAAATTGCGCTAAGGCGAGGGCTTGTCTAGTGGTAGAAAGAGGAGAATGTAGAGTCTAAATTTTTAAATTTCATTCAATTAACTTAAAACGAATTCTGAAGATTTCAAATAATAGGCAATTAATAAATGTAAAAAAAAAAAAAAATTAGTGAGTTTCGAACCCACTACCAAAGAATACTGTCTTACCTAGAAGCCCAGAAGTGGCTTTTTCGTGTCGCCAGGAATTTTTAGTTGGTACTCTGATCACAAGGTGTCTGTAGTGCACAATTTTTTAGTTTGTACTCTGGCACACAGATGGCTCTAGTATGAATAAAAGGCAGCAGTTGATACAAACGGCAGCAGTCGTCGACCAACCATCGACGAAAGTACTTAGAGCAGGGGTGTGTGCGACCAATTTCCAGAATTATGCTAGAATTATGTATTATAATCAATAAATATAAATATCCTACTATGTATAAATGTATTAGCTTTGTAGGGAGGGTTCAAACCCAGCTGGGGATATTGTTTCTTCTTGTAAAATTGCATACAAATGCAATTTGAATATGACAAAATTAGTTTTAAATATTAATATTAATTAAAATTCGTTCTTATCATTATTCTTCCAATTTATTGCAGAAGAAGAAAAAAAATAAAACATCTAAATAAACTTTCTTTTATAACGCTACATTAGAGATAGCATTTTTTTTAAACATTCGTGAATATTTAAACACAAACGAAACAATCTGCAAACAGTTCCGGCACTTCGCCGGCAAGCTTAATCCCCACTCTCCGCACTCAAGCATGTAACTTAAGAATAATAAACACTCGTCTTTAAAGTGCAATTATGCTGGCGTCGTGGTCAGTGCACTTGATTTTTATTTTGCCGGGCAGGGTTCAAGCCCACTCATGGCAAATTTTTTTTTTCTTTTCTTTTCGTTTGAATAATATGGCATCATGATTGTAACATGCCAAAATCAGTTTTTAATATTAATTTATATATTGTTCTTTTTAATTACTTTTCCAATCAATTACGGTGAAGTGAAAAGATATGTATAACGTGTCTGAAAAATTTATTTTCGTATTGGGATCCGTCAAATGGGCATACGCCACCTAGTGGTAGAAATTGTAATGAGGATAAGGGATAAATTAATACGAAAATAACACATATAAATCGTAAAATTGTTTAAAAAAAAAAATTACGTGATTGGCATTAAAAACACGCTCACCTTCAGCGAAATTTTTTTTCCGAGCGTTTGTATCAGCCCAATCACATATTGTGCCAATACTTATCATTTTATTTTAATTTAAAAATTTAGAAATTGCAAGGTAAACTATAGGGACTATGGTAAATTTGCCCTAATCGACGCCATGTTTTTTAGGCTCCTCCCATTTGACGGATCCCAATTGCTACATTAAAATTAGCTCCTTTTCAAACAATAATTAGATCGAAAAAACAGCTGAGACAAATGTTTAGCGAGTTCCAGCGCTTCGCCGGCAAGCTTAATCCCCACCCACCGCACTTAAGCTTGTAACTTAGGACTTATAAGCATTATTTTTAATTATGTAAACATGTTGGCTCAGTGGTCAACGCATTAGACTTTGATTTTGCAGAGCGGGGTTCGATCCCAGTCGTGGCAAAATTTTTTTTTTCTTTCGTTAACTTAAAATTCATTGAATTCTTTTATCGTTAACCCATAAATAAATTATATTACTTCTAATAATGTTTTCTAATATTCAATTTAAATTGATTTTCTCAATAATTAATGAAAGAGTTTCATGCATATTTGTTGCAACATTAAAAAAAATCAGAAGACAATTAAGAAGTATAAAACTGTTTTCCATGTTTAACAATATATTTATTGAACAAAAAGAATAACTTAAAAATTACACTGTTATTTATTACAATCGGATTTAATCTACAGTAATGGAAATTATTGAATAGCTTTTAACATATTTAGTATTGTTGAACATGTTTCATGTATTAACAATCAATAATGAATAGTTACAAATGATTGATGAATTTATTATACCTGTAGAATTTGAATCATTTATAGTAAGAAAACACTCATGACTCTAGAATAACTCTATTGTATTTTTCGTGTATAAGTCTACATGAGCATGAATTTAGCCACTAAAATAATTATTCATATTTAAAATTCAGGAATAGTAAGAATAGGTATTTATAATAATTTTTTTTAAAAGATTTAAAATTTTTAATCTTAAATATTATTTATGTATGGATCATAAATACAACTTAAATGAACATAATAAGAAAATACACCATACATAAAATGTATATGGTTTTTTTACATATTTCAATTATTACAGTCCCGTCCTGCTACACATGTGGCAAAACAAGACTTTTTTGAATCTACAGTTGTGCACTCACTGATACTCAATAATAATAATAATTAAAATCTTGATGTACATAAAACAAGGCAATATCTAAAGTACTTCATGAACAATAATATTCTAATTATTATTAAGCAATCATTTCGGAGTGGACTTAATTCTGCAGATTGATTCCGTACTAATTACGTAAAAAAAAAAGTAACTGCAAATAACTAAATATTGTATACTTATGTCTATTGTAATTAATTATTACATGTACGATAACATAAAAAGAATTCATTCATCATTAAAAAAAAGTTTATTTAAACAATTATATCACGATGATCACGACAAGTATTTCTTATCCATAACGGATAATATTTTGATGATTGAAAAATCATAGAAAACCGTTGGCGAGGGTTCATTTCATGGAGCACCGGTTTAATTTTTTTTGAAAATAATTCAAAACCGTAAGAAATGATTCTATAAAAACTTTCTGTTGGAGGTTTTAGATTGCCTAATTGGAAATTTTCGATTGTATTAAACGCTCTCCAGAAAATAAGTAACTCGCTCGATGTTTCAAGATTTTGATTTGCTTTAACTACTGAAAATATACAACTTGCACAATCAAACTTCTTGATGCATCGATGGATAAGATAACCTGCAACATATCGGATAGAACATTCTGCCAATGTAGCCATATCTACTGATTCTGTTTCAGCTAATTCACTATCTGAATCTTCTGAAAAGGTGAAATCCACTTCCATTGATTCAGATTCTGAGTCGTCGAACACATCGTTATTTTTTTAATTTAATTCAACTAATTTATTTGTTACTACGTTAAATTGATAACAATTTAATGAATTTTTTAAGCTTTCGGAAAAATGTTCTTCCGAATTTTCATCAATATCATGAACAGTACCTTTTTTCATACAAGTATTAGAGTTAATGTTATTGATATGGTGGTTCTTTTTCTGAACCATATTTAATAATAAAATTGCACCATCATCTTCACAATTCGAATTTTGTGGTGGTTTACCTAAGTTATACAGCATCGTACGTTGTGCCAAACCTAATACTTGTTTTGCTGATGGATTATCATTGTACCCGAGAGATCCACGCCAATAGCCAAAAAGATTTTCTAGTGGATCTTGCTGTAAATATCTAGTTAATAAATAAGGAACATCTGTTTTCTTTAAATCACTCCACAGCTTTAATATACTACGAATTGTTATTACGAAATTTGCAAAACAATCTGGAGGCCTAGCAAACGTGTCTTGAAGTGATAACTTTGGTAACCATTTACAAGAGTCCTCTAAATATTTTTCGACTAAAGGGTTCGATTCTGATAATCCTCTAGGATAAGAATTTTTATCTAATGGATCTCCGCCATTCAAACAATCAAAAAGATTATTTATGTTTTCAATAAATTCAATAGATTTTTTAATTCTCCGGTCGATATTCCCGTGTTCAATGCACTAGAAACCAAATGACTAAAAATTTGAACGGCTAACTTTACTTTAACTTTTTTAAAAGCATCTGGCTTTAAATGATCTTCAGTTAATTTCGGCGCAGCTTTACAATAACTATTTTTTTCCAAATTATACAATTCACCGATCGCGTCCCATGAAATTATTCGGTTTTTTAACACCAAATTCGAATCATAAAGAGCGTTGCGTAAACACTTAACTAAATGTGGTACATCATACAGACAATATATTTTATTTTCATTCCATTCGACATAATAATGATCTGTCGAAATACCCAAAATACGATATGCATACTGATTTGGTTTAGCTTGATCACAAACCATTACTCGAATTTTTAAACCGGTTGAAAAGACATGTTCAAAACATTCCTCTATAATTTCAACTCATTCCCTACCCAATGCTGTATTTTTAGGAAAAAATACAGCAATAGGCTGCTCCCAAGGCGACCGTAAACCCCGTAACATAAAAACTAATACCGATTTTGCAATGTCTTGACTACGGCCAATAAAGCCTAAATCGGCATAGCCATGAACAATATCATTATAAATATCGTATTCTAACAATTCTTTGATATTCATCTCATCCCACATAAGAACGCAATCACGCTCGTACTTATTCATTCTTTCTACCTTATCTAAAAGTTTTAAAAAAAAAGCAGGATCAAAACCAGTTGATAATTTAATGTCATTGATCCAATTATAAATAAGAGAAACGCGAGGAAGTGCCATCTTTAAAACATTTCTTAAATATTTATAGCATTTAGGACCGCGCTGATAGATCGACAAAGCAAATTGCTTCTCTTCCTCAGACCATACACGTTTTCGCAAGTGATCAGCTTGCATTTTTACAATTAATTTTCTTCGTTTATCATTGAATAATTTATTGGTTGCAGAAATGAAAGAATTATAGCGTGCTTTTACAGGTGATTTATTTTTCCGGTTCTTCAAACGCAAGACTTGACTTTGCAGTTTTTTTATTCTCTTTCTTTGTTCATTAATAACTACTTGTGATTTGAATAAAGAATTTCGTAAAGAAGTAATGGTTTCACCTGCATTTTTTTTATCTACTCTAATATCAGGTACAGAATTATTGGAATGATGACGGTTTATTGTATCATTACAATTATTCTCCTGATTTACAACATGAAGTTGAGAATTATTGGAACGATTACTGTCGAATGTATCATTACAATTATTCTCCTGATTTGAAATATTACTAATTACATTTATTGCTTGATGATAATCCTTGGGTAATGCTGAATCCTTCAGTAGTACTCGTGCACCTTCCTTGAAATCATTTTTATCAAAATGAGCAGAACAAATTCGTCGAGTTTCCAATTGGTGATCGCTTAATCCTCTCAAACTTTCATTTCCGCATCGTTGAAGCCATAGATCTTTGCTGTTATAAAGGCAAAAAATATATAAGTATACATATATGCGTAAAATAATACATTTACTCGCTACAAATATTAAAATCGTGTAATGAAACTACACACGCATAATAAAAACAGAATTGCTCAGAATAATGTTTATCATAATCACTTTTTATCATTTTAGTATTTTTAATTAAATTTTGTTAAAAAAGAATGTTCAAAAAACGAATGATTTTCGATTAAGTTTTATTAGATCATTTATTATAGGAAATGTTTGGTTATTGTAAAATGATTGAATTTTTGAACTTATTCAAAAAATTCAACTTCTCCAATTAAAATGATCGAACCATATTTATAAACACATCTAATATTACTACGAATATTGTTAATTCGTTAGATTTCATAGTCTTATTATTTTTTTTTTAATAACTGTTTTTCCAAATATTTGCGCATGCCCATTAAATTAAAAAATTGTATTTTTTCCACAATTTCCTTCTTTTTTTTCTCAGTTATTATCACTACTTTCTATTCTCTCCTTGCTATCTTTTTCGTTCATTAATCAACAATTAACGAGAATAAAACTTTAGACGTAATCAAAATTAAATGAAAATTTTTTTTTTAAAATATACTGCATAAAAATACATGTGGAGTTAAAGTAACTGCGGAAATGGAAGATTAATAATTTGTCAAAAATTAATTTATTAACTAATGATCATTGACTGAAAAGAAATTTTTTTCTGTTTACGTAATATTCTTATAAATATTAAAATTCTCAAACTATTTTACATAAATTCTCTATCTGATGTTTTTTACCGAATGATGTACATGTATTAAATATATGCAATAGTTATCTGTCAGTAAAATCGTAACCAACAGCTTGTTTGCAAAATTACCAAAAGCCCAGTAATAAATGACTATAGTATACTGTGTTTAAAATTGATATTTGATTTTATTAGCTCATTAACCAAATATTATTTGTATTTATAGTTCTTAGAAAAATCATGAAATTGTTAATGAATTTAAGATCACCCAAAAATATTGCACTTTATTAGAATGGTCTGTAAAGGGATAATTTTTGTTGTTTAAAGGAAAATTAGGATACTAGCCTACTTCAATATAAAAGTAGTCTTGTTAAAAAAGCTGTTTTGTTATTAACGAAGAAATTGTAAAGATAACAGCATTGTTGATACTGAAAAAAGTAACTTCATAATATATTTTAGGAGAAATAAGTGTTATTACATCAAACTGGATACATTTACAATAAAAAAAATAAAAGACAAAAATCATTACAAAATAATCAATATACGTAGTGAAAAAACGATCACTTAAATGCAGGTCGATATTTCTTTTTATTGATTTTTAAAGATCTAATATTTTAAATTTTCTGAATGAATAAAAAATTAGTTTTAAACAAGAAGTGTTATAATACAATATATAACTACGCCTGAAAGTACTATCTATTGCTAGAATAAAAACATCTATTGTTTTATTTAAGGTAGTTCTTGAACTTAACGAATGTCTGCAAAAAAACAAGTTTTTTAAGTATGATGTTCTTAAGATTAGTGTAAATAATTTACAATGAAAAAAAATTAAGTTATCGATCATTTCAGTGAGAAAATCAAATCTTAAAATGCTGTTTTATACTACAGATAATTTTAAAGAATTAAATAATTATTTCTTAAGCAATCTCGAATAAGAATTACATTAAATAATCAGTAGTTATCGATGAAAAAAAACTGAAAAATAACACATTTTATATGCAAATACTCATTAAATTCAAAATATACTTTAAAACTAGCTGATTCCTGCGACTTTGTTTTCGCAATGTGCATAATGACGTCTCATATAATTTTATAAAAACAACAAATTTACATAGCTTGTATACATTATTGAAAAAATGTAACAAAAATTACGTAAATATTTCTAAAAGAGAAAAAAACAAATGGCATCAGATTACTAGTAAATGAAAATAACAATATATGAAACTATTTTTTATACTGCCTCGAAATAAAATTAAACGCGACAAAAAAGCATTTTCAATTAGTTATAAATATACATTTATGACGAGTGTTAAGTAATAAATGAAATATTTGTAACATAATTCGTAATATTCGTAAAAAACTGATATAAAGTTTAATACTTTTTTTTGTTACACGTAATGACTCAAACTGTCATTTATTAAGTGACAACTTCTATCGAATAACCCATTGAACAGAATGAATTATACTAAAAAATTAATAAACAATCTTAATTTACTTACATCTCTGGATTTTTAACTGGAATACAATGGAAGCTTAGATCAGGATGTTTTGCCTTCGAATTTTGACATCCTTCGTAGACACATTGAGATTTACTTCGCACCATTTTTAATATTTGCAAAAATATTTACAATATTTTGCAGAAGTAATCAAAAAAAAATTTTTTTATAAATTATGTTAATCAGTATAAAGAATTGAACACATATAAAAAGTCAAATCGTAACAATTGCTGCATGATCAACCGTGGTCAAAAAGCAACTGATTTATTTGATACGTTAGGTTTTTAGATATGAAATAAAACATCGTTAAGAAAGACATTTGAGCTCTCATTCTTAGAATCAAACGTAAACAATGTTGCGTGAGCTCGACAATGCTAACCGTTTGAACGAATTTTGCATGTGTAAACATGATTTTTATATATTTAAAAAGACATAAACTTACTTAAATTGATTTACTGTAAATCAGACAACATTACTAAATGAAATATTTCATTTATTTCTCGTAGTAATTATGTTTTTTTCTCTCAAGAACAGAATAAATTTTAATTCTGTATAATACTGACACAGTATATTGAAAAAAAATTGTCCAAGGGTTAACTGGGAGAATAATTATAAAAAAAAATTCAAAGCAAGATTTAAAAATAATTTTATTATGTACAAATTTCATTTATATGCAATTGAAAAAAGAAAAAAAAAATGTCTGTATCTGGGATCGAATCCTAATCGCTAAAATGAAAGTCCAGTGTCTTGACCACAAAGCTAGTAAATATATATACTCTCAGTCTTTATATTTATAATTCATAAGCTACGCGCTTGAGCACGCAGGCTTGAGATCCAGCTTGCTTGCGAGTCACCAGAACTCGCTGCTAATTTTTTGAAGTAATTGTTATTATTTTTTAATTTTTATAAGAATGCTACTACTTGTGTAGCTGTATAAAAAAAATCTTCTTGATATCGTCTTTTAATCTCCTGTTATCAATTAGAATAACTTTTAAAATATTTAAAATAGTATTTAAAACTAATTTTGTCATATTCAAATTGCATTTGTATGCAATTTTACAAGAAGAAACAATATCCCCAGCTGGGTTTGAACCCTGCCTACAAAGCTAATACATTTATACATAGTAGGATATTTATATTTATTGATTATAATACATAATTCTAGCATAATTCTGGAAATTGGTCGCATACACCCCTGCTCTAAGTACTTTCGTCGATGGTTGGTCGACGACTGCTGCCGTTTGTATCAACTGCTGCCTTTTATTCATACTAGAGCCATCTGTGTGTCAGAGTACAAACTAAAAAATTGTGCACTACAGACACCTTGTGATCAGAGTACCAACTAAAAATTCCTGGCGACACGAAAAAGCCACTTCTGGGCTTCTAGGTAAGACAGTATTCTTTGGCGAGGGCGTAAAATCAACTTCGGGAAATTTTCTGACTTGAGCCAGAGAAGAGAGACCAGTATAGAAGTCCAATGGTGGGTTAACAACGCGGACTGAGTTTGGGTTCACATGTCGGTAATTTGGGTTAACATGTCGGTAATCTCGGAACAAAACATACGAGTTTCTGTAAACCCGCCGAAGGATGGCGCTGGAATCATTTCCAGTTGGCCACGCCTCCAAAACTGAGCGAGACGAATGCTGAGTATATCGGTCTCTCTTACTCCTACAGGAAAAAATTAAGAACAGGAAATAAAATTAAAACAAAACAAAAAAGTGGACTAAGTTGCATGGATCTGTAGATTAAAAACAACACCCTTTGTCTCGCAGAGAAGAACTGATAATTAATAATTATCAATCTACCGACGACGAAAATATTTCAACATCATAAGTATTATAAATAATTAAACACGATGAATTAATCATTATGATCGTTTCCTTATTAAAAACAAAAAAATCATAGAAAAGCCCAAAGTTCAATCAGATTCGAGTACTGGGAAAAGAAAGAGGGGTGCAAAATCATTGCTTTTAAAATTATAAACAATAAAAGAATATTTGGAAAAAAAATATTAGGCTAATTGAATAGAGAATTTATTTCTCTACGGATTAGAGTATAAAAACAATTAAAACTTAAGAAAAACGAGCGTGAGCAATTATGAGAGCGTTAACTACAGAGCAAAACATAATTTTGACTCGATTTTTGGGGTGACAGGCGTTTTTATCATCCGACAAAATATCCCTGACTCAAAAACCCCTGACAAAATATCTTTAAGTCAAATATCTCTGTAAAAAAATATCCCTGAACATAATATTCTCATTATTTAATATCTCTTAGACACAAAAACATTTATTAATTGAAATTTGACATTTAGTTGCATTTAATGTTTAGGTGCCATCTGTGTTCGAAGTTTTAAGATATTTGAGGAATTAAAGTTATTGTAAGTTTTTGTGATCAATGATATAAAGTTCTACGATAAATTGAAGGACACTCCTTATTGTAGAGTGTGCGTCACGTGAATCAGTCTTAAGTCACGCGTCATTATTTGAGGAGCGTTTAATTTAGTGCAGTGAATTTGATAATTATTTTTTTGTAATAAAAACAGCCAAAAGGTTTGAATAATGCCTTTAACATTTGTTACATCTCAAAAAGGGCGAAAGTTGTTATTTCACGAGGGATATTTGTACTCGAAGCACAAAACTAATAAGAGTAGTATTACATGGCGATGTGTGGAGTACTCCAAAATTCAACAGTGTAGAGAAATAATTCATACCGATACTGATACTAAAAATGGTAAGTCTTATTTTGTAAATAATTTTATAATATATAATTATTTAGGAAGGATTATTTATAAAAGTTTTTAAGATAGCCAAATTTTAAAAATTACGTATTATAGTAATGTCTTATATCTGAGTAAACTTATTTTGAAGAAGGGTATAATCAATAGACAAATGTGTTGTTAAGAAGTACTGGTTGATAAGATGTTTACATTTTGTTTTTGTATGTTACTTTTAAGACATTCTATTTGTATTTCTTAGGAAATATTGTTGGTGTAGTACCCACTCATGGTCATGCTGCCGATGCTGCTACAGTCCAAGCCAAAATAATCAAAGGCAAAATCAAAGAAAAGTCTCTGAAAAGTGATAGAAAGCCTGCTAAAATTGTGAGCAGTTCGCTTCGTGGTGTGCTATCACCAGTTACGGCATTGTTACCAAAACCTGTATCCCTTGCAAGAGGAGTGCAACGAGTTCGAGCTAAAGAGAATATTCCATACGCCAATCCTACAACACGAGAACAAATAGTTTTGTCTGAAGAATTTAAAATGACTTACAAAAATGATTTATTTTTATTACACGACAGTGGAGGAGATAAAAAGCGTTTCTTAATTTTTACAACAAGAAGAAATTTAGATTTTCTATCTGAATGTCGAATATGGTTTTGTGACGGCACTTTCAGATCTGTACCATCTTTATTCAATCAATTATATACTATTATTGGGATGAAAAGCAATAAAGCAATACCACTTGTATATTGTTTATTACCTAGTAAAACTAAGAAGATGTATATTGATGTTCTAAGCATAATAAAAAAAAACTTACATAATTTTCATCCTGATCGCATAATGGTCGATTATGAAAATGGTTTTATAAAAGCATTCAAAAAATGTTTTCCTGAAACTACAATCTCTGGATGTAATTTTCACTTCTGTCAAGCGGTATGGCGTCATTTGCAAGTTTGTGGACTTCAAACGTTGTATAATACAGATGTTACGTTTGCATTAAATATTAGAATTCTTTTGGCATTGGCTTTTGTGCCAGTGAATGACGTCATTGCAGCTTATGAAGTCATTATGAAATGTAGTTATTATGAAAAAAATAGCGATATTTTAGAGGATCTGGTGTCTTATTTTGTATCTACGTGGATTGGGAAGGTACGAAGTATTGGAGGTGGTCGTGAGAAGCCATTATTCAATATAGAAATGTGGAATTGTTACGCATCGGTGATGAATGGCGAAGCTCGATCTAATAATGTCATAGAAGGTTGGCACCATGCTTTCAATTGCAAAGTCAATTGCCATCATGCTGTGATCTGGGACTTCTTAAAAGTCTTGAAAGATGAGCAAACGCAAAGTGAGCTATGTATGTCTCAAATAAATTCTGGTCTCGATGTGAGCAATTGTCAACGTAAAGCATACCGTGATTTTGAAGTACGATTACTTAATGTTGTAAGTTCTTATGATTCAAAAAAAAAGTTAGAATATTTACGAAATGTCGCCAAAATATTATCGATGAATGGTAGTAAATAAGTTAATAAGTTGATTTGTTTAATTATTAATGACTAGAAAGAATAGAATATGACATAATGCTGTATTATTGTTTTTATATTTTGACAATTAATAAAATAAAAAATTAAATTTCAAGACCTGATAATAACTGTATTTTTTTTTGTACAAAAGATCATTTGAATGAAGAAAATATTCCAGAGATATTTAATCGAGAAGTTATAATAAATAATGATATTATAGTGTGGGGATATTGTGTTTAGGGATATATTGTCGGGGGTTTTTAAGTCGGGTATATTTTGTCGGATGATAAAAACGCAGGTAACCAAACTTTTGGGACTTCAAAAATTAATAACTCTTCAAATTATTTATTTTGAGAAATAAAAATCAACAGGGTTTTTGATAAGAGTCTAATTTATTATTTTATATTTTTTCTTGCTGCACAGCTAATTCTTTTAGTTTTCGGAATATGCGTTTTTTAATGACCTATTTATTTCTATCAATTTATAGATTCTCTACTCATTTTATACATTTTCCGATGTTTAATTATGCGACATTTATTTTATGTTTCAAATTTTCAAGTAGTTTCAGTCGACGCATCCGATGGTATGCCTAGATTAGAACAGAATTGCTTGTCGGTTTACAGCTTTTTTACGACTACACGGAGAAAAATCAGTCTGTAAATTTTAACGCAAATAATCAGTTAACTTTTATTAGTTATTTTTACTACATTCTCTATCGTCTGAGACTTCCAATGTCAGTAAAAAAGACTGTCATTCTGTCAGTGAGCAATACAAATTGATTTACTGACAAAAGAAGTAATTCTTATGACTAAAGAAACTAATATTTACAATGATTGTAAGTAATTTTAAACAGTAAGTTTTACTGATTAATAAGATGTTTTATACTTCTAACGAACGATACGAAGCTCCCTTCCATGCTCGATATAGCAGAATTATTGGAGTGCTCTAGTAAATTTTACTGATTCAATCGACAAATTGACAGGCTATTCCGCGATGCGATCGTCTTTTGTTTTAAGTTTTACGGCTAGCAGAACCTATTCTCATTCTTGACACAGAATCGTTCGGACGTCACGCTTAATTATAATATATATTTATTTAAGAATAATTAAATAAGTGATAATTAGTTAAAATGACTGAACCATATCGAGCAAATCAAGAGGTAAGTTTACTCAATATTATTAGTATTGATTTATAATAATTACTTCGCGCAATTACTATTTTTTTATGTTTTAACAAGTCTCATTCTTCTCACGTCATATCAATCATTCCTGGTTTTCCTACCTTTTCCAATGATCACGATTCTCTTGATAACTCTGCTAATAGTGGTACGTTATGACACTAAAATTATTTGTTCATTTACTACTCATCATTCATTATTTATTTTTTTCAAATTGTAGTCGCATATAATTCCATGCTCAACAATAACATTTTCCAACCAGTAATGAATGTTGATCCCTCTAATCAATCCGCTATAAACTATCACCAAATGTATTCAGCATCTGTATCAGAATCTGAAAGAAATACCCAACAACATCATTTATTTTCATAAAATGACGTTCAAATACCGTCAACATCAACGTCTCAATCATCTAATTTGAATAATAATTCACGAACTCCATCTAATCAACCTGATGTTGTATTTGACCCTACTTCGACAGACATTTTTAATCATCCAACCATAAAACAACGATTAAATTCTTTACGAACAGAATTAAGAAGTTCTTTACGAACAGCAAAACATGGACGAGAGGTTTTGAATGCTTATGTGTATCAAAAAAAAGTAATGCGTTCATATATAAGCGATATTTTTATTGACAACAAATTATCAAACAGTCAACCAGGAAAAAGGTATGCTTTTTTAGAAAAATTATTATAAAAATAAGTTCTAATCAATTATATGCATTGCTATAAATTATATTACTAAAAGTATATACAACAAAAATAGCATTACTCTTTTTTTTTACTAAAATATTTTGGAATAAATTTCTTATGAAACTTTCTTTCTTACTCTATCATTACTTTGTATGATCATTTAATTCCAGTTTCCTTGATTCGAATTATTATATTCTATATCATACAATGCATATAATTTGGTATATTTTTTTTTACGTTGGCTGTGTATATTTGAAACATTTTCTTTTTATGACAGGCTTATTGATGATGATTTTGATGCATGGGCTGATGATATTGTGAGGTTAATACCAGAAGAAAACAAGACTGCTTGGTTCAAGAAATATAGAAGTAAATCTGGGCAGTTAAAATCTGGTGGTATTTTATACAACAAATATGCAAATCAACGACGAATTTGGAGGAAATTAAAAATTTTGTGTGATCCGCTCCAAAAAAAAAGTTATTATTTACAAATATTTTTTTTGTTTAAAAGCCACGTATTTATCATCTGGAATATTTTATTTATTAATTTGAAACATTCCTTTATTTGCACAGACACTCCTACTCCAATTGATGTGAGTAAGGAGCCAGATATTTTATGGTTGAAACATAACAATGCACCATGGAATGATGTAGTATTTAAATGGAATGCATCAAGAGAACTTCGATCAAAAAGTAAGGAGAGTATTACACAGTGCTTCGAGAATTACTGCTGTTTAAGACTTGCAGAAGGATACATATTTTTAGAGCAAGATTTTATTTTTAAATTCAAAGATTTCGAAGATAATTTTTTGAAAAACTGGCCATCTACAGCAAAAGAATTAATTAATGTGGCATATACTTCTGCCAATCCTGAAGTTAAAAACATTTAAAAAAATTACGATTCTTCAATAATAAAAGGTAAATTTACAATAATATCCAATATGTAATAATAATACTAACATTAGTTAATAATAATTTTTCTCCAACAGGTAATATAAACATATTGGCTTTTATCATATTACCTCTATTACTCCACGCATCAGATATACCTGGATGCAAATTAACTAAGTTAGAATCCAGACTTTTATTTTGTGTCCACGTTGAGGTGAATATTTTAATCATATTCATATTTACATTTTCAAGTTATCATAGAATTTATTCGATGATATATACAAATTCTTCCAGACCATAGAAAAACTTCAAGAAGCTCTTGATGATCGCCAGAAGATTATTGAAAATAAGAAAATCACCAATCAGCCTTTTCCAATCTTCGTAGGACCGTTGGAAGGTCCACTAAGTGCATCGTTAGACATCAATAACATTCGTTATAGTATGTGTACTCCAGAAAAGGCCATTGACGTCTGTTACAAAAGTATCTTCGCCTTGGATGCAGTGTATCAGCCCGGATGTGCTCACATTTGGTCATTTATAGAGGAATACGTCTACGGAATGAAGGAAAGCAAGCTTCACTTCATAAGTGTTGATACTTTGATCAGCAACTTAAAGTTACAAAAACAGCAAGAACATTCACAAAATCAATAATCAAGTTACTGTTCTTTTAATCTAATACTATCTAATAACGTATGATATTCAATACTACTTTTAAAGCTTATTCTTTGGCGTAATTTTCTGGACTAGAATGAAGTGCTTCAAATGCCCAATAGTTTTTGATACAATAAATAATTTGCTTCTACATTTAAAACATGATCACCTGCTTAGAGAGAATGACACTTATCAATGTGTAACTGATTCTTGTTGTCGATACTATAGTTGTTTAAATTCATTCCGAAAACACTTAAAAAATGTTCATCAAAATATTAGTATTCCTTCTAATGTTGAACATTATTCTGAAATACTGCAGGCCAATGAACATGAAGAATCAGTTGTGGGCAAAATGAATGTTGGGGATGCAGAAATTCGATTAATAGAAGAAATTACTTCGGATAAAAATGATTACCATTCCTTAGTGAAATCAGAAATCGTTTCATTTATATTATCACTGTATAATGATGCCACTATTTCACGAAAAATAGTTCAAAAAATATTAGATGATGTATCTTCATTAATTAGTAAATCTTTGATTCCAAATATTAAAGCACAATGTCGTGAGAAAATTAAATTACCTGTTAACATAGTTGACTTTGATATTTTTTCTGAAATTGATGAAATTCTAAATGATTTTAGTTACTTATTTGATAATTTTAATAGTGAGTATAAACGATTCAATTTCCTAGAAAAATATACTTCTTATTGCCCCCCTGATGATTTCATTATTGGCCAAGCAAATGTTGCTAAAAAGCAAGATGGTTTAATTATAGATAAAACTATTAATGTAACTGGAAAACATATTCCTTTACGAAAAACATTAAAGTCTGTTCTTGAAGTACCTGGTTTGCTATGTGAAGTTAAACAGTATTTAAAAGATCTTGAAAAAGATACTTTCAATTTAACAAATGTCACTCAAGGTAGTTTATGGAGGTCTATTTTGCCCAATTTTCAAAATAAGTTTGTTTTGCCTCTATACATTTATTTTGATGATTACGAAACTGGTGATCCTCTGGGTTCACGTGCTGGAGCAAATAAATTAGGAGCAGTTTATGCAACAGTTGCATGTATGCCTCCTAAATATGCATCTACAGTACGAATTATTTTTTTGACTCAGTTATTTTATTCTGATGATAGAAAACAATTTGGTAATAAAGCTGTTTTCGATGTACTTATCAATGAACTTAATTTTTTACGTAATGATGGAATCTGTGTGACAGTTAATAATGAAGATCAATTAATTTATTTTCAATGTATTTCAATTTTAGGAGATAACTTAGGCCAAAATAGTATAATGGGATTTGTAGAGAGTTTCAACTGTAACTATTATTGCAGGATATGTAAAATGTCAAAAGAAGATTGCTCATATTCATGTCTAGAAAATACTGCTTTATTAAGAACTCCAGAAAATTACGCAATAGATTTAATAACTAATGATACTAAAAGCACGGGCATAAAAGAAGAAGCTGTTTGGAATCGTCTCGATAGTTATCATATTTGTACTAACATGAGTATCGATTTAATGCATTATTTTCATGAGGGAGTGTGTCCATTCGTCATGACTGAACTTTTAAATTATTTTATTTTTAATTTAAAAGCTTTTACAATTGATACATTAAATTTTAGACTAAGAGTTTTTAATTATGGAAGATTAGAATGCAATAATAAGCCACCCTTATTTACTTTAGAATCAGCTAAAGAAGTACGATGGAAAATGTCAGCTTCACAATCAATATGTTTTACTCGGATCTTTGGATTTTTAGTTGGAGATTTAGTACCCATAAATAATTCAGTATGGAACTTATATTTAACACTACGAACAATTCTTCATATTGTAACATCACCCAAAATATCGTGGAATAATCTTTTTTTGTTAAGAAATCTTATTATTCAACATCATCAAACCTATTTGAATTTATTGGAAATAAATTTGAAACCAAAAATGCATCACCTACTCCATTATTTTTTAAAAATTTACTTGCTTGGTCCTCCAACTCATTATTCGTCGATGAGATATGAGTCAAAACATAGGGATGGTAAAATGGCTTCTAATCTTTCATGTAATAAAGTCAATGTGATGCACACACTTAGTATAAAAAATCAGTTAAAACATTGTGCCTTCATAAATAATTTTAGTTCATCGTATGCTATTGAATGTGGATCTGAAAAAAAAATTTCAAGAGACAATTATGATAAATATTTGATTAATATTGCTCCTTTTAATTCAGTTTCAAGAGTCTTCTGGGTATCTATCTCAGGGACCAGATATGCTGAAGAATCTATAATTATCATTCAAAACAATGATCTTCCAGTTTTTGGCCTTATTGATCAAATATTTAAAGTTGATTCAAAATTTTTTTTTTTAGTACATAAACTTGTTTCTATTAATTTCAATAATCATTATTTTGGTTACGAAGCTAAAAAAAATATTGAATTATATTTAATTTCTTATGATAATTTAATTAACCCAGAGCAATGTCTCCTTATCGAAAAAGACTCTAAATATTTTGTAATGACTCGTTATATGATATAAATATTATAGATTGAATAAAAATGTAATTTGAATGATTTTATTTTCAATAAATATCGATATTAAAAAAAAGGCTTATTTATTCCAATAATAATTATGTATAAATACGCACAAAATGCTTATCTAGGAAGTTAAATTTATTTATACAATCAGTAAAATACGAAGATAAGTAGATTCTGATTGTATACTTAAATCGTAAATGTGATAAATATTAGCAGTAATATTGACTGCATTCTTGTATAAAAATTACGGATTTGTATGCACAGCTTACTGTTTCACTCAGTAAGTTTCGAGCTTCGAGTTTACTGGGCGAAATCAGTAACTTTTACTTCATAAAGAAGTTGTCCATATATTAGCTGGCGAATCAGTAAAAATCATCTCTTATGATGTAAAATCGACCGACCATTTTTCTCCGTGTAGGGATTATCGTTATCTGTAATCTACTTGTGTTTTCTTCTACACGAACACTTTTCACATGCACTTGTTAGTTGAACGATTTAGTTTAATTTGATTGAATACTGATGGATTAATGAAATATTTGATTTTTTAGTTTGAAGGGGTTTTTTTTTTATCATGACAGGTTTTTAATTCATAGATAGCGGAGAAAAAATAGTCGAAATGCTTTTCATGAAACCATAAAACATCGTAAACTGTAGAATTTTGTTACTTTGTTGGGTTTTTAAAGTGTCCATCGTGCAACGAGACATCTCTACAATCGCCGTGCTCTAATGTAGGATAATTGTTCAGAAAAACGGGGAAAATCCCAAGAATTTTTAAGGTAATAAGTCGAGCAAGTGACGAGGAAATGGTCTACATGCCTTCGAAATCTGGAGCCGGTCGAAACTATATATTATTCACATAATTCGAGCATAAGTTTGTCTATCGTTCAAAAGTGTGAAATCTGTATTTCATCAAATAATATGATAGTCGCGGATACTGACATTTTAGATTTAGAAATAGCTATGTTCCACGTGCTTAATAATAAATGATTGATTTATCCACATAATTTTTTTTTATTCTGAGTCGTTATTTGTAATACACGTAGTATTGCATAATGAACAATCAAATCATTTTGTAAACCATGTTATTGTGCCAAACCACAAGAATGATATTTAAACTTGTGTACAGGTTACAGGTAGATCTATAGGCATTTACAATTGTAGAAACACATAACAATGACATAGAGTAAATTAAACTGACTTACCGATTATCAGCAGGAAATCGATGGAACACTAAATGTGGACTATTGTCAATCGAATTTTTGCACCCTAAATAAGCACACAGTCTTCTCGATGCCATTGTTTATTCACTTTCTCACTTACTTAATCACAATGTTAATAATGTACCGAAGAATAATCAGATATTATTATTTTAGCAGGAATTTTACGTACACAATTAAAACACAGAAACAGCAATGTTGCAAAAGATAAAAAAGGTAATAAGAAGTAGAAATAGTAATAGTAGATTCGAAAATTCCGAAGATTTTAAATGCAAAGACAAATAAAAAATCCACTAGAAACAAGACAACGTATTCGACGTCTAGTAAAAAGTATTTTGAAGTAAAATTGTGTATGGCGCGCATTCTGAAGAAAGGAGGCTTGGACCCAACCTCCTCCCTCTTAAAAAAAGACATGAAATAACTGTGAGAAGTGGAAACTGACATGATCTCTACGTGAAAAACAAAGAAAGTATGATTAATTGAATTGATTGTTAGAGTATTAATTGTATCAAAAATATTAAAAGTAGTATATACATAATCTGCCAATGGACCAAACGCATCCCGATACTTACTAACTTATATTCCTGATAAACAATTAAAAAATTGAAAAACCAATAAAAAAACATGTTTGGCTTATTTAAAAGAGAATAAAATTCTCTTTCATTGAGTATGTATAAAAACGGTTACCTTTTTTCAACCCATTTTCATACCTCCCTGATTGTCAAAGACTTAGAATATTTTCTTCGAGCTCGCGAGATTGATGCACTGTAAGCTAGAAAAATTTCTAAGTCTCGAGAAATATCAGCAATTGAGTTCAAAAATTAGGAACCGTTTTTATATATACCTATTGAAAGAGAAAAAAATTCTCTATCGAATGAGCCCTACTTGTTTTTTTATGTTTTTTGCAATTTTTTTTTTTTCATTATTCTAAAAAATAAATTTCGCAGTTATGTCTGCTCTCTAATGACTCTCTTTCTCTCTCTCTCTCGATATAAGTTTGTAAGCTTTGTGATGATTATTCTTTCTATTTTCAAAAAAAAGGATTAAGGTAAATCGATTAATTGTGTTTAATTATTAATAATAATAGATATGTAAAAAAATTTAATTTTGTACCGGATGTAATTTCCAATAAATGTCTTTCTTTTCTCAAATTCTAAGAACTTCTTCATTATTTTACAGATCACATTAATCAGTTCATTGTCTCTATCTTTATTAATTTTCGTCTCTTAATGTTTATAATTAGAGAAGATGTGAATTTTTAAAGATCTTCGAATCGCGCTCTACGGCTATTATGGACAAGTTGGCGCTCTCAAAAATTATTCTGAGACGTCAATTGTTCTTTTAAAAATAAATTAATGATCCTACATCATTTATTAGGTCATCATGACTACCCTTATCATTTTTTTAGCTTGCGAGATTAATGCAGGCGAAGCTTGGAAATTGTTAAGTCTGTAGAGCTGTATAGAGTTGTGGAGAATCAACGTTGAGATTCTACGAGAGTGTAAGTGAAACGGAAGACATAGCCGCTTTCCTCGTTTCTCCCTCTAGTCCGAAGCCTAGCAATGCTCCGCCTTCTAGGTTTACTCGTTCAAATCCTGTATTTGCGTGCCACCTCGCGGTCATTTCTGTAATCTCTAACTCAGTTTCTTAGTCCCCATAAGAACTGAACTTCTATACTGGTCTCTCTTCTCTGCTTGAGCCCAGCTTTAAGGCTGGGCTAAAGCCAGAGAGGCGACTGATTCCCCCTATGTAAATACATTGGATCGTATGTTTCTAATTTCTCCGCGAATTCATATTTTTACTTAGGAATTTTGGTCTCAAATTAAAGCTCATTTCATTCTGCAATGCGGAATCTATAAATTTTGATTATCCAATTGATTTTTTTAATAAAATAATTAAAAAGAAAATTGCATAATTATGAATTTATTTGCCGCGCTTCAACGCCAAGATGGCCGCTACAAGGTTATGAAAAGAAATCATTAATAATTCATTTTTTATTCAATTTGCGCTTATCAAACTTAGTTTCCGCAATTCTTGCATCGTTTTTGTACCTAAAAAAACATATTTCAAGCGATATAATTCGATAATTACGAAGAAATTAGAAACATACGATTTCATATGGTCTACGTTGGAATTAAGTTCCAAAGTATCTAACAGATGGCAGCATCATGCTATCCATTGACCCCAGTCATCCAGACTTGAAAAATGCTCAATCGCTATCAAAAATTGATGGTGCCCTGCACTTTTCTGACAATTGCATTAGTGTAAATGTATCCACTGACAGTTATTGAAATAAATAATGAATAAAAATCTCATATAATAAACGATATGTATATTTATTTCGTTTATGATTATTTTTAAACTAATGTCTAATAATAATAATAATAATAATTCAATTATTACTTTTAATTTAATTAATTTTTTTTTTATTCATTGTAATAATTTGTTATTACTTTGTAGTTAATATTTATTAACTAAAAATTTAAATTTCTCATTTTTGCGTCTTAAAACTAGTCAATGATTTATTGTTTATTATCATTATTTATTATTATTTATCAGTATTTGAATTTATGATGGTACTGAAAGATAAAACTATTTATTTCGTTTATTGTCATTATCAGAAAATAACAATGTTATTGATATTAAAACAGGCCTTTAAATTGTTAATATAAATGCTGAAATTATATGTGATAAAGATATTTTTTTTTTTTTATTAAAATAATATCAACAATTATCATTATAATCAATTACATTGCTACGGTAATTGTCAAAATACATTTGTCATTTATCCGATTTATTATTGTATGATTTAATGAATATCTTATTTTATTGCAATTATTCTAAATTCTGATAAATCTTCATTTATTATTATATCATATATTTATTCATTTCTTTTTTTACTGAAAATTTGTAATGTATAGTATTTGCTTTCGTTAAAAAATTACTATCTTTAATTTTTCTATTTATATTCTGTTCAAAGACATTCAATTTAATGTAAAATATTCTCATTAAATTATAAATCCTATTTCAAATTTTTTACTATCAAATATGTGTATGTACAACACACACATATACGTACATATAGTAGTGAGAACTACTTTTATGCAACACGACTCCACCTATCGAGCAAACTCCAGTGTGAGTGAGATAGCAAACGGTGTGTTATGAATGCGGCAGTCATTTGTATCCCATCACACAAAATAATTGTAAGGTCATTGTTACGCTCCAGAGCAGGTATATCACTGATAATACGACTGATAATTGTATTAGTAAGTTTAATGATAAAAGAATCATACGATTATTAAATATTTAAAACAGCAGGGTACCTTTCTTTAGACAAAAAAATTGCCTTGTGATAGGCTATGTGCGACATAAATTTATCAAACTGAATAACAAAAACTAAATGCAAATAAATGTATTGCAGATATTAAAGCAAACAGTTAATTTCAACAAAAACATGTTGTGAAAAATATGAATTTCATTCTTAAAATAAATTTTTGAATCATATGAAAAGTTACTGTATTACAAACTGTATAAATTTATGAAATATGACCAAATGATATTTTATTATGACAATTATTTTGAAAGAATGTAACTTGCGGCAGGATATTTTTACTTGTAAATAATAAAAGTTTATTGATTGGTAAATTTTAACATTAAGTTTAGAAACATATAATAAGTCAAGTAACGAATATTATTGAATGTTATTATGTTACTATTTTAAGATATATTTTGTTTATTTTTTTTTTTAAAATATAACTTTTTTTTCAACTGCTATTTGAGTATATCATATAAGCAGAAAATCTTGTTTCAAATATCATCATTATCAGAACAAGATTTTATTGTTTGTAACAGTTCCGTGTTATTTTAAATTTAATTTCATACCTTATTCAGTACCAAAAAAATAATTGACAGTTAAAATAAAAAATAAATATGAATTTGTCTTATATATTTAAAAAATCTATTCAATTTTTTTAAATTATATAATATGGAATATTATTAATTGTGTGTTTTTAAATTTGAATAAGAATATTCTAGTCGTACAGTATTAATTTTTTAAGATAAATTGTAATGAAATTATTATGAAGTATAATATTTTTAATATCCAATACAATTAATTAAAAATAAATATATATATTTTGATATAATTTACATATGTATAATTATAATTAATAAAAATTAATAATAATAAAAAAACTTCTATCCAATTGTTTTCATGAACATTTTCAATACATATAATATATTTAATAAGTCTTTTTTTTATAAGTCTTTCCTTTCAATCAATTTTTGTTGAGATTATTCCCGACATAAGTATTAATCAGTAACTCATAAGACATGTATGAATAATTTTTATAAAAAATATTTATTAGATAACTAATACATTGTACATCCTGAAGATTTTAATTCTTTTCTCTCAAACTCATATTTTGCTTTCTCTAAAACACCTTAAAATATTATCTCTCTGCAAAAAATAATAATTTGATTAGGAATTTCATTAAAAATCATCAGTAACTTGTTTTTTTCGTTGACTGTTACTCAGACTTATTATTTACTGTAAATTATTCTACTAATTTATCTATAATAAACTTATGATCATAAATATACACTATCCACTATATTAAATAAAAAAAACCTCACTTTAGTTTGAGTCCTGTTAGCGTGAATGACGTCAACGTTAATTCCATCATAAATGAGCTCATTAAATAATTCTTGCGCTCTTTCTTTTCTTTGCACGAACACAAGAACTGGTAGAGATATACATTTACAAATAATGTTTCTAAAAGCAACCAATTTTGCTCTTTCACTTCCCACAAACAATAACTTCTGTTCAACTATATCAGTAGTAGCATTTCTATGCCCAACAGTAATAAATATTTGGCATATTTTATCAAATAACTATGGAGATGTTCAACTTGGAGATCAAATTTGATTGTTTGAATGAATTTTGGATGAGAAACCTTTGGATCTTCTCCGGAAGTCATAAATTTTTGTTTAGTTAGTAATGTCTTGGCAGTATTAATTATATCCCTGCATTTTTTAGGAGTTTCTTCAACTTTGCCAGCTAAACATAAACAGCAACAGGCTGTAACCTGAACATAATTCAATGTTTTGAAATAAATTTCTAAAAATTTTTGAAAAGAAAAAAAGATGATTGAAAACAAGAGTATTAGTAGGGTTATGTACAGTTATTTACTTACGTATCTAGGAAATTGTTTAAATAAATGAAACATATAAAATCTATGAAAATTCACAACTCCCGTTGACATTGTTTGTGAATCCCAAGTCCATTTTAGATTCTGGATCAATAATAAATCGTCCCTTTTTTCATGGTATATGAAATATAGAGTTTGAATAATAATTATCGTAGAATCCACTTTCAAAGTCTTTTCAATATCATCTAGGTTCTTTCTAATATAATACAGAAATCTGTCGTTTGTACTTTAAAACAATTACTCTTATTAGAATGGTTGATCTGGAATCTGTCAAAATACCTACATATATAGGTTATTTTGACAGATTTAAAAAATTGAAAATTTTTTGGTGCCCTAAGGCTCCCTTTTTCAACGGCATCCCTGTAAATTATCATTTTTTAAACGATTTCCCTGTTACCTACTCAATTTTAATTGATATTGAGCTTCGGCCTTCCACCGCACAACGCGAGGGCGTAAAATCAACTTCAGGAAATTTTCTGATTTCAGCCCCGCCTTAATGCCTGGGGTGTTACCTTTTAAGCTCAGCTTATACGTACCCTCCGAGTAATTACCGACTGCGGGAGGAATTTTTTGTGTAGAGAGTTTCCAGCCTATAATTTTTTAAGTCTATGCTATATCGAAAAACACAAAAATATTTATTATGACCTAAATGAGATGTTTAAGGACGTTAAATAATTTTTTTTATAATCAAAAAAGTACAGTACCGGACATAAATGCTGTTCAATTTTTTGAAGGTTATACATACGATTCCCCTATACCCTCCTATAGAAAATCACACAGCATTTATGTCCGGTACTGTACATGATTTCTCACCTCTGAAAAGGTTACTCTTTTAAAACATTGTGCACACAAGTCTAAAAGAATTCAAAAATGTATTATTTTTTTTTAAAAATTTCAAATAGCAATAAAAATTCTATCAATTAATATAATAATTCTTCGGATAAACTCACTTTCTTCTTGATTATTCATTTTGAGCACATGCAACATAAAAACCCGTTTTAATTTGTCTACTTAAAACAGTGCTCTCTACTTATTCCTAACTAAACTATTTTTTCACTAGATGAAAACACAAAAAAGACACAGACTCGCTTGCGTTTTCTAAATAGAAAACACCCACTATACATTTTATAATGAATTTTTAAGTAAAAATCATACATTAATATATCAAGTCAGAGCTTTTTTAAATTCATCAATTAATTAATTAATTATTTACTTCAATAAACATTATTTTTAAATTTCGATGGTAACCGCCATTTTGACAACTTAATGCCGGTAAATTGACCAGAAAATTAGCAGATAAAATACTCTCGAGCAAAGTTGTCGGTAATTTTTCATTATCAATGACAAGCAAGCAGACACCAAAGTGTCCATTCCTTCTCTATCCATGCTAGTGATGTAAAATTACTACTTTTTTTCGTTAGTGACTATTTTACTGGTTCATTAACCAGTAAATTAACTGGCTATTTATTCATTAAAATGGCGCTACAAGATGGCGGCCACCGCGAAAATTTAAATATATAATATTCTTTAAACTGAAAGAATAAAATCTAAGTAAGTGAATGTATTGAAAAATAACCTGAAAAAAGGGAATAAATAAAAAAGGAATAACGCTAAAAAAAATACACTATTAATTCATAGACTATTATAATTCTTTATTATAAAATGTATTATATGAATAACATCAAGATAAATTTTTTATTTGAATAGTATCACAATACGTTTCAACAGTAATACTCTTTAGTGCGTATCACAATAAAAAAATAAAAATAAAGCAATTAAAATTATATAAATGATACTTTAGGCAGCTGAAGCACTATTATCATTAACACACTCGCTAATAGCCCATTCATCACCATTCCAATTGTCATCAAGCCATTCTTCATCTTCATATTCAGTACTACTTCCATCGCTGCAGCGATCATTTAAAGGAACGTTGTCTCCAATTTCAACTCTTCTTTTAGGTTTATCTTTTTGCGGTGCAAGGAGCCGAAGATTATATTTAATGGATACTAACTTCGTTGCTCGATCAACCTCTAGCCGATTTTTTTTTTTAGTTTTGACATTGCTGTAAGTACTCCAACTTCTCTCACATACTGCAGAAGTACACGGGAAACTGAAAAAAATTACTGCAATTTTCGTTAATTCTCGTCGGCTGCAATATCCTTTCCACCATACTACTGGATCCATGTTCGGTACAGCATCCCAAATTTTATCATTTGCCCAAATAGATGATTTGCCTATGTATTCGCCTATAATTCAATAAACAATTTAAAATATATTTTATATGAAAGTATGGATATAAATATATTTATTTTGATATTTGTTTGATGAATTACTTACAGATATCAACACCTATCTTCATAACATCAAGTTTAAGTAATTCAGCTCGTTGATGAATAAAGTTTATGGCTGCTTGTTCATCTGCTTCATCTAATGGGTTATTTCTGCATTTGGGATTTAGTGAATAAGCTGCCAATTGAACTCTTTCGTCATATGACGATTACGGAAAAAATTAACATCGTTGACACTGTTGAGAATGTCTTTTACAGACGGTATAGAGACGATATCTTTTATAACAAAATTAATGCCGTGAGCAGCACACCTATATGTAATTATATGTGGAAATCTTTGTTCTAATAAAGCCCAAGCAGCTTTCATGTTTGCTGCATTATCTGTAACAAGTCCATGAACTTTATCTTCTCCAACTTCACGAATAGCTTGTCCGAGTATATGAGAAATATAGGTAGCAGTACAAGAATTATCTTTCGTTTGAACAGCTGACCAAAAAACTGGTTGAGGTGTGGAAAAAAGTATATTAACTAATGATGTTCCATTTATATCGGTCCATCCATCCGACATGACAGTCAATGAATCAGCTGATTTAATTTTTTTAGTTATTTCTGAGTGAATTAGGTTATGCTCTACATCTAGCAATGGTTTTGATAAATGATGTCGAGATGGAAGTGTGTAAGCTGGCCTCAACAACTTGAAAAATTCTTGCCAGTAAATATTTTCAGTTATTGAAAGAGGAGCAGCTAAAGCATAGACAGCACGTGCAAAAGCAGCATCGAGTTTTTCTTTTGTTGCTACTGGCATAGTGTCAACTGCGAGCTACTCGGCGTTGAGGAAGCGGTGCAGATGATCCAGCATTCTGTTAAAATTTATTTTGTAAATAGTTTAGCTAAATTCAAATTAGTTTTTAGCATTTTTTTAAAATTTATAATTCATTCATTTGTTATGTAGCAATAAATGATTTTATACTCATTAAAATCTGAATCAATTAGTTTTAAATACTTACCTCAACACATTTTGGATTTACTTCATCATTATCAGTGACTGAATCATCTACTTCCATTAAATTATTTGAGAATAAAGATTTCACGTCGACTGGAGCTGTTTTGCATTTAAAAACTAAATGACGTTCCATAGAAGAAGCATTGGAAACGTAATTGATGCCGCAAAACTTACAGCTTCCAATTTTATAATTAGAATTACCTTCAGTTTTAGGTACTACATTAGAATATTGCCACACAAGACTCTCGTTTTGGCATTGTTAAATGCAGCCAATATCTATTAAATAACATAAAAATTAATTGACACTATAAAAATACACGAATAAATTTATTAAAAAAGAGTTGAGATAATCAATTATTAAGTATTACTTACCAAATCTAAAAAATATATTTTTGATGTATGGAGATAATGGAGATGTTCTATTCGTGCCTCAGTGACATAAAATGGCGTCCCCAAATTTCTTTTTAGAGTAAGTGGACCGTTATCCAATATTTAGACGTCTATCAGTCTATAGAAAAATGAAAAAATCTATAGATCCTGAACTAATGTCTTGAGCTTATGAATTAAAAAAAATGATTTTTATTAGATTAATTATTAATTAATGTAAAATATTTACAAACAATCAGAAGTAACTTCACTGTTAGCACAAACCAAATGGAAAGAGAGATCCTCAATATCTGGTTAT
Source organism: Chelonus formosanus (assembly GCA_028641665.1). Classification (NCBI taxonomy): domain Eukaryota; kingdom Metazoa; phylum Arthropoda; class Insecta; order Hymenoptera; family Braconidae; genus Chelonus; species Chelonus formosanus. The sequence continues at coordinate 7,798,149 of CM054002.1, forward strand.
GCGCGAATGCCTACTGCGCCGATGCGCAGATACCTTCTGCGCAGGTAAAATATAATACATTACCGTGGTAATTTAACCGGATATTTAGCCGGTCAATTAGCCGGTTACTTTACCTTTCACATCACTAATCTATGCATTTTGGTATTGGCTATGTATTTTAAAAGGAAAACATCCGGTATTTATTTCTATTTCTTTCGTTTTTAATAAGCAACTGCATTATCGCTTAAGATTGAGAATATATGTATATATTTGTTTTTGTTATATGAAAGTACAAGTTTGTGATGGAGTTATAATAAAAAAAATAGCAAACAAATCTTTACATTCATTTTCTTAAATAGTTAATGGAATAGTAATTTTGAAATTATTATCTGAATAATTGTTAATCAGAGAAAATGTTAAAAATACTGCAATCAAGTTTGAGATGATGAAGAAATTATTTGAAATTAGATATTTGTACAAGTTGTTCCACAGCATTCTCTATAACATTGATAGAGGAAAAATTCCAAGATTGTATATATTTTTTAACAATGGTTGGCAACTCATTAGAATCACCTCTATTTCATCAATCTACAGGTAGATGGGAAATTTGTCAGTGGGTATCGCATATCAAACTATCCAGGATTATTATACCGATATTTTTGATTTTATTTATTCTACCGTTAATAGCTCATTACTATTTGTCTAAGGTTAGTAAGAATAATTTCATTGAAATAATGTTAATTACCTATTTACAAAGTTTATACAATTTTTATAGTAACTTATTGTTGCATTGTTGCAAATAGGTAGAATCAAATATATCAGGTATGGATATTCACCGAACCAAACTTGAAGCATTCGAAGATTTTACGTCAATGAAAGCATCGGATTTAAAATTTCGAATTGAAGAAATGTTAAGAATAAAAGTATCAGTAAGTAATGAACTTCGAGATTTGGAGGCAAAACGTCAAAGACTGCAAATGGAAGTGAGTAGTTTCACTCAGAAGATTGATGATCTCAAACAAGATTTAGTTCATCAGCAAACAGATCTTGACCGTTTGAAAATGAGCTTGATTCAAGCCCAAGTAGCTCAAAGAGAAGCAATAGAACGTAATACTCCAGAATTAGCACCTCCAAAAAAATTATTAATGAATTCATTGCCTGCCATTCTTTCTAGTCCAGATTCTCATGGTTGTAAAATGTTTAATTGTTTTGATCATAGTCGATGTGCTTTAACAAGTGGTTTTCCAATTTATTTGTATGATCCAGATTTTTTTTCAACATTGAATCCAGGTTGGGATATTGATGGATTTATCAGAACAACAACCAAACAAACTCTCGGTTATAATCCACATTTGACGAATAATCCAGCCGAAGCTTGTATTTATATTGTATTAATTGGAGAAGTTTTAGCTGTACCCAGTGTCAGTTTATCAAATTTATCAAAAAATTCAAGTTCATTAATTCTTCCAAAAATAAATCTTACAAAACTACACTCTCTTCCATATTGGGGTGGAGATGGTCGAAATCATTTGTTGTTAAATTTAGCAAGACGAGATTTGTCAATAAATTCTGGAAATTTATTTGATAATGTTGATAGTGGAAGAGCAATTATAGTGCAGTCAACGTTCACTAGAAACCAGTTTAGAGAAGGATTCGACTTAATTGTTCCTCCAATACTTGGACCTCCAGGTAAATTTTAATTTATTCTATTAATTAATTAAACAACTAGTTATTTATAAACGATACAGAGACATATTATTTAATACGTATCAATGAATATCACAGGCGGAGATATTTGGCAAGAATGTGCTCAAATGGTTCCAGCAAGACGGAAATATCTTTTATCCTTTCAAGGTGAAATGAAAATTACAAAATCCTTTACATCTCGTCAAATGGATGATGCAGAAATAGATTTAGAAAGGTTAGAAGATGAAAATAACCTAGATAGCTTTATCATCCAACACTTGAATGACATGACAACGGAAGTAACATTAGATAAATTTTTCATCCAATTTGAATGCATTCCAGCTACTGAGATACATAGAACAGATAAGGCATTAGATTGGTCTCTTTGTGGAACTGAATCTTCGAGAAAAGAAATCCTGAAAAATTCCACTTTTGCATTAATTTTAGCACCAACAAATACGAGTTTCATCTCTACTTCTTCGATACAAGCTAGACTATATGAAGCTCTACGATCTGGAGCTATTCCTGTAGTGTTAGGAGGTGATCAAGTACTTTTGAGCTATGATCAAGTGATAGATTGGAAGAAAGCTGCAATTTTTTTACCAAAAGCTCGAGTAACAGAAATGCACTTTCTTCTTCGAGCAATTCCTGATAACGATTTACTATTTATGCGACGACAAGGGAGGTTAATTTGGGAAAGATATATGGGAACGGCTCAAGAAGTTGTAGATACGATTATTACTTTAGTAAGAGAACGTTTAGGTATTCCGCCATTACCTGCGATGCAATCTTCTAGCCCTAGTGTTTTTAATGACAGTTTCATACCTATTAAATCTGATGCTATAATAGCTGAATCTGAAGCTGAAGAAAGTTTAGGGCCATTAGAGCCCCCATACCCGTCGCCAGCGTTCAAAAAAAATTACACTACAATGTTAATACATGGATACGAGATTTGGAATGTGTGGGCTAATCCCTTTTATCTTTATCCTCAGCTACCATTCGATACTATACTTTCTAGTGATGCTAAATTCATTGGTAAGTTAACTAACTGTTAATATTTTCATTAAATTACGATATAAGTCATTTTTAATCAAATAAAGTAGGAGTGCATTTCTCATAATTTATTACACAATAATATTGAGCTGTCATTGACCACATTGTTAGCAACAGTTACCAATTATTACTAATAATAATCAGTTATTATTATTAATACCTAACTGTTACTTACAATATCCAATTGGTATTAATAATATTCAATTGTTTTTAGGTATTTTATATTGTCAGTATTAATAATTAATTCTCTTTTATCATTATTAATCATTTTTAAGTGTGATTAATAAGATATTTTTTACCAGAAATATTAAAAATACATCGTTTTATATTGATTTTGATGTTAATCATATGATAAGATTTAAAGTGACATGAATATTAATTTTCTTAGTTTACTTATTTGAATAAAAAAATAACTTAATTTATTTGATTTTACTATGTTATTAATTAATAATATATTTAGACATAAAATTAAAATTTATTGAAATTAATTTCAATATTGTGGAATTCTTTCTATTTCTATTTCCGAATTAAATGCATCAAATTTTTATTAGACAGCTAACCATTTGCATCATTTATTACAAATCAATATACACTTTTTAGGCTCAGAAACGGGTTTTCGACCAATTGGGAAAGGCGCAGGAGGAGCAGGAAAAGAATTCAGTGAATCATTAGGTGGAAATTATCCTAGAGAACAGTTTACAATAGTAATTCTCACGTATGAGAGAGAACAAGTTTTGATTAATTCCCTAGCAAGATTGTATGGTTTACCATACTTGAACAAAGTTTTAGTCGTTTGGAATAGCCCGAAACCGCCTATTGAAGACCTTAGATGGCCTGATATCGGAGTACCGATTGTAGTTATAAAATCAATAAGAAATAGTTTGAATAATCGATTTTTGCCGTTCGATACAATTGAAACTGAAGCTGTTTTATCTGTTGATGATGATGCTCATTTAAGACATGATGAAATCATGTTTGGTTTTAGGTACCTTATAAATATATCTACCTGTCGTATACTGAATAATAATTAATAATTATTTTATTATTATCATTGCTGATATATCTTTACTTAGAGTTTGGAGAGAACACAGAGATCGGATAGTTGGATTTCCCGGACGTTATCATTCATGGGATCAAAATTATCACAATGTTTGGAATTATAATTCGAATTATTCATGTGAATTATCGATGGTATTAACTGGAGCCGCCTTTATTCATAAATATTATATGTATCTTTATACTCATTGGATTCCTCAAGCTATTAGGGATAAGGTGGATGAATACATGAATTGCGAAGATATTGCTATGAATTTTTTGGTATCACATTTAACACGTAAACCACCTGTTAAAGTAAGTTGCAATTATTTTAGTCTGTGAACTGATTGAAATTATTTATCTGACAATTTTTAATTGTAGGTGACATCCCGATGGACATTCAGATGTCCAGGTTGCCCCGTTTCTTTATCAGAGGACGATACGCATTTTCAAGAACGTCATAAATGTATTAACTATTTTTCACAGGTAAATAGATGAAAATTTTTGTTTGATTTTGTTTTTTGGGTAGAGTTCTGATTGGGAGGCACTTTCAAAATAAATTAATTGTGTGAGGAATTAGTCGAAAAAATACATCATTTTATTAGAGTCGCAAGAATGAGGGTGTAAAAGAAAAAAGAGTCACGTTTAATACCTATAAGCACTATTTAACTTATTCAGTCATGCTTCTACATTAAAAATATTTTTATTTTTAGCATGGATTTTAATTAAAAAAATCCAACTGTTTAAGATAATTTAAGTAGTAGAGCAGTCAGTGTGTGACTAAAAGATCATGTTCGATTCCTGGTCTCGACGGAATATATATTAACTTTAACTTTTAACTTTGTAAATTTTAACTTTGGGCGGGGGTATGAAAAAAAATATATATTTCGCAAACAATCGTCCTGAGTTAGTTGTGAAGTTATCTTAATGTGTAAAAAATTAAAAAATTAAGGTGTCTCCTAAACCGCACCGTGTTCTATCGCTTTATATCTAAATTGGCTTGTCTAACTATTTTATTTTTCAGGTGTTTGGGTATATGCCTCTACTAAACACACAATATCGTGCCGATTCAATCTTATTCAAAACACGAATATCTCATGACAAACAAAAATGTTTTAAATTTATTTAAATTTGAAATTATCATAATTTGATATTTATTAAATTTTTCAAATAGTAGATTAGTTTTTTTTATAAATAGAATGTAAATTAATTGTGGTGTATAAAATTTTTTTTAATCTTCCTAAATGTATGGTTTCAAATAAAATTTCATTTAATTGTTATCAAGAAAATAAGCTATCTCAAAAAATGATATACAGAAAACAAACATTAAACATTGAACATTGTTTTCATTTGTTTATTTTCAGACTTTTTCAAATACTTGTGAACTAAATATAAAAATAAAATTGTAAATAGTTTAAATATATAATAATTTTTTTTAACATATCTATTTAATAATTTTTGAATAAAAATTTTTTTTCTTCAAAAGGAACAGAATACTTTCTCAATAATATCCCTCAAAGCACAAGTATCCGGAAGATATCTTTTTTCAGATATACATGAAATGAAGTCAAAAAGATATTTTTATTCAGACATTTTTTAAATTGATAAATAAAGGCGAGCAAATTGATTAATAAATAGTTAATAAATTAATAATTCATCTAATTACCAGTTTAATAATTAATTACTGATACGATATACAGTAAATCTACAAAAATAAAATAACCCATATGGTACACATCTCCGAATCATACCTTTTTAAGGATATCATTTAGATATCTGTAAAATGACACTAAAAAGATATCTATTTTATAACAATTTTTATATCAGTACAAAAACTTTAAGTTAGATAATTATTTACAGAGTAAATTCGAGGAAGTATAGCAAATTTTGGAAATTGATGATTTTACAATTAATATATTTTTATTATTTAATAATAAAAATTATTAAAATTGACTGTCAAATCTAATTCGAATAATCATTTTGAACAATTTCTTTTTCTGTAAAATCCTATTGAATTTTAATTTAAATTTCTCATTAAATTTACAACGAATGAATAGCTTTAGTCATACAAATAGACTGACGTATGTCTGTTTCCCTTTCTGACATCAGTCTGTCATTGGAATCTGACGTAAGTGTGCAAACGTAAGTCTGTCGTAAGTTCCTGTCGTCAGACTGTATAAATTTTCTGACGACAGACATACAGCAGAAGTACAGCAGAATCTGTCATTAATTTCTCCCCTCTCTAACGCATTTCAGTGGTACTCAATTTATTTTTACGTTGTATTCGAGCGCCGCTATGCGGTTGCAATAATAACTAGAATTGACAACGCGGCGAATTTACAAGCCTACCATACTCAACTTTACCCAAATAACATCTTTATCAGAAACAATTATACCTTAACATTTGCACCACAAAAATTAATTACCCAATTACAAGTATACCCCATTATAAATAAAAAAGTACAATATCCTTACCTAAACACATTTCTACCGGATAATATCTGTACCTTTCTGGTGTCGGTAAACTTAATTGATGTATGTTAGTAGTCGGTAAAGATGTAACCTTATTTTTAATTAAAATTATCTAAGTATCTATTGTTCCAGATAAAAGAATTTAAATTAAATTATTTTTACTGTGTTGTTAACACAAATATTTAATTAAAAACTAAATATTAAATTCTATATTTTAATTTATATTAAAAGGTACAATTATAATAAAAACAATATAATTTTTAAGAGAATCAAAAAAATTTCATTTTTCAACTATATATTGATAATAACATTATGAAACATGTAAATACATAATGATACAGGTAAATAAAATATTAGGTTTTTATGGGTAAAATACTTCTTCGGCACTCATATATATATATTGTTGCACATTGGACAAGTCGCTTGATAGAGTGGAATCCTTTGTCGTATTCTTTCAGTGCGAATCTCTATGCCTGCCTTGCAGCGTAAACAAACACAAACATGTCGACAGGGCAGAAATATTATTTTTGGTCGATATGTAAAATATATGCAGCATTTTATAATTGAATCATCTGCTCCAATTTCGACATCGCGATCAAAATTCATTGATGACACATTTTCATAAATTATGCCATCTTCTATGTCATCAAATGTATCAACGTGTATAGTATCAGCATCAATGGTATCTAAACATAAAAAAATGATTAAGAATTAATTAATTCTAGTGAAAAATAGAAAAATGTATTTAATTAAATTAATTAATCATATTCCTTACCGTTACTGTCATCGCTACTACTAATGTTAATTACGTCTTGTTCCCGAGGTGGTCCTGCATGATAATGTAGTATGGGTGATAATTGCACCCTCGAAAAAGGTATTAATTCTGGTGGTGTTGGTGGCAAATTAGGCAATGGTGACGTTATTATTTGTAGAGCAGGTGAAGGTGGTGGTGTTGGTGGCAAATTAGGCAATGGTGATGTTATTATTTGTAGAGCAAGTGAAGGTGGTGGTGTTAGTGGCAAAATAGGCGATAATGGTGGTGTTGCTTGTAGAGCTGGTGATAGTGGTGGTGTTGTTGGTGAAACAGGTGATAGCGGTGGTGTTGCTTGTAGAGTTGGTAAATGTTGAATAGGTGATGGTGTGAATAGTCTAATGTGTGATGCTGATGAAAATGAACGAATGGATGATGGTGATGCCAGTGTAGATGATCGGATTGATGATACTGGTGAAAATAATTGAAAATGTGATCTCAATCTGGATGATGAAACAGGTGATCGTATCGATTGTCGAATGGATGATGGTGAAGATGACGATGATGATGATGATGGTGATCGAGTAGGTGATGTTAATGTAAATGGTTGAATAAATGTTAATGTGGATGGTTGAATGAATGTTGATGTGGATGGTTGAATGGATGTTGATGTGGATGGCTGAACGGACATTGATGTGGATGGTTGAACGGATGTTGAGGTGGATGGATGAACGGACATTAATGTGGACGGTTGATTGCCTGATAATTGTTGTCGACGTGGTCGACCTCGTGGTCTTCTTTCAATTCTGTTTCCTCTTCTATCAGGTCGAGAACGCCGAGGACCACGACGACGTCGATCACGATCAAGATCCTGTATTTGTAGAGGAATAAAGTCTGGTGGATCTTCCAGATCTTGTAATAATGGTTCTTGATATTCATCATCATTATTATCATCTGTAATAGATGATTCATAACATGATATATTAAAATTAATTCTATTATAGAAAATATCATGATAAAATAGATTGTGTGCATACTTTGTACCCTGTGATTATCTTCTTCAAGACTATCTCATGCTTCTCTTGCCATCACCAATTTTAAAAATTCTGTTATGTTTAATCTTAAATTATAAAATTCGACCATAAGTACATTATAAATTACTTTTATTCCATTTAAATGCAAAAAATATTTTTTCCATACCTCCCATTGTCAAATGCTCTTTGTATAGACAAAATGTGGGCATCGATCCTTTCTTGGCGAACACGACGATAAGCTCTTAAATCTTGTCCCCGTTCGAGACGTTGCCAGTTCAATTCTTGATTTTGTATCATTATTTTTAATTTATCTAAATAAATATTACAATAATTATAGTTTTTTTCATGTTGAATACACGGAGATAAAAAAATTGTAAATTTTACTCCGATGCACGATAGCCAGTAGCTTTGGGTACAAAAATGGTATAAGCAGTTTTTTAATAAGGATACATTACAATTTTTGCTTGTAAAAATTTGATTAAACACTAAAATTGTAATAATTTATTTCATTTTTGTATAGTTCATAATTGTAATTAATAATAAAATTTTAACAAGTAAGGATTGTAATGTATCTCAATTAAAACATTGCTTATTGCCATTTTTGTATCCGAAGCTACTAGCTATCGTGCATCAGAGTAAAATTTACAATTTCTTATTTTCCGTGTAATATAAATAAATCTTTAAAAATATTAATATTAATATCTTACCTATGAATAAAAATAAATTAGGATAAGCCCCTCCCAATCTTTGAACTAATTGTCGATTAAAAGCTTCCGCTATATTATTAGTTCTAATTGGTGTATCTCTTACAGAAACAATTGTTCTCAATGGCAACCAATAGTTCTGTAAATACTGCACAAATATAGCCACTTGTTCCCATTGTCTGTCAATTTCTCTTGAAGCTTGTCTTATAACATTAATTCCAGCCTCAAATTGGGATTCAGGTAAAAGTGGCAATGCCCATGCAAGCTTCAGGACATCCCGTGGTGCATCATTGAGACTTAACTTTCTCCATTTCCGGGTAATTGCCTGTAATAGATTATTGAATTTAAAATATTTTTATTAGGAATCAATAATTGAAAATTAAAAAATATATATTTTTCTTAAATATCAAAAACAATTACCCGGGAAAAATGAAACCAACACCCGCGTATTTAAACCGATGGAAGTGATGACCTTGTTGATGATGTTAATGCCCTCTCGTAATCCATCATGACTGATCTTAAATTGGTCGTCATTTGAGGAGCACGATTTATTAAAAATCTCCATATTGCATTATACGTTTCTCGTGTTTTTCTCTTGCAAAAAGCAAAAATTTCTGGTATACCCTTTTTAAACAAATAATTGTTATTAATTTTGAAACTTTAATAATATTATCATTATTTAATTAATTAATTCCATTTACCACATCCATCCATCGAATATGTATTATGAAGAGCTGACTCACATTTATGTTTTCAGGTACACTCTAAAGTTGAAATGATTTTAAAAACAATGCATTTATATTTAAACATGTATGTAAATAATTATAGAAAATGCATTTTTATTAATGAAGATTATTTATTCTAATTGTCCTAATGAAATATTGTTTCCTATTTTAATCATATTTGTAGTAAATTTAAAATTTAAACTGTAACATTAACTACGTATATTTTGTCCAGATTACTGAATAAAATAGTCTATTAATAAATATTGTATTGATTTAAAAAATATACATTAATTATTTATTGAAATAATTACCCTAAAGGTACCACCCACGTGTAGCTCGGTTGCAGTATTTAATCTATTTATCATCTCATTGCTTCCAAAGATTACTGCTACACTTCCGTCTGTGGCAGTTACTTCGCCTGCATATATCTCCGCAGCAGGAACATACCGACGAAGCATCGAACCAAGATCTTTTATATGCTGTGGCATACGAGGCCGATTACGAAGACGTTCCCTGATAACATGCATTTTTCCGCCGGCTGGCCTCATAAAGAAAGCAACACTGGTGAAACTAAACAAAAAATGTATTTCACAATTTTATCACAGATTCATATTATGCTTATTTTTTACTAAATCTAAATAAGATATAATTACTATTATTACACTTAATTATTAACAACACACTAACCAAATATTATACATTTTTAATATCTATATTCATGATAATATAAACAATACTATAGCTTACCGTCTTGAGACTTCCAAAAAGATTTCATTGGGTGGAGCATGTGATCTGATTGCTTATTTTTTCAGTTCTCTGATCATTTCTTGTAACTTTATTTCAATGACCATTGACTTTGGTGGATGCAATGTTTTCAGAATTAATATTGTTATTATTATTATTATTGTTCATATCTTTACACCACGTTTAATAATTCAATGTTTATGCGACACTGCAAATAATTCTTCAAACCTGGCAACAAGCACGCCATTTTTTTCACGAATCACCTCGTGATATCAACATCGCCATATACATCAACATCCGTTCAACCATCCACATCAATGTCCGTTCAGCCATCCACATCAACATCCATTCAACCATCCACATCAACATTCATTCAACCATCCACATTAACATTTATTCAACCATTTACATTAACATCACCTACTCGATCACCATCATCATCATCATCGTCATCTTCACCATCATCCATTCGACAATCGATACGATCACCTGTTTCATCATCCAGATTGAGATCACATTTTCAATTATTTTCACCAGTATCATCAATCCGATCATCTACACTGGCATCACCATCATCCATTCGTTCATTTTCATCAGCATCACACATTAGACTATTCACACCATCACCTATTCAACATTTACCAACTCTACAAGCAACACCACCGCTATCACCTGTTTCACCAACAACACCACCACTATCACCAGCTCTACAAGCAACACCACCATTGCCTAATTTGCCACCAACACCACCACCTTCACCTGCTCTACAAATAATAACGTCACCATTGCCTAATTTGCCACCAACACCACCAGAATTAATACCTTTTTCGAGGGTGCAATTATCACCCATACTACATTATCATGCAGGACCACCTCGGGAACAAGACGTAATTAACATTAGTAGTAGCGATGACAGTAACGGTAAGGAATATGATTAATTAATTTAATTAAATACATTTTTCTATTTTTCACTAGAATTAATTAATTCTTAATCATTTTTTTATGTTTAGATACCATTGATGCTGATACTATACACGTTGATACATTTGATGACATAGAAGATGGCATAATTTATGAAAATGTGTCATCAATGAATTTTGATCGCGATGTCGAAATTGGAGCAGATGATTCAATTATAAAATGCTGCATATATTTTACATATCGACCAAAAATAATATTTCTGCCCTGTCGACATGTTTGTGTTTGTTTACGCTGCAAGGCAGGCATAGAGATTCGCACTGAAAGAATACGACAAAGGATTCCACTCTATCAAGCGACTTGTCCAATGTGCAACAATATATATATATGAGTGCCGAAGAAGTATTTTACCCATAAAAACCTAATATTTTATTTACCTGTATCATTATGTATTTACATGTTTCATAATGTTATTATCAATATATAGTTGAAAAATGAAATTTTTTTGATTCTCTTAAAAATTATATTGTTTTTATTATAATTGTACCTTTTAATATAAATTAAAATATAGAATTTAATATTTAGTTTTTAATTAAATATTTGTGTTAACAACACAGTAAAAATAATTTAATTTAAATTCTTTTATCTGGAACAATAGATACTTAGATAATTTTAATTAAAAATAAGGTTACATCTTTACCGACTACTAACATACATCAATTAAGTTTACCGACACCAGAAAGGTACAGATATTATCCGGTAGAAATGTGTTTAGGTAAGGATATTGTACTTTTTTATTTATAATGGGGTATACTTGTAATTGGGTAATTAATTTTTGTGGTGCAAATGTTAAGGTATAATTGTTTCTGATAAAGATGTTATTTGGGTAAAGTTGAGTATGGTAGGCTTGTAAATACACCGACAACGCTCCCGAAATGCCGGTAATAGAGGAAATTTTTTCTACGTGCTAAAAAAAAAGTATAGATCGCGTTAATTACAAGAAAAAAATTGAGTTCCTCCAGACAGAGTCTGGCAAGACGACGCCATATTGCCCGATTCCTGCCTAAAGTCTCATAAGAACTTAAGGGACCTTAGTCCTGCCTGACTCTTTCGTGCCAGACTCTATCATAAGGACTCGAAAAAAAAATTATTACGTGAAAATAAGGCAGAATTATAAAAATATTGCGTAATATGAATATTATATAGATCATATAAATATTTTTAAAAAGTCGCAACTTTTTCAATTATTACGAATTTCATAAATGATATAAAGGATTCAAGGTAGAAAATTCAAAATACATTTTTTTCCATTTAATTTATATATATATATATATTTAGAATCATTTCACATTGCATAAATTTATTACAGTAAACAAAAACAACGAATTCAGAATATGGTTACAAGGTAAGTAATACAACTTATTAATATTTTTAAGTATAAACATTTCAAATTACTTGATGATAAACTTAAATATAAAAACTTATAGTGTAGTGCTCGGCATATTATATAAATTGTTGGTATCATTATTATGATTACTCAAGGCCTCTCGATTCTTAGTATTTTTTTGATGTGCGTCATGGTGCCGCTGTTTAAGGGTTCGTAACCCTTCTATCATGCACGAGTTAAATATTTTTTTATCTAGTGCAGGGAAAGGATACGAAGATAATGCGCATGAAAAAACGTTACTTAGTTCCGACTCAGCCAGTAAAATGCGATCTTTGTTAATGTTCCGCGTCCAATTCAATTGAACCGACAGTCCAGGTGAGATAGTTTCATAAAAAAAACTATTTACTGAATGTCTACTCCACCTAATTTCTCTAAATAAGATTTTAACTCTAATTGTGCCACGCAATCATTGATGAAAGAATTATATTCCTCTACTGTATTCAAACGAAAGCCGGTCGGTTTTTGCAGTGAATGATGATGTCGTTGGTTTAGAGAATTTAAAATTTCTTTTTTTAAAGAATCAAAATGAGTTTTAATAACTTCCTCAATCTGCGGCATTAAAAGTGCTGCAAATGAATTAGACAATTCCATATTATTCGACTGGAAATCAACTGAACGATTCTCAACACTAACAGAGTCAGATATAGTATTACAATTAAGTTCAGCGTTTCCATTGCGATCAAAAAAGGGTAAATCTAACTGAACCTGTTCATCATTCGTAATGGATAGTATATTTAGAGAATGATTATCAGGTTCAACAGAGAGATCAGTTAGATTTACCCTACCATCGTATTCGGGTTCCATCGAGTTAGTGCTCTCCGATGTCGCATGAAGGATGTGAATAGTCTGGGGAATCGTCAAAGGAGATGACTCTACATCCGACGCGTCCGAGGAGGAAGAAGCCATCAGTCCATGTCGAACGGAGATGTCAGTAATAAGATTGTTTACCTGAATTTTGGTGCGACGTCTCTCCGATTCGTCGTCTGAAGAAGTCGTGCAGTATTTGGTTGGACGAATAACTGACAGTCCAGATCGGTTGCAGCCTCGAAATCTCTTCAAAGGGCGATCAGACTGGAACCAAACAATAGGTGAATTACAAAAATGAGAATACACTAACAGCATACAATGTTATATAGAATCATACAAAAATATACATATATTCATTAACAATATAGGCGACCAATGAACCGACTACAAATCAATCATTAATTCTGAGTTATAATGACAGAAATGCTATTTATGTAGATAGTTAATTTCAACTCAATTTGAGGGACGATTTTAGTCTACAAATTTTGGGATCCATTTAAAACCTGAATCGCCAATATTGAGACTGACGTATCTCGACTTTCTGATCCAATGCGTAAGCTAATGAGAAGTTTAATTTAGTAACTGGGGAAGAATGAGCTGAATACTAATAAATTACAAATTCTGAACTATAATTTTAGAAAATACATTATACTTACAGAGATTCTATAAAAACTGAAATTTATGGACAATGTAAATCCGCCTATTTATGTATTAATTACTGAATAAGATTGCTGAAAATCAGGCTAGCTTCTGTAAAACTTATGAACCAGCTACTCGAGCTGATGGAAGAATTAATTAACTAACTGGGAACCAAATGAGCTGAGTACTAATCATTTAACAATCCTTAGATATAATTGCAAAAATGTAAATTACGTGTTAATTCAATAACAAATGGAAATTTGTTGCACAATGTAATTCCGCGTCCTTATGTATTAATTACTGAATAAGATTGCTGAAATTCAGGCTAGCTTATTTAAAACTTATAAACCAGCTACGCGGGCTGATGAAGAAATTATTTTACAACCTACAATGGACAAATGTGATATTTAATGATTAATGTTATTCTTACATTGCGGTTCCATCTCACGTAGAAATCGTTAAATGCATGCTAAATTGAAGGGCGGAAAACAAAGTTTCGTATGCGGGGAATTTTTTCTACAATCATTTAAGTTCCTTATTAAAGCTGCAGTCTTTCTTAATTGGTAATAGTATTTTCACTTGTGCAATTCTTACCATTTTGTGAGGTATTCCTGATGTCTTTGCCTTGTCGAGTATGTTATCTTTTGTTTATGCTTGATGATGAATACTCCCTACTCCACAGTAATTCCAATTATCCTTATTGTTATTTGTGTAATTTGTCCTTTTCAGATTTCCACACTATTGTTTAGCACTGATTCACTTTTCCTATAATCACTGTTTTGTGTCCAGAATGTCTTGAGTGTATCACTGTGCACTTTTTCGGTATTGTACAACTGATTAAATTCGTCCGGATTGCTCGGAGTTCAAACCAACAATGATCCTAAGAATGCAAGATTTACAATAGTTGGGCCCTCATTCGTTAAAATTTGTCCCCTCTTCCTTTCTTTTTTCTGCCACTACTAATCTTTAACTCCTACTCTGTTAAAAAGCGCCACCTTCCCCCACCAAAGTGTAGTGCGCGTTTGGTAAGGAAATGGCGTCACTAAAATCTTATCTGATTCAGTTTCAAATTTTTCTATTAACTATTTTATTTGTCCTTCCATTACTTCTTATTTCATGATCTATAAATTTATCAGTACCCGTTCTCTTTGAATTTTTACAAAACAACGATTCGTGTGAATTCTTTCGAACTGATGATATTCATATTTTATATTGAAGTGATTTTCTTTGGTCCGCTCAAATATTTTCATTAATTTTTTCATTCTTTTTAGCATGACATCTTTTGTTTACTTTATTTGAATGTAGCCGGGATAATTCCCAACACACATTTTTGTTATTTGTGCACATTAGGTGGATATTTTTTTATGTACTTAGACGCTTGGTTTTTCCCTATCATAAATTTCTTCGTCTATTATAGGTAAATAAAAGTATAGGTAACCTAGGAAACCAAAAAACAGCACCATATGTAAGTCTGTTGTCAGTCTTACGTTGATTTGACTACTAGGATTAGATTTCATTTATTTTCGTGCACTTTCATCTTTATTTTTATGTACTATTCATTGCACTGTATATTTTACATTGATTATGATCCGAAATATATGATTCTAAACCAGAGGTTAGCAAACCTTGCTCTTCAGAGCCAGAGTGACTTTCCAGGTATGATTTTTAGAGCTATTACTCCTGCGAGTAAGAGTGAGAGAGGTTTAAGATTCTCCTAAGTAAATTTTATTACTGGTACTGTGCAAAAGTCATAGTTTGCCCACCTCTGCTTCAAACTGTACGTGTGTATCAAAATATTGTCAACGTCTTTCATCGATACTATTTAATTTTTCTGTTTCTACAAAATTTTCAATATCTCTTCTACAAAAATTTTTTATTAGCAAAGTTTGTTTTGGAATTCCAATCAAATTAGGTCTATTAAAATTTGAAAAGTAAAGTAGAACTCCACTTTTCAACTACATCTTCGTCATTTCAACTGACTGAATTAATTCCAGTTTTTAACAATGGGCTTATATTGCACATTATAAGTTAATCATTCGGAATATTAGTAATTAACAAATAAGATTAATCAGTAGCCAGCTTATTTGTCTCCTACATTACAAATTAATCTATGCACATGTCGTTGTTCTCTACTTTTATATATTGTCTATCTTTATATAATATTTAATAAGTGAAGACTTTGCGATATTTATTCTTTGATTTTATAATAAACATAATGTCACTAAAATATATTAATATTATGAATTTCTGCACATTTGTATTCAACTTAAATTCTATTTTATTCCATTAATTTAATTTTTTAGGAAACGTCTACTCATAACTGAAATTACTCTTGCAAGTAAATATTCCACATTATTAATTGTCTGTGTATATTATGTACCAACAACAGTAAGAATATGGTTTCTATCTTCGTTCTTACAAAATTTATTTAGTCGTGTTCTTGTGACGCATTTGGCCATATTATGTGTAATACCTCAGAAAACTTAGATGTTTTTTTTAGTTTAATTGAATTCTTTTGAGAATCGTGTTTCTCACTTTTCGTTGAAATAAACAATCAACCATGTCCTAGGCGTGAACAAACGTAAGATCATCGTTAGATCAGCGTCAGACGTCAGATACTGCCGCATATAGGAAACAGACGGACGTAAGACTGTCGACAGATATTGACGTCAGATTGTGGCTACTAGGGTAAGAAGAAGTCTGTGATAGAATTTTTCTACTTTAGTATATTTTTTCACTGAATGCTATTTTTCTTTAATTATTCATATTGTTTATAGTTAAAAAAAATATCCGTAGTACCAAAACTGTTAAATAAAATGGGGAAATAAAAATATAAAGAAAGTGAGTGTTCATCATTAGGAATTGGAAATCACTAACATAAAATTTGTACTATCTTCCGGAAAGAACGTATGGTGGTCAGTAATTTTGTAAAAAAATAAATAGCTAGAATGCGTTCTCATACAGTTAAAAAAAAACTGAACAGACTAAAATGATAAAAATTTCTATGTTTCTGTTCGTTTCCAGACAGGATCAGAAAAATATAAAACCACCGTAAAACTTGTAAGCCGAATGTTTTAGATAATAGACGAAGAAATTTATGATAGGGAAAAACCAAGCGTCTAAGTACATAAAAAAATATCCACCTAATGTGCACAAATAACAAAAATGTGTGTTGGGAATTATCCCGGCTACATTCAAATAAAGTAAACAAAAGATGTCATGCTAAAAAGAATGAAAAAATTAATGAAAATATTTGAGCGGACCAAAGAAAATCACTTCAATATAAAATATGAATATCATCAGTTCGAAAGAATTCACACGAATCGTTGTTTTGTAAAAATTCAAAGAGAACGGGTACTGATAAATTTATAGATCATGAAATAAGAAGTAATGGAAGGACAAATAAAATAGTTAATAGAAAAATTTGAAACTGAATCAGATAAGATTTTAGTGACGCCATTTCCTTACCAAACGCGCACTACACTTTGGTGGGGGAAGGTGGCGCTTTTTAACAGAGTAGGAGTTAAAGATTAGTAGTGGCAGAAAAAAGAAAGGAAGAGGGGACAAATTTTAACGAATGAGGGCCCAACTATTGTAAATCTTGCATTCTTAGGATCATTGTTGGTTTGAACTCCGAGCAATCCGGACGAATTTAATCAGTTGTACAATACCGAAAAAGTGCACAGTGATACACTCAAGACATTCTGGACACAAAACAGTGATTATAGGAAAAGTGAATCAGTGCTAAACAATAGTGTGGAAATCTGAAAAGGACAAATTACACAAATAACAATAAGGATAATTGGAATTACTGTGGAGTAGGGAGTATTCATCATCAAGCATAAACAAAAGATAACATACTCGACAAGGCAGAGACATCAGGAATACCTCACAAAATGGTAAGAATTGCACAAGTGAAAATACTATTACCAATTAAGAAAGACTGCAGCTTTAATAAGGAACTTAAATGATTGTAGAAAAAATTCCCCGCATACGAAACTTTGTTTTCCGCCCTTCAATTTAGCATGCATTTAACGATTTCTACGTGAGATGGAACCGCAATGTAAGAATAACATTAATCATTAAATATCACATTTGTCCATTGTAGGTTGTAAAATAATTTCTTCATCAGCCCGCGTAGCTGGTTTATAAGTTTTAAATAAGCTAGCCTGAATTTCAGCAATCTTATTCAGTAATTAATACATAAGGACGCGGAATTACATTGTGCAACAAATTTCCATTTGTTATTGAATTAACACGTAATTTACATTTTTGCAATTATATCTAAGGATTGTTAAATGATTAGTACTCAGCTCATTTGGTTCCCAGTTAGTTAATTAATTCTTCCATCAGCTCGAGTAGCTGGTTCATAAGTTTTACAGAAGCTAGCCTGATTTTCAGCAATCTTATTCAGTAATTAATACATGAATACATATTTATAGTAGATTACGTTGTTCAATTCTTATACTACTGCATAGTACTGGGCAGCTTGGATCTACTGCTGTTGCCAATGTGATGAATATTGTCATGTTATTACTTCATTGTGTGTATGTAGTTCTTTGTGTACTTATTATGTTACCGTCTATGTTTTATTGGTCCTTAACAGGATTCTTAATGGCTTAAAGCTCTGCACGGTGTCACCTGTCGTTGGATTGGACTCTCCTCTGGCTGGCTTATTGTTACGACTGTCTTGTAAGTTTCGCTATTTAATTTTGTTGAACGTACTCTTAAAGTTAAAGTAATGGGTAGAACATTACGAAAGTCTTTTTCGGAATTAAGTAGGCGTCAACAGCGCAATAGACTAAAAAGTATGGCATTCTCTTATATTCTCCGACCGAGTTACTTGCGATCATCCGATAAACCTTATCGTTCGGCGTTTTTCATAAAAATGAACAGTTGTGAATCTGGTGTTCAAAAATTATCTTCTCATTCCGATGTTTTTTATTCAGAGTCATGTAATATTCAATCTAACAATATCCGGGTGGATTTAAATCCTCGTAGCTCAATTCCAAATCATAATAATGTATCATATTGCAATTTGCTAGTCGGAAATTCCAATCATGCGACAGATTGTGTTGATATGGTTGAAGAGACTATTGATAGTATCCATTCTTCTTCATCATCTGACCTGATTGACGTGGTACGTAAGGTATATCAGATAGCAGGAATTGATGTAACAAATACAGGTTTTTCGTATGATACGAATGGTGTCGATAACAACGATCAATCATTTAGGTCTCAAATCGCAACATGGATCGTTGAATGTAATATTAATTCCGTCGCGGCGAATCGGCTATTCGCTATTTTGAGACAGCATTCTTGTTTTAGTAATTTTCCGAAAAATACTCGTACTCTATTAAAAACTTGTCGTGAACGTGTCAATGTCGTGCCAATGGGTAACGGGAAATACATCCATATTGGTATCTATCCTGCTATTCGTGATATTCCTGTTCCTGATCCACTTAGTTTCTTTCTAAATACTGACGGTGCTGCTGCTAATCGACAGCAAACTAAGCAGTACTGACCAATTCAGTTGAAAATCATTAATTTTCCCGATATCTCGCCCGTAGTTGTTGGTTTATACACGGAAAAATTTTTTTAGTAAAAATTACTACATCTGCGTAGGTAATCGCGTTTCATAATTCCGATGAGAGTAGAAATTAATTATTTTCGTTGTAAATATTACTATAACTTAGGTGAAAAAAGTCTAATCTGTTGTGGTAAACTTTACCACCAAACTATAGTAAAAATTAATACTTCAGTAGAAATAGCTACATTATTTCATAGAAATTACAAAATCTTTATTTCAAAAATTACTCAAATGATGTGGTACTTTTTACCAAAAACCTACAGTAAAAATTACCCACATTTCAAACTTTCATAAATGCGCCTGCACGAGTCCAATAGAAGCATGCGCACAACAGTAATGCCGATGGAAGGGATCATTTCTCGGAGATCACGCGTAGCGTCTCGAGTGCCGGCGTTTGTTTACAATAATTTATTACGCATTCTTTATATTCTGTTTTATGTAGTGCGTTGATGGTGACAACAAAACGTTTATATTCAAACAGATATTAAAGATAAAAAAGTAAGTAATAATTTAATTTAAATATTACTAACATAAATTATCAATTAAAATATAGTAACTGTGCCGATTGTTATTTTATTCTATTCAGTGATTTAAGTGATTTTGTTGACAAAGTAACAAGTCTCTGTATCAGTTTCCTTTGTCTTAGTCGTCTTTTACATCACGATTATTTTACAAAAAAATTATCTCAGTTTAGTGATTCTGGTTGCTAGTATTGTATTTTTTTGGGTCTTATTTTACAAAAATTTTTGATAATGATGGAATGTTTTTTTATTTTTCTTTTACAGTGGAAAACAATGTGGCAATGGTAAGGGGTTAACCTTAAAATATTATAGTTCAGTCTTAATAAGTCTTGCATGTAATTGAACATGGTGATTTATGTGGGTTTGTCTTTCAACATAAAATATTAAAAATTCTCTAACTCTATTACACTCAAAAATGCTTCGATGTGTCAGTCATATGTAATATGTAAATGTTTTTTTCAGAATCGTGAAACGTTCTCAGATGATCAAAAAAACAATGTCAGTGTAACTTTTCTTTTGTTTTTTATGAAAATTATTATTGAATGTATAATGAATCATATAAATCTATTCTCAGTCAATATATCAAATACTGGATAGCTCTGCTGATGGCGAAAAAATTTTAAAATACTATTTGATTCATAAAAGACTAAAAAGGAGTCTTAGAAATTTAATGACTAGATTGATATTCAAATATGAGTGTGATAATGTCTTTAATCAATTAACAGTTGATGGTGAACCAAAGATCTTAAGAAAATTTACGTAGGTTCTGCATATTACAATTACTGTAACAAAGATATTTGCTAGTAATGAAATTTAGAATTGATAAAATCAATTCTTATGTGTTTCTCAGAATTTCAGGTTCCAAATTTGAACAATTATCACATAAGATAGCAGAGTTATTTCCCTGCGAAAGTCCTATCACTTACTATCAAGCTGCGAAAAGAGGAAGAAACTCACGTGGAGGTACTTTATGGGAACATTATACTTAAAAAAAAAAAAGGATTAAAAGAATCTGGAATTCTGAAATCTACAAACCAGCGATCTCGTCAATTAACATACTCTCCTAATAGTAAACAATTTTTTAGAGTAAAAATTAAAAATTCGAAGGTGAATAGATTTTAATAAAATGACATATTCTAATTTAGAAAGTGAACAAGTAAAATTGGAGTGGTTAAAAACTCATCTCGATCCCAAAGAAACGGTATTAGAATACTGGAACGATACTTTCGAGGCTAGGAAAAGTATATTGAAGCTTGGCATTCCTACAGATTCATATTTTAATGATTTCAAAGCACTTGGTGTGAGTCAAGGCGTTCAATTGGTAAGTTTGTTTGTTTGATTGCGAAAAGTTGATTTATTTTCATAAGTACTACTAGCTTAACAAATTGCATATATTTCTAGATTAAAGCAGATTTTGTTCGTTTATATCCTGATCATATTGATTCATTTAATAAACGATGGCCTACCATCAAACGCTCCCTTATAACAACATTTGAAGAATCTAATGACATAAAAGATTTACAAGATAAAAATTATGCTGACATATTACCAACGTTGTTAGATCGTGAGTTATCTAATTCTTCTATTTGAAAAAAATCTGCTAATATTTTACAGTTCGTTTTTGTTTATATTTTAGAGAATCAAGATACAGTAATTGCTCATTTATTGCCATGTCTCTTGAAAGAAGGTAAAAATCGAAAAAGAGATAGCGAAAATCAGTTGCAAATCAGAAAAACGACCATTAAAGAAAGACGAAACTCATTCTTTATACACGTCGAGGTAATATGCATTTTTTGATGTAACATAATATATTATATTATTCTCATATGAATCGATGTAGAGTTTATTCTTGCTAGTGAATGTGTAGCTTTTTTCATTTAATTGTTGTCTATTGTCAATTTCGAGTTTCATATTTTGCATTGATTTATAAAATAGATAATTTTTTAAATTTCTAGAAACCAGAACATCTTCAAACTGCATTAAATATCAGACGCGAAGAATTAAGAGCTGCTGGACTGACGCTTCAACCGATTTTATATTTTATTGGACCTCTTACGACCATCTCAGCATCAGGCTTCATTGTCAATGACAAAATTTATTCGTGTTCATCACCATCAGATACAATAGATTCGTGTTTTCAAGCCTATCAATCATTAGACTGTAAATATCCAGAGAGGGCGAGTATGCTATGGTTGTTTATACAAAAATGTACATATGGAATTGACTTACCGACAGATAAGATTAGTAGATCATTGAGTGAACTCATGGAAGAAGTTGATTTGTTATTTCGTGAAAACTAATAGCAGTTCATGAAGATTTTTTTATTATGTTTTAAAATATTCAGGATTTGAATATAACTGTTATTCAGCAAAGTTAAAGCAATATTACTATTATAATTACACAAAATAATTACCGTTAGATTTAATTATTAATCTGTTAGTTCCGTTGGCTTGATTTCAAAACAAGTTTATTTCTTAAATTATTCATTGGAAAAAATACTATTCGTTCCGAATTTATGTAATTCATTTATAAAACAATTAAAAATTATTAATCGTTACTTTGAATTTTTCGATAAGTTTTATAATGTTCAATTGTCTTGATTGTTGTTATACTTTCGAGGATTTGGGAAGTTTTTTTCGTCATTTCGGATTATTACGAAAGCACATGAGAACTAAACACTTTGACGCGATTAGCAATGACATTCCTGAAAAAAAGACCAGAAATTCACCAGATATAAGAGTAGAAATCGATTCAATCAGTGACACTCAAGTTGAGCCATCAACTTCTGTTGATTCAAATGTTTTTGATTTCAATTTACTAAATGATGTGTCATCCACTAATAAAAGGAGCAAAATTTCTTTTGATTATCAATAGAAAAATACAAAAGCCCAACAATTTGAAGAAAAATTTTTATTATACGTCACTAAGTTATACAATAATACTGACATTAATAGGAAAAGATCACTTTGTATAATCAATGATTCATTAGATTTTTTCAAAGAAACATTAGATATAGTTAAAAAAGACGTTTTCATATCGATTAATCAGTCTACTCAAGATAATAAACTCGCATCAAATATCGAAAATATTTTTGATGAAATGATTTCCAAACATAATAGTAAATTAACTGAAAGAAATATATTTGAAATGTTTAAAACTTTAGGAACTTTTAGTGAGCCACAAGAATATTTTCTTGGAGAAATAACAGAATTTGTAAAATCAAAAAATGAAAAGATATTGAAAAATAAAGAGATTTATGCACAATTCATTCTAGTTAGACATGTTTTCAAGAAATTTTTAGAATTACCGGGAATGTACCGAGAAATAGTTAACTATATGAATTCTCTACAAGATCCAGAAATGATTTCAAATTTTATTCAATGTAATTTATGGAGAACGATTAATTCTGATATTACTGACAAAATAGTTTTTCCTATTCATTTATTTTTCGATGATTATGAGACAAATAATCCACTAGGTTCTCATAAAGGTATCGCAAAATGTGGAGCATTGTATTGTACTTTTCAATGCTTACCACCATGTTTGACGTCTAAGCTGGAATAGTACATTGTGCAACTAGGGAGCAAAGTAGGACATTCCAACCCGGGTGTGTTGTTACTACCCGAGCCGAAGGCGAGGGTAGTAAACACCCAGGTTGTGATGTGCTACTTTGTTCCCGTGTTGCACATACTATTTTTCATCATATCCGTGCCGAAAGTTCGCGAATCGCGAAACAGTTATGATGTGAGTTAATTGATGTTAGTTATAGTAAACTAAGTACAAAATGTTTTTTTAGAGATTATTTTTTTATTTTGCAATGAGACTAAATTATTCTTTCATGTAAACATATAATTATTATAAAAATAAGTTAAATCTAAGTGTAATATTATTTTAATATTTATCATTTCTTATGATAGTGAACTGAAATTTTTTTTATATCGCAATTTTTGAACACAATATTGGGTTCAATTGTTTCTAAAACTCGGGTTGTATTATTTCTTGTTGATTTTTGTGATTTCAGTCTTTTTAGCTTCTGGTTCACTCGATTATTCTTTCTTTTCAATGGTTTTCCTCTGTTATTGTCGATGTTCATATCTACTGATTCCAAGCTTTCTTCTTGTGTTTCTGGTATAATCGTATTATTTCTTGGAGGCAGTGGTTGCGATGATAATGGTGATGGTGGAGCTGATAGTAGTGGTTGTGATGATGATGGAGATGGTGGTGGTAACGGTAGTGGAGGCGGTGTATCTCGTTCGTTTGCTGTTATTTCGCTATTTTCAGTCATTTCTGTTTCTTTAACTTCAATTCAATTTGTAGTGGACGTAGAGGCGTGATCAGTGTTTGTTATTTGCTGAAAAATATTTTCTTTATTTTTTCTGGAATGCTCAATATATCCCTCTGCTACGGCACCGGATTTCCAGCCTCCATGTTGTTTAATGGTTGTCAGGTTGGCTCCTGCATTGGCTAATAATGTGGCTGATGTTTTTCTGAACGTGTGTCCTGTATATGATGTAGGGTTTGGTAAATTTAAATATAGGGCCATTGTTTTAGGGACTTCACTGATTTTATTTTTCCCTATAACCTGGCGTTTGCATATTCCTAGATGGTAGGAAAGAAAAAATCTATCGGTTCCTGAATTTTCCGGACGTTTGGAGATATAATTTTTTACGATTGTGTAATATTCTTTTCCAATGATAAAATAACGTGGATAACAATTTTTCGTGTCTTTCACTTCAACCATGTATTGTGTATCCAGATCTTTTACGTCGTGTATTGTCATGTTACATATTTCTATTGATCTTAAGGCTCCCAAAAACCCGAAGATCAAAATAGCCTGCAACATATAAATTTGCAAATTGTAATAGTAAGAGAAGTGATTGATTATGTTGTTATAATTTTATATAAATTGATATTTTTTCAAAAAAAAAGTTTACCTTCATTGCCAAATATATATTATCTGGTGCTTCTTTCAAGAACTTCGTTATTTCTTCCATCGTGAATACGGCTGCTTTTTTTGGTTTATGTCCTATACTATTGTTCTTCATAAATGTCTTCAATTTTTCAAAATGTTTTATATTAATATTATGATTTATATACAACATTTCCTTCAGCATAGAATAACGACTCCATACAGTTGGTGGTTGTAATTTGTCAGTCAATTCATTAAAATATACTAACATGACATTTTCATCAATGGAAGATGTTTTTTTTTTATCTTTCCATTCCATGAAATCATTGTAGCAAGTTGTATATTTGTCGGCTAATTTTTATGGCAAGAATTTTTTGTTTATTTTTTGCGCTTCCAGCTGGAAATCTACTTCGTCTTCTGAACTGGATGAATTTGAGGGTGAAGACATCTTCTTTATTATAGTCCTTAGCAATTTCACGATTGTTGATGTGCACTCTTCAAAAAGTTTTCACAGACTGGTTGATGTTTGTTAAATAAGTCATGGTGTCTTAGAATTAGACAAAAAAATTTTTAGGCGTAATAAATAGTTATCAATAAACCATCTGTTTTGGCTATATTCAAAAGTGCTTTTACGACTTTCCCTGGTATTCATTTTCAATGTTGACTTAAAATGTTTACAGTACAATTTTTATTACTCTTTATGACGGTTGAGAAAGTTTATTTTTTTCATCACAACTATTCTAAAGTATAGGATTAATTACAAATAAGTATTTATTTCTCATATCGGCTGTTTGAAAATTTTTTGTAGGGAGAGAAAATCAAATTTAATATTTACATCAGCGCCACTCTTGTGTTAGTTACAGAGTTAGTACTACTAGAAAGGAAAAAAAGTGCAGCCAAACACCAAGGGCAGGAATATTGTAGAGAAAAAATATAGTGATTGGGTCGGGCGAGAATCCGCCATTTTGCGTCCTAAAAAAGCGACTGGAATTCGAACTTTCGGCGGGGGTATGATGAAAAATATATTTTTATTTGGTTTGTTCAATACATTGGATAGGAAAACTTTTACAAATTCTGTTATTTTTTCAAAAATAATTGATGAACTAAAATATCTATAACTTTCATACGCCATTTACATATGATAATAATAATCTATTATTTAGTTCCTCATGATATAGAAGAATGGGATTTAATGCTCCAGTTGCAAAAAATTGTTGAAATGTGTATGAGTAAAAAGTTATTTAAAAATTCAAAATTAGCTTTACAAAATACGATAGCTGATTATCTTGATTCTTTAATCACTTTATTTGGTAAATGCATGAAGCCTAAACATCACTTTTTAATACACTATCCTCAAATTTTCGAACAATCTGGCCCATTTTCAGGGATGTCGTCTATGCGATATGAAGGGAAGCATCGCGAAGCTAAAATAACTTGTAAAGTTTCATTTAACGGAAAAAATATTTGCAGAACAATTGCATACAAGCATCAGCTACGTCTCGATTATAGATTTATGATGGGTACCCAAGTTAATGAAAGAAACTAAGATCCTTCAAAAGTAATAACTAAACTTAAACAAGATGTATCGAACTTGGATAAATTTAGTAATATGCTTCCTGAAGGTTTCCATGCCGAAAAAAATGTAAATTTAATTGATGTTATTTGCATAAATGGTAATTCTATATCAGTAAACAATATTATTATGTTGCCTTTAGAAAACTTCCCACTATTTCATGAAATTACCAATTTAATTATTTTTGATGAAAAAATTTTTGTAATAACAAAAAAATTAAATAATGTTTATTATGATATGAATGTGAATGCGTTTGAAGTCATGGGTGATGAGCAGCAATGGACACTAGTCGATGTTACATATTTATATAATTGTATGGTTGCACATAGGATTACTACCAATGATGGTAGGGTATAAAGTCCAATAAATGACCAGTATCCAGTAAATGACCAGAATACGAAATATTATGAATTTTTAATTACTAACCTATCTTATGTCTATAAATATTGTATAGTTGCAGAGTAGATATTTTCTTTTTTAATTTTGAGCAATACTAAATAGTAATTAATGATATTTTAATTCAAAAATAATTAAATTCGATTTAGACTTCACTTTCTTTTCTGTTTTGGCTCGATTTTAACTTGTACACCGAAAAAAAAATTTTTCCAGAAACTATAGATTTTATTAATAATATTAACCTTTTGGGTGTTGAAATGGACTTATGACGAACTCAAATAATAATTATTTATTTAAATTAATTATAATTATTTATATATCCAAAAAATAACTAATTTTTTTCTTATATTTGGTTGGTCATTCATTAGGTACTTTATGATCGGAACTCAGCCAGTAAATGACCGCCTGGTCAATTACCGGCTGAACCTAAATTCTCAAACACCCAGTGAATGACCACATTCATATATATTAGCAGAGAAGAGAGACTAGTCTCTGTATATTAGATTTGTATTGAAATTGTAACGTATTTTTCAAAATAATGGCAAAAACAAATCTTCCAATCAACCGAAGTCGAAAAAAAACAATTAAAAGTGATATAATTAATAGAAATAGAAATCAAAAAAATGCTACAAAACGTAAAAGAATATATCAAAGGTTCCAATACACAGAAGAAAGTTCAAAAGAGGCTGTTGAAAAGGTTAGATCTAGTTTCTTGAGTGCAGATAAAGCTTCACTGCAATATAATATTCCAAAGGGTACTCTAATAAAGAAGTTACATGAGAATTCACCAACAATTAAAAAAATGGGCCCACCAACAGTTTTGACTTTTGAAGAAGAAGAAAGAATAAAAAAGTGGATAGTTGAAAAAGCTCGTATAGGACATCCTATGCATCCTAAAGTTGTGAAAAAAGCTATAAAAAATGTGTTAGATTTAGCTCCTCGTCCTAATTGTTTTAAAAATAATGAACCTGGTGATAAGTGGTTCAAGTTATTTCTTAGAAGACATCCTGAAATATCGATGAAGAACACTGAAGTTCTGTCTAAATCTAGGGCTTCAGTTACTGAAAATCATCTCAGGAAATGGTTTACTGATTTGAAATCTTATTTAGAAGAAAATAATGCGGTTGATATTTTAGATGATCCCGCAAGAATTTACAATATGGATGAAACCGCAGTACAACTTTGTCCTAAAACTGGGAAATTATTAGGTGAGACAAAAGAAAAAAATCACTACTACATATCACCAGGTCAAGAAAAAGAAAGCATCACAGTTCTTTGCAGTTATAGTGCTAATGGAGTAGCGATTCGTCCAATGATTGTATATCCCTACAAAAGGTTTCCTCCTAAAAGTGTTGCAAACTCAGTACCAAATGGCTATGTGATTGGACATAGTCCGAAAGGATGGATGACCATAGAAACTTTTAATAAATATATGAAAACAGGGTTTTATAAACAACTTGTTGATGATGGAGTAAAATTCCCCATATTACTATTGCTTGATGGTCACTCATCTCATTTGAGTTTAGAAATACATGATTTTTGTAAAACTCATTGTATTTTTTTATACTGTCTTTATCCAAATGCTACATATATAATACAGCCTTGTGACGTAGGAATATTTAGGCCACTTGAAAGAAAGTGGCAAATTAAAGTTGCAGAACACTCACAAGCTTCAAATGAGTCTATAACAAAAGCAAATTTCGCACCAATCTTCAATTCTGCTTTTGTTGAAGCTAGCGATCCAGAAGTAATTAAGAAATCTTTTGAAAGTTGTGGTATATATCCATTCAACCCTGACAAAGTTGATTACACTAAATGTATATCATACAGACGCAAATTATTAAAGAAAAATCTTTGCAACAAGTAACTACGAATGAAAATAATAAGTTTGAAATAAATTTTCCTATAAAAATGAGTTTAAAGATATAGAGTTAAAAATACCAGGAAATATTCGTCATGAATTCCAAATAGCATATGAGCAAAATCAACTGCCACCAAGTGAAATTATCTTATACAATATTTGGAAAGAATCAAAAAATAATCAAGAACAGGAGAAAAATAACATTCCTTGCGATGAGATTTCTGAAAAAAATGAATCTCAACTACACACTACTGATTCTTAGAATCTTCTTTCTGATGATTATTGTTCAAGCGGAAATAAGTTTCAACCAGCTGATAATTATTTTTCAAATGACGATAAGTCACAATGCATTTTGATGGATTTAGAAAACATTAATGATCATGTTGTATTAGGTATTTATGCTCTATATTCAATGTAAGTAAAATTCAATTATATAATTGTAAATAATGTTGTTTTTTTAAGACATGACTGAAGAAGAATTCAATGATTTGC
The DNA here is from genome assembly GCA_028641665.1 of Chelonus formosanus. NCBI lineage: Eukaryota > Metazoa > Arthropoda > Insecta > Hymenoptera > Braconidae > Chelonus > Chelonus formosanus. The sequence goes on from CM054002.1 coordinate 7,827,485, forward strand.
TGAACAATGATCAACATCACATGGCGACAATAGTCAAGGACATGAATAAAATAAATTTGTTGCATGGAAACAAACTTCCAGCTGATGTGATAACTTGTGAAATTCCTGTGAATATGACGACTGGTGAAGTTTCAAGAAGTGTACTGAGTTGTGATGCAGATAAAGCAAAAACTTGTAATGAGCCTTTGAATTTAACAATACAAAAAATTGAATCTTTAGGTACATTACAAAATGACCAGTCTCTTAGTTTATTGCACGCTCAAGCTAACGGGAATCAATCTATAAAAACTCCCTCCAAATCAGAATCAACAATAAACACAATTGATTTAATTGAAAGTGTAGATCAAAAAAATAATTTTGACCAAAAAGATGTTGATGAGATTTGGAAGAAAGAGCTACACTTTTCTCGCTTAGAAATTTCAAAAATAAAGAAAAAAAATACCGAGTCTAAGATTTTAGCAATAACTTCTGAAGATTGGAAACAACAACAACAAGAAAAGATTGAAAATGCAGATCGCGAAAATCGTCAGAAGGAATTCCAAAAATTTAAAAGAGAAATTACGAAAGAATAGAAACTTCAAGAACAAGAAATAAAAAAGAAACATTCAGAAGCTAAAAAAGGGTTAAAGTTAGAAAAAATAACTGAATTAGAAATCATAAAAAAGGAAAATAAAACCATAAAATGTAAAAAAAAAATTACAAAAGAAATCAAACTCAAAGAATTAGAAGTTAAGAAAAAAAAATAGAAGCTGAAAAGGCGTTCGAACTGCAATTTAAAGTGATAAAGAAAGAAAAAGAAATTGAAGTGCAATTATTATTGAAAAGAAAGGCTGAATTATTGAATTTAAAATATTATGATACTAGTTTTACTGATAATAAAAAAAAGAAACTGGAGGAGATAAAATCACCGAAAAAAGGTCTCGAAGAATAAGTGATGTCCTAAGGTGTGATTATAATTGAAAATATTAACTTCTTGTACCTGATAATTGACGCTATATTATAAAATGCGACGAAGAAAATGTACTTGTGTTAAAAATTTGAGGATATTTTTCTTTGAAAATAATTTAAGAATGTAAAATTTGATGGAATAATTGAACTAATATATTATTTAATCGTTGTAACGAATCATTTTTGTTATTTAGTTATCAAATAAATTTTCCTGAAAATATTTATTTCGTATATTAACAAACCGGTCATTTATTAGCAGATGCTCGGTCATTCAATGGATGTAATTGGTCATTTACTGGTTTGAGATACATTTTATATTTTATTATTTCTTTTAATTTCCTAATGATTGTGAAAGTTAATTATTATGATTAATATGGTAAGAAAAAAAGATTTCTAATCATCTATAGTGATGAGTTTTAAATGTTTTATAAATAAGCTAAGTTTTTAACTTCAATCATTTAAGAAATTAACAAGTCGGTCATTCACTGGTCCTTTTACCCTAAAAAATTTATTATAAAGAATTGGTTTCAATAAAAATAAATTTTTTTAAATTACTTTTTTCAACTTTAATTCCTCATTATAATACGTTGAATATAGTTGATAATATTTTATTCTGTATATATCTCAAATTTTATAGTATTTTCAGTAAAATTTTAATTGAAAAATTACAATAGGGTATTAAAAATTTTACTTAACATATCGTAAAAATTACATACCGCTGTGGTACTTTTTACACAATGAGGTGGTACTTTTTAAATCATGCTGTAGTATTTTCTACTACAGCGCCCTCATATCCCTCCGGTACTATATGATGTGGTACTTTTTACTCAAGTTTTTAGAGTAAAAAGTACTAAAAAATTTTTTCCGTGTACTATGGTGCTGAGAAGCCGAGCGATGCTAACATTTTTTTTCAATACTTTCTCGAAGATTTTCGACTTTTAAAAAAGAACGGAGGAATTTTTTATAATGGTAAACTCACTAAAGTTGAATTCCGTGGCTTTATTGGTGATGCACTAGCACAGGCGTTCATACTAAATCATCGTGGTCATACTTCCACTTATCCTTGTTCTAAATGCATCGTTTCTGGTACTACTGTTTCGAATCGTATGACTTTTTCTAAAGTTGATTCTCCTTTAAGAAATGATGATTTCTATTTTCGCCACATGTATTCCGAACATCAAAAAGACGGCAATTCCCCGTTGACTCTAATTAGTATTCCACCGGTGACCGGCGCACCATTCGAATATATGCACTTCGTGTGTCTAGGCGTCATGAAAAAATTAATTGAGGCGTGAATAGAGGGAAAATATGTAGGAAATAAATTCAACGCGAAATTAAATTACTTAAAAATATCCTTATTATCTTCACGTTTAGGAGATCTTAATAATTTTCGTAATAATTCGTGAAAACATTCGAAATTGTAATCGTCCTCTTCAGCAGTACGCCCTGAGATTTTATGAAAGAAATTCCTTGAATCTGACTCAAACGAGCGAAAATCGCAGTACAATCCGGGTATCCACAATTCGTCAAAAAGCACAGCTTTCACTTAATGTTAATTCAAATAACTACCAACACTATACTAGAATCCGTTTTGCTAATTTAGATTTCTCACTTGAAGATAGTAATAATTGTTGCATATTAAATAACGGTACAATATGCCGTGTAGTTAGCATAGTTTCTGTTGAGAAGTCTTATTATTTGATAGTTAAACATTATAAAAAGAAGGAACATGCTTTCAAACATGGAATAACATCAGATGTGATCGGTATATACTCATGTTCTGACTTATCAGATAATTTATACAAGGAGTCGATTAGCTCGGTATCGAAGAAATGTTACAGAATGCCATCATTTGAAAGTAAGGAAAAAAGTGTTGAATGGATAGCGGTATTAATTCATGTTTGATTAGATTGCACATTATCAGTATCGGTTCCCATGAAATATGATAATTAAATTTTTTGATAGTATTAAGTTTTTTAGTATATTATACTGCCGTGTAATTTTTTGCATTTTTTATAGTTACACTAGTCATGGTGACCTGTAAACTGATATGATGACCGTCATTGCTGAGATAGAGAAGCTACGTCGTCAAGTCAACGAGTGAGTAACAATTGATATTAATATTTAACTGACTTTCAATTGCTTTTTTTCCGGTTTTTTCAAAGTTATGATTGAAGTTTAAATATAATATAGAACAATTTTTAAACTGTTTGTTTTACATGTAGTCACTTTTTTAGTATATTTTTGTATGATTCTAAATAACATTGTATACTGTTAGTGTATTCTAACTGACTTTGCGGTTTTGAATAGTTTTAAACCTCAAATAGTAGAAAAACGGGTTGTTCTAAATATACCGTTACGACAATTTTTCCTCGTTATCAGATATAGTACTTATATACACTGAGGAAAAAATTTTGTTAAATGAAAGAATTTTTTATTTACTCGATAAAAGAAACTTGGAGTATTCTCAAAGTAATATTTTATTCAATCTTATATTAGTGTTGTCAAAAACACATTTTGTTATTTGTTCCAATGTTACGATAAGTTTGAAAACAAATTTTCAAGGTTACGACGAATTTAAAAACAAGTGACATTCCATCCATTGGAGTAAATGAAATGATTTCAATCAAAGATTCACAACTTCAAAGAAATATTCATTGCAATTATTTGAAATTCCGATGTTAATAATCTAACGAAATATTTTTTATATGAAGTAAATTTTTTTCTCAGTGTACATTTCTTTAATTTTACACAGAAAAAGATAAATAATTAAAAAAAGAATATATGATTTTCAGAGCTTTTTCAGCTGAAAATGACATTAATAATAAACCTTCTTCCTCATTATTCGTTCGATATGAAATTTTTTTCATGATAATAGTAAAAATTTACTCATGGCACCACGTTATGAGTTAACTATTGAGGGCGAGGGAGGGTCGGGGGGGAGAAGAGCACGAAATAATGCTGTTTAACAAGTGTCACATAATAATACTGATTAGTATTTGTAAACTGAATGAAAACTGAAAATGAAACTGATTTTTTCATGCTTTTTTATTCTCTGTCTTATTCGAGTACAATGTAAATCAGAAAAGATCTGATGTATGAAAGACTGTTTACATAATTTATTTATTTATAAATATAAACTATATAATAATCAACATAATGCTCTAAAATAATTTCATTATACATAAAGACAAGGATAAAACTGAAATATTGTGAGTGATAAACTAATGAGATTAATTTAATTATTTATAAATTTTTCAAAATTATTTTATACTGTTTCAAACAATTCAATACACAACATATTTTAATCTATTTAGAAACAATTTGATACAGATCGGAATTTATAGGTACTACAAAAATTCGAATCTATAATACGAGAATAATAGAGAATAAATAGGAAAAAAATATTTCCAATTCGATCATCTCCTTCAATGAGAATCTATGAGAGCCATCGTATACGTCACGATAAGAATGAATGGGAAAATAATATTTTTAATTCGATCATCTCCTTCAATGAGAATTTATGAGAGCCATCGTATAGGTCACGATAAGAATGAATGGGAAAATAATATTTTTAATTCAATCATTTCATTGGGACAAAGATATAATTTCTAAGTTGCATTTTAACTGTGTTATAACTGTTATAAACGACAATTATTCTATTTCTGCTTGGAAATACTGATTAGGGAGCAAACTTGATTGATTCTCAAATTATTACCAATATTCAACTCAAATAAATCAGCCGAATTTATGTTTTCATGTTTTAGAATAGCTCAGTGGGCAGCGTACTCGACTGTGGTCCCGAGTATGTCAGGATCGAATCTCATCATCAACAGGATTTTTTCCGATAAAGTTATTAATAAATTTCATCTCAAGTGTATATTTGAACAACAAATCCGTATGAATAATGGACATCCAGATCGAAATAAAGTTTTCTTTTGTTTAAACTAATTTTTTTTTTTGTGGCAAGAAGATTAATCTTTGTATAGATTCTTATACAAAGCGATCAGAATATTCCTCAATGAATTCTTATGAATTCCGATAAAAACAGATACAAATATTAATGACCTGTCCGTTAGATTCCTATACATTCTTATAAACCGTCGTCCACAGATTTTTTATTGATTCCTGTAGAACTCAATACATCTATCCGTTAGATACTCATAGCTAGTTTTCCAGCTAAGGAAACACAAATGTACACTGTGTCACATCATGACAAAAAGACGAAAAATATTTGCTGGAACGTTGAAGTTAAAAACACATTCGCTTGGTGGCAGTCATCCAAATTATTGAATTGTTCTTCACAACATTTGTATATGTACATTTTTTTAACACGAAGATATAAAAATGAATAATTCAAGTCCGAAAAAGTCGTCAGTGCCGGCACAAAAAAGATCAAACAGCTGTGTTGCTATCACAGGTATAGGTATGGTATCATTTGTCCAACCAGTGGTTCTCATTAGATTATATAAAAAAATTTATTTATTCATCTATTTATTTTTTCATTGACTATAGACATAAACTATGTAGTAAAGACTAAACGAGGATAAATTAATTTAGAAATATTCAATGGAAATTTTGTTTCATTAACAATATAAATTATTTGAAACAATATATGGATGCTACTCAATAGATGAATAAAAAATTGGAGTTATACAAAACTAAAACATTAAAATGCAATAAAAAAAAAGAAGAAAAACGGATATGTGCGGATTTGGAAAAAATTGTAAACTAAATAAACACGATTCTATTCGTGCCAATTTGATAAAATTTGTTAAATCCAAAAAGTTTGATGAAATACATAGCTTATATTCATACTCCATAGAAACGTCAATATTAACAATTAAATGCAATATTACCAACTGTTATTTATTCATTTTTTTTCGCTGTTTTGCTGTACGTAATGCATGCTGCATGCATTGACCAAAGCAGGTTTGTGATGGAGTTTCTCAATTCCGACAACGTTTTATTGCTTAAAAAAATCGACTGACATTTTCGTATTAAATAAAGGAAGTTTATCAGGATATACGTCAGTTCGTCCAGTCCTAGTAAAATTAGTGCAGAGAGATGGAGTCATAGTTTCACTACTGAATTGATTAAGAGCACTTTAACAAGTTATGCCATCAACACGAACAAGATATTTCAACAATTCAAGTTGTTTTTTACTATCATGTTCAAAAGCATCAAACGATGTAAGTGTATCTAATGGAAAGCCGTCCGGTTTTGTATAAGGATAAAAATTATCATCGAAAATATTTGCAGTATTCAAAATATTTTGTTGAAAGTCATTTAACATGTTACGTATTTCATTATTATGTTGAATATTACATTGATTTACTACATATCTAATTTGCTCAACAAATTGTTCATAGCTTTTATTCTTATTATTATTATCCTTTATCAATATTTTTTTTAATGGTTGATCAGTTACTTCAGAATTATTGACTTGTAATGGATCATTAGTAACATGAATAATTCCCGGGGTTCCGTGATCTGCATAAATGAGAGAGTGGAACATTGGCTGAGCACCAACCGGGCGCGTCTACAGGTGGTGGTAGGAGCATTGTCCGGGTAGTACCGAGTGGAAGCCTCAGGGGCCGCGAGGTGTACCGAGTGCGAACACGAGGAAAGCCGTTGGCGAGTGCAGCTCGGGTGTATACGCACTTTAAGAGGCACCGTGGACCAACTCCCCAAGTCAAGGTGTAAGCCATCGTGCTGAAGACTGAAGGGCACTGGGATACTGTGTCACAAACGATGCCCATGGAGTACCAGGCGACCCCCCATTGTAGATAGCCTTAACTGTGCAAGAGGCTCTGTACAGGCGGATCTGCACTTCCTCATTCGCGTGGGACTCGAATGGATGAACTTAGAAACTTTCGTAGTAGTGGGGGTCCCGTCTCTTCTTACGAAGAAGCAGGACTTGGAGAAGCCGAGGTGGGACGGACCGACAGGGATGGCGAGGCGCAAGCTGAGCTGCCTAGTCAGGGACAACCTGTTACCAGCGGGGAAAATCAGGGGAGGAATCCAATAAACCTGATTCATCCGCCCAGGGAAGCGCAGGTTTTGTGAGGCAGAGAAAAGAAGGAGGCGGAAGGCCAAGTTGTAGGACCTGGAGGAATCTAGGGCTTACGCGGCCGGAGCGGAGGCTGAGCCAACGCTGAGGAAGCCGGGAACCCCTGCGGTAACCAGCGGAATCTCCGGAAGCAAGGCAACTACAAGTGAAACCGGGACGACCCCTAGGGTTGATACCGGGACCGCTAGCTCCAATAAGTCGAGGACCTCTACTGGCGCCGAGGGTAACACCAAAAGGCAAAGGTTGGAGGAATTTGGCGCTCTGTGGCCTGGAATCCCCTGAAGGGAGGATGATCCACGATCATCAGGGCATACTGAAACTTCTCATTAGAACGCACTTTCCGGGATCAACCCCAGTACAAGTAACCACAAGCGTGGCTAAGAGACCGGGCGGGCTCGTAAAGGCCAACTGGGACAGTAGTTATACAATGGGCATTGACCCACATGCGTGTAGAGCAGTGGGAATTGACCCACACGCGCAGATAGCTGGGGGAATTCTCCCCCACTTTTTTCATAGAAAAAAAAAGTGTGGGAGAATTCCCGTAGCTGTGGACGTTTGTGGGGGAACTCTCCTATGATGAGGTAGTGGGGGAGGATTCTCGGGGTGAGCTTGAGTATAGGTTGGGGGGTGTCTCTGGGACTTAGGAGGTGGGGGGAGGATATTCGGAGTAAGCTTGAGTATAGGCTGGGGGGTGTCTCTGAGACTTAGGTTTTTGATTGGGGGGAGGATACTACCCTTATACCTAAGATGCTGCCTTGCAATACCCTAGCAAGCGCAGGTGGTTATGTTGACCTTGGCATTGATTGAATTTTTAACTGTAAGACAACATCACAAATCAATTAAAATAATAAGGCGTGTAATATAAATGTCAACTTGTAGGTGCATAGCCCCTTAGATTTAACAATAGAATCACGTAAGATACCCATAGGTTTTTTTGCATAAAATTAGAGCAATGTCATGGATACAAAATCAGGGAAACTGATAAAATACAATGTGAACTATGGCATTGACCAGTTTTTAACTGTAAGACAACGTCATGGATCAATTCAAATAAGAATCCTAAGAATAAGTCCTAAGATTAAGCAATAGAATATCGTAAGATGGGGGAATTGTATAAAGTATAAGACCCAAAGTCGATAATCTATCAGTTACGTTCCAATCGCGTGTTGGGTAAAATAACTGAAAACAGGCTGTTAAAAGTTATTGAAAATTATTTATTTAATATGGGTTCTTTTTTGAAAAATAAGTGTCATATTTGTCATTCAGAGGATTGCTATATATATATAGCAGAAAAACTAGCATTTGAACATGGAGTGGACTTGGGGCCATCTGGATATTCATGGCGATTTCTTAAAGAAGAAGGATTATATTTGGGGCTGATTCGATCCAACTGCGGGAATTACATTGCTATGGGTATAAGTAAATCAACTAACGAGTTTGATGTAGAAGAAAAAGCACATGAATCCTTAGCATATGCTGCGAAAAAAATTGTAATATAGCTAAACAATTTGAATATTGAAGGAAATTTTAAGAATTTAAGTATTGAAGAAAATTTTCAGATCCTTGCAGATGAAAAAAATAGATTTTCTACTTCGAGAAGGCTATGGTGCGTTGGGAGCATACATCGAAGCGCATCCAGAAATGCTTCCTAATGGAGATATAACGTCGCGATTCAATAAAGATCAAATAAAAACATGGCCTGTTGAATGGTGCTATGGATGCGAGCTAAAAGAATGCTTCATAACAAAATTATGGTCATTATGCTCCAAACTCCGGCAGGTTTCAAAGGCAGGTTTACCTAGAGTTCAATGACATCATCGTCAAACAATGTGTGTATCATAAAATTTGAAGATGATCGTAAAGATATAGGAGGTGATATCAGAGCTCTAGGAATAAGTAAATACCGGAGAGATGATCTGTTTACAACGGAAAATTGGGAGGAATTTTCATGTAGCTCTCATAAGGCTTCAGCATATGCTGCAAAGAAAATAATTGCTCAAATAATTGATCCAGCAATAGCTAAAACTATATCTACCGCTCTTCAAGATGATGAAATAAAACGTATGAATCAAGAAAACAGGCTTAATAAGTACATCGATGAGCATCCTAAAGTTCTTCTGGATGAGGATATGAAATGCCTCTATGAAACTACGGGTATACAAACCCAATGGTTTGATGGAATAAAATAAATTTAAGATTGAAAGAGATGTAATCATCAATAAATTTATATATGTCAAATGTTTTCTCTAATAAACTACAAGTCTCACAATTTGTGAGCTATTTAATTTTATGTTTTTTAATAAAAAATATATTCCTTCCCAATTTTTTCCTAGTTTTTTAAATCAAAGGAGAGGAGGGATCTGCAACTATATTACAATTAAATGTCTCATAATAATTTTTCCATTTATCCAAAAAAAAGTTGCATCAGTATCTCTAAAACTCTCGTTCGAGTAAGATTATTCTTCGGCATAAAAATGAATGCTGTTGTGGAAAACGTGCAAGGTTATACTTTTATGGATAGTGAGTTTGTTGTTTAAGAATTTTCAGTCATCACTTTAAATGATTTTCAAGATAAATCGTTAGAACGCACTGTGTTGTTTCAACCTCCAAAAAGTTTCTCATCTTTGGCGATTGATTATCTAAATCAAATTTCATGGGATACTTGTGCCATTCACGGAATTGATTGGGGATGTGGAGAAGTTCCATATGATCATATAAAAAAGTCATATCGAATGCGCTACGAAACGCAACATATATTTATGTTGCTGATGGATTACAAAAAGATTTTTTTCTGAAATTTTCAACATAAAATCAAATAATAATTGATATTTCAATTTATGGATATGGAACATCGAACGTAACATCATCACACAAACTTGAATGTTGTACATATCATAAGAAACATAAAAAATATCTCCAATGAACAAAATATGTATCATTTGTTCCAAGTCAACTATAAATATAGCAAAAAACATCTACACTTTGAAGAATATACGTATCCATATGATTGTGCTAGACTTGCTGTACAGTTGCAATGGTTCTATATAGATAAATTTATAAATTTGACATCAAGACGAAATTTCCTATCTCTGATGTATTTGAACGTGGAGAGTATAGCTCTAATGGAAACTGAAGACATTTTCGAACTTGGTTTCCAAACAGTAGTGACCAATGCCTACAATAAAATCGAATATGTTTGGGAAAAGCTGCCGTTTGCATGGAAACACCACCCCCTGATAATTGGATACAAGCGATGTTTCGAACATTTTCACAAGGGATCATCAGAAGTTTTTAAATTTAAGAAAGATTGTTTTACATGTAATAATGCTAAAAATAAATTTGTATAAGAAAAATTTTAATAAAAATTTTTTAAATAATAATTAAAAAATTATCTTCTGCTTCTTATATCCTACTTTTTAATAAATATATATATAAGGAAATAAATCAGAGTTTTTTTTTATAAAGCAATGATAAAGCATATATATGATAACATAGATTTTTTTTTTATTTAATCTTTTACAAAAATGTTAAAATGTATTAGAGAACATACAATGCTTATATAAAATTATACTCATATTAAATTATTCGATGTTGATTGATTAATTGTATGGTTGACATCTTTCTCTAAGGTTAACTGCAACAAAAAATTAAAAAAAAAAAAACATAAGTTATTTGAAAATAAATTTTTAAGTAGAAGATAAAATAAATTTCAAATACTTACGGATAATTACATGATGGGACATATTCATAAGAGAATTTAAATAAGTTGCATTCATTCCCATAATATTCCATAGATAAATGGTGATCAGCGCATGCCTTTTGCAATTCAAGCAATTGTTTCTGATCGTTTGCCTCCAAAACTTTGATGATTCTCTTTGGAAGAAAAACTTTAAACTCATCGTCCAGAGCTGCCACAGCAGCATTGCCGAACTTGGTTGCGATCAAATTTAATTCCGTCACTTTATATCTTTTAGATAATTCCAGATCCTTTATTTTCCGTGTTTCAACGATTTTTTTGGCGAAGTTGTTGAATTCTGATAAATCTATTTTAATTCACAAGAGAAAAAAAGATATTAACTTTTAGATAAGATAACTTTTCTTTTGAGAGTGATTTTCTATCTGAAAAGTCTCGGCTTTTATAGTACTTTTCACCATCAATTTTATCCATACTATTTTTTCAAAATTTACCCTCTCTTCATCGGCTAAAGTTTTTTACTTTTCCTACTTCGGGATTCGTCGATGACTTTTCTATGATTTTCCATCTAATGTTATCAGCTAACATCCCCACTATTCCAACTTTACAGCTCCTTAACCAACAGATTTTCATTTTTCCCTACTCTTCGCACTTAGAAGGGCGTTGATGCACTTTCCAACGTTTTTCCTGGTCCCAATGCATCCGCTTTTCCTATGCACTCTAGAGAGGGGGGGGGGATGTTCGTATCTTATGGGTCATTGGCATTCTGCTCTTATGGGAAATGTTTATGGGATGGGCCTTTTAAACCTTTGTTTTTCAATCAGTACTTAATAGCTGCTCAGCGCATAGATTTTTCAGTATCTAATATAAGTGGGTGATGCAAAAACGTGAAATATACATACAATCAACATGCAGCTCAATCCTTACTCTGGTGCAATAAGCAAGTATACGAGGGGTTTCGCAAATATTAATGAGCTTTACGATCTTTTGCTCTTTAAACTAGAGTCGGTTTGTCTTCATTTCGGGAAGCAAGTGCAGTGTGATGGAGAAGCTGTTATATTTTGGTTAAATTCAGCAAATGAATATTTAATATTGCTTGAAAATGAATTAAAAGATAAATCGTTACCGATATCGTAAGAACATAAACTTTCGGATATTATTGTGAGAGTTAAACTTATGTCTGCAGAACTTGGGGATTATATACCAAATATCCCAGAAGGTTGTAATACATTAGAATACAGAAATACTTTACATCTCGAACACAATTTAACTGAAGATTACGATTCTTTCGATTGTGCCTATGAGAAACTTAAAGAACTTGTGCATGGTGGTGGTGCAATAGATAATACATCTTCTACACCAACAACAACTACATCCTCGAGAGCATCATCTTCTACAATAACAACAACATCATCTTCTACGATAGCAACAACACCCTCGAGAGCACCATCATCATTAACTTTTACAATAACGGCAGCATCCTCAAGAGGAGTACCCTCAACATCATCATCACCATCCTCATCGTTAGCAGTACCCTCAACATCATCAGCAGCAGCAGCAGTATGTACGGATCTCGAATTGATGAATCTGGACAGCGCTTTCGAAAACCGCTTAAGTACTCATATTATAAGAAATCATAAATTTAAATATTTAAATTTAAAAAATTTTCTGGAAGAATGCGAAAATTTAATAACTAATGAAATTGAAAAATATCGATTATTAAAAAAAAAATTTGCTTGTCAATTTTAAATTAATTTGCAGATTCGAAAATATAAAAAAAGATTTAATATTATATGACGAAAAACAATTCAATACAAAAAACATACAAGTACTCATTTCAACGGATTTTTCAGATCTTTTTTTAAATGATATTATACCGCTTTTATTAAACGATACGATAAGAGTTTCAAGAAACCGATTCGAGATGGTCGATGGCTAGAATTGACGGCATAGAGAAAAATATTAATAGGTATGTGCCCTTAAAAGGAGCGGGAAACATGACGGCAGGTACATATTGTGATCTTCCTGAGTTGATAAAAAAAAAAGCTGTTTTGAACATAAAAAATACGGATGATCAATACTGCCTTCTCTGGTCAGTTCTTGCTTCATTATATCCTGCGAAAGATGATCGAACAGCTAATCGTGTATCAAACTATACAGAACATTTTGATACTTTAAATAAAACGGGGATCTCATTTCCAACACTATTAAGCGATATTTGTGAATTTGAAAAATTAAATAATAAGGCTATTAATGTGTACGGCTCAGATGATTATAATAACATTGCACCAGTTCATTTGAGTAAATATTATGATATAGAGAAAGCTCGTATTTATTTTTTGATTTCTGAGATGGGTGTAGACGCAAATAGAAAACCCGTTTATCATTATTCACTCATCAATTCTCTTTCTCGTTTGGTATCAAGTCAACTATCAAATCACCATGGAAGTGTAGCTCTTTGCGATCGTTGTTTAAATCACTTTCACAAGGAAGAATCCTTTAATAAACATATTCGAGATTGTATTAATTTCAATAAAAGTAAAATTTCATTCCCCGACAAAAAAGAAAAATCGAAAATGAAATTTAAAAATTTTATGTATGAAGAAAAAGTACCTCTTGTAATTTATGCAGATTTAAAGTGCATTATCAAACCTCCTATTAACGAAGGATCTGAACATATACCATGTAGTATAGCTTTTTACATACATTGTTCTTATGATGATTCACAATCGAGATTTGCTCTTAAACGTGAAAAAGATTGTATAAAATGGTTTATGACGGAATTACAGGAATTCGCTAAAAAATATAAAGAAATAATCGAAAATCCAAAGTCAATGGATCAAGAATCATTTAATTCAGCAACGCGTAAAGGTATATTTCCATATGAATATTGTCGTAATGGGAAAACTTGAAGAAAATTAATTACCGGATAAAAATTTTTTTTTTTCCTTCCTTAATCATTCCGATATTGCTGATGAACAATATGAACTAGCACTTAAAGTATGGTCTCACTTTAATACTAAAACATTAGGTGATTATTACGATTTATATTTAGCTATAGATGTTTGTCTTTTAACTGATATATTTGAAAATTTTAGAATAAATTGTATTAGAACTTATAATTTAGACCCTTTACATTACTACACAGCACATGGATTAGCATTTGACGCTATGCTTAAATGCATAGGAGTTGAATTAGATATTTTGGATGATGTACAAATGATATTATTCATAGAGAAAGGAATTAGAGGTGGCGTATCGCAATGCTGCAATAGATATGCTGAGGCAAATAATAAATATATGGGTGATAATTATCAACCGCATAAAGATACATCATATTTAATGTATTATGATGTAAATAATTTGTATAGAGCAGCTATGAGCTCTTCGCTAGCATACGGTTCTTTTTAGGGGTCTACAACAGCAATCGATATAATGACAATAAGTAATTGTGATTCTTATGGTTATATACTTGAAGTTGATTTAAAATATCCTCCGAGTTTATTTGAGAGACATAAAGATCTACCACTTTGACCCGAACATTTCCAAGCACCTTATTCAAAACAGTCCAAATTGATGACAACTTTGCATGATAAAAAGAATTACATTATCCATTACAGAAATTTTAAACAATGCATGAAATTAGGATCAAAAGTAACAACAATACATAGAGTTTTGAAATTCAGACGATCTCAATGGTTGGAACCATATATAGACTTAAATACTAATAAACGAAAAGAGGCACGAAATGATTTTGAAAAAAATTTTTTTAAATTAATGAATAATTCTGTTTTTGGAAAGACCATGGAAAATTTTAGGAATCATAGAGATGTTAGACTTGTTACAAACTGGGAAAAGCGCTATGGCGCGAATTATTACATATCTAAACCCAATTATCACTCTCGCGTAATTTTAAATGAAAATTTAATCGTAATAGAACTTAAAAAAAAGACAGTAATTTTTATTAAACCAATATATATTGGATTCTGTATTCTTGATATTTCAAAAATTTATATTTATGATTTTCATTACAATTATATACTTTAAAAATATCCTCTTGAACGGTTTAAATAAATGTATACTGATACGGATAGTTTAATTTATCATTTCAAACATTTAGATATTTATAAACATATTAAACAGGATGTAGATAAATTTGATACTTCAGAATATAAGAAAGATAACCCCTGGCGTATACCTCAAGCAAATAAAAAAGTAATTGGATTAATGAAAGATGAAAATAACGGTAACATCATGACTCATTTTATAGGCTTAAGAGCTAAAATGTATGTATATAAAGTGATGAATGATAAAGATGAAATAAAAGAAAAAGATTTAGTAGAAGTGACAGATAAAATAAAAGCGAAAGGAGTAAAGTTATCTGTTATGAAAACGATAACATTTGATCACTATAAAGAATGTTTATTTGAGGATAAGAGAATATCTCGGATTGAGCATCATATAATTAGTGAAAAACATAACGTAAGTACAATTTCTCGAAAAAAAATAGCTTTAAGCGCTGACGATGACAAGCGAATGGTGCTAGAAGGGAAAACCGATACACTTCCATGGGGGTATGAGAATAACAATATTGAAATCATATTGAAAGAATGGGAAAAAAGAAAATAACAAATAAGAAATCTGTATAGATATTTTTATTTATTAAGAGCATTCCATGTTACAAATTGTATGTTTTTTCAAATGAATAAAATTATAAGTCTTTTATATCTATCCAACTGTTATGCGATTTATCAAATCCTAACCATTTAACATAGGCTTTATTTTTCTACTTCTTCAACACTTTTCAACAAGGTAGACATCTGGATACTGGACTTTGGGTAATTCTTCGTTGTAGAATCGTTCCTCAATCGGCTGATCTTGATAATCAATCAATTCATATGTCACAGGTTTTGTATTTTTTATTGTTTTAATGGTGAAAATTTCAGTTGTCCAACTGGGTGTATATCCTTTTTCAAATGCATATTTATATTTTCTTATACGTACTTTATCCCCAATTTTTAATTTTAAATTCAATCTTTTATTCACCATGTATAAATGTTTATTATAAATATCGTAAAGTAGCTGTTTTTCAATGTTGCGTGTTACATCTTTCGGCTTCATCATAATTGTACGATGTTTTGCATTATTATATAATTTCATTAAATTGAGTAAAATATCAATCCACTTGTAATTGCCTCGAATGGTAAATTGTTTCCATATTTTATTTTTTAATGTACGATTAAATCGCTCACAAATAGATGCTTTTAGATTTTTAAATGTCGAATACATTTCTATGTTGTATTGTTTCAAGAGTGGTTGAAATTCTTTGTTATAAAATTCTTTGCCTCTATCTACATGTAATTTTTGGGGTATATACCTATATATCAATAAAAAATAAAAAAAAATCGAACAAAAGTTGTGTTTCTCATAAAAAATCTCCTAAATATTTTAGGATTAAAGATTTTCTTATTACGAAAATAATTTGAAAACTTACATATTATTAAACTTAGAGTTTATTTAAAGATAAAAAAATTTTTCTATATTATTTTATACATTTTACGATATGTATTTACATAACATTAACAAATACATTTTTTTTTAAATACAAAATACAAGCTGCACAGCTACACTCAGCTATCATCAAGGCAGCATCTTAGGTATAGGGGTAGTATCCTTCCCCCAAGCAAAAACCCAACTTCGGACTAGCCTATACACAGATAAAGCCAAGCTAGCACTCAACCCCCCCCCCCCTCTCTACATAATAAAAGAGTGTTCGGGGCTAAGGGAACTAAGGCAGCGCCTGCTTGGGAACCTGGGAACCAACAGACCCATACTCGTGGATATCGGAACGGGCAAGCTTCTGCAGTTTTGCTACGAAGCCCGGCTGAACCGACTTATGACTACTTGATGACCGCCTTTGCCGTTCTACGGACCCAGCACAATGGCCTAAGGCTCAGCGCTGGGGAGGCGGGACAAACGGTTAAAATAATAATAAAAAAAAAAATAAATAACATAAATAATTCAATAGAAAAGAAAAATCTATATTTTTTTTAAACAACAAAAAAATCAATAAAACCAAATAAAATTTAAAAAAAACAGAAAAAATTACATAATGGAATAGATAAAAAAAATGAATAAATGACAGTTGGTAATATTGCATTTAATTGTTAATATTGACGTTTCTATGGAGTATGAATATAAGCTATGTATTTCATCAAACTTTTTGGATTTAATTACTTTACTCATATGCTATATTATTAGATATTGGAGCAAGATATCGAAAAACGGTCAAAGCCATAGATTTAATGTTGGTTAAGTAGGGTTTTAAGGAAGAAAATTAAACAGGATTATTATTTACGTTAAGGTACAAAAATATAAATTGTCATTGTGATTGAGGCACTCAAGTCCAATACTGGTAAAGTCATCTCAGCCTTGGTAACATCACATATAAATTAAGTCTCTTCGTTTATCGCATCCTCACTCGTCTATTGTCTCAGTCATGATATTCTGATCTATTCCCTCTAAATCAAAAATCTTAGTTACTTGTCAGTCGTTATATTTAAGATTCGTTCAGTTAATCGTTTGTGAGTTTCGAAAGGAAGGGGTTTTGTAAATAAATTAGCAATCTGATTCTTGGAAGATATCTAGCAATCTCCACTAGACCACGATTCACACACTTTGACAAAATCCTCTCGTACTTTAGTCATATGTCTTAACTTATTTCCGCTACTGGTTTGTGTACTAGCTTCCACAGCTTTATTATTACACCACACTTTCATGGGATTAAATAGATCTAATAAAATATTTTTAAGTGAATTTCTCATTCCTATTAATTTCTGGCACACTTCACTCATCGCTACATGTTCAGCCTGACAGGTTGAAAGAGCAACGTAATTTTGTTTGTGAGTTCTCCACGATATAGTGTCACCGTACAATTGAACCACAAAACCACTCGGTGTTAAAGATTCTTTGCAATCAGCAAAACTTGCATCAGAATATGCTTGCAAGTCATCTCGCTTCGCTAAGTACATTAAGCCTAAACTACCTGTACCCTTCAAGTATTTAAACACACGTTTTATCATTTTCCATTCGTTCTGAGTCGGATTGATTTAATGCCTACTTAACACGTTTACTGCATAAGCAATATCAGGGCAAGTTGCACCAGCTAAGTACAACAAGCTTCCAACAGCTTCTCTATATGGAATGTTTTCTCTCGTTTCTGTCGTTTGAAGCGTTAAAACATCATTATTCTCCTCTCTCAATTTGCAACCTGATTTGTAACCATGGGTGTTCTTTGAGGATGAACCTTATTCAGGTTGAATTTGTTTAGTAGTTTCTTGATATATCTTTTCTGATTGAAAAATATCATTTGCTTTTCTCCATTTCTATCTATGGAAATACCTAAAAATTCTTTTGGTACTCCAAGATCGATCATTTTAAATTCCTCATTTAGTCCTACTTTGACTTCGTTCAACTTATTCTCATCGTAACTTACTATTAAGATATCATCTACATATAATAACAAGATTAAAAATTTCTCGACTAGCGGCAATCATGGAATCGGAGCATACCTTTCCTTCAATTCGTAAACATTCTTGTCCTTGAAGCCTCAAATTACTAATCTTGCTTTGAATTTGATTTGATTGTTACTCTCTAGCTTTTTCTTAAAGATCCATCGTAAATCGATAATATTACACCTCGTTTCAGGTCTTTCCACGAAATTCCACACATCGTTTTCGATTATTCAGTTCAGCTCGTTGTCAACCGATCTTTCTAAGATGCTGCCTCTTCAGACTCCATCGCCTGTCTGTATGATATAGGATCTTCGTTTATTTTCGCTAGCAACGTATAATACAATTTGTCTTCTACTGTTTCTATTTTTTTGTCGTATTCATCATTGAATTTAGCAGCAAATAAAATTTTTCCTTCGATTCCCCTGTCGTCATTTTGCTCAGTCTGTCTCACATCGTTTAATTTTTCTGTTTTCGATTCGTCACACGATCTGTTAATATTTTCTATTCCAATATTTTTACGCGGTCGCCCTCTCTTTTGTTTGATTTTATTCTTTCCCTCCCTTTCTAACACTTCTTCATTTGTATTCCCTTTGTTTTCAAATTCTGAAAACCAATTTTTTTTATTTATTCTACTCTCTTTAATTGGCCAATTTTCTATACTATTACGCTCATATTTGTCCCCATAAACTAACTTCTCATTAAATTTTGCGTCCCTACTCTCGTAATATTTACCTTCTTCAGGTTTTAAAAATTGACATCCTGTAGGAGTATATCCTACAAGTATCACCCATCGTCCTTCAAATCTGAATTTCGGTCCCGTCTTGCGCTGAACTTTGATATATGCTACACAGCCAAATCGTTTTAATTGATTCATATCAAAATTGTGATGTGGAGCAAATTTGCTCATAGGGGTAATCATACTATTTGATTTATGCGGTGTTTTATTATACGCATACACTCTTGCATTCAAAGCTAGGTCCCACATATTTTCGAGTAATTTCGCATCGTACATATAGACTCTAACTTCCTTTTGTATCGTCTGATTAAATCGTTCAGCCACACCGTTATGTTCTGGAGTATCCAGACTCGAGAACTGTAGTTCTGCTCCTAGTTTATTTAAGACTTTACTCGTGTAATCACCCATAAACTCTGTGCCTTGATCTGATCGTAGATAACAGACTTTAGCATTTTTTCCTAACAAGTTTCGTGCGCTCTGAACAAATGCTTCAAAACAATGTCCCGTATCACCTTTGGCTTTCATAGGATATGCCATCGCAAATCGCGAAAAATTATCGATGAATACAGATATATATCTGTATTTTTTTGGATAAGTTGCTGGACTAATTGGACCCATTGTGTCAGAATGAATAATCTGTAATGGTTCCGTCGCTCGTCTACGCGTTGTTCTGAACGGCGATTTAATAATCTTCGAGATCATGCATACTTCACGATCAGCAATGGAATCATCAAACACAGCGATTCGCAACTTCATATTTTCTGGAAATTTTCGCTGAAGCGCTCTGAGATAGTTTACTGAAGCATGTTCTAATCTAACATGCCAAAGCAGGGCTTTATTATTTTTACAAAATTTTTCATACCTTATATTGAACGGTGATTCTGCATCAACTATTTCAACTACTGGCACTTCGTCTATATCGTTTATTTTCCTATCCCAAATCGTTCTATTGAAATGAGAATGTTCATAAATTACTTTCTTTTCTACACTCGAGTTTTGAATTTTATCATCAATATTTTCGTTTTCTTTATCTAACTCATCGTTTTCAGCTATTTTCTTACTACTCTCGTTTTCAGTTTTCTTTTCACCGGTCGTTGTTGTGTCATTACATTCGAATGATTCTTGGCATGGATTTAATTTTTTATTTTCTAACCTTTCGTCATTTAATTTTTCTCCATCCGGACCTACACTCGTCATAAAACCGCCATTTGCTACAATTTTGTCTTGCATCGTGATATCTTCCGGTAAATATCTTATCTTGTGAACTCCCGTACAATTATTTTTTGCTAGGTTTGCTCCAATACATTTATCACTCGTACTGGATCCATTAAAACGCTTACTCGATTTTTTTTGATTAGCTTGTACTTCGACTATCCAATATGGTTTACTGTATATGCCCGTGATAAATGATTCATGAGACACCGGATCAAAAATGTCTATCTTTTCTTCATCTAAGTAAATACTTAGACCCATTTCTGCAAATTTGCTCAGTGACACCAGATTGTCTGAGAGATCTTTTACATATATCATGTTGTCTATTTCCATAATCTGATCGTTATTTAAAATTACTTCTATTTTACCCGCTCCCTCCGTTCTCGAATCAGCGGAAGAATTTTTATTTGCACATTCAATGACTCCGTAATCTTTTTCGTTAAATGACTTAAAAATTATTTTTATGTGTAATGTGCTCTGTCGCACCTGAATCAGCTAAAAATTTAGCTACTAATCTACTTTGATCCCGTTCGACATCGTAATCAACAGATCGTTCGATTTTACATTCACAATTGTTTTTGTAATTGTGTGTGTGGTAATTTTCTATTGTCAGATTAGCATTGGGAAATCAGCACTTACCCTTCTCCTCCCTCGAATAAGCTGACTTCACGTTTTCGTCTTTACTCTGCTTGAACTGATTTTGCTGTTTCTTAAAGTTTTTGGAGTTACCTCGACCTTCCGTAAAACCTAATCTGGGTTTCTTTGACTCACTCTCTCTCGTATTATCTGTATTCTTTCGTTTCTGGGGCTGTCGTCTGTTGTTACCTTATTTAAAACTACGTGAGTACTTATTATAATCATACCTGCAGTTCCCTCTCGTAACTCCTCGTCTTCGTGTTGACCCTCGCTCTTTCTGTCGTGCAATTCGTTGAGGACAATCGTTGGCCTTATGAGTTGTGAACTGATTACACTTGTAACATTTTAGCAGTCCTGATCCCTTACGAGGACACTCATAGCTTCGATGTCCCATGTCTGCACACTCGTAGCATCTCTCGTTAGGATCTCACTTAACCGTCAAAGCTGTTCAGGCTTCAGCACTCTTTAATTGTTCTCGATTTGCTTCTGCCTGTATTAAAAACATTTTTAGTTTTTTGTATGTTAAGGCTTGACCTGTCGTAATTCTCGTTACAAATTCTATAAATTGCACTTCGGGAATAGTGGTCATAATAGCATGATAGAAAGCGTCTTGTTTTTGCTCATCTGTGAGAGCAGCCTTACCTCATACAGTCTCACAATTTCGTAATATTTCTTCAAATCTCTTACAGAACTCAGAAGAACTCTCTTTGTCAGGTATATATTGCAAATTATGCAATTGTTGTCTAATCATGACTGTAGTTAAATTAGCTTCACATTTCTTCAATTCTCTAATTTTATTTAGGATCTCCGTCGGATCTTTTAAATAAGCTACTTTTGAATAATAATTAACGTCAAGCCGATTTATAATGATGTCCCGAACACCATATTTTTGATTCTCTCTCGTGTTTTCATCTAGTTCTCTACTCGTTTTAACGTTTAAATCTATCACGTGTAATAATTTCTTAGCTCTCAATTCAGATGATAGATAATCATAAAAACGTTCAAACTTCGTTCAATCAGTCATTTTACAATCTCTCCGTGTACCCGATTTTTTATCTAATATTTGAATCGCTTCTTTTACTTCGTTATTTACAGGATTTTTCTTATTCTGCTGTTGAACATTCCTATCGACCCCAGACTACTTAATTCCCGTTGTAACAAACTAATAATTTGATCTTTCCATTCATTCTTAAAGTTACATTCACACTCGTCATTTACCTGAGATCCATCGCTCTCGTTACTGGACAGATCACAGTCCTGCACCAATTTTTCAAATCTCTCGTTTATGCTGTTCATTTTCAGTCGACCGACAACAAACAAAAGACTTCTTTGTTTATTTATTCCGCATGAGTAGAATGTACGAGCTGCGCACAAACGCTTTTGCATATTTATAACGGTTGTGCGCAGACTATCGACTGTGGCGTGTATAAGCACGTGTCTTGAGGGGTGACTTTGTTTTAATTATAAATAGAACTCTTCATTTCATTATTTGTCATTGTTGCATATACTTTTACATTTTTATAAGCGTATCGTATAACATATTCTTATTGTTACATAAACATGATTATTGTTACATATATTTTTATAATTGTAAAATATTACATATTTTTATTTCTACATAAGCATGTTTGACGAAATTTTATCCCTTTACCCACAAAATCATTTTTAACATATTTAACACTATTTTTTTTCATAAAAGACCTATAATATTCACTTACAATCTTATCGTTTTCGGAATATTTTCGACTAAAACAAGATAAAATTCGCTAAGAGGACAATTAATAGCCATAGCATGCAAAAAAATGATACAATATTGGCCGCAAACTTGAGAATCTTCTTGTTGTAAATGTTTGATGGAGTGTCGGAAGTATTTGCAATTCTCTCTCCGACATAATCATGACTTAAAAATACATAGTAAAATTATAAAAATACAGTGTTATGGTATTGAAAGATGTTTTATATCTAATTTATATTTAATTACTTGCTCGATATCCAAAAAGAAGTGTTGAAAAGTCGTCTTTAATAGGACGCTTTTTATATTGTATACGGGTTGTTTTTGTTTCACGACGTGTAACAACTTGATTGAAGGGTGTTCGTCTAATTGCATCAAATGGAATTACTATAGGCTCCGTACGCTCACCAGTAATCAACGAGCGTATTGTTTCATAATTAATATAATTACTGTTCGTATAATTCAGCGTTACACCTTTTACTTTACATACTTCAGCTGTCAAACCATTAGGCTTTTGTACGATGTAAGCATAAAATTTTGGGCCTCCAGAAATGAAAGATTTTATATAACTACCAGCGTCATAGCTTTCTAACTCATCAGTTAAATCGCTTAGGTAGTCACCCGTTTCAAGATCGACACTATTTTCATTAGAAATATAAATAACAGAATTAGTATCACAATAGAAAGCGCAAGCGCCTAATTTTCCTAGATAAGAAAATAACTTTAAACGTGCTTGAGCTGTTGTGTAAGCTCTATGACAACATTTGTAGTAGGGTGTGACTTGAGAGCTTCTTCTTTCTGTACGTATGACACATATAAAATATCATTATTAACGCAATGTAAACCGGTGATATCGATCTCAGGATTTGTCAGTAATTCCAAAAGGTTAACGCGGTTATTTGCTATTTCAGTTTGGGTGAGATTTTCACGCTGACCAAATTTACCCCATAACGAATTTAGAAATAGTTTTGCAACTGATCGCAAGCCGGAGTTATGTATTTTTCCTTCTCTTTCTAATATAATACCTTCAGCTTTTTCATAATTTTCTAGATATAATTTTTGTCCAATAGGGTTATTTACACATTGTTTTGGCCAACCACTTGCTTCTTGTTTAATTTTTAAAAAGGTGTTGATATCGTCAGTAAAAAGACCTCGAACGTCTGTGTCGCGATTATATTGAATCATCTCATATTGCCATATTTCTAATATTTTTAAAACTCTATAGCCTTTTTCTATAGCTTCACGTATTTCGTCAACGATCCATGTACCATGTAATACACGCTCAGCTATATCATTATGATAACAGTCACCCTGATTAATTATTTCAGCACATGTTCTAAATGATACAAATAAGAGTTTACCGTGAAATCTTACCGGTAAAACAGGGTATAAAAGGTCTCGGGGTGGCAAGATAGTGCATTTTACAAGTCCCTCAATTTGATAAAAATTCTTTTTATTTTCAAGAATTTCATCACATTCATTGCCAACATAAATTGTCAAAGAAAGCATCGCGCGGTTTAAGAGGCGTATTTTGTAATAAGGGATGAGAATTAATGGATGTTTGCAAACTATGATTATTTTTTAAAAACTGGCGGAAATTACATTCCCACTCCTTAATAAGAGTATAGCATGTTAAGCGTATTCTATTTGAAGTAGCCAGTGTTGATTCTAAACGTTGATCGAGTGTTTCACCGGTGTGAAGTTGTTGATCTCTGTTTACGCGATAACACATTGCACAACCATGCCAATAACAACCGTGAAATTGGAATGCAACTTTTTCTTGAGTTTCCGGGTTATAATAACAACCGTCGACTAAAGTACCACATGGTAACCGGATCTCTTTACGTCGTGCAGCATGATCTATGATGTGACCGCGCTTTTTCTCCTGAAATATTAACCACGAAATTGCTATTGATGATTGATTAGATGACCACTGATATGCGCCATGTGGCGGTAAAATACCAATTGTATTAGCTTTTAGAAATTTTTTTCTAAAAATTTTTGAGCATGTTGATGCTATTGTACAACATTCAGAGAAAGAACAAACGTCGCCACATTTAAGTATCATATCTCTGAAAGCTATGCAGGCTCGCCTTAACACGATAACATCAGCACGACAATAGTGAATGAATTCTCTTCGAAAAATAAAAGTATAGCTAGCTTGTTTCTTTTCATTATACCAGGTTATAAAAGACTCGCGTTCTTTATTAGGCATTATATCAGGGGTATAATATTTCATATCAGGAAGAGGTCCTTCATAATTGATGTTCTCAGGCGTGTTGAATAGATGTGGAAAGAAGCATTTAGCTATCTCATTGTCAAAACCAAACGCCTTTGGTAGCCCCCTTAAAGGCATTTGTAAATAATTTAAACTATCTGAAAATGTTACATTATCTATTGTCATGACAATAATCTTACTGCCATTTAAAATAAGATTTGGAATACGTGTTTTTTTGTTTTCTATCAAATAACGAAGAATAAACTGTGCATCAAAACTATGGGCGTTATGGGCAATACATATTATTTTAGAAAAAGATTTACATGTTTAAAAAGCAAGATCTACAAGATTACCGATCGGGTTTTTATGAAATACATATCCACGTTTACCACAAAGAGCACAGTTTTGTGATAAATTATTATTACCTGCACAAAACACGCATACTTTTTGAACGCAAAGATTAGGGACATGTAGTTTTGTCATTTTATCACCTTTGACATGCGCGTGCTGTTGTGTTTCGAAATCGTAGAATAGAAATACTACTTTTTGAGGACGCGTTGGTTCAAGAGGGCTCATATAGCAGCGATGATTTATTGGACGGCTACAATTGCAAATACGGCAAAAAGATCCGTTACACACATGCTGTTTTGTTTCCGATGTACTGTACATTTTTAGATGAAAATATTTTTTACAGATTTGTATTACATTACAAATAGTTAAATCTTTATCTTTACCATTAAGTGAGGCAGACCCTTTTAATAGATGTTAATCATAGCAGCTATCACTTACAAAATATCTATTACATTCATTACACACGCGCTGTTTTACAGTTTTACAAACAGGTGCACTACAACAGCGCGAACATTTAGAAACACAACGATGTAATGCGGAGGGCGTAGCATAACTTTTATTGCAAGCCGTACAAAAAGAACGTGACCCTATTGCCGCACTGAGATTCAATATAGGTTCATAATGGTGCGTTTGTTGATAATATAAATTGAACAGAGTTCGACTAATAGAACCATTATGCTCCTCAACGATCCGCCGGCCATCGAATAAGGGTGGACACCCTTTGTCTAAGATGTAGAATTCGAACACAACAATCACCGTGCCCTCACGGGTAAAATATCGTTGGAAAATGTTGATTTCATCAAGGCCACAACCGTGGCGGGGTATTTTAACGCCGGTTCTGCTTACTAGTTTTAAGGCTGCTCCACGCTGCAAATTACATTGACGGTCACACATTGTCTTCCAACGTTTTTGTAGATTACCTGTACGAATTTCACCCCGTTCAGCATAAACATCAGCGACAACGAGTGAGCGTGGGAAGCATAAATTATCGTTATTAGTAATACTTAATATAGAACGCTTGAAAATATCTTCGAAAGTCAGCTTTTGACGACCACGCCCTTCTACCCCCCCGAACGATTGAAGCCGTCAAAACAATATTATCATCACTATTTAAACCTCCGGCACTTTGTGCAATTTTACAAAGTAGATCCCATAAATCGTTACTTGTATACTGTTGTGGAGGCCTGAAGCGAGACCATATTGGTCCACTTGTCAGCTTCTCATAATTGATAGTAAAAGCTATTCTGTCACGCGATGTACAACCCTGCGTAATGTATGTGGTAATATTAGCTAAAGCACCTTCAAACCATTCTAAATGATTTTGACTGCGGGGCGGCTGGGGTATTTTAATAAGACATGCTTCACCTGTAATTTGGAACTTTTTGAAATTTTTTACCTGTTCTCTGTCGATTATGAAGCGATAGCCAGGCGAATAGATAGACGCAAAGGTGTCTGATGGGGTACTTGGTGATACGTTGACCTTGGCGTTTGAGCCGTGAATTTTTTTTGTTGTAGATCTGGTTACAGCACCACCTCGTTGAATATCTATGATTAATTTGATAGTTGTAAACAGCATTATTCTTCAAGAGGGCCCCAATCATAATATTCAATACTTACATCAATTTAATAATTGTAATAGCCATAAATTTAATATATAAGCATTCAAAAATATTTACTTTCTGAGGATGATGAACTTGGTTGACGTGTGTGATCAGCGTCGGCGTCCATCTCTAAATCCGGTACTTTATTATCGCTTTCCTCAAACATATTACCTAATGATACGCTTAACGATGATGACTCGTGAGTTAGGTGTAAGCCGTCTGAAGGCATATCGTCATCAGTTTCTTCTTCAGTATCAAGTCTACAGGAGATACTGATATCACAGCTGCACTGTAAATATGCACAGGAGAGTGTAGTATCACTGCAACTATCGCTGTTCCAAAGACCATGAAACTCGACGATAATTTTATCGCCATAATCAACGTCAAACCAACGACCTCTTACAAGATTCAAGGGTATATCTTCAGATTTTACGGTTAAGGGAGGCGATCCACGCACTTGAACCCAATTGTCTAATACCGTTTCATAAGAGACACCTGCAGTAGTTGAAGTTGACGGCTGTGGTTGGTCAGTGTTAATAATATTAGTAGAAGTAGATGGCTGCAGGTTTTCAGTTTCAGCCTCATGTTTGTTTTCTTCAATTTTAATCTTTTTAGCTTTAGGACCACTATCGGCTTCTTCTTCAGCTTCAGAATCAGAAGCGAGGAGAATATATTTATATCGTCTCTCTGTAATACAAAGGTTCTTAGAAATCTACATTATTTAGCTGCTACATAAACATTAAGAACTTCTTACCATAATAATTGAGAAAAGGCAAAACACAGGCGGCATTTTCTTTAGCACTGCTCATTAAAGCCTCAGCTGTTTCATGCATAATCGCAAAATTGGATTTTAACATGCCCCGTGTATGTGCACGAGCTAATAAACGACATGACACAAGTAATATAATACGCCTAAGTAGTCTCAATAAACATGTATGTGATAAATTATTCCATTGTTCAAGCCTAGACTCGGGACAGAACCGTGCAATCGCTAGTGATCGATCACGAAGATAACGCACAAGCGTTAACAAAGCAATCATAAAAGGCGTCGCGTTTGAATCAACCTTGTTGAATAATAAAAAACATACACTTTTATGGATGATTAGATGTAGAGAATGCACTTGCGTTAAATCTCATCAGTGACTGACGATTGAAGAATTATATTTAAAAAATGCAACGGTCGTTGTTTACATAGAGGCCATATTTGTTGCTCTTAAGAAAAGGAATATAATATTCTCTCCTAAAAATTCTTAGTAATGCTAAATTATATAAATATTTAGTAAATATTCTTATTCTAACAAAATAGAGATTAAATAATAAATTTTTAAAAATTCTTACGTTTGCAAATATCATATTCAAGGTATTCATATTTCTCGTGATTGCATTTTCTTAAAATAAAAAGCCTTCAAAACTGTTACCGTTGCAAAATTAGCATTTTTCAGAGGTTTAAGTTACACATTCAAAGGTCACTAAAATGCAATCTTAAATTATAACAGGGTGGGGTTTTAATGTTTCAAATCACAAAGACTCTCAAGCAGCACATTTAGTCTCGTATCGTTGATAGTGAAACAACCAATCGTCATAACATGGCATCATCTTCAAGTCAACGGTTTGAATCTTCTACAACCAACGACCAACAGGGTAAGATGGATACATCCGAAGCTGCAGCAGCTCAAAAATATACGTCGCGCGGCGAAATCTTCAAGTTCCTGTTTTCAACAGCTTACGGGTTAAACGCATCACGATCAAAATCAATAATCACAGGTGTGCGTTTGAATCACGTCAGCAATAATTTTGAAGCATGTGTTTCAATCATCGACGCTAAATGTTTAGGAGTACTTTTTAACGCTGACAATTGGCAAGAGTTCATGGTGAATCTCCCGCAGTTGATTAAGTGCTCTGAGAACTCTGATTCTGATTATCGAAAATTATTCAATAAAGAAAACAGTTGTGCTGGTTATTCATATATTTTTATGGTGTTGGGTGGAACGAAATACGGGAGCAGACTGCTGAAAATACAAGATACTACAAACAGCTTCTCGCAGAATGCAGCTCGCCAATTCTTCATATAAGGAAGAACTCTCGAATACGTCGTATGTATAAAGAATTTAATTCAAAAACGCTTAAAACAACTCCAAGCAATCATACCTGTAACCACTAAATGCAAGAAGTTGATGGTCGAAGCCCTAAAAAATGAAATACCGGCTATTCAGCATATTATCACCACTATACAACTACCTGTCGACTTAAAATATACATTTGGAGCCAATTATCTTCAACGAGAGGGAATAATGACAAAAATTCTCGAATAACTGGAGCCTATCTACAAAACATCACGTGTTGTATCAGTTATGGACGTCGAGATCATCGCTCAAGAACTGTGCCAACTTCTTAATGAACACGTTGTGAGTGAGGCGATGCTTTAAGAATTTTTTAAATATTTTTTATCATAACACGTTATAAAATTATGACATTTAATTTTTATACAAACATTTACGTGTAAAACTGTACTATGATAATAAAATGTCAATAAAAATATTTTTCACCTTATCCTTGCACATTTTGAAATTTTAATTTTTTCATTTATTAAGACATTGAAAATATTACAATATAAAACATTTTGGTTGGTCAGTGCTGAGTCGTCTGCGTTGCCGTTACTGGAAAATAAATTTTTCGATTATTTCATTTATTTGCTTTTGATTTGACACCTGATCTTTCAGCAAATAGTAATACGCACTGGAATTTGATCCGCCATGGCAGCGTGCGGCTCGAGGTACGCTTTGATGACGCCCTAGCTTCAATTATAAACTGTATTCTTTGTGCTGAATATAAAAATATACTTGAAATTGATTCATCCCGCCAAATTATTGTGGATTTTGCTGGTTGAGCACATTTTTGATGAAATACGATTATATCATTCAATAAAGTGCTCAGTATTGAGCTAGTCGCTTACGTTGTAATACGTTTCAAGCATGAAAAAATTTTTTCACCTAAAATGAAGTTTGTAATTGATATTCAAGGATTCTTTAATAACGACGCTGATTTTTTACCGAAAAAAATTACGTTAATTGCTCTAGAAGCAAACATCATCGGTCACTGGTTAATTTCTCCACAATTTCCATATTCACTATTATCAGAGGCAAAATAACACACAAATATTTTATTGACAACGCAACATGGTATTCCTTGGTACGAGGGGTCATCATCAATCAAGACTGTATACAATAATCTACGGGCTATTACACACGCTGCTGATGAAATTTACACTCGAGGGTTAATGCGAAAACGATTATTAGAGACAGTCGCATGCCAAAAAATTATAAATATCGACGACATTCCTAGTAAACCATCATTAACTGATCTGTCAACCGTTGAGATCATTTGCTCATATTACGCTGCTCTAAAACACAATTTTACGGGCCACTGCTCAATGTCTGCTGCCTCGTATTATAGTGCTTGGTTGAAAAATTATTTGAATACACCTGGTGTCTTCGAAAATAATTTGTCAATAGCTGAAAAATCTACCGTGCAATTGCCAGATAACAAAAATTCAAATTGCTGTGCCAATAACTGTGAAGCATGTGATGAATACGCTACGAATTGTAGAAGCCCTCCAGTATATCCCAGAATATACTATAGGCGTATATCCAGCCGACAAGATCTCGAAGGTGTGGACGAAACCGACAGCACTTGTCGTTGATACCGACCACAAGCAACCGGGGCAACACTGGATTGCCATGTCCGTCAATCGAGATGGGGTCGGCTGCTACTTCGACAGCTATGGACTGCCACCAATTATTCCAGAGCACCTTAGACGACTTAGAGAGACTTGCAAATACTTCCGACACTCCATCAAACATTTACAACAAGAAGATTCTCAAGTTTGCGGCCAATATTGTATCATTTTTTTGCATGCTATGGCTATTAATTGTCCTCTTAGCGAATTTTATCTTGTTTTAGTCGAAAATATTCCGAAAACGATAAGATTGTAAGTGAATATTATAGGTCTTTTATGAAAAAAAATAGTGTTAAATATGTTAAAAATGATTTTGTGGGTAAAGGGATAAAATTTCGTCAAACATGCTTATGTAGAAATAAAAATATGTAATATTTTACAATTATAAAAATATATGTAACAATAATCATGTTTATGTAACAATAAGAATATGTTATACGATACGCTTATAAAAATGTAAAAGTATATGCAACAATGACAAATAATGAAATGAAGAGTTCTATTTATAATTAAAACAAAGTCACCCCTCAAGACACGTGCTTATACACGCCACAGTCGATAGTCTGCGCACAACCGTTATAAATATGCAAAAGCGTTTGTGCGCAGCTCGTACAGACGCCGCTCATTGGCTGAAAAAAAGCATTCATGGGACCGTAGGAACCTCTCGGTCGGAGCGGCAATAACACGCCACCCGTTCATAAGCCCTGGCCGGACGGGTCTGAACGTTAAAAACTGCACTCAGATGGCTCGAAGCGACGGCATCAGTCCTACCCAGCCCTGTCCGACTTCCTATCTCTCCAATGCTACCGCTTGGGTACGCCTGTGACTCCATCAGAAATTATTCCGCTATGAGCGCTAGTAGTACTGACTACCGAGACAGATAGGTCAACCTGCGCGAGAAACTGCGCACTAAATGAATTTTGAGTCCAAAGAATATCGACGCGCTGTGTCAGATATTTTCTATTTTTGAAAAAAACGGAAATAATACCATTCTTTCACATGACTTTATCACGTGTAAACATTTATAGCATTCTTATTTATCGAGATTAAGGCATTAAAATTAATATGCATATTTCATACAGTCTATTTAATTATTAGGAATGAATAAAATTATTCAAAGTCGCTAATTAAGTAAGTGGGCAATTGTGAGAGCGACAAGTGCAGAGAAAAAGGCATCTCAGAGATGATTTTCTGAGCTTTAAAAATTCATAACTTTCTTATTTGGAAATGAATATGGCCCGAAGTATAAAAATATTCTGTCTCGATTTTTCTTCCCAGAGTTTCTGTAAGTGCCAATTACTAGGAATAGACCCTTATGCCAGCCTATTATAAATGTTGACCTCGATGCGAAAAGTAATTTTCGACCCTTCCTAATGAGTTTTATCTCATTGCAAACATTCCTGACTTCAGTATTGTCGTCCATTCTTAATTTGTGTCCATACGGGTATATTCTTCCAGAGTTCTTGGGAAAATTTCAATAAATAGCTTTTATGGTGATATTTCGTGCAATTCGTGCCATTATGCGGCATGCAATTTTTCCTTGAAATCCCAACTATTATGGGATTTTATCGTAAAATTTACAATCATCTTTCTGACTGCAGAGAATTATCCTAAGCATGTGCCAGAGATTTTTATTTTTCCTCTAAACAGTTTGTAGTTATTACATTCGTCCAAAAGTTTCCCAATATCAAAATTTGGAATGTAATAAATGTGCACGACTATACTCATCTTTTAAACTCACTTACTGAATTATATAGAGAAAAAATATGAAAACTGCTTTGTTCAAATCACTAAAATCTTGCACAATCTATTCGAAGATATTTGGTGCAATTTCTTCGACATGTTGGATAATTGCTTTCTGTCTTGTGATGACAAAAAGTGTGAATACAAATGTAACTCTGTAAATGAAATTATTTTCGTATTCCCTTCCAAAAAATTTCTTCTGTATTGCCTGTTCGATGTAATATCGCACATAGTAGCTGTAAATAATATTTGTGGAACCACATAAACACCTCCCTTAGGGGCAGACTCTTGCAAACAATTGTACGCCCTCATAATACATACTTCAATGTCGTACTTTCAGCAATTATGTCGGAAAGCAGCATCAGCCAATTAGATATATTTGGCTTTGGAAGTAACGCCTCTGAAGGTGTCTTCCTAAAGTGAAGTAGCATATATAAATGACGGCATTTCGTCAATTTTTTTCACTTACTTTCATCGTAAGTTATCACGTTGTACGGGTATATTGTATCGATAGCCGAGATAATTTATTTAAAAACGAAGCAATTTATCAGGTCACAAGATTTTGAAATTTCATTAAAGTATAATTCGATTATACTAATATAAATATGACGTCTTGTGCAGTATCGGGATGTACATCTGGTCATCAATCATACCAAATTAAATCATTTTTGTTTGGTGTGCCAAAAGATAAAGAATTGCGGAAACAGTGGCAAGTTGCAACGTGACGGAGTGAGTTAAAAGTTAGTGAGCGTATCTGTGCAAAACACTTCAAAACAGAAGAGCTGATATTTGAAAAAATATTAAAAGACAACAATGGAAAAGAACTTGGAGTGGTAAGTAAATAAAAGCATTTGTAATAATTGAAAACTGTAGGTGAGAAAATCGCGAAAAGTCGTGGAGATGTGTTCAGTATAGATATATCTTTTGCGCCGAATACTTTAAAATCGTGTTAAATGTCATAAAAACCGACTAAAAATTTTTTTTTTTCTTAAAAAAAATAAGTCCTTAATGTGCTTAAGAAAATAAATGTAGTGAAAAACGCGAGGAGGCCAGAATTATGACCAAGCGCCTCGCGAAAATGCATTGAAAACATTATAGATATAATATTTTTTACGCGGAATACTTTAAAATCGTGTTAAATGTCATAGAAACCAACTAAAAATTTTTTTTTCAAACAATAAGTCCTTTATGTGCTCAATTCAGTAAAAGCGATAAAAATCAGTACAAAATAATTTTAAGTAAAAATAAACAATATGTATTTCTTTTCCAGCCTCCTTTAAAAATTCCGAAGTTGGTACCTGGTGCTATTCCTTCTGTATTCTGGTGGGATACAATGTATGAAAATTTGGGTTTGACACAGTCAAGCAGACTCATCGATGATAATTTCACTAGAACGTTACAAGACAATCATGCATTACAAGTTGATGAAATTCAGTTGAAAGTTGAGTCTTCTGCATCGATTTATGGTGAAAATCGTGATCGAAATGAAAGTGTATTTATGATTCTATCACGTAACGGAAATGTTAACATTCCAACATCGTGGACGAAAACTTTATATAGCTCCGTTAATGATCGCTTTCTTATCTACACATTTACTAAACATATTAACAATAAGGGAAATTCAATAGAAAGATATACTAAAAAAATAATTATTAATGATAAAATGAAAATAGATTTCAAAGTCAATGATATAATCGTAAATGCAACTGTAATTTATGATAAAGACATTAAAACCGTAGAAATGTTCAAAAATGCAATTGAAAATTTTAACAATAGACTTGTGTGTGACGGAGCAAGACTTGATACTGAGTTATTACTAATTAATCGAAGTCAATGTACGTACACAGACAAATTTAATGTGATACGACATAATAAGTGTATATTATTGAGCGAAAAAGAGCAGTGCGAACATTCTAAGACGGTCAAGAAAGTTTTAAGAAGAAAAAAGAAGAGGAATGCGCCAACGTGTAATGCCAGTACCAATACGATAAAAAAAAATAGTCTTAATTCGGATGATGTTAGAGAAAAATATGAAAAATTAAAAAAAAAAAATTCACAACTAAAAGTGAAGAATGCTCGACTACAAGAGGCTAACAATCAACTAAGAGCTTCATTAGCTGCAACACAGGAGCAAATGTCTTCAATGGATGAAACGATTATTGATTCTATACTGAAGAACAATGATAAAAATATTTCAGATGAACAGAAAAATGTTATAAAAGAGATTTTTAACGCTTCTAAATGCAATGGTCAAAATGGTCGCAGATATTCAGATAATTGGATTTATATGTGCGTTCTACTCCATATGAAATCTCCTACCACATACAGATTTATAAGAGACAATAACATTCTACCGTTACCATGTCCTAGCACTATTAAGAAGTACGTGGAAAATTAATTATTAATCATCTGTACATATCAGAACATTTTTATACCATGAAACATTTATCAACATAACAATATAACACTTTTATTATCTTATAGGCACTTATCCACTGTAACAATCAGCTGCGGATTTAATAATAACTTTTTTCACTTGTTCGAGACTTATATAAGTAAAAAAGGCCACAAAGATGGCATATTATTAATTGACGAAATTGGACTAAGAGAAGGTATTATAGTTGATACCAAGAATCTCCAATTTATCGGATATGAGGATTATGGAGAAGACAGTCTGGTTGAGAACGCACAAAGAGAAGCAAATCATGGTTTAGTGTTTATGTTTGTGTCATTAACTGATTCATTTACATAACCAATCACCGTTTTTGCTTCACATGGACCAACACCAGGAACAATATTAGCTAAATTGATAATAAATGCAATAATATTGTTGGAAAAATTAGGTGCTAGGATTTGGGGCGTTATAACAGATGGAGCGGCACCAAATCGCAAATTTTGGACTGAAGTTGGTGTAAGTGGAAAAATGGATGCATTGAAGTCCCATTTTCAGCATCCCATAGATGACAAAAGAAGAAGATATGTATTTTCAGACACCCCACACTTGATAAAAACAATACGAAACCGTCTTTATGATAAAAAGACACTCATGGTTAGTATAATAATAAATTTATAGATTTCTGTAAAGTGTTGTAAGATTTAATGAACATTACATTTTTGCAGATCGATCCATCTAAACCGCCAATCAAATGGGAACACTTCGAATTAATATACGGATTGGAAAAAATGAACCCGACTCGTATTATTCCGAAGATTACGGAAAATCACCTAATACTTAATAATTCATCAAAAATGCGAGTTCGGCTTGCAGTACAGGTGAGATGTCTAAATAATCAATTTCAAACACGATTTATACTTAATTGTATTTACACTTCTCGATAAATTGTAGGTTTTCAGTAAATCTATGGCGAGAGCTTTGTGAACATATCAAGAAAAATTAAAAAAAGAGGAGTTTAATGGAACGATTGAATTTTGTCTTTGGATAAATGATCTATTTGATTGTTTGAATGAAAACCGTCAAGAAATTCAACGAAACGATCATCAATTTCAAGTAAGTGTGCATAATAAGTTTTTTATAGTGTACGATTTATTTGATTGTACTGAGACTCTGTTTTGTACTTTCAAAGTACCTCAATTAAGCCCTGTCGATATTAAATAAATGGGAGACAAATTGGAGAACCCAAATCATCGAAAAAGACCAATTCCTCACAACAAATACAGCGAAAGGATTGCGTGTGACATTGCAATCAATGCTGGATTTAATTCAAGATTTCCAGAAAACTTATATCGTTGGAATATTGACTGGGCGAGTCAATCAAGGCTCTCTTGAGGTAAAGCACAGTGTTTGAATTTATAACATAATTCGCAGCTGGGAAAAATAATAATTAATATAAAAAAATTAATTGTGTTTTCAGCGATTTTTTGGTACTGTCCAGCAAGCTGCAGGGACATATGATCACCCATCAATACCAACCTTTCTCCAAATTTATCGCATACTTTCACTTCACAGTGTTTCAAAACCACTAAAATCCGGCAATTGCCAGGTAAAACCATCAAGTAATCAATTAATAACTATGCAAGATTTAAAAGCAATCTTCAATGATGAAAATAGCAACAACAATGATAACTCTAAAACAAATAAAATTAAAAAAACGATAAAAGATGCTGTGAGCAGTGATCAGTGGCAAGCAGAAAGTACATTAAGTGAGCATGATTATTATGCACCCGAAAAAACAGATTGCATTATTTATTACTCAACAGAAGAAATTGCTTTGAAAATTTTGAAAAATATAGAATGCGAAACATGCCACAATTCGATATTTAATCCTACGCCCACAGAATTAATACCGAAATCAAAAGTATGCACAAATCGATCGGCAAACGAACAACTCTTACATCCTAATATAGGATTTTATAATCTTATTGTAAAAATTAAGAAAACTTTTAGTGATTGTACGAAAGAAATGAACTCAAATGATTTCATATGGGAAAATGTTGTGAACAAATTAGTTGATGACAATATATTATCCTTTCCATGTGAAATTCACAGAGTTGAAATTGTAGCTTCAATAATTACATTAGAATTCAGATGAACAATTTGGCCCGAGCTAGAAATATGGTAAAACTTAAAGAGTCTCAAGAAAAAAGAAAGACTTCTAAATTGTACAGAAACTGAAAATGAAATTAAATGAAAAATAAAAGAAATGTAAATTAATATTTTTAATCTAAGTAAGTTTGGAAAAAAAATGTTTGTTTCTAAAAAACAAAAAAAACAAATGGTTTTTATACGAAAAATTTGTAAAAAATTTTAATTGTAAATAAATATAGAGAAAATGACAAGGAAATATCCTAATCATTTCTGGCAAATTTTAAAACCATTTCAATGCTCAATGTTGTTAGCGACTATTGTTATTATTTTTTCACACACTAACTACGAACGCACTACAACTCTTCTATGAATTTCAACTTAAAAATTAGAAACATTTCGTTTTTAAAAAATTAAAAACTTAAAATTGACAGGATCGTAAAATAAAGCCTTATTTAAAATTCAATATAATTTAAAACATTTAGAATCGCTGATCAAAACGATAAGCGATAAGAAGACTGATAAGTTTGGGAAAAAAAGTAGTACCGCAACAGGATCGTAGTAAAAATCATTATCCTTAATAAATAAGAAAGTTGTAAATTTTTGAAGCTCAGAAAATCATCTCTAGGATGCCTTTTTCTCTGCACTTGTCGCTCTCACAATTACCCATTGACTTAATTAGCGACTTTAAATAATTTTAATCATTCGTAATAATAAATTAGACTGTATGAAAGAAGCCTGTTAATTTTTATGCCTTCATCTTAATAAATAATAAAGTTATGTATTTTTAAAGCTCAGAAAATCATCTCTGAGATGTCTTTTTCTCTGCACTTGTCGCTCTCACAATTGCCCACTTACTTAATTAGCGACTTTGAATAATTTTATTCATTCCTAATAATTAAATAGACTGTATGAAATATGCATATTAATTTTAATGCCTTAATCTCGATAAATAAGAATGCTATAAATGTTTACACGTGATAAAGTCATGTGAAAGAATGGTATTATTTCCGTTTTTTTCAAAAATAGAAAATATCTGTCACAGCGCGTCGATATTCTTTGGACTCAAAATTCATTTAGTGCGCAGTTTCTCGCGCAGGTTGACCTATCTGTCTCGGTAGTCAGTACTACTAGCGCTCATAGCGGAATAATTTCTGATGGAGTCACTTTTTACCTCAAAAAGTGGGGGAGTCGGATAGGGCTGGTCCTACCACACATCACCTCCCACTACTTGCGCCCGAACAACCGACGGTACACAGGCACTGTCAGTGTATCCATTGAGTCGCGTGTTATATTTTTTAACGTTAGATGGCACGTCGATGCTCTTTAATGCATCTCAAACTCGCAATTGCAATATGAGTCCCCTGTTATGCGCATGCGTCAATAATACATGAATATTAAAATAATTTCATGTAATTTAACTACTTATAATTAAAAATAGATCTTATTACAATAAAAATATTAATTATAGCGGGTAATTATCAATATAATTATTTTTACATATGTAAATATACACCCCCACTTCGCGCTATGTGCCTACCCCTTATCGCCCGCGGCACGGCTCCGACAGACACAAATTCGTCTCTACTTTGTGGTAGGGATGAGAGTGGGGTCCGTCAAAGTGGCCACATTCTACTTTCATGAGATAACCAATGAGATAAACAATATACGATAGTCTACTTACGCACCGTCCTTTTTCCGCCTTTACGACTTTTCTACTCTCATGCTACAACACGTCTGTCGCGCACTTCGAGTCTCTAAGTCCTATCTACAGCCTTTCTTTAATCTTCTCTCGTTTGAATTTGTCTACTGCTTTCACTCTTAATTATTTTCATTTCTTTATACAGTTTATACTTACTGCCGATTCTGCAATACTTATCACCTCTTCTCAACTAGACATCGATGTTGATGCCTTTCTTTCCATCTTTCTGCTCGTTCTTTCTCTTCGGTTAATGTCTTTGTCTTTCTTCTTTTTTTTTGACAAATATTTTTAAAATCCCACTTAATCACTTAACTTGCGCCGTGGAAGAGTGGTGGGCCCATAACCTGTTGGTTAAGTAGGGTTTTAAGGAAGAAAATTAAACAGGATTATTATTTACATTTCGTTCTTATTGATAAACTCTCAAAATCAATGAAGAAGCACTCTGTGTGAACGTAGTTCTCGAACTGAGGCGAAAGGCCCTCATGAGACATAGAGGGGAGGGGAGCGATTAGCGACCTCTGGCTTAATACTGCCCAAATGAAGTATAGGCACCATAACACAAAACCCGCATTTAAATTTAACAAATTTGATCAAATTGGCACGAATAGAATCGTGTTTATTTACTTCACAATTTTTTTCAAATCCGTTTTTTTTCTCTGTTTTTATTGCATTTTAATGTTTTAGTTTTTTATAACTTCAATTTTTTGTTCATCTACTGAGTGGCATCCATGTATCGTTTCAAATAATTTATATTGTTAATGAAACAAAATTTTCATTAGATATTTTTATATTAATTTATCCTCGTTTAGTCTTTACTACATATTTTATGTCTATAGTCAATGAAAAAATCAATAGATAAATAAATAAATATTTTAATATAATCTAATGAGAACTACTGGTTGAACAAATGATACCATTCATATTTTTGCTGTATATCTGCTTCTTTCATCTTTTGTCAGATTCTGTCGCAAGATCCATAGCCAAATGCAGAAGCAGACAACTTGAGCCACCGCTGCAGAGTCTGCTGTTTTTTTGTAAGATTACAGTCAGAAAACTGTAAGATTTCTGAATGCTTCATTCGAATGCTGCCTTTCAAATGGATTGTCTACTAGGGTACATTGTTACATCAATGTTGTATGATTTTTATGATGTTTTTACTATACAAATGGTCCATAACAATTAAAAAATTTTCAGAGTTGACCTTTGATGATATTTTTGTGGTACACATTTTACAATTACATTAGCATAAAGACACACTTGTTATGTCGGTGTTATGTAGATGTTATATTGCATGGTTATGTCAATGTACTATAACATATGTTATATTTACGTTACATGGATGTTATATTAAGCAATTATATTGACATAATATAACATTTGTTACATCTATGTTATGTAGATGTATTACATGATTATATCAATATAATATACCACTCACAAAATTAGAAAGATAAATTTTCGTATAGTAATGTTAACGTCAAAATGAAAAAAGTGTAAAGATAACAATTTATTTATAAAAAAAAAAAAAAATTACTAATGACTTTACAATATTTACAGTATCAATGACTATTTTTTGATTTTTAATCTTTGTGATGAATAAATAGAATATTGACCATACGTATATTCGGTTGAATTCGTAGCATATTCGAAAAAAAAAATTCATCAAAGTTTATTGAAATGTTGTAAACAAAAAACATTTAAACAATTAACAACTGAATATTCAAGTAAGTAGATTATTGGTATTCGTCTTTTCAAAAAATTTTACATGTGTATCTGTTGATGTATATGTAATTGTCATAATTTGGTTGATAAGTCGATAGCCGAGTGGGTTACGGTACCGGTTCGAGTTGCGCAAAGTAGTGGTCGTAGGTTCGAATCCCCCTACGTACGATTCTCAATTATTTGATTTTCCGTGGAAATTTCATTAAGTGTAATTGATTCATAAAACCGACCCGTGGTTTAGTGGTAACGCGTCAGCCTGGCGCGCTATAGGTAGCGGGTTCGATTCCCGGCTGAGACAAGACCTTGTCTTGGAGTCTTCTCTCTGACCACGGTGAGTGGAAGACCTCTCCAGGGAGCAGTCAAAAGTGTAAGCTATCGTGCTGATGACTGAATGGTACAAAGTACTATTGCCGCTACGATGCCCTTAGAGGAACCAGGCTCACCCCATTGTATATACAGCCTTATCTGAGTTTTTTTGTTTTTAATAACAAAAATGCATAATCGGGCCTGTAACACTACGATAAATAACAGTTATACTGTCGTGACATAATAGGAACATAACAATTGTATGTTGTTGAATAGGAAATAGTAAAGTGTATGTTAGGCCTTTGTTATATTCCTGCAACATAACAAATATAACAAAGTTATATTACAGCAATATAATATAGATATAACAGTGTTTACTGGGTACTATTGAAACTCATAAACATCTTATGAGGATTTATGGGTTCTATCGAAAGGTAGCGCGGCTCTCATAGAAGAATTATGAGAACGACTCAGAATTTATAGGTACTACAAAAATTTGAAACTATAATACGAGAATAATAGAGAATGAATAGGGAAATAATATTTTTAATTCGATCACCTCCATCAATGAGAATCTATAAGAGGTATCGTATGAGTTCTTTTGAACCGATTTTCTTTAAACGAGGTTATAATATTCCTCTTACCTCTACGATGCCTCTTAAAGATTCTCATTGAAGGAGATGATCGTATTAAAAATATAATTTACCTATTCGTTCTTATAGAGACTCATACGATGCCTTTCAATGATTCACATTGGAAAAGATTATAAATTAAATAATATTTTTTACCTATCCGTTCTTATAGAGATTTATACGATACCTCACATAGATTCTCATTGAAGGGGATGATCGCATTAGAAATATTGTTTACCTATCCGTTCTTATAGAGACTTATACGATGCCTCTCAAAGATTCTTATTGAACAAAATGATTACCCTGGTGAAACAAACCGATAAAAACTAATAATTTCCGATAAATTCTGATACACTATTTATAAGAATGAATAAGAACGTATTGGGTTTATAAGACGACCAAAAATGTTCTTATGAACATTCAATAAGAATTAATCGGAATTTGTAACAGTAAAAAAACTTTGCGATAATTTTGCAAGTATATTTAAGAATGAATAAGAACAATATGATAAGATTCAGTAAGAAATAATAGGTAAATAATATTTCATTATTTTTGAATTAGTTTTATAAGAATGTATCGAACAAATATAACAAGATACAATAAGAATCTATTGATGAAAGTGATAACTTTTCACATTATCCCGAACTATCAGATTTTACAAGAATAAAGGCTATAAGACTTTATAAGTAGCAATAAGCAAATGATATTTTTTAATTTTTGAATTGATTTATGAGAAACTATAAGAGCGTTTTGAATATATTCAGATTAACGTTTATTTAATCGCAAAATATAATTTAAACAATTAACGTTTGATTAAAAGGAAATAATAAAATATATTCAAATAGGATGAGATATTATCGGTTTGTTTTAATAGGGTTATTCAATCTTATTAATTCTTATTGTATCTGAAGTAATTTTGACATTGATAAACAAAATTAATCTAATTCTTAAGAAAAGCTATTTTTAAGAACAGTCTTTCTTCAGAATATCTAAAAATACTCGCGTGGCGTGGGCAACAAATGTCGAAGAATTGTTCCCAGGTGAGATTAGAAATCTATGGTGCACACCTTATTAATCTGTATCGCAACGAATCACTCACCCTGATGGGAGTATTGAAATAAAAAAAAAACAAAAATAAGTTCATCGGGGATTTTAGCCGATCACTACGATTATACATTGCGTGTATTAAAAAAACAAAATTTAGTCCATGTACCTCATCCGCCCTGGTTAAACAATCCGATAAAATCTTATAAACAGAAAGTTATAAGAATAAATCCGAAAATTGCATGAGAAAAATCACACTTTTTATGAGAATCCATTAGGTATTTTCTTATAGATTCTTAAAAAAAGTGTTGAATTTCTCATGCAATTTTCGGATTTATTCTTATAACATAGTAAGTATCCTTAAGAAACATTTGTATCGTTTTTCATCGGAATTCATTAGAAATTATTGAGAATATTCTGATCGCTTTGTATAAGAATCTATAAGCATGTTTTGTATCGTTTTTTATTGGAATCTATCTTCTTACCACAAAAAACATCAGTTCAAACAAAACAAAATTCTAATTCGCGTTAGACGTTCATTATTTATACGGATTTGTTGTTCAAATAGACGCTTGAAATGAAATTTATTAGAAACTTTGTCAGAAAAAATCCTGCAGACGATGAGATTCGATCCTGACATCCTCGGGTCCACAGTCCAGTACGCTGCCAACTGCGCTATTCTAAAACATGGAGACATAGGCTCCGCCTAATCTATTTAAGTTGAACATTTGAAATAATTTAAACATTAATCAAGTTTGCTTCTTAGCAAGTATTTTAAAGTAGAAAAAGAATAACTGTTATTTATACAGAGATGACAGATAGAATGCAACTTAGAAATTATATCTTTATCTCAATGTCCCATGATATAATTTAATTTTATCTAAAAGAAGGACATTAAAATAATTTTTGTAGAAAATCAATAAATTTAAGAGGAAAATGCGACTTAAAAAATAATTTCTCGTTTTAATATTTCTCAATAGAATGTAATGTTTTTCATAGAACTAATTTTTATAGTTTACCATAAGAAAGAGTATGATTTAATAGTATAATACAACGAAAAGAATATTTCTCAACTATTGGATATTCTAATACAATTTCATATTTTTAATTAGTCTGATTTATTCAATTTTCTATAGAGAA
Organism: Chelonus formosanus; assembly: GCA_028641665.1. Classification (NCBI taxonomy): domain Eukaryota; kingdom Metazoa; phylum Arthropoda; class Insecta; order Hymenoptera; family Braconidae; genus Chelonus; species Chelonus formosanus. Next base: position 7,870,768 of record CM054002.1, read on the forward strand.
TGGATAGCCTGAAAAGAAATATACGACAGAGAAAATATTTTCTCATTACCAGGATGCTTTAATAAGACTTTTAACATTTAAATAGACCCAATTTCTTCATGTTTCTACAAATTTTTATGAGAATCTATCAGAATAAATGTCATCAAATTGAATAAGGACTTATTGGTAAATAATTTCGACAACATATCAACTATTTCTATAAGAAACTATGAGGTCGCTTCTTATTAGATCCTACAAGAATTTATTAGTTAATGACGCCGTTTAATTTCCCGTCCGGTTGTATACGATTCTATAAAAAAGAATACTGTCAGATTAAATAAGGAATTATGGGTAAATAATTGCGTCAACCGAACTCTTGATTGATTTTATAAGTATATGGTAGAATGAATTAAAAACAACATGATAATTTCCAATGGGAAATTATAGGTATATAATATTTTGTTATTTCTGAATAAGTTTTTTAATAATATATCAGACAAATGTTACACGATGCAATCACAATCTATTCGTTAAAGTAATAACTTTTTCTTCTATTAAATGCGATGAGATTTCGTAAGAAAAAATACTATAGGACTTTAGAAGAAGCAATAAGCAAATAATATTTTTTAATTTCTGAATGAATTTATAAGAAACTATTAGGTGGTTTCTCATTAGATCCTACGAGAATTCATTAGTTGATGACGCTGTGTGATTTCTCGTCTGATTGTATACGATTCTATGAGAACAAATGTTGTCAGATTAAATAAGGACTTATTGGTAAATAATTCCGACAACATAACAACTATTTCCATAAGAAACTATCACACTGTGTCTCATAAGATGCTACAGGAATTTTTCAGTTAATTAGGCGGTTGGACATTTTAGGGAGAGCTATAAAGGAATTTAAGTGTTAACGATGATAACAAAACAGTTTTTCCATTGTTTTTATATTTCGACGAGTATGAAAATGATAACCCATTAGGAAGTTATCGTGGCATTTCAAAGTGCAGTGCAGTCTACGTGTCTATACCTTGTCTTCCTCCCAGGTATCAATCAAAGCTTGACAATATTTTTTTTTTATTTTTTTTAATTCTTTAGATCGTAAAAACATTAAAAACCCTATAATTTTTTCGAAAGTCAAAGACGAATTGCACTTTTTAGAACATAAAGGTATTACATTAGATTTGCCTGACAGACAAGAAACTCTGTATTTCCGATTATAGTTAGTTTTGGGAGATAATTTAGGTGTTCATTAAATTTTAGAATTCAAAGAACGTTTCATGCAAGCTAAGTTCTGTCGGTTTTGTTTAATAGAACGATCGTGTATTAATTCGATTTTTGACGAAGAACAATGTGAGTTGCGTACTATTTCAAACTACGAAACGGATCTTATAAAAAATGATTCGAAAGAAATAGATATCAATGGGGAATGTGTATTAGAAAGCATTGGTAATTCCCATTCTATTACCAATGTCACGGTTGATGTTGCTCACGATGCATCAGAAGGTTTCTGCAGATATGATTTGGGTCTGATCTTTAATTATTTCATTAACTAATAGTTTTTCTCATTGATGACATTAAATCATTTAATAAAAAGTTGTAATTATGGATTGATCAAAAACAAGCCCGTAGATATACCAGAAAACCATGTTACGCATAAGCAAATAATTATGTCAGCTTCAGAAATGTTAGTTTTAGTCAGATATTTACCAGTTATTATTGGTCATTTAATTCCTTATGATGATAGAGTTTGGCAACTTCTTTTATCTATGCGTATTGTTATCAATGTATTGACAAGCTATAACTTAAACGGAAGTGTTGATAAAGTTTTGCGTATTCGGATAACTGAATATTTAGAGCTGAATATTTAGAGCACTATCCTCGAGTTTTACGTTCTTGTGGACCACGCTGGAAAATGAGCACTATGCAGTACAAAGCCAAGCACAGAGAGGGGAGATTGTTTCCTACGCAGCAATCAGCCGCGTTAATGTTTGCAAAACTATCGTCATTAGACATCAGCTACGCCAAAACTACCGTTTTTCAAGAAAGGATACTCTGAAAGAATTATATTATGATTCTAAGCATGTCACACAGCTACCGATTACAGAATTGAAAGACTATTTTGCTATCCGTAATTTATTATCTTCTTTCATGTAAGATGAAAAGTACATAGCCACTCTTTTAAAAACAATAGAATATAGAGGAAGTGTTTTAGAACCTGATAACATTATATTCATTCCAGATGAAGCAGAGTGTATTTTTTTTATTATAAATAATATATTGATAGAGAAAGAAAGCGAAATTTACATTCTGTCAAGAAAAATGAACTCCGTTCATTTGGATGATCATACGGACTGTTTTGAAATTTTAGATGATACTTTTGAATGGGAAGTAATATTTTTAAATACTTTTACTAATTTAATAATAACTTATGTAGTTTATGGATCGAATAATGTTAAATTCATTGTAAAATCATGGATGTAGTTTTAAGTTATATTTTTAATACTATGTTTATCATAAAAAAAAAAAAAATTGTAACAATCATTTACCTCTTCCATCGTCCTAATCACATTAATTGTGAAATAGTCCATAAGTAAATAGTAATTTATTTCTTAAAAAAATGAAAATATTGAAGAAATTTCATTTCCAAGTCTTCCAATATTATTTTCAAATAATATTAAAAAAAGCTGTAGAATTATTTTTAATTCTAAGTATCATTTTACGTGTGCGGTCTATTCACGCTCAATAGACAAGGATAACAGCTTGTACATGTGAAGTTGTCTCACTTCAATGTTTACCTATTGTTATGGTTAAGAAATCAATTGGAATTGTTGCCGAGTGATATTAGTTACTTTGCAATCTTATACACGGTAATTCATTTTTCGTCGATGAAGTCTCCCCTCTCTGGCTAGCTCTGTCTTGTTATCTCCGTTATCTGATTGGTCGTTTATATTATTTAATAACTCCTCTATTTTTGCGAATTTACAAAATTTGTAAACGCCAATCTGTTCCAAATTCTCTCTAGTTTCTATATGTTTTCCTTGTGATAATAATTTTAGATCACCCTGTATACATCCTGGAGAAAGTCAGAAAATTCTGAACTTAATTTCGAAAAAATCTAAAAAATATCTGACTTTTTTAACTTCTCCGAGAAAAGCTATAGTAATGAGTCCGACTTTGCGAATCCCGAATTTTGACCTATCTCTACGTTTCAAGACCCCCAGAATCGAATATGATAGTTTTTTAGTGGACGTCTGTGTATGTGTATGTACGTATGTGCGTACGTGCGTTCGAAATTATTTTCGTGGTCGATGATCTCGAGAACAAAAAATGACATCGACATCAGGTGTATATTTCCCGTATGGAAATAATTTTCTGGCAAAGTGGGAGGGAAACTCTGACTTTACTCTAAAAAAACGTCGACAATTTCTTGAAATATTTCTGAGCTATGTTTGACAATTTCTGATAACCCTGTGATTACTCTAAATAATATCTGAAATAAGTCTGAAAAAACTCTATTATTACTATGAAAAAAGTTTGACAATTGGAATATTCCCAAATTTTTTTTCTTCTTATTTACATTCTGAAGAATGTCTGAAAAATATCTGACTTTTTCATGAAAAAATTCTGAACTTTATTCCGAAAAAATCTAAAAACTCTTCGATTTTTATTTGACTTTTTTATGAAAAAATTAGAACTATTGGAGAATTTTGCGATCGAAATTCTGACAAAATTATAAAATTCAGAATCTAATGTATCTAATATTCTTCTATAAAAAGTTGTTAAAAATTTCTGACAACATCGGTTATTTCTTTATTTTGCTATGAAATAGATGTCATGATTCTCTTATTAACTTATTTATCGTAATAATGGTTAACCTGCTATAGGATTTTCTAGATTTATGGGGTAATCCATCGAGGAACAAAGAAATGTTCCATCATGGGATTTCGGTACGCAGACTTTCAGAATCAAACGAACTAGATGACTTTCCGTTGATGACAATGAATTATTTTGTAGCCAGCCTAAAGGAGGCGGCGTAGAAAGTCCTTTTCGAGGCAGAGGTACAGAGTCATCCTTAAATCATCTTAGCTGCCTGATCCTGAATCTGAGCTGAAAATAGCACTACCTGAGCTTCCAAGTGCCTCAAATGCGTTATTGTGCTTGGAGAACATTTCCTCTGAGGACTTCCAGGCAATGGTGACAACTGCTGCTCTGCATAAAATATTACTTACTCTTCGATATTAGAAGTTTCTGTCAGTAAAGTAGTCATATCTTGAAGCTTTATAAGAGTTACTGCAGTTCCTATTCCACATGCAACTATTCCCGATTCCTCTTCCAAATCAAAATTCTGAACAAATCTAAACAAAAATATTTGATTGATATGAATTGGATATTTATTTCTTTAAATCAAAGGAAAATTAACAAATACCCAATAACAGCATTTCCCCTAAGATCCATTATCTTCAAGCCAATCTTTGTTTGAACGTCTCCCTTAATTTTCAAAAATAAGATTTGTCGTGCTTCGTTCAATGCTCTTGGAGTTCTTATTCTATCAACTCATTTACACTCTAGATAGTAGTCGACTTTATGTAGTTAGAATGTGTTTCTATAATCTATTCCATGCATTTGAATTTAAAATAGAAAAGTTTGGAAATATCAGTGCTCTCCAGTGGTGCGAACCGAACGATCCACACGATTAACTTCCCAGCAGTAAAAATGACAAGATTAAGCTAGTTTACCATTTTTTCCAGTTTATGGATTTTGCAAAAAAAAATAGCTGGACCGATTTTACTGAAAACCTAATCAGTTCTAAGTCACGTCATCATGCGTCGAATACAATTGGTCCTATGTCGATGTCATTTTTTGTTCTCGAGATAATCGACCACGAAAATAATTTCGAACGCACGTACGCACATACACATACACAGACGTCCACTAAAAAACTATTATATTCGATTCTGGGGGTCTTAAAACGTAGAGATAGGTCAAAATTCGGGATTCGCAAAGTTGGACTCATTACTATAGCTTTTCTCGGAGAAGTTAAAAAAGTCAGATATTTTTTAGATTTTTTCGAAATTAAGTTCAGAATTTTCTGACTTTCTCCAGGATGTATATAAGGAAAAAAAAAATTTGGGAATGTTCCAATTGTCAGACCTTTTTCATAGTAATAATAGAGTTTTTTCAGAGTTTTTCCAGAGCTTTGCCAGAAAATTATTTCCATACGGGTTAAGCAACAAATCCGTTTAAATAAAAAACCTTCAAAGCGAATAAAAATTTCTTTTTGTTTCAACTGATTTTTTTCGTAGTAGTAAGATCCTATTAAAACATTTAATAGGTTCACTTTTAATTTGATAGGAAATTTTACAACAATTTCCTCATTGAATAGTATCAATTCTTATTGGAGTATCGAAAAAGAATTGCCTTTTTTCAATGGGAAAACTGTTATTTCATAAGTTCTATTAAATTTACTGAAATCCTATTGAAGAATCGAATAGGATTCAGCGTACCTCAATGGGACAACTGCATATGATTCATAAGATTTCTATAGCAAAACAAAAAACCTTCAATAGGATTCAGGAGATTTCTATAGGAAAAAAACCTTCAATAGGATTGAATAGGAAAATTCCGATGTAATTTTTCTATTTATCTTTCTTCTGCCAATAGGATTGTTTAAGCAGGAAAGTGATATGTTGATAGAAATTATTTACCAATAAGTTCTTATTCAATCTTGTTAATATATTTCCTCATAGAATCCTATATATTCGTATAAGAAATCAAACGGCGTTACTGACTTATTAATTCTTATAGGATCTTATTTAAAACGGTCTTACCGTTCCTTATAAATCAATTCTGAAATTGAAAAATATTATTTGCTTATTGCTTCTTAAAAAGTCTAGTAGTCTTTGTTCTTGCAAAATCTTATAGTTCAGGATAGAAAGAAAAGTTATCACTTTCACCAATAGATTCTTATTGTATTTTGTAGTATTTTTCCGATACATTCTCATAAAACTAATTCAGAAATAATAAAATATTATTTACCTGTTACTTTTTATTGAAACTTATCATATTGTTCTTATTCATTTTTATATATACTTATAAAATCATCCTAAAGTTTTTTTACTCTTACAAGTTCCGAAATTTCTTTTTCAATTTTAAAATTATCGTAGGGAAAAAGATGAAGTAAAACTTGGCAACACCGTATAGAACAGCTGATTGTGAGAGAGATGGATGCAGTATGATCCGTGGCTATTTTATGAAAATAATTTTTATTAAATAAATGGAGTGAAATTACTTTCCCATCATTAATATAATTCTAATTATGTTAGCTTTGAAAATTGTGCAATTAAATCAAAATGAACTAAATACATGAGCCAATATATCTTAATTGTGGTTAAATTTTCAAAATACCTAACTGATTGTTGTCACAGATATAGTTTTTTTAAGTAAATGATAAATTGAATATAATAATCGTACAAAAAATTAATCAAGAGGTTAATAAAAAAACAATCAGTATACGTTTGTATAAGTAATAGTAATTTTTTCATTTTTTACATAAATTTATGAACTACAATAACAATCTAAATCCTAGAATATAAAACCTGAAAAGTAAAATATCCAAAAAAAAATGAAACCTACAAAAATGATTAAAGCAATGATAATGTATTTGTTTATAGATAGTCTAGTTTATTAGATAATTCATCAATTATTTTTGTATTTTTGGTCACACGTGGTTTTCCACTGACATCTGGAGATAGTAAAATTCTAATGCCATTTACTTTGTGACTCTTAATAAGATTGGACATAGCTATTCCAGCTGTGACGATTTTTTTTATCATATTGTTTGACAAACCACCAGTTTCTTTATTTTTTTGTATTTTAAACGGTCGAGAGACTGCATTGATTGCTTTAATTGCAACATTTCAACTCTTTTTTGAATAAATGACTAAATATTTTTGACAATATTCAGTATATCATGTTGAGTCACATCTATTTTAGGGTGTACTATCAGATTTTGGAGCACTTCTACATCATAAGCTGCATGATGTGCACTTAATACTGGATTTGTCGGTAAATATTCCTCAGCAAGCACTTCTTGTTTATAACAGGCTTTTGCGCCACGCTCAGTTCTCAAGTTTTCTCTGAAAATTGGCAGTAAATCAACTAATTCAACAACTACTGATAAGAACTGATTCAATAGTTCTTCATTTTGCATGGTTTTTATAATTGTAGGGTAATCAAACCGAAAACTATTGTGTGCGATTAAAATTACGTTACCACCAACACGATTCAAATATTGTTGAAAACTTGTAGCAGCATCTATTTGTGATAGACATATAACAGGAGAAGATTTATAATATAAGCTTTTATTTTTTATTGTAAGTTTTGTCACTTCAGATGCTTGTAGCGCAATTTCTCGAGTTGGCATGACATGAGTATTTAATATCATTAATCTACATTTTGCAGCTATTTGAAGAATTTCCTTTTCTTCTCCAAAACCTGTTGTCTCTAAATCATATATCATCAACTTAGCAGATGAATAATCTGTATTTTTAATAACTTTATCTGGTTGGTCTATGAAGTCAATACCAACATTTAGCTTACATCCTGACTCGTAGCAAATACCTTCTTTTAGTGTTGCCTTGTTATTTTTATTTGATTTAGCTGGAAAAGTTGGCGACGTCGTTTTTTAAATTGAACAGTTTGTGCTGTAGTTCTCCGTCGTCGAGCTTTTTCATCTTTTTGCAACCTAAATTGACGTGATGATGATGATGAATTTGGTGAGTTTAACATCTTCTTGCTCATGAGTTCTATGTTCGTATTTTCAACATTTTTTTGAAGAATGGCAGAACCGATCCGTGTGTCATTTGAAGCTGATCCACCGTAATGAAGGTATTTAGAAGTTGCACTTGCAATTGTCTTATTAAGTGATTCATTACTTTGATTAGAGCCACATGGACTAAGTCTATCTGCAGCATTGCTAAATGATTTGAAAATAGATTAAAGATTTCCTTTCAAGAACAAATTAGTGAAACCTTTACCTCTTGGTAATATTTTATGCCGATAGTTTTCTGGATCATAATTGTATCGGTACCAATCGCCACATTGAGAATGATTGTCAAATGTATGTTCGACAATATTTAAAAGACCTGCCTTAGTTTCTTCGACATTATTCTTATTCCTTTCCAAAACACAGCCAAAACAATATTTGAAGTACTTGATGAGTGGTGTTGATAATTTTAAGGCATATAAACATTTACTCAGTTTGGATACAGCATGATTTTTGTCACTCTATTGATTTTGTGGTCAGTACCCTTACATAATGACGCGATCGTACTTGAATCATCGTCACCAATTGATGTCCCAAGCTTAACTCTAACTTGCTTGAAATGAGGATTGTGTAAAATAATTGAACAAGCCATGTCAGCTTTCATGGCTTTTGCCGATTTTTCAGAATTAATTCTACAATCGTGTGGTTTTTCTTCTTGAGTCTCTATTATATTATTATTTAAGTCATTTTCCAAGTTGCATATCCAATCACCTTACCTGTATAAAAACCAATAGTTGTACCATGTCCTAATAAAAAAAAATTAATTAATATAGTAACAAAATTTTAAATGAAAGCCATAACGATTCTTCGAATATGATACCTGTTGTACTGTTGTATGAGCGCCCAGTGCATCTCTTCTGCCATCCAGTATCATAGCTATCCGTTAAAAAAACTACATTGTCGTCGGACTAGTCTTTTAAAAATTTCAAGTTATTTATAACAAATACAATTTACAAAATAAAAAATAATTACGATTCCATAATTATTCTTAAAACTGTGATAAATTGATTAAATAAGCTATATAATTTGAAGTAAATGACTTAAATATCGTTTTCGATTTTTTTTTAAATATACTAAAATGGTACAATAACATTTCTCTAGTTTACTGAATAAAATTTAAATACAATAATATGCATGTAATTATTTTATGAGTAATCTGATTGTGTAGCGTTTTAATCATCATACCCTTCTCTCTCCACTGTCATCTCTCTTTCCTCTTTCAAACTTGCCAAACAGCTCTCTGTTGCAAGTTCATCTATCGCTACACCTACTTTATTTTTATACCGTTTGAATGAGACGTGCATAATCAGAATGTCACCTGCAGATAATATTTTATTGAGATGAGTATTACCGTTACCACTCGCAATAACACCTATGACAAAAAAAATCAAGGCTCTATTATTTCAAAAGATTCAGTTTATAGAAAATAATAACATAGAAAGACAAAAATTATATTTACCAGTAATAATCTGAGAATTTACTGTGAAGGTTGACTTTCTTGATATACGTGGCTTTTTTGTTGATAAGTTGACTTCAAATATTCGATTACATGTTATACACTTAATCAAAAAAGTACTTGCCAATCCATTTTGAACTTCTTCAACTGTGTCACGAAAGGATAATCCTTTTTGACAGGAGTAACACCACAGTTCCTTATTCAATCGTTTCATGTCCAATATTCGCCGTCCAGTTAATTCGTGAGTATCAGATAAAAAAAAAATCAGATTTTATTATAAAAATAAGATGTATTCTAAAGTACTTCATTAAATAAATACATTGTTGTCGTTATAATGCCAAATTTTTACAATAAAAACTAATATATACTGAGGTTAGGTACAGTCGACACACTGAAAGAGTAGACTTGGAGGTTATACAGGTATTTTCTCTCTCCCACGATAAAAAATGGAGGCGCATGCGCACAAGTTTTTGCCAGCCGACGTACAGCTGAAAGAATAAACCTCCGCCCGATGAAAATAGTTCGAAGAATTTTTGACTTTCCATTACGAAGTTATTGAAATTGGGTCGATTGGTGAAATGTGAATTTTCATCATATCTCCACGTTCCAAGATATATGCAAGCATACTGACCAACTTTTAAAAATGATTCCCTCGGTGACAGTTGAAGTGTGCGGTTGTGTTTACTTCTGTTCCTAGAGTTCTTAAATAATATTCGTTCTTGAATTTATTTTACGGGCTGTGTGCATGCTCCTTGGAGCCTCAATTACGTCTCTGGCCCGATAAAGTGTAAAACAACTGTGCTCATCTGTACATTTTTAAAGCTTTCTGCTCTCTCCCTCTCTTTGAGAGGTCCCCTCGGACTTACTCTGAGGACAGAGAAATCCGTCAAATATTTCAAAATGTCAACGTCACTTAATACTTACTCTCAAGTCACTCAATCTGATGTGTTTCCCACCAAAGAACAAGCGATTATTATTGATGCTGTCGAAGGTGTACCTATCGTGGAGTATGCTCGAGCTGTTGGCTCCAAAGTTGGCTCCAACGCAGTTAGATTTATCTCTAAGATATCCAACAGCAGAGTTTGCATCTACCTATCGTCGAAGAGTTTAGCTAACGAACTAGTCACTGTTTACAAACAAGTTTATATCAACAAGAGAACTTTACCTGTCAGACCGCTAATTTCTATGAACAAAAGAATAATTATTTCTAACGTACATCCATGTATTCCTCATCAAGCAATAGAAGAAGCTCTTAACAACGTTAATGTCGTTCCTGCATCTCGAGTATCATTTTTGAAGGCTAGCTTGGGTGATACCAACTTTGCACATGCCTTTAGCTTCCGTCGACAGGTATATGTTAAACCTGAGGATGTGTCAAAAATTCCTCCATCAGTTAAAATACGGCATGATGACACTGATTATTGGGTTTATTTTTCTGGTGTGTCACTGTCTTGTTTTCTGTGCAAAGAAGAGGGCCACATGGTTAGACATTGTAAACAAACAGCTAACGTCGATTCTCTCACCTCGCTTCCTTCTAATCACATCGTGAATCAACCCGTAGAAGACTTTGTTTCTAATATCAATAAACAATCATGAGACAATCATAATCCAGATAATGCAGTATTAGAACAAGCTAACTTCAAGCGGGCTTTGTCACACTCTCCACAGCAAGCAAGTTCATCAATGATCGAGTTGTCAGAACCTTCTACACGTCAACAGGATTTTAAAACCCCAAAAGATCTCAACAGACCAATACGCAGAACAAAAAGAGCTAAGACTATATCTCCTTCTAAAGTATCAATTGAGGAAGAATTAGAACCGTTGAGAACCATAATTGACTCCAACGTTGATAACTTCAACTTCGACTATAATAAATTCAAAGGCTTTATTGAAAATACTGTTGGATCCAAAAACGTGCAAGAGTTGGTTAAAATGCTGTCTAATGACAACATTTCGTTTGCGTCTAAACTAAGAGATCTTTATCCACTGTTATCATCTCGGGGTATGCAGCACAGGTTCTCCAGAATTATCAATAGCCTGGATCCAGTTAATCAGATGAACAGCTCACTCATAGTTGCATCCAGCAACTCTGATCTTAGCACCACGGAAGATAGTGAACAAATTTAATCCAAGGTCTCCGGAACTAATTCTCGTCTAATATCAACTTATAAATGGATTCTTCGCCAATAGCAGCAAGCTCATCACGTAATCAGCTCTCTTCAGGTCATCTTCGCATACTATTTTGGACCGCAAGGAGTATTTGTAAACACCTCACTGAGCTTGAACACATTCTTTGTAATGTCGATATTTTTGCTTGTGTTGAGTCATGGCTAAAACCTGATAAAAATGTTGAATTTCCTGAGTTCATCACCTTTAGACGTGACCGTGTTTTAGCTCAGGGGGGTGGACTTCTAATTTTAGTACGCAAGAAATTAGCTTTTAAGGAATTGCATAATATAAAGTCTCCTAATGAATCTGTTGAAATGTGTGGGCTTCACTTTAACAACGTGAGCCCATCGTTCAAACTTTTTTTTAATTTATAGAGTTCCGGGTTTTATTTTGAGTCAGTCACAATGGGATCGGATTTTCAATGGCTTGTGTAATTCGGATAATAATATTGTTTTGGGTGATTTCATCGCTCATCACGTCATTTGGAATTGTGATCGTATTGATAAGAATGGCGAGCGTTTACATCAGGCCATTGAAAACCACGATTTGTTTATTCATAATACAGATACCTTGTCTCGGGTAGATTTCTATAGGAAAAAAAAATCAAATATTGACTTAGTACCTACCTCACCTGGTTTATCTGACAAAATTTATGTGACTACTAAAAGTGAAACCCTGGGCTCTGATCATTATCCTATTTGTATCTCATTGAATTCAGCGAAAAACATTTATCGCAAAAAATCTTTTAAAGTCGATTCCATAAGAACGGACTGGGCCAAGGTTAATAAATATTTAGACGCCCACTTTGAGATGTTTTTCTCTTTAGAATTCGAGTCACTGGCTCCAGATAGGAAGTATGTAGCTTTTGTCGAACTACTTACGGAAGCCATAACTGGCAATACCCCGGTAAAAAAAGTAGTTAGTAACTTGGTCCACAGGAACCCGGTTAAATGGTGGGACATTAGTTGTCACGAAATTAAAAGAGATAGCAAATTAGCTTACCATAAATAGAACATTACACATGAGCTAGATGATATAATTGCGTACAAAAAATTAAATTCTAAAGCTAGGAGATTATTTAATAAAAAAAAAAAGAGATTGTTTTAGAGACTATCGCATCTAATGTTGACTCCAACAATGACATAACTTATACTCGGAATACGGCTAAAATCTTTAAAAACGAATGGATTAAAAATTATCAAACTACCGTTACTGAAAATTTACAAAATGAGGTCAAAATTTCACAAGCTCTTGACAAATTATGTCCACCATGAGTTCCAAATGATCCTGACTATATGCCTCATAGCTCAGAAAATGAGTTCTTTGACAAAATTTTTGATTTTGTTGAATTTAATATTGCTCTTGATACACGCAAAACTAAATCTGCTTCAGGAATGGATGGCATTAGCTACTCAAGTATTAAGAATTTACCCATCAAATATAAGTTGGTTCTGTTGGATATTTACAATGAGATGTTTTCTAGTAATTCATTCCCTTCTGAGTGGAAAAAATCCTACTTGCACTTTATTGACAAGGCAGATAAAAAAGGTGTTCGGCCGATAGCTCTCTCCTCATGTTTCTGTAAATTATTTGAAGTTATGATCAAAAACAGACTGCAGTGGTGGGTTGAAAAATTACGGGTAATACCTAATAACCAGTCTGGGTTTCGTTAAGGTCAGTCGTGTACGGATAACCTAGCTAAATTTTTTATTTATGTCGATAATGGTTTTCTGAATAAAAAAGAAACGCTTGCATCATTTCTTGATGTCCAGGGTGCATTCGACAATGTACGATGCGACTTGATGTTAGACAAACATGCCAGTGTGGGTTGTTCTCAACAACTCTTACACTTCATCAAACATATTATGTACGAAAGAGAGGTGTATACTGACATACTAGGAGACAAATCTAAGCTGCTATTCAAAGGGGTCCCACAAGGAAGTGTATTAAGTCCTCTTCTCTATGTACTCTATGTTTCAAATATTACTAACGGTATACCTAAAAGTGTTGCTATCTCTCAATTTGCTGATGACATAGCAATTTACTACAAAAATAAGCCCACGGAAAAGTCTAAAAGACTATTAGTTAAAGCGATAGAAAGAATTAGAGATAACTTAGCTTCAATAGGTCTAGAACTCTGTCCGCACAAAACAAAATAAATACACTTTAATAGAAAAAATATTCGTCCTGGCTCGATTGAAATTATAATAGATGATTGTGTTATTCAATCCTGTGAGCGAACACGTTTTCTAGGTCTCTTTTTTGACTACAAAATGACTTTCGGTTTTCATATTAGTCAACACCAAAAAAAATGTCTCAAATCACTTAATCTCATCTATTTTCTTAGAGGTACTTGGTGGGGATGCGGACCGGAGACTTTGACCATTTTTTATAAAAGTTATATTCGCGCTCAATTAGATTATGGTAGCTTCATCTACTTCCCTACGACTAAAAAATTAACCCAACAGTAAGAAAAAATACAGCGTAGATTCATTAGGGCGGCTCTAAGTTACCGCATGTCTACTCCAGTAAATGTGTTTTTAGGTGAATCCAAGCTGTCCTCCCTCAGACACCGCGCTGAATTTCTAGGGAACAACTACTTCGCAAAGGTGCTTTCAAACAAAGAATTGCATTTAAATAAAGTCATGAGACAAGTTGCTATTAATTTTAAATTGTATTCGAGCAGTAATAGGGTCCGTACTATTTACAAATGCATCAGAGTGGCTCATTTCTATGAAAAATTGCTTTATACGCAGGATCATTACAATATTTATAACTACGAGTATCAAGTGCTTAATACTTCAGTCTCAGCTGACACTTCCCTGGGGCTCGGTCTACAGAATGACTCTAACAAAAATTCTTCCTTTCAACGTAGGTTTAGAAACGATTCTGCTGTCCACATTTTCACTGACGGTAGTAAATCCACCTGTGCAAGATCAGTAGGTGCAGCATGTATATGCCATGAGCTACAAATTTATAAGAAAGCCAGTCTTCCCATGGACGCCTCCATTTTTACAGCAGAGTGTTTTGCTCTCAACTATGCTATGGATATAGTACTAGGAAACCCTGATAGAAATTATAAAATTTTCACTGATTCTCTCAGTGCAATTAGCTGCTTACTGTTCAACAATCATGATATCAAAGCCAATCCTTATATACTTGAGTTAAAAAAAAAGGACTACGAGTTTAATATCAGAGCAGGAAACAGTTTTCAGGTCGAGTTCTTCTGGGTTCCTGCTCACGTTGGAATCGCAGGGAACGAAGACGCTGATGAGCTGGCAAAACTTGCAACTAACTCTCCTCCTGTCTTGTACAATGCGATTCCCTTTACAGACCTGCGGGATACTTTCAGGAAATTATGTTACATAGATACACTTGAACTACTGAGTGACCTAGGTTCGACGAAAGGTAAAGTGTACGTTTCAAAATATTTCGAAAAGCGCAGAACCAAACCCTGGTTCTGTAAAAAAAGATTGAACCGTAAAATTATCGTCTCCATTAATAGACTAAGATCCAACCACTACAGTCTGGCTGACTCTCTTTTTAGATGTAACATTGTGAATTCATCTCGTTGTAGTTGTGGCTATCACACACAGGATCCTAACCATGTCCTGTGGTACTGTCCCCTTAATGATGAGGAGAGAGGTATCTTAGTAGAGGGTTTTCAGAAGTTGAAGTTGCCATGTTATGATGACATAACTAATGTCTTAAAAAGTCCACACATTACTGGTTGCATTTTAATATGCAAATTTTTTGAGTCAATTGGTATTAATATATAATATTTTTATAACATAGTATATGTAAAATGTGTATAAAGAATATTGTAAATGTTTTTTTATTGTTTGTTGTTTCTGTACTGCTGAATAACACTCCTTAGGGAGGAGTTACAGCTTTAAATAAAAAAAAAAAAAAACTTTTGAAATGATGTGTGTGTGTGTGTACGTACGTATGTCAGCATTTTTTCGTTTTCGATATCTCAAGAACGGATTGAGATATCGACTCCAACCGAAATTTATTCGAAAGAAATTGTTATAAAGAGGATCTGAAAAAAGTTTGAACAAATTCGGTCGAGCCGTTTTTTTTTTATAAAAAAAAACTAATAATGAATAAATGAAAAGATTGACTATTTATTAAAATACTTTTAAGCAAAAAAATAACGATTTCATTTGTAAATTAATTCGATATTCACTGAACATTATTATTTACAACTAAATATGACTTCCGACAATACACATTGTTTATAACAATACAAATTTGTTATAAACAATTGAAAATTGTATTTATCGAATAACTAATGCATATATTACATGAATTTAGATATTTCTAACAAAATAATATAATTCCAGATTGAAATTTGACTTTTTTGATATTAAAATCAAGTTTTTTTTTTTTAATATTATGAGCTTTCTTTTAACAATAACATATATAACTTATAAGATATTTTTAATTTATAGTGGGGCGTCAATATCACTTTTTCATTTTACAGATTAGAGACAACTTTCCTGAGTAGAATAATTTATCCATTTGGTATATCATGAAACCTTTAATTAAGTATTTCTTTAAGTATTAAGTATTAACTAAGATATTCTCAGTACGTTGATAAAAGACTATATAAAGTAAGAAGAGGTATTTTTTCCAATATATCAGTGAATTTTAAGCCTTCTAAAGTCTCACTGAAATCCAACCAGAGTCTGGGTCATGATTGCTCCAGAACTCACATAGATGAGTTCAACAGATCAACCGTGGAGTTTCTTGCTATCAAAATCAAGTCCTTTCTTCAAATTTAATGAGAATCTTTTTCAGCGATGAAGTACGAAACTTATTTGATATTTTTAATTCGTACTTAAGCGTCAATACTACCTTTTATAGTTATAGGAAAGGCTGTAAGACTGGGAGGAAGTTTGATAAACGATTATTTTTTATTCAGTTTCATATTTACATATTAATAATTGCGTTCTTACTTTTCAACAATCATATAAAAGATATTATGATAAAAACAATGATAATATTACACAAGAATAATAAGATATATGAACATGCACTATTTACAAGTAATTTTTACATATATATATATACATTTGTCAGCACCCAAGTCATCATAATTTTTATTTCATATTGATACAAACTACTTGCCAATAATGGTGCATTTGTGGTCGATCGTGTAATAGAATTGATGCTAACGACTTTACATTATAACATCGGAAAATTCGTGCTGTGCTTTTGCCATTTTTCGGGAACGAATAATTTACATCAACACAGTCGGAGTTGAAAAAGAAAATTGATAATTTGTCCTTTCCTGCTCTTATTTTGAATGCAGTGGTTTTACTTTGTCCTATAAACAAAAAATCACATTTTGGGTGATCTCGGGACATATTGACGCAGTTTTCTATGACATTAAGCAAGTATTCTTTGACATTGGGCTGACTAAATGTCCCCTGCCCCCATTTGTCCAAGAAAATTTTTTCAATTTTATAATTCACTCCAAAGCAGTACATATCTTCTAACAAATCGTCACCGCATAAGAATTGAGATTTTTTCGACGTCCTTGCCATATTACATTCGCCATAATATTCATCGCCAGTCATCAATATTTGGTCCAATGAGGCACTTGAAGAGAGATTGATATCTGAAGATAATGCAACAATTATTATTGTTGACATTGCTGTACACTGAGAATTCCTTCGGTCATCTGGAAAACGTCGATCCCCTTGATGAAATGTGGCAGAGCCATATAAAAATACACCATCACCGTTTGTACGTGTTTCTACGGCAATATCATTGTTAGAGAAGCGGTGCTGACTTGATAATGACGATAATTGGGAAAAAACAATTTCTTCCATTATTATTTGCCTTGCCTCCGTCACATCATATGTGCTGAAATCTATCGGTGTATTTTTTGCAATATAATTTGCATACATGCAAACATACATGCCATAATCATAGCCGTTGAGCTGACGTGGAATATCCTAAAATAAATATTAATAACTGTAAATATTTAAGTCAAATAAAGTAAAATATAAATAGATTATTACCTTTGCATACTCTATTTTCCACTTTGACTCTGGGAACGACGATTTCTCAGTTCTTTCATACTCACGTTTAAAAAATTCTAACACAAGCTGGAAAAATTAGAAAGATAGATGTACATACTATTGATCGAAGCTGTCATAATAAGTTATAGTCTTGTAGTGCAGTTTTATTACACACAAGCACCAATGCATTCCAAGATGAATGGGGATGAAAACTATTTTTTTCTCGAATATATTGATCTGCAATGATACCAAAGAATGTTCATGTTTACAGCAATAAAGTATCTGGCTGAGATAAATCAAACTTGCACGTATTTATACCTTTTTGGTCCATTTGTGCACAGCTTCTGGTGATGTTATCAATTTGGAGTAAAAGAAGGACTCAAAGAAATGTATAATATAAGGTCTGTTTTTTGTAATTAACCGAAAATAAGCGTTGATGATCTGCGAATAAATTAACATATATTATACATCAAAATTTTTGATAGTGATTATATAAAAAAATCTCAATTTTTTGAGTCTCATCTGATCATTCGACCATTCTGCTCCGTCTAAGGTTTTTAAATATTGCACTCTGATATTATATCCAAAGTTACAGGAAATAATGGTATTTAGTTGGCTTTTCAATAAATGCTGTCGATTAAATAAAATCAATATGAAGTATAAAGTTATGACATTAATTGACTAAGCTAACAAAATTAATAGACAAAAGAGTACCAAGATTGCTTGATCCATTGAAGCATCATCATTTTGATGGATTTGTGGTTGAAATATATCCACTTCTAAATTGCGATCGTCATCTTCATCTGATAACTATAAATTATACATCAAAAGTGGAAGAGTTTATTTCATGTAGATAAAGAAAAACTGATTCAATATCCATTAAGTTTAAATTATCTCAAAAAATAATTAAATAAACTGCAGAATCAAAGGATATTTAAAAAATTATATAAATACCGAAATTATTTCATCTCGTAAAGTATCAGCCTTGGGAAGATCGCCATGTTCAACAAGTTCTGGTTGGATTTTATTTACTTCCTCATTGAAATCTACATCCTCATCCATTAACTGTCAATTATAAACCAGAAGAAAAAAATTTTGTAAGTGATAAATAAAAAAGGAGAAAATTTGGATGCGAAACGATCACTTTTGGAGGATTTTGAACTAGTAAGTAATTATGTTTTACAATTATTATGATATTATTTTACTAATATTAATTGTTTTCAAACATAGACCACTCTTCATGATGAAAATACAACAGATTTGCCATCACCATATCTGCAGACCAATTAAATCGATCAAAATCGATTTTTTTCTCTATCAACCAACTTTTTAACTGTTCTTTTTTCCACTGAGAGGTTGGTTGATGTTCAGTCTAAAAAATAGTAATTATAATAACGGAATTATGAATAAAATTTGATGCATTTGTTATATATGTGTAACTTATAAATTCGTTTACCTGAACAGAGTGGTACGATGCATTATCCATTATAATAACACTTGGTTTCTTCGAATTTAGTATTAGCTTCTCTTTAAACCACTTTGTAAATACTGTACCAGTCATCTCCGAGTGGTAGTCGGTTCCATCCCCAAGATTCTGCTTTTTTTTTCTTTTTTGTATCTTATAAACATTGATGCACCTTCAACAAAACCAAGAAAAATATACATATATATATCTGTTATATTGTTAATATATATATCTGTTGATTGTTAAAAATATACTTAAGTTCATAAAATATATCTTAGGACTTACGTTGTTCACACGACTGATAAATTATCGTACGAATCTCAGCTTTGACATCATCACACACATGCCTTTTTTTGATCTGGTGAGGTCGTTGTTTCCCTGGAGTAAGTAGAATATCATCATTCTTAGCCACATCAACATACTTCATAACAGACGACCGGCTAATATTCAAAGCTGCTGCGACTCGTTTTCTACAGTATAAAAATTATTATGACGATTAATTCGAATCATTATGATGTCATAAAAAAAATGAAGTAGACTCTAAAATATAATATTAAAGAGTGGTTATGACATTCCAGTACAAATCAAAAGTAATGGATATATCTTGTATTCTGTTGCTAAAAAAATGCTCATTACATTTGAAGAAAGGACTTGATTTTGATAGCAAGAAACTCCACGGTTGATCTGCTGAACTCATCTTTGTGAGTTCTGGAGCAATCATGACCGAGACTCTGGTTGGAGTTCAGTGAGACTTTAGAAGGCTTGAAATTCACTGATATATTGTTAAAAATACCTCTTCTTACTTTGTATAGTCTTTCATCATCGTATTGAGAATATATTATTAGTAATTACTTAATTAATCAATACTTTAATGATATACAAAATCGACAAATTATTTTTTTCTAGGAATCATACTGTAAGCTGTTACATTAAAAGGTAGCAATCACGCTCCAGTTGAAATAGAAGAAAAAATTTAAGTTTTTTATTAAATTTCTAATTAGATCCGCATTACGTCTTAAGAAAGAACCTGATTTGATAGTAGGTAAGCCTGGTAGAAAAATTAAAGTTAAGTAATTAATTATTAAGTAATTGATGTAATTTATTCGAGTTGTATATTCCATCATTGGCACTGAATTTTCTACGTGGCCGTCATTTTAAAATGATTTTTAAAATATTCCTTCTTTTAATTGAAATTTGTCATCATCAAACTATTCTAATGATTGATTGAGATTGCCTCATTGTATCCTACATTTCATTTACATAACTTGATTGCAGGGAATTATAAAGTCTTTGTTAGTCTTTTCTTCCTCAAAAAATTTCTAAACAGAATAAATTGCATGCTGAAATTGGCGATTAAATGGAGATCCTCTTTTATCTTTAAAGTCCTTCGACCAATCTTTTAGATTTCTATTTATTTGTGGAACCGAAATACCATTCAATTCACTGTCAGATACGTCAGACGAAATATCACTCATGAAAAACACTGAATTTGCTACTAAATAATTCTGAAACGAACACGTCGAAGACTCAGATGAAACTAGAATTTAAAAAAAGGTAGAAGCTGTCTTGTAAGATCATGAAAATTTTAAACTATACTCGATTTTGGAGGGAAAAAGTAAAAAAATCCGAAGTGAGAAAAACGGACCTAATAATGGATATTTAAAAGTGCTTTTTGCGTTCCTGTCGTTACACGTTCTCATGGTTAATCCTAGAAATTTTATTGCTCAGACAAACGCTGCTTTTAATAAGTAGATATTTATACATAAAGTATTTCTCTAACTTAAAGCTTTTAAGAAGAAAAATTTATCATCGTTTTATCAACAAAAAATTGTTATTCGTTTAATCCTTACAATTAGAAATAAGATTTCAAGACATCTCGACTGGAACTTTGAGAACTTCAATTGAAGATTTTTTTACTTGAAACTAATAAAATGTCTTACCTTCGGAGAACAGTTGATGATATTCAGAGATATTTCTAATATAATAATCATCCACGTTCCTCTAATTCTGCATGACAATCCAGTAGTAAAACCATCATTGTGGCAATTGCTGCACGGGTCGTACTGTAATAAATGTAGCTCCACTACTTACATATTACTACCTGAATGTATAGCATCCAGACAGGTTACACTGTAATAAAGATTATCGTTTTGTTTTTTTAAATAATATAACTAAGTAATTCTCTTCTTTTTTTTGCTGGCGATTTTCTTCTTTTTTTCGTGAGATGGATAAACTTAAAGAAGTATTTTACTTCAGTAAGGCGACTTAAAACTCTTCCAAAAGAGTAATGAAGCTCCAGTTAAAATCGAAAGAAACGGATAATTTTGTACTTCATTTCTAATGAGATTCTCATAACAAGAAGTACTTGATTATAATAGTAAAAAAACCAGAGGATTTCGAACAAAACAAATTATATAATTTCTGCAACAATTGCAACCCAGACTCTGGTTGGAGTTCAGTGAGTCTTTAGTAGGATTTAAATTCATTAATATTGCTAAAAGAATATTTATTGTTCTTCTATAAAATTTTTTGTCATTGTATTGAGGACATCTTATTGGACATAACTTCATTAATTCAGAGTTTATAGAAAAATGATGAGTTTATTATAATCATGAGGGAAATGGACAAAGTATGTACTCAGGGAAGTGGACTCTCAACTATAACATTAAGGGTGGGAATGACATTCTAGTTAAGATTAAAAGTAACAGATATATCAAGAGAATTAATCATAAAAATGTAGCAAAAATTTTATTATATCTGGTAATGTGAATACATTATTTTTTGAAATGTCTTTATTCCATGTAACTTTTGACGAAAAATCTCCTACAATTTGAAATTTGATTAGAAAATTTGCGCTGGCGTAATAATATTATTACGCTAGAACTACTTCCCCCGCGCATGCACTGAAGTCTTTTGGGAGTATAACCTCCAAGTCTACTCTTTTAGTGTTTCGACTATATAATATGTATTCATAATTACCCTTAAATTCACTTGATTGTTCATTTTTTTTATGTAAAATTTTTGTTGACTTTCTTCTTCCACTCCACTACATTTTTCTTCTCAAATTTGCCTTTCCATCGACTTTGGTGAGAATTCATGTTTTTTTTTAATTTCATGTATCTCCTTTCAATTGACATGTAAACGTAAAATAAAAAGCGCTGTTGCTACGTTATTTTTTCTGATTACTTCCGTTCAAAATACGCAAGTCATTTCATTACTTTTTTTATTTCAATAACGATTATTTATAAATTTTTTTGATCAATATACTTTTATTATTTAAAATTATGATTTTTCATATTCTCAAATTTATTAATAGAAATGTCTGTTTCCAGATTATTTCATGTTTCTATGAACCATAATTCTTATATATATATATATATATATATATATATTAGTTTTTGACAGAATCGATACTAAATTACTGCTAATGATACTTAAAATACATATAATAGTAATTTTGGAAACACTTTTGGCAGACACGGAGTTTTTATGCTGAACATTTGAAATATTTACGCTAAATACTTTTAGTAAATACGAATGTAACTTTATTTATATTTTATGTGAATACTATATTTTTATTACCAAGGCAGATTGACGATAATCAGCGAAAATAAGTTATTGTACATTAAGCAAATAAAAGAATGTCGAATGCAAGCGAAGTGAAAAAAGATCAACAATGATGCACTCTGCCCGACCTCAATTAAGACACAGAAGACAACGGCTCTATTCTCTAGTGCCGCATAGAAAAAGGTCTAAGGTCACCAAGACCGTAGTGGGTATATTGAAATATTTAAATTTCTCCATATGAGGATTTTTGATAATAGGAAGAGAGATGATATATATTTATTTTAATATTAAATTTATTTCAAGCGATACCATACACACTCTTATCTTAGAGGCACTGGTTACTTCCCAGTAAGTCTAGCGTAATTCACCGAATGACCATTGAGGGACTCTATGTATTTCCAGGTCCCACATAAGGTATCATATCACCTTCGTCAAAGTATTCAAAGATATAAATTAGACATACATATTTTTGATAATAACAACTACATGGTTCGCGATTAAAAAGAGATATCACTGGGATAAAAGACTAGTTGTTGAGTATTTTAATCATTAATAAAACGAAAAACATTTCTTCTATTTCTGAAAGTAAGATTATTGTGTTCGTGTCTAAATCGCAACATCTACTAGATCACATCATCGAAGGGGGCATCCAGTCTGACACTAGGACGCAGTCCAACGTTCATAAATAATAGAGCGATCACGAGAGCAAAGGTCAATAGCTGCCGACAAGGATGAGGTGACCTTTAGAGACGGACAAAGTTGCCGATGTTAGAAACGCTCAGCGACCATTTGACGTTCATTATCTCCACGGTGTAACTGAGCAAGATAGTTCTCATGTCAAGCGGACGCGTAACAACGTTCCGGGGACATATTCAGTTCTTTACAACCCATACACATGTCTGGACGTAATGGTGAACGGCACTGGTGGTAATCACGACGTGGTTCATGACAGTTGAGACAACGATCCCTCGTCAATTCTCACCGTATGTATTGTTCCTGAAAGTATATTGATGAGGTATTTATAGGTATCAGTGCTGGTTTCATCGCTGTCTCATCCGTGTCCAAGCAGTTATACCAAGTATAGACGTAAGGAGAGTTAAGTTCACCAAAATCCAGTTGCACCCAGTAATCAGCCTTAGTTGCCCATAGAATCAAATGCTGACAATCTGCAAGCAAACGATAGACATATCTATTCTCTTAGCGGCAGGTTATGCTAGCAAAACCATAGACTTCTGTGACCGCATCTACGGGCAATATGCATGCATGAGCTGCTCAAAAAATGTTGCAGACATCTTGTCAACTTTCCGAGCTTGTGTATTAGCGGCAATATTTGATCTGTAAAATGCAAGCATTATCTGCGCAACAAACCATGCTACAATCATGCATGCGATTTATGCCAGCGTACTGCCAGTACAAAGTGTTGGTATGTTGATACCATATAAATATAATAAAAACTTGGCTAGCTTGTGCTCACATTTATCTACCATGAAATCTGGTATCTGGCATCTGGACAGGATTCTGGTCCCCGACGGTCTAGATCTTGGTTAGCGCTAGCAAGTTGTTATGCAAAAAGAGTAACTTCCCGGAGAAAATTACTTTTTCTGCCGGTGAAGTCATGGTGATTGGCGCCCTCAGGGGGAGGAGATGGGGGTTCTGCAGTGAGAGAAAGGTGGAACGGAAGTATGCTCCACCTCGGTATGGCTGTCTTGGGTTTTAGTGAGACTTCATCCTCAGTCTCTGAAGCGTCTGATATTAAAAAGTCAGAGTCTGACTCCTCCTCTATCCACGGTGGAGAATGAGTGTACCGCACCTGTGATGCGAGCGCCACCTGCGTTAGTTGTTGTAGCTCTGAGTACATTTCGCATCACAGAATATGCAGGCGCCTGGCATAGCCGTTGGTCTGTGGCTCACATCGTTCCCAACACTGCATTAAATCCCTCCTGAGCTCCTCTGTCCACCTGTGACGCCGAAAGGGTGGTCCGTGGTCGGTATCTGAATTGGAACGCATCGTTAGGCCCCTTTCAAATATTATATTATTCTTATGTGTTATATTATTATTATTTATATTTTAACAAGAATATTGTAGAATATGACCTTCATAAATGTCCATATCCGAATCGTTCTCTTTCAATCGATTCTCGCTTCTGGGTTTTTTTTTGTCAGCTGATCTTTTCCTCTCTTTGGCAGATTTTAGACCAGCACTGATGTATTCCTGAAGCTCTTTTCTAGTAATTTATCTGAAACGATTCCTGTATGATAAACCAGCTAAAAGGAATAAATATTTTAATTATTTTCAAATATATTTTTTTTTTTTTTAATCAAAATAAAATTTTTTATTCTATTCCATTAACTTACCGTAAAATGCACGATACAGCCGCCTTTTGTCCACTGCATTTTCCAATTGTTTTACACCATTCTTTTTGATTCCGGTCCATGTGAGATTTTCTGCCAAGGCTGGATCGATGGCTTCGGAAAGCATAAGATTGATGCTTTCATTTGGAGATTATCCTCCCAGGTTAATAGTTTACCTGTAATAAAATGTAATCGTGTAATAAATGGGAATATTATTAGTTGATTTAGTCTTATAAATTAGCATACGTACAATTTTTCGTTATTCCGCTTTATCCGTTGTATTGTTGAATATCTTTCACTCCTCAATATTTTTCAAGGGAAAGGCGGCAGGTAATAGCGACAAATCTTCCGGTGGTTCCATTTCAGCTTTCGTTTTTATTATTTCTTCTTTCGAACTTTGCACCGTCTCGGTCGTCATGTCTAGTTGCTTATATTTCATCCTGACAAGATAATACGAAATAAAATAAAAAAATTTAATTCTATTTTGTCTTTAACATCAATCATTTTCGCTTCACGGTTTTATATACCTTGCACGTTTTATTAATTCTGCTAAATCTTGATCGATTACATGGGATTGAGTAAGTGGTAGTGAAATTTCAATCTTAATTAGCTCCTCTCCATGACTAGTTTGTGATTGTAGTGATATTACAGTAACCCTTGCCTCTTCACTTTCTTCTACACAGTTTAATTTATCAAATATTCAGTAATAAATACTGAAATTTCCGGTAAATATATGGACGACTGTATCTATCAGTAGCGGCTACTGAAGTTCTACAGTGAACTTAAGAGGATAAAAATCATTCACTAAACAGTAGATTTTACATAGCAATCAGTACATTTTATAGAAAATTAACAATAATTTTCAATGATATTATTTAGATATTATATAGATAGGAGTCACTCATTTTATGTAGTATAATATAACATTCACAGTAGAAACTCCATAAATTTTACTGCATCATTATACATAAGTGGACATATTTGTACAGTAGAATTTATAGAAACTTTACCGTTAATATTACCTTATATACTATATTGGTCATATATATATATATATATATATACAATAATAGATAATAATACTCTTTTAGTTTGAACAAACAGAATTATTTATTTAAGAATTTATATGAATATAAAACATAGCGAGTCATTACAAAAATTTTATCAATTTTATCAACTAATAAACATAATTCAGTACATAGTATTTTAGAAAATAATACAACAGATAATGTAGTATCTTTGGTAACTTCATACCCATAAAAATGATCATCAAAACGCATAGACTTTAGTTTATAGACCAAAAAGTATAGTTCCAAATCATGAAGGTATACATTTTTTATTAGTCCAAAGACTGGTAAAACACCATTTTCGACTAGAATCACAGAATCTACTGTATACATAGTTCCTGAAATTACCACCCAAGAGACTTCTGAAATGGCATCTTTGAACACAATGTTCTTAAAATAATTTTCATAAACAGCAAAATTAATGGGTTTTTGTGGTCCTATTTTGATTTGATTTGACAAATTAAAATGATTAATAAAAGCACAATTTCTAAGTTGATTTTTGATACTTAGTATATGAATAATGTTGATTTTGTTACATGACACATTGGAAGTCATTTTACTATCTCTATGTTTAGATTCGTATTTCATTGATGAGTAATTGTTAGGAGGACCTAAAATAAGAATTCTTATAAAATAATGGATCAAATTATGGAGTTTTGGAGGTAAATCTACAGGAAACAAATTAAGATAAGTTTGATGATGTTGAATTCAAAAATTACGTAAAATAAGAAGATCATTCAAAGTAATTACTGGTGATGTAAGTAAGTGAATAATTTTTCTCAACATAATATACAAATGCCATACTACACCATCTCGAGGTACTAAATCTCCTACAAGAAACCCAAATATCCGTGTGAAACAAATTGATTCAGTTGCTGTCATTTTTAGGTAAACAACATGAGCTGATTCTAAAGTAACTAAAGGAGGCTTATTCGATGAGTTTAGTCTGCCATAATTAAATACTCTTATTCGAAAATTAAGAGTGTCAATTGTGAAAAATTTTTTTTCAAAAATTAAATAATTTATGATTTCAGTCATAACATACGGGCACATTCCTTCATGAAAATCATGCATGAGATCTACAGACATGTTATAAAATATATTGAAGTTTTCCAAACGATTCCAAACCGTTTCTTCTTTTATTCCAGTTTGTTTGTATCATTAAGCTGTAAATCTGTTGCATAATTTTCTGGGTTTCTTAATAAAACGTTATCTTCTATGCATAGACGCCGACAAATTTCTTTAGAAGCTTTACACATTCTACAGTAATAAGTGCTATTCAAACTTTCGACAAATCCTAAAATACTGTTAAGACTAAGGTTATCTCCAAGAAGAGAAACACATTGAAAAAATACAGTCTCTACTCCAATTTCAGTTGTAATAGAAATTCCAGTGTTGCATAAATAATTCAACTCATTGATTAAAACATCATAAACTGCAGCATTACCAAACTGCTTTCGATCATCAGAATAAAATAATAATGCTAAAAAGATACTCTGAACTAACGAAGAGTATTTTGGAGGCATGCATGCAATAGATACATATACTGCTCCTAGTTGGTTAAAACCTGAATGAGGACCTATCGGATTTCCTGTTTCAAAATCATCAAAATACACAAGCAGAGGCAAATAAAATTTACCACGAAATTTTGATAATAAAGATTTCCACAATCTACCTTGAATAATATTTCGAAAAAAAACTTGGTCATTTTGAAGTTCATTTACATAGTCTTTGATATCTTTCAATAGTCCTAGAATTTCTAATACATATTTTAAGGTATTTCTTAAAGGTACGCATTTTCCTGTAACATTGACAACTTTATCAACAATTTGTCCCTTTAGGGTTTTGGCAATTTTTGCTTGTCCAATAACGTAATGTTCAGGAGGACAATAACTCGTATACTTTTCTAAAAATTTGAATCTTTTATGTTCTGTATTTAAATAGTGAAAAGGATCAATAACATCATCTAATATAGTATCAATTTGACTCAAAATTCTTGTTTTATTATTGTCATTGACGAAAACTCATTCTTTATGCAATTTCAATTTAATATTTGGAATGAGACAATCACTTATTAGTGATGAAAGATTTGTTATTACTGCCTGCACTGTCTTTCTGGATATTAGAGGATCATTATACATCTTTAAAAGGAAAGAAATTATTTCGGACTGTAAACAGGGGTGAGTGTCATTGTTCGGGGAAACTAAAAATTCATGAATATTCTTTTGTGAAATTTCATCTAAAGATAAAGTTGTGTCGTCTGTTGGGGAATCTAATGATTCATTAGAGCTTTCAATCATCAATTCACTATCAACATTTGTTTGATTAATATTGTTACTAATATTGCAATTTGTATGACATTTATTTAAGTGTTTTCTAAACGAATTTGATGTACTATAAAACCTACAGCAAGTATCATTGATACATTGATATAATGAATTTTCTATCAACAAATGATCATGTCTCAAATGTAAAATTAAATGATTCGTTTCTTTAAAAGTTAAGAAACATTTAAAACACTTCATTTAAAAAATTGAATTGAATAATTGAATGTTTCCAAGTTTATTTATAATGTTAGAAAACAATGTGACAGATAAGATCAATTTTATATTAGATAATATTTAACAAAAATGGAAATGATTAAAGAGTAGTATCACGCTGGTTTTCTAAAGTAAGGTCTGTAATACGAGTATTTACAGAAGTAAAAATGTGATCACCGACACTCATTTCATACACATATTTTTCTATGAAAGTCCACGCATGAACACAACCAGTTTGATATGAAGCATCAAGTGCAAAAATACTTTTAGAGCATGCGTCGATTGCTTTTTCAGAAGTACAAAGTTCGTATGTTATTTTATTTATTTCAATATAAGAGCTCACCAAGTTATCGAGTTTTCCTATAAAGATTGGAAAAGGCTGGTTCGTAAATTTGTTTGATTCTATTATCTTCATTCGATTCTCCTGAGCTGTTGATAATTCTTCCAACTTCTGTAAAGAAAGAAATGATTCAAATCTACATGTATACATATATTGTATTATATAAGCAGTATAATACATATAAACTATCTTATGTTAATTAACATTTATAGTTTTTAACAAAATTGAAATAAAATTAGACTTTGATGAAATCCTCATCTCGACGTGAATGCAGAATAATGTTTTTGCTTCCAGCTTTGATAGTTTGTGACTATTAGAACCTCCTGTATGCGTAACATGTAATAATAATGGTAAAATCATAAAAGCCAGGATATTAACATTACCTGTAATTATAAAAAAATTAATATCATTGAATTCTTTAATATAATGAATAAAAGTATGCAATACTTCAATAAATTTATCCTGACTATATTCACCGTTATTTATCAACTGTAAATTCTGACAAAGAAGTTCTTGGATAGTATTATTCGTTGATCTTCGAGCAACCTTGATCAATCGGTTAGAAACATTTGACCAATTTGTTAGAAAATTATCATTGAAGCGATCAAATTTAGCATTAAAATCAGATTCCAGTAAGGTGTAACCATCCACTAATTGAAGACACCGATAATTGTTATAATAATCATCAATAGTTTCTAAAGGATGTTTCAATCTTAGATCTCGTGACTCATTCCATTTTTTTACAACTTCATCCCAAGGACTATTATTATGTTTTAACCAAAGTATATTGGATTCATTACTAATATTAGTTTTTGCTTCTTTAGCTAATTTGTTAAGCAAAAAAACAAATTAATTTTTCAATGAATTTAAAATATCATTTAATTA
Source organism: Chelonus formosanus (assembly GCA_028641665.1). Classification (NCBI taxonomy): domain Eukaryota; kingdom Metazoa; phylum Arthropoda; class Insecta; order Hymenoptera; family Braconidae; genus Chelonus; species Chelonus formosanus. Next base: position 7,900,448 of record CM054002.1, read on the forward strand.
ATTCGTACCTTTTTGAGAACCTGTTTTCGGCAATACTCCAATTTTTCTCCAAAATTTTCTTTGGTTAATAAATTTATCATATAAAGTCCCACCAATTTTTAATAAAGCACCAGGTTTTGGTCGGTATCGTCTAAACCATGTAGAATAGTTCTGTTCTGGAAAGAGTGAAACAATATCTGTTGCCCACGAGTCATATGTTGAACTCGGTATACTACAAAAAAGAACGTTTTTTACAATATATCATTATACATGTGGAGTACGAAAAAATTGAATCTCAGATAATAATAATTGATAACAATCAATTTCCGACGTGACAGTAATCCCTACAGGTAAAGGATCTTTATAGCTCTAAAGCAATTGAAAGACTCATCGGAATGTGTAATATTTATGCATAGTACATCATGATTTGGCAACTTAGAGTTTACTATAGAACAAGGTCTCATAAAAATGGTTACATCCTCAGTTTAGATGAGCTCTACTCCACTTACAACTTCATACATCAATCTCAGTCTGTAATAGATATTGAAACGAGCAATTATTGTGTTACTTTGAGTATCTCTCAGTTCATATTTCGTAAAAAATTAATATTGTTATAATTGTTTGCACATCCCCTCCAAGGATTGCTTTTCAAATATATATGTGAGTTAAGATATTTTTATCAATACCTATAATAATACATATTGGGCCCAAAATTAAGGTTTGAAGGTTAATTTAACGATTTCCATAGAGCTACTTTCGTAGCTTAGAATAAGTTCTCAACTCTGCATATTTTTGTTTTTACGACTATTATTACTCTTTAAGGATCTTACAACAAAAGATTTTTAGGTCCGAGTTCAGAACATTTCGAGTATTATTAAAAAAAGTTTTTGTGTAGGCACACATAATACGACAACAGTCATAAATTTATTTGCATTTGTTCAAAATACTTTGTTACGTGGAAAAAAATGCTGCAAACCGTTGTCTTAATAAGTATTTAAGCGACAATAAGTTTTAATGAATCATATGTTATTCTACTTTACTGATCCTCTTATTAATATTTTCGTTGTCGCTTGTTTAGTTCACTTATGTTCGATTATGCGTTACAATTAACTTGAGATTCATCACTGCAAAATACTTATCAAAGACTTCCATCTTAATATAAATTTTTCACATGATTGTTTTTAAGAAATACATGGCTTCAATGTCATTTCAATGTCGAAGCCAATATCTTTAGTTCGAACTGTGCATCGTATACGTGTTAAAGAAAATCTTCAATTGATTAATCCATCATCTCGAGGTGACTTAGAATTACCAACTGAGTTCAAATGTACACACAATGGAGAGTCATTCTTACTTCATGATAGCGGTGGATCAAAAAGAAGATTTTTGGTGTTCACAACACTCAAAAATTTAAATTTTTTAAGTAAATGTGATCAATGGCTTAGTGATGGCACATTCAAAAGTGTACCGAGTATTTTTATGCAATTATATACCATTCACGGTTTCATGAATGGTAAATCAGTGCCACCTGATAAAACAAAATCTACTTATATAAAATTTTTGAAAGTGTTACGTCAAAGTTTGCCAAATTTTTCACCCAAGCGTATTGTAGTCGATTTTGAAGAAGCATTCATTGAAGCTTTTAAAGAAATATATTCAGAAGTAAAAATATCTGGGTGTAATTTCCATTTTAATCAATGCATTTGGCGTCACATTCAGTTATGTGGGCTCCAAAAATTATACAACACAGATAACGTTTACTTTCAACATACGCTTACTTATGGCATTACCATTTCTTCCCACTGATGATGTGATATGTGGTTACGAGTTAATTGTAGGTAGTGACTATTATGATCGCTATAGTGATGAATTAAATACATTACTCGAGTATTTCGAGATAACGTGGATTGGTAAGGCACGTCACAATAGAAGAAAACGCGATAAGCCAAGGTTCAATATTAAGATGTGGAATTGTTATAAAGCCGTTTGTAATGATTATATTAGATCAAATAATTTAATAGAAGGATGGCATAATGGGTTTAACCGCCGTGTTGCTGTTTGTCATGCATCTATTGGACAGTTTCTGAATGCAATAAAAGATGAACAGTGCAAAACTGAAATGTTAATTGCTCAAAGAAATTCAGGATTAAATGTCTCAACATCTCGTCGTAAAGCCGATCGTCACTATGATAATCGATTAAAAAGAATTGTTATGAATTACAATTCTGAATATAAACTAGAATACTTGAAAAATATTGCAAAAATACTATCAATGTAAGGCTGGAATTAAGAGAAATTTTTATATTATTCTGTTATGAAAAATATAATTGATGTTATTTATATGTTTTTATGTAAAATTGAAGAAAATGTTCATTAACTAAAACTTGTAAAAATATGAATATTGTCATCTGTAACAGCATAAGAAATAATGTTATGATTACGTTAATTTATGAAGTAAATCAAAATAATACAAGGTTGAAAAATGTGATGTTACAATGTGATGTTAGTACAAAAGAAAGTGAATATTTTTTTAAAGATTCGACTGAAGAAAATGTTTATTATGTAAAAATTTAAGATAACATGAGTAGTATGTAGTCTTTAATGTTACTATTTTTATAAAATCGACAAACGAACATATTAACCAAAAAAACATGTGATACTATAAATATTGTTACCAAATCTAAGAAAAATACAATAAATAGAAGAATTCATGTAATTTACATAAAATCTTTTCATTTTATTAGTACGTAGAGACTGAAGAATTTTTTTAAGATATTCTGTCAATGGGATAATTTGTCTGAAGTTATTTGGTCTCAGGGATATTTTGTTCGGAGATATTATGTCCGGGATATTTTGTCGGGGATATTTTGTCCAGGTATTAAAACGCACCGAATCGCCTCAAATGCGTCATTGTGCTTGGAGAACATTTTCTCTGAGCACTTCCAGGCAATGGTGACAACTCCTGCTCTGCATAAAATATTACTTACTCTTCGATATTAGAGGTTCCTATTAGTGAAATAGCCATATCTTGAAGCTTTACAAGAGTTATATACAAGAGTTATACAAGAGTTATTACTGCTGTTTCTATTCCACTTGCAACTATTCTTGATTCGCCTTCCAAGTCGAAATTCTGAACATATCTGAACAAAAATATTCAATTTATGTGAATTGGATATTTATTTCGTTAAATAAATAAAAAATCAACAAATACCCAATAACCGCATTTCCCCTAAGATCCATAGGGTGCTTTCCATTTAGGAACACAACGAGACACAGTGTAACACAGTGTCTAATACGGTGTTCCATTTAGATACACAAGCAATGGCCTAATGAGTCTAGAAAAAAACACTGCGTTCACATATTGTAACACAGTGCCTCGTTGTGTTCTTAAATGGAAAGCACCCATAGTTTTCAAGCCAATCTATGTCTGAACTTCTCCGCTAATTCTAAAAGGTAAGATTTGACGTGCTTCGTTCGATGCTCTTGGAGTTCTTATTTTATTGACTCATTTACACTCTAGATACTAGTCTACTTTATGTAGTTAAGATGTGTTTCTATAATCTATTTCATTGTATTCAAATTTAAAATAAAAAAAATTCTACGATGTTTCTAATTTTTTTCATAAAAAAGTCAAATAAAAATCAGACATTTTTCAGATTTTTTCCAAATAAAGTTCAGAACTTTTTTCATGAAAAAGTCAGACTTTTTTTAAGATGTATGTTAGAGAAAAAATATTTGGAAATGTTCCAATTGTCAAACTTGTTCCACAATAATAACAGGCGTTTTTCAGAGTTATTTTAGATAATTTTCAGAGTTTTCAGTGAGCATTTTCCATTTAGAAAAAAAAGTCGACATAGTGCAACACAGTGTCGACCATACTATCGCAAAAACTTAATAACTAAAGTTTGGCAACTTCAATACTTTTATTGGCAACACTACTTTTCAAAAGGACCAGTAAATTAATTACTATTTATTATCATTTTCATAAACTATTTTTATTATTTCAATACAAAATATTTTTATAACCAACACGAATTATAGAAGATATAACCGAAAAATAGAGATACCTATCTCTATTCTCTGATACAACAAGAATTGAGAGTCTATTTTTTTTCTTCTATAGGAAGTATAGTAACTTTTATAAACTGCCCTCTATCGAAACTCAATGAAAGTAAGTGTTCTATTTGTAAAAATTAGTCGACACAATGTTTTACGTTTTCTGAATGGAAAACACTTAGAGTAATCACAGGGTTTTCAGGAATTGTCAAAGATAGCTCAGAAATACTTCAGGAAATCGTCAAAGTTTTTTCAGAGTTAAGTCAGAGTTTTTCCAGAGCTTTGCCAGAAAATTATTTCCATACGGGTTTTAACACAACTGAGAGCTACAAAATGAATTACATTGTCAATTGAATACATTTGTAATTTAACAAGTTATTTTTCTTACACTTCTACCTCATTAATATCAGATGATTAGAGACACAGTCTTTCGAGTCACTTTTTTCTAATCTTATACGTAAGTTTTAGCGATTATATTTATTTGTCAACAAATATCATCTTTCATCATTTTTCAAAAATGTTTAATGCTGTTGAACAACAAGAAGTAAGTAACCTATAATGATAAATATATAACATCTTATTTGAGAAATAAACATCATAATAACATATGCAAATAATTGAAGTACATAACACTCTTTACTCTATGTTTAACAATCAACACATGGCTATGATTTTCTAGAATATCATAAACAATAATAGAATAATTAACGAATAATAGTGAATATAGTAATTCTTATGTAATTTATGAACACCATAAGTGTGTGTAAGAAAAAATGAATGAAATCATTCTCCATCTCTGGTTAAACATTCCGATAAAATCTTCTGATAAAAAAGAATTTTATAAGATTGAATCGAAAAAATGCATCAGAAATACCACTTGTTACAGAAAAATTTATGGGAAAATACATATGAATTTTCTTATAGATTCTTATAAAGGGTCTAGCCGGATAAGTATAACGAGTCGGCCCTCAATTGGGAACCTACATTGAAACTTATGGTTTGAAATCGACTTAATGTACAAACACAATTTACGTACATTTCGCGACCAGCTCCTGTTTTGTCCTTGAGATATGGAAAAAAAACCATACGCAGGACTATTATTCAAAGTAATATATTTCAAAAACTAATGAGGCTAGAGAAGTGTAACCAACGCGAACCTTTTGGTTTTATTGCAGAGTACATTATATATTTTTTTTTAATTTTTATGAATTTTTTAAAATAAAATATATAAAAAAAAAAATCATCATTTTTTTTCATGTTCTTTAAGACTTACAATCACGAAAATAATATATGTTATGCTACTTTATGTGTACTATTACTCATAAAAATTACGTGAAAAAAAAATTGGTGCAACACTTCGAAACAAAATAAAATGTGATTCGCGCCTTGTAATGTATGGATATAACGTACGCGGTCACAATGGTAAACAAATAAGTTCGTAGAATCTGATTCAACTTTTATGGTGGCTCGGAACTTCGTGACGAATACGTCGTTTCGTCATTTGTTTTGCTCTAAAAGTTTGTGACTTGGATTGCGGTGTTTTGTTATTAGTAACTGTTAAACCAAATTATTCTCATTATAATTATCGAGTAATAATCTCCAACAAGTGTAAAAACTGTAACAAGTATCTTCGTAAGATAGCTGGTTATAAAAAAGTTATTGAAACTGACAAATAAGCTAAAGTGTTCAGTGATTGTATGAATAAAACAGTAACGGTCAATGATGTATTCTGTAACAAATGTTGACTTATCCCATATATTTACAGAAAAACTTATAGTTCTAAATGTACAGCATCTGACAAGGTGTCTCTAAGCATGGAAGTATGTGATAAAGCATCATCGACTACAGGAATGCTGGAAGAAACTTATGTCAACTCTGAAGATTCTGATATCAGTAGTGACAGTAATATAAGTAATATTTCATATCAGTACCATTCGAGTGATGATTATATTGAAATTCCATTTCAACGTTCTGTCATTCAAGCTTTAATTATATTTTTCTTTAAACTTAAGACCGGAAACTCAAAGCAAATAATCGCGAGTACTTTCGGTTTACCTTACCACCAACAAGTCTCAGAATTTGTCACACAAATAGTAACAGGTTTTGAAAAATACATTTTACCGTACTTCTTTGGATATAACGCTGTTTCTTGACATCAACTTATAGAGAACACCTGTGAGACTGCAAAAAAATTATTGAATGTTGGTGAAAATCAGCTTATATTGATTGTAGATGGTACGTACATACGCCACCAGAAAAGTAAAAATAACTATTATCAAAAGAAATCTTACTCAGGACAAAAAAAGACACATCTTTGTAAACCTTTAACAATATGTACCACAAATGGTTTCATCGTTGATTTTTCTGGACCACTTATGGTACTCTATATGATGCTGCAATTATGAAAATTATTTCAGAGGATCCTTCGGGCTTGATAAAACTTCTGTTACCTCATGATATATTTATTGTAGACCGCAGATTTAGAGATGTCTCAGAATTTTTGAATCAGAAGGGTTTTAACGTTCTGATGCCAGCTTTCAAAGGTAATAAACCTCAACTAAGTACTGCAGGAGTTGATGTATCGAAAAAAATAACGAAAATCAGGTGGGTGGTAGAAGCTGTCCACGGGGACATTGCTCAAAAATACAAACTTTTACATCATTCTCTTGATAATAAAATGTTGCCGAAGTTGGAACTGATATGTAAAATTATTGGTTTACAGCACAACACTTATGATAAAAGACTTGGTTCAGATCGTAGATTGAATGATATTATAGTACAATATATAAATAGTAGAATGGACGTAGAAAATACTTTGAGTTAAGAAGTGCTAAGTCAGCATTGGAACAAAAAAAGAACTATGCTTAAACCTTTGACAGCAACTGAACTGCTGGATTTTTCACGTTTAACTGAAGATCAACTCAAGATTTTATTCACAGGCTCGTATCAATTTTCACAGGCTCTATCTTACTTGGCCGAAATAATGGATGATCAAAATTATCTTCGAGTACAATATATAAAATCAGCACCTCATATTATTAAAGCAGAAGTGAAATCAAGACATATAAATAGCAAAGTCTATCGTATTTATATTCATTATATTTCCGATGGTAATGATTACAACAGTATGCTTCGTTATTGCTGTGATTGCCCCAATAGCAACCGTACAGTGGGATGCTGTTCTCATACAGCAGTTATCATTTATTATTTGTCATATGGACCATATTTGTCGAAAATTTTGCATCCAGCTGAGGTCCTAACAAAATTATTTGAAATCCAAAGTATTCCAGCAATAAATTGCAACGGCGACGATGATTAATATTTTTTGTTTCTTGTATTTTAATAAACACGAAAAGAAATAAAAGTTATGATAATAATAAATATTGAACACTGATTGTTTCTTCTTCTCATTTTGAACAATTAGTCCAATTGACAATAAGAACTGCCTCTGATACAAATTGAAGCAAACTTTTCGAAAAATAAAGTGTCATGTGGTGTGGACTATAAAATACGACAGTATACTATAAGGCTTCAATCACATTTTATTTTGTTTCGAAGTGTTGCACCAATTTTTTTTTCACGTAATTTTTATGAGTAATAGTACACATAAAGTAGCATAACATATATTATTTTCGTGATTGTAAGTCTTAAAGAACATGAAAAAAAAATGATGATTTTTTTTTTTATATATTTTATTTTAAAAAATTCATAAAAATTAAAAAAAAATATATAATGTACTCTGCAATAAAACCAAAAGGTTCGCGTTGGTTACACTTCTCTAGCCTCATTAGTTTTTGAAATATATTACTTTGAATAATAGTCCTGCGTATGGTTTTTTTTCCATATCTCAAGGACAAAACAGGAGCTGGTCGCGAAATGTACGTAAATTGTGTTTGTACATTAAGTCGATTTCAAACCATAAGTTTCAATGTAGGTTCCCAATTGAGGGCCGACTCGTTATACTTATCCGGCTAGACCCTTTATAAGAATCTATAAGAAAATTCATATGTATTTTCCCATAAATTTTTCTGTAACAAGTGGTATTTCTGATGCATTTTTTCGATTCAATCTTATAACTTTATAAGAATCTATGGGAGAATTCATAAATATTTTTCTATAAATTCTTATAAAACAAGTGAGATTTCTGATGAAATTTTCCGATTCAATCTTATAACTGTATGAGAATCTATAAGAAACTTTTGTATCGTTATTTATGGAAATATATAGAAAAACATTGAAAATATTCGAATCGTTTTGTATAAAAATTTATAAGAAAAGTTTGTATCGTTTTTTACTGGAATCTCTTTTCGTACCACAAGAAAATTAGTTTAAACACAAGGAATTTTTAAACCGCTCTAGATAATTTTCATTTCCACGGATTTGTTGTTCTAATATATACATGAAATAAAATTTATTAGTAACTTTGTCCGAAAATATCTTGCTAATGGTGAGATTCGATCCTTGCATCTTCGGGTCCACAGTCCAGTACGCTGCCGACTGAGTTATTCTGTAACATACAGATATGACTATTGTCTGATCTATTCGAGTCGAACATTTGAAATAAATCAAACATTAAATAAGTTTACTTCCTAACAAGTACTTTAGATTTTATTTTTTCCGAAAAGAGAACATTAGAACAATTCTAGTAAAAAATTAATGAATTCTTATTGGTAAATAATTTTGATGGACAAAACAACTATTTTATAAGAAACATTGGAACGGTATCTTATGAGATCCAATAAGAATTTATTAGTTAATGATGCCGATTGATGTATATACTATACATGAAATCAACAAAATAATCCTTAGGTTGTAAATAACTCATTTTTAAGAAAATTCATATTATGATATGATTATAATATATATACATACATGTAGGTTTGTATAATTATTCTATGTATTATGCTTATGAGATGATCTGTATTGTCATTTGATCAATAAATATTGATATTTCTGAATGAAATGAATAAGAATAAAAGAATTCAATGTCTAATTATGATTAGACTTATAATCTATACTTCTTATGAATTTCTGGTGTCTGTCTGTCTTTCTGTTCGCAGTAATCTTCAACACGGTCAATCCGATTCCAACCAAACTTTGCGGACCTGTAAAGGGGGTCGTCAGAACGGTTATAGACTACTTTTTGTTTCTGTAAATTTTTAATAACAATTGAATTCGTTATAACGAAAACGCGATCTATTGAATTTATTAAGGTTCTTCCGAAGCGTTATTTTTTTGTTTTACTGGAATAATGTTACAAACTAAGTTAAATGTAAGGGAAACTATTCTCTTTGTTAAAAAATATTAGATTTGGTAAAAGCATCATAAAAAAGACCTATGCTGTCAAAAAGGTTGTCAAGAAGCAGAAATATAGTTACACGTTGAAATTTGAATTTTTTTTGTTGATGTTTAAGTACTTGCGGATACATTACGGTTCTGTCTTCACTATGACACTACAATCGGCATCTGTGATCGGCTTATCATTTGCACTATGACTGTACTATTTTAAAAAATTTTCCGAATCAGTTCATTATTATGTAACGTAATCATGCACATTACGCGGACAAAGTTGCGGGAATCTGTTAGTGATTATATACATGTATTCTTGCGTATATAAATGTATTTCCTTCTTTACTAATCCAATAAGTAACTGGTTTAACCAGTGAAATTTTACTATTTTCTATTGCATCACTGAAAAGTGCTACCAATAGTAAATATTTACTTGAAATTAATAAAAAGTAATAAATTTCTTCTTAGAGAGCAGTCAAAGAAATATTTGAAAAAAAAAAGTAATAATGAATAAATGAAAAGACTGACTATTTAAAATACTTTTAAGCAAAAGAATAACAATTTCATTTCGAAATGTACTCAATATTGACTGAACATTATTGTTTACAACTAAATATGACTTTCAACAATTACGCATTGTTTATAACATTGTGATTTTGTTATAGACAATTGAAAATTTTATTTATCGAATAACTAATACATATATCACATGAGGTTGGTCATTTTTAATAAAATAATATAATTGATGACGAGATATGAGTTTCAACAATTACACATTGCTTATAACAATATGAATTTGTTACAATCAATTGAAAATCGTATTTATCGAGAAACTTATGCGTACATCACATGGACTTAAATGTTATCGACAAAATAATCTTATTTGTGACGCATTGTTTATACTAATGTGAATTTGTTATGAACAATTAATAATGGGAAGTTTGTCGTGTAAGCACAGACAAAGTGTGCTGAGACCTATTTTTTTAACCTATATAGCTTATCGTTCGATTGCTTATATCGTACGCAACTAAACCGTCGTTTTAGCCTGCTTGGTTATCCGAAGCTATTGGAAATAATCAAAATCTTTATCAAGAGTGACTGCTCGTCACTCACGCCACGTCACGTCTCCCGCCTCTGCTCTCACTCTTTCTGTCATTCGCTACTCTGTCATACCAGCGCGTGACGGCAGACACTCTCATACACACAATTTTTTTTTTTTCCTCACCCCGCTATCGTATTTGTTCGAATTACTCTGAAAATAATCCATGCACAGGCAAATGATTCTTACATTTGCCATATAAATCTTGTATAAGCTTTTATTTGCCTTCTGAATTATAATTTTTTATTCACTTATTGAAAAAATATTCGTCTGTTAAGATTTACAGTCGGAACTTTTCTTAAAAATATTGGATCCGTAACAGAAAATGTGATATTTTCAGATTCTGCAAGTTGGTAACACTGAATAAACTACAGTCAAGCTTAAAACCGTACTACAGTCAGGGTTAAAAACACCTGAAATTATTTCTTTCGCTAAAATAGAGTTATTAACTATGTGACATGAATAAGAATAAACTCTTCCTGTTTATAACAATTGAATTTGTTATAAACAATTAAATACGGGATATTTGCACCATATTTGCGATCTACCAACAGAATATTTTTTTTTTTTACTGGAAAAGAATTACTAACTACGTACCATTAACACAAATGAACTCTTCCTGTTTATAACATTTGAAAACGGGTTCTTTGCACTATTAGAAACTATTGAAGAAGATATCTATAAAAATTGAGTCTTACAACGGAATCCTGATTTCTTCTGTCACATATCGTTCAGTGAGATAGAAATAGGTTGTAAACACTTCAACTTAATCTCAAAAATATGCTATCTTCGTGAACGAAATCACGGATGTATACTAGTTTACTTTCAAAAGACTTTTAATTGTATAAGTGTTTATGAATACATGAGCATTATTTAACTCTCTGCACGTTGCGTGCCAAATGTACATTTATTGTTATTCTATCAGATGGGGAAATTGAACAAAAATCAATGTCACTGACGATCATTTTTGCATTAACCACTTCACGAAGTCACAATCGCGTTAGAATATGTTGAATCTTACATTTGTAACTTGAATCTCAGATACTGTTCATCTCCATTAAGTTAAAAAAGCATCATGGCCGCGTGAGAACAAATTCCTTCTTTTTAAATTTCAGATCATAATCAATCATAAAAATTTGAAGTATTTAGATCTTAAATTACCGAATAATTTAAGCAAAAAGTCGTGATATCCCGAGGCGAAGAAATGAACCTTATTTAAATCTAAATGTCCTGAATTGATTTTTAGACCAACTTGTTCGAAACTGAAATCATTCTAATCAACCTTTTTGCGTTTTTCAGGATGTTTAGTGTCAAACCAGGTTCATTAGAAAAATAAAAAGAAACTTTCTATCATACTGAACATCCTACTAGAAATAAATTAGTTAATTTTATATTTGCAAGAAGAAACGAGAAACACTATTTATCAAATATTATTGAGTACGATAAATATTATAGAATAACAAACTAGATGTTGTTACTAACCATATTTCAGTGTTAACAACAATATTCAATAGTTGTTTTCCCGATAGCCTTACAGATAAAATAAAAAGATTGTTTTCATCATGTTGATTGTTTTAGACATAATCGGCTGTTGTATAAAAAATATACGAAGGTTTTTAACAATATCTAATTGATCTTAATGAAATCCAGTATTTCGTGATACTGTGTAACGTGTTCAACATCAATAAGTTGTTACACTCGAAAATATATTATTAATAACATTGTAATATCCTTATTAATTGCATCATATTACCCTTAAATATTTTTTAATACTTTATTATTAATTAATGCCGGGAATTCATGGAAACTTATTGATTATAATACAATAGTTACTTATTTTGAGAGTATCTAGTAATATTACTCAGTTAAGATGTCATAAATAATATTTTGTTATTTTTAAACTCTCTAAAATGAATTTGTGATTATCCACGATTCTTTTTGAAAATCTGTGATTTTCACTAATGTGTTTTTAAAAAGTACAATTTTACAATTTACATCAGTATACAATTATTATTAGCAATATTGCAATTTATTTTTTTTCATATATTTACGTATTATAGTCGAATTCAGATAATTTAGTTGTGCTTTCTTAAAACAAAACAGTAAAAATGATGAAACTGACTGGTAAAATCAGTGGATATACATTGCGTAGTTAGTTTTGTTATTTTCACTGTTCCGTTTTTAGAGAGCAGTTAATCAGTAGTAATTAAAAAAATATTTAATACTTATTCACTAACTCGAATATTTCATAAGAAATATTATTATTTAGTATAAGCCTTATTACAATGGTTGGATTAATAATTAATCCCTTTATTAACATAAAGGACGAAAGAACAATTTAATATAACATCGTAAGGGGGTATGGCAGCCCGCACTCAATATCTTTCAAGTGAAGCAACATAAACCGTGATAAATACTTGAATGGGTGACCGCTTGAAAACACACACCAAAAAAAAAAAAATAATAATATAACGTCGCAGTGAATGTATACTTTTTATAATCATTCTGTTATTGACCTGAACAACCTAAAAATAATTTTCATTTTTAACCTGGATTGATGCTAAACATCCTGCTTTCTTAGTTTTCAGTTGATAAAGATTTCAATCTGGAATGATACTGCTACTACTGAATCGGGAAGTTTGTAGGGGTTTCAGGTTTAATTCAGAATCATATTTAATATAGAATCTAATTTTTAAATAATCCTGAAATTATTCTGATAAACCTGCTAACTGTCAGGTTTTTCAGTTTAATTTTAGGTTCGTCATTCTGCCTCGTGATGCTATTATCCTAGTAGCCAGTTCTGACATAAGAATTCTAATCAGACTTACGTACGTCTGTTTTTTTTCTAAGTCAGATTGTTATTTATTTTTTAATATTCAATTTCTTTACAAAAATCTTGACGTCCGTCTGTTCCAAAAAAACTGACTGATACATACGTACATGATAAACTTGGACCGTTATATAAAATGGCACGAAAGATAAATATACTGGCTGGTAATCATTTATTGATATGCTAGTAATGAACAAAATTACAAAAATAATTGAAATCCTACCAAAACTGCCATCTTCGGATGCCAGTAAAACGTTGCGCCATGTAACCATGGCCCAATTTTTGTAATTTCTGGACTTGATTCTTAAAAATTGGGCCAAGTCTCATGAAATTTCTTTTCAACCAACTATTTTTTCAAATTAAGAGAAAATTGTTTTAAAAAAAAATTTATCGTAAACTTTCATCTACAAAATTACTTTTCAATTATTCGAAGAAAATTTGAAAAAGTATTTTTCAACACTATTCATCGAAATTAAAAAAAAAATGACAATTTTTGAGGTGGCATGGCATTCCACTTGATTTCAAACTTTTTTGTTCTTTTAAAATTCTTCCAGACAATTTTTCAGGAATGAGAATTTGGTTATTTGCAGAGTCATTTGAGACGTGTACATGGCACAACGTTTCACTGGCATCCGAAGATGGCAGTTTTTGTAGAATTTACATATATATAAGATGATCGCAGCATTGTTATTTGAATACTGTTTATCAGAAAGTATGAGAAACTGTTCCACACTGCAAATAAAATTTTATTAGAATTCTGGTGATGTTTTCTAGAATAAGTTCACTTGACTAGTCAAGTAATATAGCTTAAATTATTTTTCTCCGTATCCTGTATAATGCACAAATTTAGGAGATCCAGATTCGAGTCCTGGTTGCAAGCAAAATTTCTTTTCTCCGAAAAAACGTGCCATTACAAAACTGTGTAGACGGGGTGGGAGAGGGGAGAAATTAGATAATTGCCAATATTTATAGATGATATATGAACATTTTAAATTGAAAAGATTTTATGCATGTTATTTTGATACGCCAAGATTCAAATGAAATTATTAATCGTATCTTACATGGTACTTAATAGGCAGAGTTATAGATGATGTAAATTATTTTAATTTTCATGAGTATTGTTGAGTTAAAAAATAGGTTGCATTATTTTACAAATCATTGTGCAAGTACAATGTATTATATTATTTTTTAAAAGATCAATAGAACCGATCGGTTCTGAAAATGATAAAATGTTTTTCTAAAAAACTATTAAATATAAATTTAATTCTTTACTAATATAAATATTTTATTTTTTGGAATAATTTCAGATACTATTGAAAAAAATTCACGAAGATGTCATTTTTCTTGTATATCTAACCATTATAATAGAACGTCTATTAAAGTTGTTGAAATCTGTAGTGGCCCTTATGCATATGTTGGTGAATAGAACCACTAAGGTATACTTTTTCTTAAATTTCTGTAGTCTTGTATTGGATTGATGAGCTTATGAATGTCTTGCTGTGTCAGACGTACAAAGTTTACATATAAAATTACATGTCATATATGTTTTCATTTATTTATTATATATAAGACAAACATGATTAAGATGGATTATCAGTTTTCGTCAGTGAAATGAAATTTAATGAAAAATTCAGTATTTCAAGTACGTGCTTATTAAATAATTCTTCACTGACAGTGTTTAAAAATTTTTATTCATAATTGCAAATTACATAAAAGTGGTTGAATTTTTAATTGAATTTTTACAGTGAATGCTTACTATTTGAGATAAAATTATGATTATTTATGATGTATTAAGAGAAAATATTTCGATTCGACTATCATAATTAAAAGATTATTCAGCAAAAAATAGCTTGACACATTAAAATGTAATTTCCCTAGAAATTTGAATAATAATTGTACTGTGAAAAATTTATCCCAGACGTGGTGAGTAAACTTTTATGAATTTACATCATATGTATTTGAAATTAAAAATAATTCCCACGAATGAATGTGAGCAAGCGCGTCATGTTTAAATATAAGCTTTCTGAATTGGGATTGGCTGATAGTCGGATCAATACAAAGTGTTTGATGACGTAAATCTCCTTATTTCATTTTATTCGTCTACGTGATTGTTGCGTTTATTATTAATAGAACGTAGCAAATGGTTGATGTGTTAACAAAATTCCTGTCATGAGATTAGTTGACAAAAAAATTTACTATTTTGAGCAATAAAAATTGAAGATGTATACGAAGCGAGTGAAAATGATTTTAGAATGATCAAAGTATCTCTAGATTTCACTAGTAAAGCCTTTACGTACATTGAAGAAGTATTCATAAGCTCAATACCCCACCAGTCGGGAAAGTCGAGGAGAATCGAATAAGCACGAAGTAGATACTCATAAGCTTTTTTGAGAATAAACCAGTGTTCGTGCATTTGAGCACCTTTAAGAAGTATGGTGAGGTGATTGTATATCTTTTATTTTAAAAACGGATTATTTATGTGAAATTCTAACGTTTTTTCGCCACTTAATTATCCCATGAATAATATTATTTTACAAACATCAATCATCGATACTAAATGAACCTCTGAATAACATGAATATTATCAATATTTGAAAAAATCTATAAAAATATATAAGGAAAAAGTGAACTTGTTTTAAGGGTAGCTCTTGATTATACTAATGAGTTGAAGGAATAACAATAATATTAGTATTAATGCCAGTGTTTAAATGTTTGAAAAATTGAGTGATAAAAATGAAGAAAAGTTTAAATAATTTGTTTTGCCTATGCAAAACATTTCTATCTATATAGAAAAAAAATGGATGAGTAGATAAGGTCATTTAAAAGGGGTCTCTCAGATCACTTCTCATACATCAGGGTGGAGACTTTTTTTAATCTCATCAACAATATTAATAATTATGAGTTCTTTATATTGCCTATATTTTTTTCAATAAGAACCTGCAAATACCTGGAAATTCATTATGATTTAACAAAAGTGATTGTTTTAAAAATTGAACAAATGACTACGTAAATTAAACGAAATATCGTATGAGTTTTTCAATGACAGTGCTTTTATTAGTGATAATAGTGTATAATGCGAACAAATTTCAATTAGAAACAAGTTGATAAAATGATTAGTGGTTTGCTATCGACAAACATCTGTTTCAAAAATACAACCGTGACCTGATTTTATTTCCGACGTTATTTTATTATTTTATAAATAAAAAAGCATTCACTCATTTTTCTTAACTGCTTATTATTTTGTTATTATTATATCAAGTTTTTTTCTAACACGAATATTAACAATAACATGAATGGAAATGATAATGTAAGTGGAGGGTTTAGGGCGATGGCCAGTTGTAATACCTGACGAGTGCAACTATCCTATTAATAATAATAATAATAATAATAATAATAATAATAATAATAATAATAATAATAATAATAATAATAATAATAATAATAATAATAATAATAATAATAATAATAATAATAATAATAATAATAATAATAATAATAATAATAATAATAATAATAATAATAATAATAATAATAATAATAATAATAATAATAATAATAATAATAATAATAATAATAATAATGAAGGAACTCTTTTACTTAATAATTTAGTGATCATGATCGACTGTGTGAGTAAAGAAGACAAAAAACGAAAATTCGATAATGATTTTTACTTTTTTCATAATAGTAATAATGCCGGTGTCGAGTTAAATTTTTGCAACAGCAGCAGTGGTTGGTATGATTAAATAGTTTTGATCAACTTTAATAATAAAAGGAGCTTTTGGCTATTAATTGAAAAAATAAATAAAGTTAAATTTACGAACAGAGGAGGTACTTTTAGTTTTATTAATAATAAAAATAAATTGAATTGTTGTCGGTGGGCTTGTTACTGGCCACTTACCGGCAGATGACTCTTCTAAGACCGAAACATTTTATAGCCTTAGACGATTCTATATTTTATTTATTACTAGAATATAGTACATTAATCCATTTTTTGTTATATAAATTAACGAATCGTTGTTTTTTGGAGTTGCATAATCTGTGGAGTTGTATTATTTACACAAGACTATCATCCTGGAATCATGATGGCCGACTTGCCTGATATGTCACATCTTACCCCTGAGGAAAGACGTATTATTGAAGGGGTGATGATGCGACAAAAGCAAGAGGAGGAACGTGAAAATGAAATAATGAGGTATTTAATAATATATATTTATTATAATCCTAAGTTAAAGAGGGAACATATTTGGGGTCTTGAGATGACAATTTTATAATTCTTAACTGAAATATTTATTGTTCGAAATGTTTCAAAATAATTTTATTGACATTTCAAAATAGCTTCATTACTCATTTAGTTGATATTTGATTTTCGAAGGATCAACTAATTGCCACTGTTTGTAATTGAAATGATTACCAGAACAATAAAAGCTGTTTTTGATTTCACATTTTTTCATTGTTTATTAAAAACATTTATTTTGTTACTATTTAAAATAAATTTATATTCTGAATGCCAGAAAAGTAAAAAATATTTTTTTTTATTTTTTTTCTTTATGTATTTGAGATAAATTTTCAATTATAAAAAAATTAAGAAAACAACATTGTTTTATCAATTTCATCAGAAATGTATGAATATTTTGATTTCAATAATCAAAGATAAAAAGAAAAATCAAATCTACATTATTATTATGAAGGTAATTGATTCAATAAACCATCTTATATTGACAGTTATCTTATTTCATTATTTATTATGTCATTAATTTAATTTAATTTAAAAGAAAAATAAATATTAATTTCATCCGTCCGATTTTTTATTTGCTAGTAATTATCAAATAAGTATTTTAACGTAAATACAGAGAGTAACACAAAACGTAATATCTATATTATCGATCGAATATTAGTATCTGAGTTTCAGGTCGGTAACAGGGAAATCAACGAAACTATTTTGTATCAAACATATCACGACGTAACAGCTATTTTGAATTTTCAAGTCGTTTATTCTATTGATTGACTATGGTAGACTTCAATAAATTTAAATTTTTCGCTTAATCTACTATGCTGGTTTTTAGAAGTCTTAATAAAAATTGTCTTAACTTAAATCAAAATTGAAAACTTCGATAAAATTTTGAATAGGAACTCTTTTGAGATATAATGCAAACAATTTTCAAATTTACGTTAAATTTCTGGTAATAAATTTAAAGTTGAATTTATTCATTTCAAT
The DNA here is from genome assembly GCA_028641665.1 of Chelonus formosanus. Lineage (NCBI taxonomy): Eukaryota > Metazoa > Arthropoda > Insecta > Hymenoptera > Braconidae > Chelonus > Chelonus formosanus. The sequence goes on from CM054002.1 coordinate 7,918,916, forward strand.
TAATTGAAAAATCATACTTAAGAAAATGATCTTTTATTTTTTTTAATTGAGTACAGTTGAAGGTCAAGTGTTTAATAATAATTTTTAAATAATGATTTAATAATATACTTACTATAAAGCAATTCATATCGAAAAAAGTATGATTAGAGTCTCGTCTTTAATATGAAAAAACATTGATCAACAAAACAACTTTTATATTAACAAATATTTATAACTTTTGATGCATTAATGAATAAAAAAACTGATTAACAAAAAACATAAAAAGGGACTTTAAACTTATTTGAATAAACTAGTAAATTTTCTCGAGCGTTGCACTTTATCCTCCCGTCTCATACTAATGAAATATCTCCAAAGTTTTAGTAAAATAAATAAAATATAATTTAAAAAACAGTAAAAAGTCCTATGGACGGATATACTTTTTCCATGCATTTTTTTTTTTTTTTAACAATCGTTCGAATGTGGATTAAAAATTGATCAGTGAAAAAAAAAAATAATTCATTTAAAAATTTATGATCAAATTCAAGTTTTTCCTAAGTTTTATAGGTATTTTTACTTACAAAAAAACTGGTAATTTTTTCATTTTTTGGTTACTTAATTTCACTCTAAATTGACTAGTGAAAATACCTGGAAAATTTTTTCCGTGCAGTATTTTCCTTGCAAAGAACTTTACTACAGGTCACAAGTTCAAACTGCTATGATACTACTACATCCCATAGTGAAATTTTATTTCAATGTATTGAAAAAAAAATTCAACATTCTCCCGTGTAGAAATATAACATTAAGTAGAGTTTAATGTATTCACGGAAAAAACTTTACAGTTCAATTTGTCAAATATTCAGTATTAAATACTAGAATTTTCGATAAATATATGGACGACTGTGTTTGTCAGTAATGGTTACTGAAGTTTTACAGTAAACTTAAGGGGATAAAAAGAATTTACTAAGCAGTAGATTTTACATATCAATCAGTACATTTTATAGGCCCAGTATCACGAGTAAATTATATAATACCATTTTCCTCAACATTTATAGATTTTTTTTACATGGAAAAAGCGAATAAAACAAACATAATTTGACGCGAAAAATTTGAAGTGATTTCAGCTTAGGAAAGCCCAGCCTTAACGGGCCGTTTAACCGATAGTTAAACGCGTCGTTTAAACCGGCCTTAAACGGAGAAACACTGCCTGTATCTTGTCATTTTTGGAGTAATGAAATAATATTGTCGAATATATGCTATGTACGAGTTGTAGCGTAAAATTACTCATTTTTCCAGTAAATACATTATTGTAAATAAATTGTGTGTGAGTAATTATTATGACAATTAAAAAAAAAACAATTTTCTTTTATTTTCATTATTAAAAATAAAGCATGAGTGAGATAAGATGTACAAATTTTGAACCTAAATAAAAAGAAGAACTGGTCAACCTTGTTTACCTACATTTACACATTATTGAAAATAAAATAATGAATACAGTTAATAATCAATTAAAAGATGCTACATAGCACAAATTTGTCAAGCGTACAATGCTAAATCAAAATATCAACTTCCCGTTGATAATCTCAAAACTCAGTGAGATAATTTAAAAAAATTGACTAGACAATACAATGCTTAATGGCGTCAAGAAGTCTATGCGACAGGTAAGTTATTTTACAAAATAATCTAATAACTCAAAACCATTGATTTGTTCATTATCACGTAACATAATTTTTTATTATTTTACATCACAGGTGGTGGAACCATTACAAGAGAGGTGGATCCTCTTTTTCAAAGAATTAGCAGCATGATTGCAGACTCATCCATCAGTGGATTAAACAATAAATACAACTCTGATTTTGTAGCTGAAGAAAGTAATAATTTTTTTTATTCCTATTTAAATGAAACTCAACTTCTATTATATATTACATTACAATAATAACAGTGGAAATTATTTTAGGTTTAGACGAAGAAACCGTCAATGATAACGACGCTGCAGATGCAGATCCGAATTACGAAGTATTTTCGGTATGAGATATTTTTATTATAAAATTAAGTATCATGCACGGAGAAAAAGTAATCAGAGCTTTATTACTTGACTAATCAAGTAAGCTTATTCTAGCAAACGTTATTAGAATTCTAGTAAAATTTTATTTGCAGTGTGAAACAGTTTGTCAAGTCATCTGATAAATTGTATTCGAAAAATTAAGCAAAGACAATTTAAGATTTTTTACTATAAAGTAAAAAATTAAGAAATAATTCTTAATCATTTAATTAACTAGTAAAAATGATTAGACAAACGAAAATAATAAGAGTGTTATTAGTTGACTAGTCAAGTCAACTCATTCTAGAAAACGTTGCTAGAATTCTAGTAGAATTTTATTAGTCGTACGAAACAGTTTTTCATACTTTCTGATAAACAGTATTCGAATAACTATGCTGCCACAATTTTATATAAATGATAATTGTGATTATCTCCAATAGCTTCGGATAGCCAAGCGGGCTAAATCGTCAGTTCAGATAATTGCGTGCGTTAAAAGTGGTCATAAGTTCAAATCTCTCCGATAGAAATATTCTTTACTAGCTTAAAATATGCGTTTTCCCGCAATATTTAAACTGTGTACACGTAAAATTGATGTTTAGCTTACATCAAGTCTATCAAAAATAATTTTTTAAATATTTAAATTATTTCTTTTAAGGAGTTTTTTGTTTTTTTACGTAAACCGCTACGACTTTTACCGTAGGAAAATTGAAGAATATAATATTCTTTGAACATTATAGTAAATGATACGTCAAATCAATAAAATATATATTATTACTAATTCTACCAAATTATTAGTTTTTTCAATTTATTGTTGAATAATTCGATTAAATTACTTAAAACATTTGTAAAAATTACTTTCGAGTCAAGTAAATTTTACTACATTTTATTGTAAACCTCGAGTATCTATTGAAGATACATTTCTAGTAAATTTTGCTTGACTCGACGATCATCCATGTCAGTAAAGGCTTTTCTAGTAAAGTTTTCTAGAATTATTGCAATATTGCCCTGACTGTTTGCGTGATTGGTAGTAATTGTTCGATTGGCGTTGTTACTGATATGTGTTCTTAACCCCCATTTTGAAATATCATGTTATTTTGCAGTATTTACAAGAAAAAGACATGATCTCCAATTGGACCATAGTATCAAAAAAAAAAAAACTTAGAGTCTCCTGTCAACACTCCATTGTTAAACGCAATGAAAGAAACTCACACCCCAATGACGTCTTGTAGAAACATCGATAGTGTTATTAATCTTAACCGATAGGATAAAGAAGATATGGAATCAGTTCTTAATGAATTGCGAAAAGAAGAAATTCATGTAATTGAACGTATTGAATTAAAATTCAAGAAAAGTGCAAAAAAAGCTGTAGACACGAAGATACAAAATGCTAATGAAAAATACAGCCTAAAACTAGAAATTTCAAATAAGAAACTAAAAACGGAGGAGTTAAGTATTCTTGAAAAGGAATTACAAATACAACTTTAACAACAAGAACTTCGTAAAATTAATATTCGAAGTGTATATCCATTTAAATGTCCACGTAGTGCAATATAAATATATTAACTTTACTAAATATTTTAAATTGATATGAGAAGTTTATTGAGACAATTACTTACACTGATTTTCGCTTCGAGAAGTTTCATTTAAGAAGAAAATCTTCATGAAAATACACATACTTATTTAGCACAATGTATTCCTCTTAAAAATATTGAAGAATGTAAATTTTGAAATTATTTCATCAATATCTTTGTAATGAGTTAACAATAAAAGAATTGGCTTATCCCAAAAATGAAAGAAAGTATAATGCATTTTGACCATTAATTATCTCCATCGTTTATCGTAGAAGTAAATAAAATATTCTATATGTTCTGACTTGATCAGAAGTAATTCATCTTCCAATCGAGTATCAGGGTGACTCAATTTAAACATTTTTAGTAAATTCTATGATTTTTGTGACTCTTTCTCAGTCAGCTCTGTTTAATGTTGAGTGTTATACTCAGCATTAAGCAATTTTTATGTCACGGAGACAACTCTTCATGCATGAGTGTAATCTTAATGCAGAATTACCCTTATACAAACTTGGAACCATCAGTGATGCACACAGCAACTCAACCAGTCATTGTTCAACATCACTGATGCTCATGGAATAAACTTCATGTCGTGAAACTTCAGACAACTCTGAACGTCATACAGTAAGTGCATTGGAATTTTGGTGGTAACATTCCAGCACAAGGTACAGAGATACAAATGTATGAAAGTGATTGTGATGTGGCCAACAATCACTGCAACTTATAAGATACATGCCTTAATCGGAAATAACTTCGTCCCGACCACACGCCGTCTGTGGTGTAGAAAACGCTGATCCACCCACTCATCAGACCTGTGAAGGTAGGAGCTCCAAAATAACAACAGGGATGAACATGTATTTGTGTGTTCCTCACTAAGTCAATAAAATGTAAGATTGACAAAGTTTTTTCATCTGACTTGTTTGGTGCCTAGTGCAGATGGTTCACTGCACGATGAAGACTCACAAGGAAACCTCTCGAGGTGTCCCTCACCGATTCAGCTACGACATTACTATACTAACCTACATAAAAAAGATGAGATACGTATTTTTTTTTTTGCTAACAAACGTTTTAAAGGGGTAAAAATTACCCTCAAAGTTCGTACCCCAAAATGACGGTTTGCAGTTTCCACATATTTCTAATAAAACTTTTCCATGAAGGCTTTAACTATTAAGAAGAGCGTAAAAAATCATGAAAAATACTTTTATCCACATATTTATAAGACTTGTGGATATACATTTTTTTTTTTATTAAAAATGACAAAACATTCATAACTCAAAAACTATTTTTTTTTTTTTCAATAGGACCAATTTTAAATGTAAGAGCGTAAAAAATTACAAGATACGTGTCTTTGCAATTTTCACAATAAAATATATACGAAATTTATTTTGGGATGGTTATCCATAGTCATAATAGTAGTAGAATGAAATGTTTCTTGATTGAGGACTTAATCATCAATTGAAATGTTATCTTATTTCAGTTTCTGGGCAAAAATAGATGCAATATTTGTCATAGTCACCAGTTGTTTATATTTTAGACCTGATACATCTAAAAGCAAAATATACAGTTGGTTTGATTCAAGCGTTGTCACAGAAAGTAACATATTTTTATAATCTACAAATGTGTTATAATATTCTTAAAAATTTATCAACATACTTCCAGAACTTTAATTTTTACTGCTTGTACTTATTCTAACGTCAGTTAATATTGATTATTTTGAATGTGTATGATTTAATTGTGGCACTTGAAATAAGTATACAAATTGTTTATGTAAATAATTGTGTGACAACGATAGATAAAAATGAGAGTTAATCCCCTCAATGTTATTCAATTTTTTTTAACATTATTTCAAACAATGCAAATTACGAAAACACCTATTAATGGAGCTGGAATACAATTAAAGAATCATTCAATATGCATCTACAATCAACAAACCAAAAATGTCTGGAGGTGCATGTAATGCTGATGAAGAGGACTTGAGTCAACACTATAAGTTGCAAGCAGTTGAGTTTTAGCGGAATGGGGTGAAAAAAAATTCAACTATAGATACTGTCAAGAACAAATTCAGAAAAGTACGATCTGTTTGACAATTACGGCGCTGGGCACATCAATTGAATCCAGGTGAAACATTTAAAGAAAAAATAGCTCAAATCTACAAATATACTTCGGAAGATGACATTTAAATTGATGATTAAGTCCTCAATCAAGAAACATTTCATTCCACTACTATTATGACTATGGATAACCATCCCAAAACAAATTTCGTATATATTTTATTGTGAAAATTGCAAAGACACGTATCTTGTAATTTTTTACGCTCTTACATTTAAAATTGGTCCTATTGAAAAAAAAAAAAATAGTTTTTGAGTTATGAATGTTTTGTCATTTTTAATAAAAAAAAAAATGTATATCCACAAGTCTTATAAATATGTGGATAAAAGTATTTTTCATGATTTTTTACGCTCTTCTTAATAGTTAAAGCCTTCATGGAAAAGTTTTATTAGAAATATGTGGAAACTGCAAACCGTCATTTTGGGGTACGAACTTTGAGGGTAATTTTTACCCCTTTAAAACGTTTGTTAGCAAAAAAAAAAATACGTATCTCATCTTTTTTATGTAGGTTAGTATAGTAATGTCGTAGCTGAATCGGTGAGGGATACCTCGCGAGGTTTCCTTGTCAGAAAGACTCTTCAGACAACAGGGTACTTAATGTATTAAGCGGCCAACTCTCCAGTCAGCTCACTCACCTTTTCGACGACTCATCTTTCAGCAAACTCATTTTTTACTGATTAAGAGAATTTAAGAACATTAAAAGAGAAGTGGAGACAATTCCTCGGCAGTAATTCATCTTCAACTCAGTCCAAGATCATTAAAAATCTTGAAGAATCTGTTTCAACCCATTTTTTTATGTACTAGTCGATAATAGTTATGAGAAGTGCACATAACTCAACTCAGACGATCCACACTCATGTTGATTGTGCAGACAATTTGCATGTGAATGAGCAGTTTACGATGAACTGAGTACTCCAGCAGATAACTCTACCTACACTCGATCACGTAGCTCATTCAACTCAAAGGACAACTCATCATATCCCCACAGTCAACTCAGGTGTATCAACAGGAATACTCCATCTCCAACAACCAAACCTGTGATAATCAACGAACCACCACGATTATAATCAAAGACGTTGCTGATGGGGGGAGAATGTTCTGACTTGGTCAAGAGTAATTCATCTATAGCCTGATATTTTTCTCCCCGCCGAATACTTAGACAACTCTATCAGGTCTTACCTATCAACTCATCTTTGCCAATTAGACTACTCTAATTAATTCCTAGGCGTTGATATCCCTTCCGAAGTACCTAGAAGCTTCTAAAACACAGAGATTCGGGTATATTAGTCAGCATTCGTCTGTATTCTTGAGTTAGTGTTATTGTTACTCGCAGTTACTGTTGCCGTCGATACTTGTCAGTATTTGTACGTGTTAGTACTCGGACGACTTATTAGCATTATCGAATGATGCCAACCGATAGACAACTCGTGATAACAGTCAACTCGGTACGCGTGTACTAATGGACAACTTACACAGACACACTCGCTATCAAGCAGTCTTACTCACATCAAACAGTACCAGTCATCTCAAGTTGGTCCGATCATACATCTTCGCTGAAAGAGACGCGAACGATGTCGGCTTCGACGCTTAACGGCCCCATGGACAGTCACTCACGCAAAGTACACACTAGAACAACTCGATTGTGTCGATGTGACTGACGCCAACTCATAAACACTCAGACTCCTCCTGATCCAGGGGACCAGTCCTGGAAAATTTACAACTTTCCAGGGATTTCTACTTTTCAGACGATTCATCAGTGAACTCAACATATAGAAGATCAGTGAACTCATTTATGTGACTCTTTCAGTGAACTCAGATCAGCCAATTCTTGAATAGACTATCTCTCGTTATATTCGTGTTACTGTGCATTTGTTATGAATAAATTGTTGCTTGTTACTATTAAAAAGATTTCAGCCGACTCATTACACCCGTTCAACATTCCCGACTGTTCTAGCATCCAATCATCCTTTAAAATACAGTCCACATTTATTTTTGATTACCGTCCATCTGTAATCTCATTTCATTTTTTTTCCACGAGCTTATCGAAGCTGTAACACTGTACTCGAGTAATTCCATGTTTCAGGAAGTTGTTAAGATGATAACATTGTTTACTGAATTATTTATGTATAAAAATATGATTTGAAAGTCATATGCAAAAAAATCATGTGAGCAGATTAAGTATATGCTCGACATAAATAACATACATTTATGTAACCATTATGATAAATCCGTATTAAACGAAATTCACAAATTTTACAATTATACATACAAAAAAACAGTCAAAAATGATCAAATAATAATATGTGGACTTTAAAATTTTGCATGTCTTCAAAAATATCTATTTCTTGATCTTTTCTCTTCTTGACCTTAATAAAAAGGTCTATAATGTTCTCTACACAACTTCATTTCTTCTCGAAAATTTGATGTTTACATGTTGAAATTGCAAAATTCATATTACAATTATATTATAATAGACTGCAAATTGAATGAAAATAAGGGATTAATGAGAAGTAATGAATGGTAAAGAACATATTTATTCAACTACGAAACTTACCTTCGAAACCAAGTATCTACTAGATATTTCCTGACATCTGCTCCAACTGGAGGTCGAAAGTTATGGACTTGTGGAATGACATTGTAAATGCTTGAATTAATCTGAGGAGCTCGCTGCACCTTTCGAGCTTCGTGGAATCGCAAGCCTATATGTAAAACAGCAAATTTTCGCGACCAGACTCCAAATGTAGGCTCTACAATATTGCGCGTTCTAATAAGAGTGCTTCATTGAATAAGTGTTGTGCAGGTGTTACCGGTGCTGTAAGAGGTGTCATCAAATATGGTCCATTAGGATATGCACTATCACCCAATATGAATACATTTCCAAATGCACTATTATCTAGATAATATTTAATCCTGGAATGATTGGATATTGTTACATCGTGAGCTGAACCAGGCCAGCGAGCAACAATATCAATAAATTCCAGTCTAGCATTTACAACAGCTTGCACATTGATTGAATTGAATAATTTTCTGTTCCGGTACACTTCAGCATCATCTCCACCTACAATAATAAAAAAAAAGCTCAGTTAAGTAATAGCACATTCAGTAGAATTCAACATACCAATTAGTGTGAATAGTGCGATGACAGTTGTATAATTTATATAAAAAAGATCACAGTAAAGTCAATTTTTTCTCACCGTAAGACTGTAACCTGACTTGCTTGCACTCTACACAGCTTAGAACAGGAATGAAGCCAGAGACATTAAAAAATTCAACCTCAATTTGATGGATTTCTTGAGGATTTGTTGGCAGCTTTATATATTCCGAACGAAGACTGGCAATCGCTTCTGATGCTCGATGAACAATGCGAAAAGCTGACATTGGACTAACCCCTACAACATCACCCACTATAATTAAAAACGATTCAGTTGCAAAGAATCTTAATGCTAATAATAATTGGATCATTGGGGAAATAACTGCATTCCTACAAACAGAAAAATTGATATTTACCAGTTATAGAACAAGAAGCAAAGTTCACAATTTTGAATCTGAGTTTCACGAACAAATAATTATTAATTGTTCTACTTAGAGAATATTAAAAAAAATTAGCTCTGAAAATTTTTTTTTTAATAATGTGCAAGTATAGGTAAACAAAGTTGATCAGTTCTTTTTTTTGTGAATTTCGACACCTTTTCCCACTCATACTTTATTAATAATAATAAAAATAAAAAAAAGATTGCTTTTTTTTTTATTGTGATAATAATTACTCACAAACAATTTTTTTATAATAATATTTTTACTGAAAAAACAAGTAGTTTTACGCTACGACTCTTATTTAGTCTATATTCGAAAATATTATTTCATTAGTCCAATAATGACCAAGTGGCGGCAGAGAAGTAGAAATATTTTTTTGGCAATCATTCGTAGGTGGAGAGGTCTCAATGTTTTATTGGCATGGACCGACTGTATCAACACACGGTTTTCTGCAAATATAATCAAAATTTAACTTGAAAAACGTAATATTTCTTTTTCAAAAATATTAAAATAATTATTTCAGTCAAGAATAAGCGATTGGATAATTTCTTAAGTAAAAAATTCTTTATGAATAATTATCTTTTACAAAATAACGGAATTGAAAATATTTGGCGACGTGACAAAGTTTGGCACGCTTGATTCTGGTAACAATGGTGTTTACTACACCTGATTAATTTAATAAAGAAAAAAGTGCGAGTAACTGTTGTTATGTAATTTTGCTCTTTAAAGGTGTCAATATGAGATACATATGCTTAACCTTAGAGACTTTAAATTCCTCTTTTTAGCCCTAGCCTTTTGACCAATAGACAGGGATGAGGGGATCTTCGATAGAGAAAGTAAAAATGTGGGATTTACATAAAACAATAACAAAGTTTATTGAATGAAAATTATTAAAAGAACTCAATTGAAACGTTACCAACAGATGGTTTCCTATGCTCAGGTAAAAATGTATTAAAATTAATTGGTCCTCCGTTGATGCTCCAGTCAGCGTAATATTCTCGTTTTAACTCGCGAATTTATTTAAATATTCGTTGTTCGTTGTTAAATTTACTAACGTCAACAAAATAATTGATACAAGACAAAATAAGACTTACAATTTTCGAGCGATTTTCACGATGATCTGATCTCGATCTTGCTTATCCGACAACTGACTGATGCATCAAATCTCACGTATTTATTTAGTCGAGGATGACATTATTAGAAGTCCCTTGCTTCAGGCGCGCACAAGTCCCTTCACATGGTCCTTTCCTTTTTTGGAAAGCTAATGCTCTTCTTTCGTCACGCACTCTTTTTTTAAACTTTTATTGCTTTTTCGCCACGTGGGTTTTCCAAAGCAATAAAATGTCTAAAAGATGATTTCCTCAAAAATTCTCCGAAATCTTTTCTATTTTAACGAAATTTAAAAAAACTTAAGTAATAATCGTTAACCTTAATCATTGAGTTTCATTTTTAACCTTCTTTAAAAATATATGTATATATTAAATAATTATAGAAAATAATTGAAATACACTCAGACATTACACTGTTTTGTGGTTATTGAATAGTAATTTTAACAATTCTTGTGACGATGTCGAAATGTGATGAAAATTTGATCGTAAAGAAGAAATATCGATGAAAAAATAGATGGGTAAAAGAAGCAGTATATCGAAAAAGAATAAGTCAGTCTCAGAGCACACAACCATTGAAACTTAAATTTAGATTGCGCGGGCTTATTTTCTACTATTTTCCTATTACAACGTTGCCATATTGAATAACAAGATAGTAGATGGAATTTGCGCACTCTACGAGCGCGCTGTGCTAATACAAGAACGTAAAAAATTTAATTCAATGACGTATTTGTTATTTTTCGGAGGCCCGTACATTAAATTTTATTATTTCTTAGCCATCATAAATTTTTTTGGCAACACTGTTAATATTGTAGATCAAATAATAAACAACAATTATTATATTTCGAATGTACTATATTGTAATGTTTACTATGGAAAATATTGACATGGCACATAGCAAAAATTATAGATGAAACTCAATTCGATCTTTATCGTAAGTGCCGTCAAAAAACAATTAAGTAGATCATTTTTTTATTAGTTGAGGATGAAATTATTTTTTAATGTGCATGACTGGTAAAATTATATGGCAAAATAGTGATACAAATTACGATATAATTTATGTGACGAATATATTTAAACATAACATGTTACAGTAAATTTTGATGAAGTAGTTAATTAAATAGTTATCTGTCTTTGTACCTTAATATGTGTAAGACACCATTTATATTTATTTCAAAATTGTAGTATATAATTTTCAAATTAAAATTAATTCAGTTCACACAGTTATACTGTAAATTTCAATACAAATTCTTGATCATTTATTCAAAAATTATTTGATATGCTCATTATTTGAAAAACTCTTTTTTTATAAGCCCACTATTTGAACAGCCTTTGATTTAAAATGCCTACTATATACGGGTGAACCATCCCCGATAGCCACATTTGCTTTTTATTTACGACAAATTCCCTCCGTGCATTAACATTTTATGTATAATCGTTGTGCAGCTTATGATAAACAATATTTGAATCATATTATCAACATTTCCATACTTTATACGAATACTTAATATGTAGACAATATTTAGTAAACGCATTTACTTTTAGCGTATACGTAAATAAATTGTATTCTTTTATAGAGTTATAGGGGAAGAGGGGGTAAAGTGAAGCACCGCGAAAAAAAGTAAATCATCAAATTATATCAAGAAATTTTAATAATTTTCAATGAATTAATCAATTGAAAAATTGATAAACAAAAAGTACGATAAGTGTTTTTTAACTTATTTTAATAAATTAGTGTATTTTCTTGAGCGTTTTACTTTGCCCTAGCGTCCCACTTTACCCACCCTTCCCCTACGCAAGTAACATATAAGAGATAAATGACGCAAAGTTTACTGTTTCATACATAGCAATATTAAACGTCTTATTTATCTAAATTTTTTGTCATAATGTGCGGATATAAAAAAACAGTTAAGCAAATAATTGATTCAAAATTTCTAATTATGTGCAAAATTTTCTTAAAATACTCTTTAGTACATGCATAACTAGATGTACACATTTTGAAATATTTTGAAAAAATCACGCATATAATTGAACATTTTTTATTACAAAGATTAGGTTAATTTAAAATTTTATTGAAATTATAATGAAATCATGATATTAGTATATAAAAAAAACTTTTCCCCAGTAATTATATATTAAAGTAGTCCGGCCGAAATTTCATTTACGGTGAAATGATTATAAATTTGATCGTAATCACTAGTTGAAATCTTTTTATTGTTAACCGCGAAAAAAAAAGTATGTTACAGCATTCAAATATAAATAATCTATTTCATAAAAATGAGCATTTAACATGTAACCTTATGGGGATTCATGTTTCAGTATTTTTAATAATTAATTTTCACGGTGAATTGATTTATATTTTTCCATAAATTGAGAAATTAAGTCTTCAGCTTTATTCATTCGTAATTATTCGTATGCTTTGCGGTATTTTCATTAACAAAAAATGAAAAATAAGTTGATGAAGTCCAATATCTACATACCGCTACTTTCATGTCAAGTTATTACTCAGCAGCTCGGGTATAGTCGGAAAGCGCCAGTTTTGAATTATCTATTCAGGAATATGGAATATGGATACTTTTAAGGTTATAACGCCTCTACCGAATCTACCCGAATGTTTCTAGTCAGCGCATGCTCAGTAACTCCACTGATCAAATTACAGTATTTATTATCCAATAGAATTTTTTTAACAACTAATTAATTAAATTTTTTTTGCACTAAAATTATTAAAGTTTTTTTTTAGAAATTTTTAAAGAAAAAAAATTCCACTATTTAAATTTTTATTTAGTCGCTGATTTTACTATTCAAAACTCGGCCGGACAACTTTAAAATCCATAGAATAAATATAGTTCATATAGTTATTTTTTTTCTTATGGTAATTTTTAATGATTATTCGTCATTATCACTTGAGAACTGTTCTTGTAAATTTTGATGTACATTTTTCTCGGGTCGTTGAGAATTCCGAGCCGTTTGTTTATATGATCTTAAAACTTCTTTTAAATCTTTAATAAACGGCTCCCTCGTTGGATCTGATGAGTGAAAAGATTTTTTTCAAGCTCCTGGAAGTGTATACATATATATATGTTACGGGCAACGTGATTAATTGGGCATTATTAATAAGGACCGGCCATTATTAATAATGACCAAGAGTGATGGGCAAAATGATTAATTTATTACTTGTACCGGGCAGTACGAATAATGCCCGAAGGCCCGTGGTCCATGTAATAAGTCGGTGTTTGAGATAGCTTAAATTTATTATTTGGACCGGGCAGTATGAATAATTTCCTACTTGTAACCGGGCAATGACCGCGGCCGTTAGCGAGGAGCGCGTGCGTACGGGCGGCTAATTCGCAGTAATACTTTGTTTAAACACGTACGTTTAACTCGGAAAATGGCGGCATCCGTGGATATCATGGATATGAAAAGACGTTTTAACAAAGAAGTTTATAAATTAAAATTAACGAAGGGAAGAAACACTCAGTTATTTTTTCGTGATAAGTATTATTAATTTTTAGCCAAAGTGCAAATGACAAAAGAGAGGATCACTGGCAAAACTCCGGAGCAATATCAGCGATTGTCGAGGTATGACATAGTGACGATCGGAACAGTTCAGAAATTAATCGTACCAGTGAAAAATGGCAGAGAACTAATCCAATATTACTGTTATTTGGAAGAAACAATTGATATTGTGTCAAAAAAAACTAAGTGTTCCAAAGGAAGAGCTAGTGGTAAAGCCTATAAAAAGTAGTAAATTTAACTCACGATGCCAAGTCGACCTAATCGACATGCAAACACAAGCAGACAATGATTTTAAGTTCATCCTGGTGTATCAAGACCACCTTACCAAGTTTGTGATTCTTAGACCATTAAAATCAAATCGAGCCGAAGAAGTCGCATATCATTTGCTGGATATCTTCACAATATTTGGAGCTCCATGCATTTTGCACAGTGATAAAGGCAGGGAATTCGTAAATAAAGTTATTGTCGAACTGTGCCAAGTGTGGGAAGAAGTTAAATTTGTACACGGCAAACCACGTCATAATCAATCTCAAGGTTCAGTAGAAAGAGCAAATCAGGATATAGAAAAGATGGTCTTTACATGGTTGGAGACAAATGAAACTACAAAATGGTCGAAAGGGTTAAGATTCGTACAGTTCATGAAAAATAGAGCTTACCACTCCGGCATCGATCGCAGTCCTTACGAAGCTATGTTTGGCTGCAAATCCAAAGTAGGTTTAAAATCAGTCTTGTCATTATTTGACGGGTTAACGGAGATAGTAAGTGAAGATGACCTTGAGGAAATGTTAAAAGCTGGTAAATCCGGTGAAGGTCAAAACGTAATTGTGAACAGAGCGGGTGATGCCGTAAACGAAGACAGCGATAACATAGATGAAAACTCAGCCGCTGTTATTGGCTCTAATACTGTTACGATTGAACCTGAACCTCATTCCAAACCCGATATTAAAAATGAAAAGGAAAATTCTAATAATGAAAAGACTGCACCTTTACATGATAAAGAAAAGTTTTTATAAATTGGATATTTTTGTTACACTATAAAAAAATATTGTAACTACAAAAACTTTACGAGAAAAAAATTACTTTTTATCTTTAAGAGAAAAACAGCATTATTTCTAGACATCTGTGTATCGAAGGGTAATTCTCTTTCTCCCTAACTAGTAAAAAGAAATAAAAAGTAAAAATCGCTAGGGTAAGATCTGAACGTATGATCTCTCACATCGTAGTCTGACTCGCTTACCACTACTCCACCAGTCCTATGATCTGTAATCTTATTTTTCCTGCATATTCACAATTTATCGATATCATACTAATGCATTATTTTTACTTCATCCCGCATAAATAAATGAGGAAGTTGATTGTTTTTATAAAAAATCACTTTGCAATCGTATGATATCGCAGTATTTGCGATGTCGTTGTTAATTACATAATGTAAATGATTTATAAAGTTTTTATGAATTGTACATTTCTGTAACATTAGAGAAAAATATTTTAACTGTTGATTTTTTATAAAAAAAAAAATCTTTGTGTGTCTCATGAAGACGAACAGCATCTTTTTGAGCGATCTGTGAATTAAAACGAAATTATCTTACTATAAGTTTCAATGTTATTAGTCGTCTATATGATAACTTTAACGAATGTTAGGCACAGCACATTTATCGTCAGTATTATGATAAAAAATATTTTCTTTGTTAAATATTTCTTTGGGGTAATCATACTCACGCCGATATGAGGCTATTATTTCTCAATTTTTATGATTATATATAAAATTGGTTCGAATTATGCATTTATGTGACTTATATATATATATATTGGTGTGTTCAGTATTATTGACCTCCCACACGAGTTCAACACGCTTCTCAAGTCAAGCAAGAATCTGATTGTGAACGTGGCGTTAGCCTAACTAGCAATGCGAAGTGTATGTAATTCATTTCAGGTAAAATAAATCTTGAATGTCCAAAATTAACACTTGATTCAGTTAATGAATTAAGTACCGAATATTTCTGTTAGTTCAGAAATGCACAAGAACTGAAAATTCACTCGGAACTTCTAGATTTTTGTGAGAATGAATAGAATGACGTGACGTGAGAATTAGATTTTGATGAATAACTATGAATAGCGTCTGAATGTCTTGAGAACAGGAAAAAGAAAACATGACAGGAACTTCGCTGGTCAAACTTTACACCAGATTTCAGTCAATTGAGTGACTAGAATTTGAGAATTTATCGATTGTCTGGTCAATTGGTTATCGACTCCGTGCCAAGATGGCTACCGAAGTTCTACTTAGCTGATCATCCGAATTGAGAATTGATTAATTCTCAATGGTTAGAATAATAGCTTACCTGTTAGATTTATTTCATACGGATCAGCTGAATAGGAATTGCAAGCCAAATCAATTGGATTTACTTGGTGCTGCTCAGTATAACTTGAATTACTACACAAGAGAAACAATAAAAATTTGTAATTAGTTTGAAAAGATTTATGGTAAAATCATGATTTCTTCTAGTCCACTACATGACATATCAATCATTTTAATAACTTCCACATTCATTTTTAAAATTTCACTTGGCGAGAGCTGAAACGCACTTTCTTGACAACTTGTCAACAACGATAGATGGTGGTGAAATAAGTGTACATGTTTCAATATTTTTTATTTCCATTTTATGAAAAGGATACATGTTGAGGTTCTTGAAAAATTGAAATATTGTTTACCAAAAACTTTCTATGAGTGTACAGTTTAAAAACTACGTAAAATCGTTAATAGAATTTCAAGAACTGACCTACAGATTTGTTTGCTAGATAGCCCGGGTAAACTTTTATTGCTAATAAGTACAATGGCTGCACCTCATAGAAACATCATGCATATATATTATATATATCCTAAGAAAATGATTGAATTCTACGTATTTTCTAAACATAAATATTTCTTGAATCACTACGTCTAAAATAATATTAAATATACGATAATAACGCTGCAATGATGATAGCTCCGTCTTCAATCACTCCATGTTCAAAAGAAGGCATTTTATATTATTTGGCGTAAATATCGGTCGAATTCATCATAATCATTGTTTCTAATAAATTGGAACATTTGTAGACTTGAACTTGAGAGGAAGCTATGCCGGAAGGAATGTCATAAAAATTACTAATATTCTGAAAGACTTTTACTATAGAGTCATAACAGTTTAATGATAATTGAAGAATATTTTGAACTTCACAAATCATGCCATTCTTCAATAATAAATAGTTGTCTCTGTTGCTTCCCACAATAATCCGGAAATTTTGAAATTTTAATCCTTTCAATTGAATAAAATTGCTATTTACATGATCTACCAGTGGTCCTTCGTGATGTCGATGCATAGGTTGAATTTTAAAATCTTGTTTTTTCTTTTTATTACAAAGTTGTCTTCCTATAAGCTGTCGATTTAATTGCTGAAAAAGTTGATTGGGCTTTCTAAGTAATTTCCTGAAAAAAGTCATGTTGTTTTCGTATGGAAATGCTGAATAAGTGTCAATTTGGTAAAAAATTTGAACGTCCTGGATTACGTGTAACAATCCATGAATATAAAAATGGTCTAGGTGCGACCCGAAAGGTCCACGCGACTAACTTCCCATTGGAAAGGATTAATAAAAAAAAAAAATGACAAGATTAACTATTTAAAAAAATACTTTTAAGTGCAAGATATCACATGGATTTGGATGCTTTTGACAAATAAATAATATTATTAATAATGAACTATGACTCTTAATAATTATAAATTGTTTATTACAATGTGAATTTGTTATAAACAATCAAAAATTGTATTTATCGAGTAACTTATGCGTACATCACATGGATTTGGATGTTATCGACAAAATAATATTATTTATGACGAAATATGACGTATTGTTTATAGCCATGTGAATTGATTATCATACATACATACATACATACATACATACATACATACATACATACATACATACATACATACATGCCATGGTAGAATGTACTAGATGCAGATTCACTGTCACATCCGATTTTTCGGCTATGTATAGTTTTAATGACAGTAAGATAGACGAATTTTTTTCGCTTTTTTCTTTATTGTAAATTCATTGAGTTGCATTTTCATTTATTAAATTTTCTCTTTATTTGAATTAATTTGAGTTTTTAGTGTTTACGACGGAATTAATATTCTTGATTGTTCATTCACTTAAACGTAACTTTCATACATTCTTTATTCGGGTATATATATATATATGTATATATATATCAAACTTTTATTTGTTTACACTGCAATGTTTACATTCATGCTATGTAAACAAACACATAACCCAATTTCGTCGTTTTATGTACTGGACTGTCATTGTATCGTCTGAACCTATTTATCTTCAGATAAGATAATATTTTTACTAAATTATTATTGATTAAAATAAAAATTATCTGATGATCTTAATTTTTTTTTTAGCGCAGCGAAATTCCTGGCCCTAATTATAACTCATGAATTTTTGTCCATAAATAGTTTCACGGCACTCGACATAAACTTTATTAGCAATTTCTGCATATTCGAAACTTTTTTCACTCGAGCATGACATTGATAGAATTCGACAAGCAGAATGTAGTAATAAGAAATATTGATAAATATTACTTTCTAAAATGACATAAAAAATAATAGGTTCAGTATATACTTTTTTTGACGAACCCCGGTATATAGTGATAGTTGGCAAAACTTAGTTGCTTTAAATTTGTTATAACCAATAATGGAACGTGGACGACGAGCGAATTCAGACGAACAGTATGATTGTAGTTCCAAAATTCTAGAAGATATAATATTTACTGTAGATTTTGTAAGTTTTTGTAAATTATATTGGTTAGTCATTGCAGTTGTTGAAAATTTTTTTATCACTCTCAAGCAGATAAAGTGCATGTACGCAAAAGAAACGCATGTCACCATTGAAAAATTCACAGATTTTAATGCGGATTGATTGTTCCGGTAGTGATGCTTTTTATCCAGTACGTTTGCATTTTCTATATCAGAACGTGGACGAGAATAAATTTCTTTAGAACACATTGTTTTCTCTATTTTTTGTCCTGCAACTTCACATTTCGAACACGGTCGAGCTGCATTATGGCCTTTGTAGTTAAGTAAAAATGTCTTTGCGAGGGCATCAGCAAAAAATGCTCTTCAAAATGCACGAATCAATTTGTTATTAAATTCAATTTCATTTGCATTTTGAATTTCATGAAATTCTCGCACAAAGAATTGAAAAAATTCTACAAGATCAGATGGTTTTTTTTGTTCCTTTATATACACCGATTATTGCGGGACTATCATTAGGAATGCGAAATTGAATAGGTCAAAGTTGCACGCCTGTACTTAAATGAATAGACATTCTGTCTGTATATATATCTACTGGTAAAAATAGGGGTATTTCTGATGTAGGAAAGGATTCTAATTTTTTAATTATTTGTTTTTTGAAACTAATGTGATAATATTTACTATCAGGTCTCATTAGCACAGTTTCATACTGTTTACGAGGAGTTTTTAATGAAGATCTAGCTGAAGAAGGTAGAGTTTGAAAACAGTGATGTTTACGGAGGATTGAGATAATTTAATCACCTTGGGTATAATTGATATTTACTTGGAGAAAAGTCGAAGCGAGATCCTTACGAAACTGATCAATTGTATAATCACTATTCTCAGAACTAGAACTATCACTTGAATCTTCGTAGAAATCATCACCAAAATCATCATTGTCATCATTAATATTACTATTGTCAAAACTTTCATCATTGTGATAACTTTCGAAACTATCATTATTTAAATACATATTATTATGAACTGGATTCTAATTGCTAGTGTGGTCAGAGCTGTTTCTCGTGCAAGTTCTATTAATAATGACCGGTTCTGTACTTGAAGTAGTTGGTTCTCTTTCGTTATTCCTCAATCTACTATTTTCTTTTAAGTCTTTTAAGTACTTTGGACGTCTATCTGTAGCGAGACATTTATCACGCTTTTTTTGTGAACGATATCTAATCATGAATATTAAAATAACCACAAAAATGATAGGCAGAATAGAAAGCAGATCTATTTTGTCTGGAATGATGATTTTATATATAAGTTATATACATTTTATATTAAATAATTGGCTACAAAATATATATTTTGTAGTATATAGTACATTTAATAATAAAAATACTTACATAATTACTTATAAATTTGGTATATTTATGCACTATTTATAATGTATAACAAAAACAATTTCTTTTCGCAAACACACAAAATATCATCTATGCATAGTTTGACAGCCTTAACTAATTGGAAGTGCATCGATCTCCACTAAATAATTTTAACGGTTTTTTGACCAAAACTTGAAGATAAATTTACAATTTATATGATGTAAATCTATTGTGAATCTTTGAAAGTAAGGTTGATCATGCCCGTGTGTAGAATATTAGGTCATATTACCGAAATTATCTGTTACGTGAAAGACATTTTTTCCTTGCCAGAATATTTACTTCATCCAACATCATCATGAAGTTACTGATAATGTTTACACATATATGATCAACTGGATGTTGGTGATATGACATAATGTTGTTATCATATAAATTAGTAAACACATTTAGCAAATGTATGAGGTTCATTTGGTAGACGCATTGACGCAATAGTTAGACTATCATTTTGCTCATCATTAATATATGAAGTTTATCATTAATTTTCGAATACATATTTTGATCCGATGAGTGACTTGAGAAGCGTGCTGAGCTCGTGTGGGAGGTCAATAGTACTCAACACACCAAGTCAAGCCACTTAATAGACATTTATCAACTTTAGTGATAAATTAGTAACAGACATTCAAGAAGTATTCGTGAAATCAAACTTGTATTATTGTGTACCGGTTGATAGTGTTAGAATAAACTTGTTATTACTGTAAAATAAAACCTGTCTACCCCATTTGCTCTGACCCAGCACAAATAATTCCTATCCTTAAACGTTTAGGTTCAGCTCATTTTTGAGAATTCAAATCAACGTTGATGTTCCGACAATAGGGAATGCGTTCTTACGATTGTATATATGTTCTTATATATTGATACGCATTATAATGTTGCAAATTATGTTCTCATAAACAAAAATATGTTCCAACGTTATATTCTTTGTTCTGACATCTTAACTTATGTATTAACAATCAAACATGTATTCTAATGCACTTATTTATGTTCCAATAAACCAAAAAATGTTTCGATGTTATGTTATCTGTTCTAACGTTCCAACTTATTTTTTAGTTCTAAAAAATGAATTAGAAGGATTTCTTTTTTATGTTCTGTTCGTCCAATATTCAATCTAATTTTTCAAATTATGTTCCCATGATTGGGAACAATTGGAACATTAGAGCCCATACTTGACATTTTGAACATAATTGGATTGGTTAAAACATATACTTAATCATAAGAACATACGTGGAAACGTTAGAACACATAACATAACGTCAGGACATATTCTTGTTTATTGAAATATGATCTGATACATTAAAACCCATATTCGACCGTCTGAACATGAAAAAGTTCGTTATAACATACGTTCAATTATTAAAACATGAGTTGGAACGTTAGAACACACGATCTAAAGTTAAAACATATTTTTGTTCATAAGAACATAATTTGCATCATTATAATGGATATTGAATCATTAAAACATGAATAAAATCGTTGGAACATATGTTTAATTATTTAAACATAAGTTAAAAAGATTGATTGCATGATTCAACGTTGAATCATTTTGACGAACATTAAAACATAAATAAGATCTTTTAAACATATGTGTTATGGTCAAAATATATGTGTAAACTTCAAAACACATAATTTATTATTAAATCATAAGTTAAATCGTTGATATACGTATAAAAACATGATTCTTTTTTTATCATGATAACGTCATGCATTTATCACAAAATAAATACAAATCTTAATTAATTGTTTGTAGAATTACTAATTATTAATTTAGAAATTTTGATAATTAAATTATTAATTACTTTAGTATTTAGTAATTTTGCAAAAAAAATTACAAATTACTCCTGTAATTGTTAAAGTTCACCGAAAATATTATCAATTACAAACGTAATTTGTAATTGGATCTGAGAAATTACAAATTACTTTATTAATTTGTAATTGGACCTGAGAAATTACAAATTACTCTATTAATTTGTAATTGGATTCATCAAATTACAAAGTACTTTATCAATCGATAATTTTAAAAATAAAATTATCCATCAACACTGTACTTGTTAATTTAATCTTCGATATTAATGATTATTTAGTAATTGATATTTTTTTTTCTAAATTATCTCTTACAGAAGTAAGTGATAATTTTGCCCTGTAATACTACTGTTAGATATCTAAGGATGTTTGAATAATTGGAGAGAACATAATTTTTATTTTGCCTTTATATTTATTTTTAATCAGTCTCAAATAAAGGTTACATATTAAATAATTTGTTAAACCAGTTAAGATCAGTAACGAGACTATGATGAGAGAGGATTAATACCTAAAGAGAAGAAAATGAAGTGAGAAGTACTGATTTTGTCAGAAAGTGGTTGCAGCAGCAAGTCAAGAATAATGGCGGTGATATCAGAAGTGAGGCTAGGCCTGCGTTAGACAAAGATTAAACTTACTGCGTCGTGAAATATTGGAAGTCCAACCTGCTTAGCTTTGCGGTTTACGATGATAGGCGGTATATCTCCAGATAAGTCAGGCAACAGACAAGCGGGAAGAAAAGCATTGCACTTGGTTCCATTGAAGAACATAGCAGAATATCTTGAAGAAGACTGTTTTGTTCTGAGAAGACGCTTCATAGAAAGCAGAAAAGAGATGGCGTTGTTCCCAGAGAAAGTAGCTATGATTGGTGCAGAGGACATAAGAGGGGGAAGAGAAAACTTCGGAGGAGGGCATGGGTAAGGCCCAGCGTATATAAACCATGTGTACGTAAGTTTTTCCACACTTCAGACGCCAGGCAAAAGGAACTAGGAAGGATTAAAAAAGTCCTGGTTTACAAGAAAAAACCTTTAAAAGCTAAAGTTCAAACAACTACACGAACAAATGTTAATGCCGAACTCTGATTTCGATTATTTAAAATAAAGAAAATTACAGAAACGGTTCTTCACAAATGGAATTTCTAATAATTCGATCTTTTTTTTTTTATTTATTTACACTCGTAAAGTTTTCCGAGATCGAACTCTTAAACGTGCTATATGTAATTAACCATGATTGAAAAAATCTTCTGTTAGATCGATTTTTATCATTTCATCAAGATTTGCGATAGTTAATTTTCTTTGAAAATGCCAAATTATAAAAATGTATTTTCAATTTGTTATAAACAATTTCCAATTGATTATACCAATGAGTGATTACTATTCTATTAAATTTTTTACGATTCGCGAGCTCCAATTAACACTTTGCCTCTTTAACATTTTTTTTCTCAAAAACGAAGAACAAGAATAAGTTTTACTTACAGAGAATCATTCTTTACAACTAAAAGAATAACTTTTCAAATTTTGAATGATTTCTCATTCCAAAAATTATTTCTGAACAACCTTAACATGTCAGTTACTATAATGCTGAGGAAATATCATTCTCTTTTAATTCTTTTCAGTAAAAAATGTAGCCATTTATGTAGAAAACACAACGAAATTGTTAATAAAAATAATTTAAAAAATTGAAAAATGTTTTTTGTTAGATTTTATGAATGTTGAGCACCAATTTTACCTATACACAATTCAAAGATTGCAGGAAACGCTGATTGTGACTTAAAAAAGAATATTCTTTCGGGGAGATTCGAACCTACTACCGCTTATTGCAAATGCAAATAACTAAATCGATGCTTTAGCGCACTACGAATAAAATTTTACTAAAATTCTAATAACGTTTTTTACAATGAGTTGACTTGACTAGTCAACTAATAAGGCTCCTATTATTTTCGTCCGTCCAGTCATTTTTGCTAAACAACATAAAAAAGTGATTGAGAAATATATTAAAAAATCTTAAATTGTCTCCGCTTGTTGTTTCAAATACTATTTATCAGATGGTATAATTAACTGTTTTACTCTGCAAATGAAATTTTATTACAATTCTAGTGACGTATTCTAGAATCAGTTTACTTGATTAGTCAAGTAATATAGCTCTGATTATTTTTGGTTGGTGGAAGGATTGCTTGCTGAACATTTCTGTAATAGTGACTTAGCTACTCCGAAACCGTTCCAGAATTACTCCAAAAAGTTAACGAAATTAATATGTAAAATAAAGATCCCTAGTAGCCACGATCTGACGTCAGAATCTGTTGACAGACGTACGTTCGTCCGTTTTCTACATACGTAAGTTTGTCGTCTGTCTTACGTTGATCCGGCTACTACACTGCAAATCCCAAGATTTCACAAACGTGTTAAAATAACACGCATGAAGTGTGTTCATTGTAAAATGCCCATTAACAAACTATGCATTATTTGTAAAAACTTTTTACACGTTTCATAGTGTGTGAAAAATTTATAGTTTGTTTACGACATTTAGCATTGAACGGGCTCAGTGTGTTGAAAGTGTCTACAGCTGGGATTCGCAGTGTAGGGATGTATCAAACATGTATCAATAATTTCAATAAATTGTACAGCAAGACGACGTCAATAATGATGATTAATTCGTAACATTCAAAGCGTTATAGTAGCTGCAATTTGCCGGTATTTCATACTGATATGTGAAGTAATAAATACCGTAAAATAACTTAAATTGCGTTTAGAATGGTATAGAGATTACTAAAAAATATTGCCTGGTATCTTTCAATAAAAAATACTGCAAGAGTTTTTTTCTGCGTAGCACAGATCAGACGTTATATTTGGATTCTGTATTGAAATCTGTCATTTTCAAAAAACTTTTCTTTTTAATGTTTGTTGTCTTGATCTAACATTTTTCCATTAGGTGTCAGAAGTGATTCGTCTCATGTGAAGAATAAAATTATTTTTCGTTATTGATAATATTAGTTCTATTAATTATAATAATAATAATCAAAATTGCTTTTTTGTTTTTTCTTTCTTTCTTACTCATCGTCCCGCCGCCCCAGCGCTGAGCCACGACGTCATAAGTACAGAAAAGGCGGTCGTCAAGCAGCCATAGATCGATTCAGCCCGGCTTCGTGGCAAAATTGCCAGAGCTTGGCCGTCCCGACATCCGCGAGTATGGGTCTGTTGGTTCCTCGGTTCCCTAACAAATGTTGCCTCGGTTCTCTTAGCCCCGAACGGTCCCTTATCATGTGGAGGGGAGTCTCTTCCTCCTCGCCCCACCACCGGCACGTGGAGTCTTCCGTGCGTTCCAGCATCCTCATGTGTCGGCCGGTTAGCCAGTGCCCTGCGATAGCGCCCACGGCCACCCGCAGCCTCCCTTTGCTTAGTTTAATCAGTTCCATACTAACCTGAGCTGTGGGTCCCTTGATGAACGCCCTGGTGTGCCTCATTTCTGAGGCCTCCGCCCAGTAGCTAGTGAACTTCTTCTGCATCCACTTGTCCCCCAGCGCCTTCACAAGTTCCCCGGGAGCATCAAACTCCACTGGGCCCTTGTTACCTTCGCCGCTAGCCTCTATCTGTGCCAGCCTATCAGCTTCGGTGTTGACGCGTATACTGCAGCCACCCAGTATCTTAAGCAGCTTTATTTTGTTACGGAATGCCGCTTGATGTAGTACCCTTCTGCAGTTGTCCTCGAGCTTTAAGCAGGTAGCCACCCGTGAGAGGGCCGTTAAGGCCGCATAACTGTCATTGCAAATGTAGATATGTAGCCTATTGCATTCCCTTCTGACAATATTCATTGCACATACCAGGATTGCGTGAACTTCTGCCCGGAAAACTGACGCATCCCGGCCGAGGGTATGGGATTCCTCCACCCCTGGTCCACTGCACCATATCCCGGCACCAGCTCCTCCCTCTTTAAAGTTTGCTCCATCCACGTACCAGACAGGCCCCTTAGGCGTAAGCGATTCCTCGCCCTTGATGCAGGTCTGTCTGTCCGGGAATAGAACCTCGTACCTGGGCGAGAACTCTAACTTCCTGAACCAGCGGTCGATCCTTTTGCCATTACGTCCTGTAGGGTCCTTTAAGGTCAGTATCGTCGCATACCCTGCCTGAAAGCTTCTCCACTGTCTATGGCTTTTTAAGCGGTTGGCCGCCCTTTTCGCTAACGCCTTCACTATAATTTCCGGCAGAGGTATGCTCAGTAGGCTGCCCATGGCCAGGGCCAGGGTCGTCGTCAACGCTCCCATTATGTCCAGCAGCGCCGCTCTATAGACTTTATTGAATTACCTTCTGCAAACATCCCTCCGGATGGAGGCCCACCATACTATCGAGGCGTAGATAAGTTGATGAATGACAATGGCCATATACAGCCATTTTATTATTTTCGGCTTCAAACCCCATGTGGTGCTGAACATTCTCCTGCAGGTCCCGGAGGTAGCCGTAGCCTTCGTCACCTGTTTGTCAACGTCCGCTTGCCAGCAGAGCTTTCTGTCCAAGGTCACTCCGAGGTAGCGCACCGTTTCCGAACAACTCAGCCGTTTACCAAAGATGGAAGGAGGCCTGAAATCAGTCCTCCTGTCTCTTAAAAATAAGACCAGTTCGGTTTTGCTAGGATTGACCCTTAGCCCCCGGGCCTAGCACCATCTTTC
The DNA here is from genome assembly GCA_028641665.1 of Chelonus formosanus. NCBI lineage: Eukaryota > Metazoa > Arthropoda > Insecta > Hymenoptera > Braconidae > Chelonus > Chelonus formosanus. Next base: position 7,945,434 of record CM054002.1, read on the forward strand.
GACAATGTTGAGGGCTGTCTGCATCCTGAGAGACAGACTTCCCAGATCATCGCCTGTGATCGTAATAGCCTCGTAGTCAGCATATCCCTGCACGCTGAAGCCAGCTTTCCTCAGGTTTGTAAGGAGTTCGCCCACCACCAAGATCCACAGCAGGGGAGAAATGACTCCAGCCTGCGGGCAGCCCCTGGCTACTGCAGCCCGAACCTCCGTACCCCATAATTAGGCAATGACCGTTCTATTGGCGAGCAAGTTCATGATCCATCGTGCAAGTCTAGATTCTGCTCTGAAGTTCTGAACTGCTTCGCCCATAGTTTTAAAGGGAGTGTTGCCAAACGTCCCCTCTATGTCTAAAAAGACGCTAAGAGCCGACCTGCTCGTCTCCAGGGCTCTCTCCTCCTATAAGGTCGTGGAGGGCAGACTCTACAGACTTGCCACTTTGGTAGGCGTGTTGCGCTGAGCACAAGGGCCTGTTGCACAGTGTGCTCTCCTTAAGGTAACAATCCACCAGTCTCTCCAACGTCTTGAGGACAAAGGAGGTCAGGCTTATGGGCCTGTAAGCCTCAGCTTGGTCGTAGCGGTCCTTCCCTGCCTTAGGTATAAACACAACCTTGACGTGTTCAACGCCATGGGGATGTGACCGATAGATTTGTACCAGTTGACGCCATATTCGTTCCTCGCCCATCTGCCACAGTACTGGATAAACTCCCACTGTGCCCGGACTCTTGTAGTGATCAAAGGTGCTGACCGCCCATTTTATCCGATCGTATGTAACCACTGTCCTGGCGTTCTCCCAGTCGACCCCTGCGAGCCCACATGGTCTCCCAGCGCCGCTTGGGGTGCCTTGCACTGGGCTTGAATCCGGAAAATGCGTTCTGATAAGGAGCTCCAGTATGCCTTGTTGATCGTCAATCACCCTTCCTTCGGGGGATTCCAGGGCCCGGAGTGCCATATTCCTACCCGGAGCAAGCCACTTGCGGATCCTGGCTACCTCAAGTAGCGCTTACAGTTCCTCACAGTAGCTCCTCCAGGGTTGCCTCCTTTCTGACTTAATCAGGGATTTGAATCTTCCTCGGGATGCTTTGTAATCATCCCATCCCTGATCCGTCTTAGGCCTTCTGGCCCTGTTGGAGAGTTTCCTGGTTTCTCTGCAAGTTGATCTGCGAAATCTTCAACTGCCCCGATATCATAGAGATTTCGGCGCTGTTCGAGTTCACGAGCTGAGGATGGGATGTAGGATGCGGGAGCATAAGGAAGGTATTATCCCTGCGCAGATGGGCCAGTGGAGCCGCCGTCCCTTCTAACACCCTCTCCCGCGGGAGGATTACCCATTGGCTCTGCTCCAGGCCTTACCATTTCAGTCAGCCGGATCTGAGACAGAGCCCTCCCCACCCTAGCCAGCTCCTGGTTCTTCGTGGGTCACCCCCAAGCCCCTGGAGTTGGGGTATTCCGTCTACTACTCTTAGGTTTGCCTTCACTACAGTGCGCCTTTCCAGGCCTCTGCGGCAGCTCCCTTAGAAGTGGGGGGTCAGTGGGCCGTCCATGTGTTCCCTTCATCTTTGAGGAGGAGGCTGCGTGCGTCTCCGCCCGTCTCCTCTTTCCTCTCGGAGGAAGTACCACATTAGAGGTCCCTGCCACCGGTACCTGCCTCTTTACTGGGGTTGTTTGCCTCCCTCCCGCTGCCTTCGGTGCCACGTAAAAACGTGCTCGGCCTAGGCCACAGTTGGAATTCATTCCCAACTCTTTCAAGTGACTCGTCGACCACACCAATGACTAAACTAGTTAGCTTTGGTGTCGCCTTCGTGCTCCAAACCCTCCAAAGGTTTGTGTGCAGTCCTGCGTTTTGACGAGCCTTCTCAAGATCACCGCCGCATCGACCGGTGGCTCGAGAAACGTCGCGGTGACCCTAATGAGCCTTGGAACTTTCTCCCTCTCGAGAACCTCGAGGTTTACTCCTTCCAAGACCTTGATGGAGGGGACCGTCCCCTTGAGCCAAGTGGCTACCCGTTCATCAGGACAGTTGATCCACAGGAGCCCTCTGTCGAGAATGTGGCCTTCGAATCCCCGAACATTGCCACTTTTGACGGCGCCGTCCAGGGCCCGAAGAAGTCCCCCAAGCACCAGTCCCCTTTGCTGCTTGCTGGGGGTCACAGAAGGGTATAGGTCCGGCGCGATGGCCACCCTCTTAGCCCTTGCAGCCGCATCAGCGAAGTTACTAGGCCCAGGCGCTGTACGAGCCTTCTTCGCTCGACATTTAGAGTCGGGAGGGGGAGGGGGGTGCAATCCTCTGACCTTTGCCGTTTGGTGTTACCCGCGGTGCCGGTAGAGGTCCCCGACCTGTTGGAGCTGGTAGCCCCGGTATCAACCCTAGGGGTCGTTCCGGTTCCACTGGGAGTTGCCTCACCTCCGGAGATTCCACCGGCAACCGTAGGGGTCCCCGGCTTCCTCAACGTTGGCTGAGCCTCCACTCCAGCTGCGTCCGCCCAAGATTTTTCCAGGTCCAACCACTTAGCCTTCTGTCTCCTTCTCTTCTCTGCCCCACAAAGTCTGTGCTTCTTGCGTCGTTTTGGGGAATCAGGTTCATCAAGAGTCTTCCCCTGATTCTCCTCAACGGTGACAGGTTGTCCCTGTCGGTCCCTCCTGCCTCGGCTTCTCCAAGTCCTGTCTCTTCGTTAAAAGAAACAGGACTCCCACTACTCCGAATGTTGCCAAAGTCATCCATTCGAGCCCCACAAGAATTGAGGGAGTAAAGGTCCACCTGTGCAGAGCCTCTTGTACAGGTAAGGCTAGCTACAATTGGGGGTCGCCTGGTACCCCAAAGGCATCGTTTGTGACACAGTGTCCCACTGCCTGATGTTGCCTGAAGTTTTGATTATTTTGGAAAGATTTGTTTATTATTTGAAATGTCTTAAATGATGTTGTTTTAGAATTCAGAGAATTCCGAATGGTCGTTTTGAAATGGTTGAATTATATGAATAGATTTGCTCTTTATGATGATGATGATTAATTATTGACTCTTTCCGAAGTCTCGATTTCTGTTGAATTCAAAGTTTTTGTAACCTCCAGTCTGAGAATGTCGGCTCTCATTGATTATTTGATTGTTGATTCAAATTCACAATGTCTGTCCTAGAGCGTTCTCGTGGAGTTACTAGAGGATATACACGGTTGGAGCGTTTGTGCTGTTAACCTTTTCTTCATTTATGGCCAAAATGAAGTTAAGTTAGGCACTAAGTGTCCATGATTGCCTATCATTTTTGTTCAGATAGTATATGTAACTGTAAGCCCTGGAAAAAGGAGAAGGAAAGAAGAATTAACTATTTTAGAATTTTGACTGACAGACTCTTAGTTTTAAGATCTTCGAATTGTGAAGAGTCATGTTTTTAGTTAGCTTCGATGATTTTAGCTTGTTTGGAATGTTTTTACCTACCGCAGGATTTTTCTCTCCAGAATTGTTTGTTCAATTTATTGTTATGCAGGCAAAGTTGGGAAACGGTAATATTGAAATCTAGGCTGAATAATTATTTTATTTATTTTTGAAATATCAAAAGATATTTTAATTCAGATTTTGAATGTTTATTTTGTTTTAGCCTTATCCAATATTTTTACCCAGCTGTTAAATATTGCCCGGGAGCAATTTTTAGGAGATTAAGAGAAGTGTAGAAATATACGTGTGTATCCATCTATCCAGTTTGTTAGTTGACGACATTTTCTCGATGATGAGATTATTTATAGCAACGAAGGGAGAGTTTGTTTATCTTCAGGTTGTGATTAAGACTGACACAGATTAGACGTTAAATTAGATCCTGTATTTTGAATCTGTCAATTTAATAAACTTTTCTTCCTCAACATCTGTTCTTTTAATCTCATATTTTACAATACATTGCATACATCTCGTTTCCAATTGTTTATAACAAATTCATTTGTTAACAATTGACATTAACAAAACGTAATCTATGGTATTTCGGACGATCACTTTTTTTATAACTCTCTAAGTTTATTTTGAGTTATTTTTGTGAAAACCATAGATGGACACTCTAATCTTATTCACATAGACAATGCATGACTTTGGTTTCCGTGACACTGTCATATGATAGTATTTTTAGTAGGGTATTGGATAAAATTAACATAAAATAATTTTTTTAATGTTATCATAAAAGTATTGTAAGTGAATTTGATCGCTTGTTAATAAGTAATATGTGATTGATAATGATAATATGTACATGTACATATCAGGAAGGTAATTATATATTGATAATACAAATTCTTGACTAAAACACACACTTCTGTCAAAAATGGTAATATTAAAAAAAAACAATATGATTGATACTTAAAATTCACAAATTAATAATTCATTCTGACGTTTTTTATTATGACAATCATTTACATATAATTTAAACCACTATAGACAATCACATTATCGCCATATCTTCCAATATTATTATGTGAAGTAGTTCTATGCTGACTAATATATCTAGAATTTCAGCTAGACTGGTTAAGTCTTGTATAAGAGCTGCATGACATTAATCTTCAAGGTCTTGAAGCATTTTGTTGTGGAGTTTGGCTGTTGCTTGGACTGTTGTGACAGTGATATGGCTACTTGTTTTAGCTTTGGTGGCAAACATTACCTAAAAATAAAAATATATTGGTTTCATAAAATTCTAGATGAGGTAAAAAATTAATTGGTTGGATGACAATGATGTATTTTCGATTATTTCAGAAACTATGGGAGATCTATTCATTTTTTACGAAATCATCCTTATTTTCAATAATTCAGCCAGTAAACAGATTTAAAAGTACGAAAATTAAAAAATTCAACAACTTGGACAAAAATGGCAATCACTCTTTTAAGATGTTCTTTCTAATTGATTCGAAAACTATAGGAGATAGAAAAAAGAATTTTTCACAAAAGTTGTAGATCTAATTATTTTGCACAAAAAATGATTATCCACTTTTATCGCTATTACTGACAATTTGGCCAGAAAACGCGCTTTATGGTTAGAAGATTATTGTTCTAGCCTTTTTGTTAAATGTTTCAATTTAATTAATTAAAATTTAATTCAATTTAATTCTTCTATACTACTTTTAAGGCTGCTTTCTAACTAAACTATCAGAGATACAAGTAAAAGTGTAGGAATCTTTTTTGTTTAAAATAAATAAATCTACAATTTTTTATTAAAACTTTTGTTTCTATTTTTCATAGTTCTTGAAATAATTGGATAGAAACATTTCAGAAAGATGGTTTCCATCTTTCCTCAAAGTTAAAAATTGTCTTTAGAATACAATTTGTTCTTAATCATTCGAAAAAAAATTCTCAAATTTCCAACCATTCGAAAAATTGTGAATTTTAAACCTACAATTACTAGATCCAAAAATATCATTACCTTGGTATGTTTAGTCATAAAATCTACATTTTTGTTATGTTTTATGTGAGCAATAATAATATCAGTGTCCAAGTTCTTCCTTTAAATAATTCTCCACAACCAGCAGATGTAGGAACCTATCATTCTCATTAACATTCCAAGACCTACCTCTGCCACATAATGATGTGAATTAATACCTAGAATGAACAACAAATAATTAATTAATTTATAATCAATTCAACTCCGAAAAGTTGTTAAAAATATGAAAAAACATTATTAGTTCCCTGTCTCCCTTACTTTCGCAATATCAGCAACCTTGAAAATCTTTGCCAGTAGAATAGCTGTGAGATTCAGTCCCCTGGAATGTGTCAAATCTCTAACTGCTGACACAACAGCTTTAGCATCCTCAGTAACATCAGTCATAGTGAATGATTCTTTATTCCTACAATTATTACAAGTTGTCGATTTGTTAGCCAAACATTCCTGTAGATCAAATATATCTTCAAATTGTTGAAATTGAAGTATACGTTGACAATCAACTCTATTCTCACAAAATGTCACCATTTTTGCCAAATTATCTAGATGCTTTTGTATAGTATTTGAATTCTCACTAACAATCATTGTCTTTAATCTAGCAGTATCAAAATAATTGTAAAATAAAATACAATCAGCATTTTCATCGTCTCGACCAGTGCGATCACTCTCTTGATAATAACTTTGAATAGATGTTGGAATAGCAGCATAAATAACAAATCAAACATTTGCTTTATCAATAACCCTACCAAATGTTGTTGTTGCACAAACAACTTTTCATGACAATTTTTTCTTGAAAAGCAATAAACAATTTCACAACAGCCGTTATATTTTTCCTTTATCAATGCATTTACTTCAGGACAACATTTTAGCCCTTGTTTATCAACTACTTGGTATTCAAGATTAGGTATATTGGAACTTCCTAGGAACCATTTAGGGTTTTTGAGTCCAAGTCCAAGCTTGACATTCTGTCGAATCGATGGCGATGCTGTGGCAGTGAGAGCGGTGATTCCTACCTTAGGTAAAGGTTGTTTCAAACATCCTAGTTTTTTATAATCAGGTTTGAAGTCATGACCCCATTGAAAAACACAGTAAGCCTCGTCGATGACAAATCTAGCAATGAGATTCTTACTATACAGTCTTTATAGAAGAGTTTGGCTAGTGATGAAATCTTCTCTGGAGTAACGTAGAAGAGTTTAATAGTTGGAGTTTTTATTTTTAACAGAAGATTAACTGTCACTTATTTTGGTTTTAATCACCATAATCAGCAAGAGATTAAGGTGTTGAAGTGACATGACCATAAAGTAAGGCCTCAAAAGATTTTCGAAGACACCAGTACAGAAATTTGATACTCTAATTTTTAATAATATAGCATAATTAAAAGCATTAAGATACCAATACGTATAGGATACTTGTTCAAGGGTAAACACGTAAAACATCTATAGGTTTGCATTAGAAGTGAAACCTAGACATTCATTGAATGTTGATGCTATAACTGCAGTTACAAACGTAACTCTGATACTCCAAGAATATTTGTTATTACGGACGTGATTGAGTACTAATATTTTGAATTGTCTTTGGCTTACGTAAATTAGTCACAGCCTCAATTATAATTGTCATTAATACTTATTGATAACATATCTTGAAAGATTATAACTTCCATATTCTTAAAAATTATAAATCATTGTATAATTAAACGTATTTTAATCAAATGAATGAAAGTTAATCGATAAAAATTACGATAAATATTTGAAGAAATTTTTATTTAACTTTTAGATTATTGAGACCTATTTTGATTTAATGAAAAAATGTGTTTTCAATTGCTATTTACATACAGTGAATGTATGTAATGGCCTATATATACAATGGGTGTGTTTAGCAGAAAAAAGCGCTAGGCAGCGCTTGTAAGTAAAATGGCGATCGCTAAGCGGTAAGCGCTGTCGAATGATAAATAGCTATTTTCCTCTAGGACGCTAAGTTAGCTTTAACCGGGGAACCTAACCTAATTTTAATATATTTTTGTACAGTATTCATATTAAAAAATTACTAATCATGAATAATATATTGAATAATGTTGTGGATGATGAAGAAGAGATGGAAGATATTTTCGGTGATGATATTGCTAATATCGCTGCTCCCATTATTAATGCTCCTATTAATGCAGGTATTTACTATGTATATTATTTTACATGTAGATCGTAGAAATTTTAAAAAATTTTCAGTTAATTTATTTAAATAATCTTTTCTTTCAGGTAATAATATTTTCAATAATATGTATCATGTTACATACATACATTTTGTATAATCATTCATACAAAATTCAAAATCATTTGTTTTTAAATAAGTTGTTAATTTGTAACTGAAGTAGTATTTTTTAGTTCAAGTGTTTCTCATATAAATAACGTAAGATGCATTTATTGAAATTCTTAAAGATTTTGCATAGGTATATACTCGTTTATTTCAATTGTTCTTAAATTAATTTGGATCAAAAAAAATTGTTTCAGCCTGAACATATTAGAGGTAAAATAGATTATCATCAAATAATTTTATACATACATTTCTTGTGTAATTCAATTCAATTCTTCTAATTTAACCCATACAGAACAATTAATTGGGACATTCATAAAATGTTTTTTTCAACAATTGTCAAAATGAAATTCTTCAGACAATCAAAATCATACAATTCCATGAAAACCAAAGATAAGAAATTTTTTAATTTTAAGAAATTGTCAAAAATGTTGAAATTTCAAAAAATTGTCAGTAAATTTATTCAAAACATCTTTCCTCTCAGGTAATAATATTTTTAATAACATAAATGACGCAGTAATCATGGATGAAGATCGAATCCATTATCTTTACATTCAACCCAGAGGTGATCGAAATGCTTGTATACAAAATTTTTATGAAGAAGTTATTCCAGCATCCACAGATCAACAATTTTATAAGCATTTTCGAATGCATCGAAATGTATTTGAGGTAATAAATTAATTTTACGTATTACTTAATATTCAAGCTCAATATAGCTCATGTGAAATACTAAGTATTTCAATTTTTTTGTTATTACGAATAAGTAAATATAATTGAAGCCCGGGTTGCCATGCTCAATGCAAACCCCGAAAATGACTCTGATAACGACTCAGAAAATGACTCAGGTATTCCACTTCAGAAAAGAATATTGTTAACTATTTAGGTTTTAGCTACACCAGACAGTTATCGGTCCATTGCCGATAGATTTGGACTAGGAAAAAGCAAAGCTCACACTTGTTTTAAAGAGATTGTTTCAATTTTGGCGGATTTAATATCAGAGTTAGTAACATGGCCAAATGAAGATTCATTAAGAGAAATTGAACAAGTAAGTATTATTTTGAAATTTTTTTAGATATATTGATGATTAAAAATCGATTAATAGACTAATAAATAATGCAAAAATTTATACATTTACATTTTCAGGCGTTTTTGGAACGGTCTCTCGAAATCGATTTCCGGGAATCGTAGGAGCAATAGATGGCTGTCATTGAAATGAAGCAACCACCACACAATGCTCATGATTTTTATAATAGAAAGGAAACCCATTCAGTAATTTTACAAGGTATTAAAACAAAAATACGTTATTTTATACAGTTATTTTCAAGATTAAAAATACATAGAAAACATTCAATTATTCCAGGAACGTACGATCATACTGGCAAATTTACTGATGTTTTAATAGGAAGGCCAGGCCGATGTCATGATACATCTGTATTACGTAGCAGTGCATTATACCGTCGTTTGACAGATCCTGCTCATCCTTTATTGCACAACTGTCAAAATCTGCTTGGAAATTCCGGATATCCGTTATCTACTCATATACTTACACCTTTCAGAGACAATGGGTATTTGGGTGATCAAGAAACCCGATATAATGTAGTGCATGCTTCTTGTAGAACCATTATAGAACGAGATTTGGTTTGTTGAAAGTAAAGTTTCGTCGATTGTACTATTTGGATGTTCGATTCGTTAGAATGGCAAATGTTATGATTGCTGCTTCGTGCACTTTACATAACTTCATTTTAATGCACGGTCAAGCTAACATTTGGGATAATATCAACTTAGTTAATGAAAATCATGATGATGATGATGATCACAATGATGATGATAATGGTGATAATGATGCTGATGGAGTTATTAAAAGAGATAGAATTATGGAGGCAATGTAATTTTAAATATAACATCGAATTGAAATAAATTCAGTTTTTTTAAACAAGAAGTGTGTGAAGTTTTCCATTTTTTAACAATTTTCAAAATAATTATATGATGAAATGTATTGAAATGTGCAGATATACTAATTATCTAATTTTACAAACATCTTAAGGAGTATAAAGCTATTTTTAAAAAAAAAATTTATATTTATTATTATTTCAACTTCTGAACAAAACGCATATATATATATATATATATATATATATATATATATATATATATATATATATATATATATAGATGCATATAAAAACTCTGTTACAAATCTAAAAATACTTTGTAATATTTGAACAATCCTGGTGAAGCTTCAAAGTAACTTATAAGTTAAAAAAATATGAACATTTTAAAACGTATGTGCATGTATAAAGATATATATATATATATATATTCATAGAAACTCTTTTAAATTTAAAAATGCTTCAAACAATCTTGGTGATACTCTAAAGTAATTTATAACTTGGAAAAATATCAATATATTAATCAGTCTGTTTACGTATTGCACACATTTACAATAGTAGTAACAACGCCATACACTACTGATTTATCACCTTTTTTAGCTATTTAAATCATTGCGAATAGCTTCTCTATTTTCTATTAACTTTTCTTTAACTTTAGCATCAAATGCCAAATGAGAAAGACCTACTGCCCATTTTCTACTTTAAATTAACTTAGAACAACATCAACGAACAGTCTGTTTTTCTACTCGTAAATAAAGATATATTAATGATTGAACTAAATTTATAAAATAACTAACTTTGGTTATTGATACTTCAGAAAAATAATTATAGACTACATTTTCTTATAATTGATGAACGACCTGGACCATCTAGTTTGTTGGAGATATAACTGATGTAAAATTATGAAAATGAGAATTTATATTACTATTACATATATCTTCTTCAGACTCATCGTTGGCACTACCAATTAAATTATTTACATCTTGATCAGTCTCATTATCTGCAGTTTCTGGTGTATGGTTTTGTTGTAGAAGATTTTCAAAGTGTTGTGATGCAAATTGGTCATCTAGAAATTATATAATTATATTATCATAAAATAATCGATGATCATCACGCAATCACCATTAAATATAAAATTTGTGTATTCAATGCTCAAAATATAATAATTCTCGATCATGTAATTAATAGTAGAAATAATTTACCTTGAACAAAATGACAATTAGAAAATCGAAAACTGATGACTATGGTAAATATATATAAGTTAAAAATTTGTCTGGCATGTTTTTTTATTAAAAAAGAATTATTGAAAACTATTTAAAAGTTCAAGAAAAACATTGAATCTAATAAAAAAAATGACCAATATATCATAAGAAGGAAATAAATCAGTAATCGTAACCTAAAAAACATAGAAAACATTCGGTATTTACCGGTTTGAAGCTTATGATGTATATTATCCGTCGCGGGAACATCAAATTGCACATTTCCACACATATATTTTACTATTTTGTGGACTGACATTATTATTCTTTTTAATATTACTTGAAATTAATCGAACAAAATAATTTTTAAACTCTACTTCAAAACAAACAAAATGAATAAGCAAAATGGCGGAATGTGTCAGCGCTAATGAAGTTAGAAAACGTGTCCTGGCCGAAAACTGTATAGTTCGTTTTTCAGCGCTAGTAAGCGCTCTCAAGCGCTTTTTTCTGCCAAACGCACCTAATGACAGCATACTAGAATTGAGTGCGCGCTCTCAACAAAAAATATTTTACTACAAATTCAAATACTTTCAGTTTTTTATTTCTAAATATTGTAATTTGTAATAATTATAAACTGATGTTACTATAAACAAATATACAATTCCAAAAAATTCTTATTTTTGATCTTAAAAAAATATACGAAAAAAGATCTTTTTTTTATAGAGTATTACGAATTATCGCGCGGGCGTGGCATGTCCTATTGTACATGTGCAGTGTAATCACTGCTCTCTGCGCATGCGTTAGTTTGAAAAAATAACAACAGCGTCGATTTCAAAGCTTTGCAAAATATAGCGTTAATAGTGAAACAGTGATTTATTAAATTATAAAAAAAAAAAATTTCTGCAATCATGTCATCATCAAGTGAGGAGAGCATTGAATGCGATCAAGAAGAAGCCAGCACATCTCAAAATAATGAAAATCCTTCCAACACTTCATCACGTAGCATCGTTTGGGATTATTTCAAATTATGTACAATTGGTCATAGAAAATCCATTTGTAATATTAAACTAAAATTACCTACAGGTAAAGTAAATTTGAACGAAAAATTATTATAAATCTCAATAATTTAACAAAGATTTTAAAATCAAGACATAGTATTTGCAATAATAAATGTCATGATCTAATTACAAAGTTTTTCTAATTGATTCTCAAAAGATTTAAGAATTGAATAAATAACTGCTATTATTCGCTTATGACACTTAATGTTAACAACGCATCACTTATTTTATTTTGGAAAATTTAACTCATCTCTCACGTTAACAACGAAAGTTTTAGTTTATAATATCAAATATTAAATGCTTGAATTTATTATATAAAAGATCTATCATTTCCTTTTTCAACTTTGTATGAGCATTATTGGCTGCTTGAAAGTAGGTCGTACATCTACATAGTATATTTTTCTGTGTAATATACTAAATAATATAACCATGTAACATGTAATTGACATGAATTCCAAAGTTATAGTGATGAGAATAAATGAATAAATTAAAGATCGAGAACCTTTCCAGCTGGTACAGATGGTGAAACTCATTGGAACAGCGAGTATGAGATGCTGGAGAGGATGCTATATTTGAGAGTACCATTAACTCAAGTTGTAGCAACTTCTATTAATGTTGATAGTTTATCAGGAAAAGAGTGGAAGACTGTTGAGCAAGTCGTCAAAGTCTTAAAACCCTTATGTGATGCAACAATATTTTCTTCATCATCTAAATATCCCGCATTATCAATGGTAACACCTTTGTTGAAAGGTATCACGATTGCACTCGATGAAGTTATTGTTGACGATAGTGGATCTGATGTGAAGATATCAGAGCTGGCAAACAATATAAGAGAGTCATTAAATACAAGATTTGATGATGTGGAAACAGACAGTGTCTATCTGAAGTCGACATTTTTGGACCCACGCGACAAAACTTTTTTTTCAATAACACGATTCTAGACAAATTAAAAATGGCAATAAAAAATGAAATTTTGTCGCATCGTGCTGATAAATTCAGCCAGGAAAGTTTGTCTGCCCTCGAACGTAAGGATTCATTTATTGTTTGCTGCATATTTAAGATTTTATTTATTAAACGTTACGATTGAGGACATCGAACTGAATACTTAGATTTGTGGTCTTCTCAATCATTAATTGTTGAAAAAAAAAATATTAATAAAAGATTTTTCACATTAGCAAGTGAAACTAAACCATCGACGTTCTGGAACTTCATGAACCAGCCAAGAGTAAATAATTATGAAGAATCAGTTAATAATTTAATGGAAAATGTTGAACAAGAGATTGTTCGTTACATTCATATACCACGTACTTCCCTGATTGCTGATCCACTTTCTTGGTGGCAAAAAGAAAAAACGAATTTTTTATATTTATCAATAATGAGTAGACGATATCTATTAATCCCATGAACTTCTGTAGAAAAGAAAAGACTTTGTTCTTCATCTGGTGAGATTGTCACAGAAAAAAGGACTTCATTGTCACCTGAGAACGTCTCTTATCTAATATTCTTATATAAGAATTTAAACTAATGTAATTTATGAAATTTCTTTAGTTTGTTTTTTTTTATAAAAAAAAAAATTCTTTAATTTGGTATTAAATAAAAACGATTGTTTCATTATTTATTTTTTATTGTTTTGGATAACTCAAATATTCGAATAATTCGATTAAATCGAATATTCGATTCGCACACCCCTAATTTTTAGTTAAAGTGACTAAAAATAAAGCGAAAACGAATAAAAATTTTTCGATATTTCGGAAACTAAATAAGGTACAAACATTCAAATTTTTAATAGTGCAGTCTCTTTTTGAGCATATCTTATATCAAGGAATTTTATTTTTCAATCTCGACTTATTTCCAGTTGATCTACTTAAAAACACCATCAAATAGCAGTACTACAGAAACCATAGTATCGACGTTAATTTACGTCTTGTATCGAAATGTTCAGTTTTTATTGAATGTTCCCAAAAACAACATTTTGTTGGAAGCTTGACTTGTAATGCTATAAACAAATTTGATTTGTTCATACCAGTTCTAATTGTTGATTAATGTTCAATATCGAAATTTCTAATATTTAATAGCCAAAAACAAAATTTTGTCGAAGCTTAACTAATTGTACTAGGATGTTTTTTTTTGCTTTGAATTTAGAGAGAACACATACATTATTAGACTTTACTTCAAATGTGATAGTGCTACAATCGTTTTCTATAAATGTTGATTTAAAATTCGGGCAGTCAGTATTAAAAACGCTTGTTATTAATGTACACAGGAAAAAACAAGATGAAGTACAGATTTTGGAAGAGACAATACGTGCACGGTCGGAGAAGCACAAGAAAGCGGGCATTGAATTAGATGCAACTTGTGATATATGCATGAAAACCAAGTTTGCGGATGGTATTGGTCACACCTGCAACTACTGTAAAATCCGATGTTGTGCACGATGTGGTGGAAAAGTTACTCTAAGATCTAATAAGGTAAGAATCGAATTGAATAATGTATTAAGTAGTGTTTTTAGAGATACATAATGAATGGTTTATTCAGAATCGTTTTAAATGACAATTGATTTAATAATTTCAACTTTTAAATACATTAATTTTCGAAATGAAAAGTTTTATTTAACATGTTTTACATATAATTCAATTATTGTTCTGTGCTAGAAAAGCGAATGGTCCGTAATTTCTGCAGGCTTTTGTTGAATTTTTTTTGAATGAATCAACAATCAATAAGACATTCTGATTTTTCGCAGTGATCGACATACGAAATTATACATTAGTTAAATTAGTAGTTTGTGAATCGCATTGTTGGATATTTTTTCGAGAAGTACTTGAACTCATAATTAAAATCATGAGTAGTGCCTAGCTTTTTTTTTTTTGAAAAAATGTTTCATTGAAGTAATTGACTACCTATACGTGTTTAGAAACATAGTTACAAATCGACTCAGCATAGGCGTTAAAAATAGCAAATTACTGTTGTGTTGAAAATTGTAAGATTAAACATTCTAACTATTTAGTGAAAACGAAATTAATGAAACAACGAAAAAAGAAACTACTGGATGTGTCTGTATCTACACTCGTGTTAATTAATGCCTTCTCAATGGTAGTTTTCCAGCTAAGGAAACACAAATGTAGACTGTGTCACACAATAACACAAAGACGAAAAATACTTGCTGGAACGTTGAAGTTTGAAACACATTTGCTAGGTGGCAGTCGTCCAAATTATTGAATTGTTCTTCACAACATTTGTATATGTACATTTTTTTAACACGAAGATATAAAAATGAATAAATTCAAGTCCAAAAAAGCCATTAGTGCCGGCACAAAGCAGATCAAACAGCTGTGTTGTTGATAAAATTCCTGTCGTACGAAACTTTGCACTTGTGCAGCTATGCTTGTGACACAAATCTCTGTACGCAACAGAACTCTGTTATCGCATAGAGTTGGAAAGTGTCGCACATCAAAAGTCGATGGAATAGCTGTGTGACAACACTTGTGTCGAGTTGTGTTACTTCTGTTCGAAAATTGTACGATTGTGTTGACATGCAGGTACACATTTATAGTGATGAAAGTGTCAAGTTGTGTTACTTGCGTCTATTTGCGTTCCATGCTTAAAAACAACCAATACTATCGGAGCAATTACTGAGATAGGTTTTTCTCTAGAATAAGGTTTCTAATCATACATTTTTTAAACATAGGTCGCATTTTAGATAATTCGTTTAGGTTATAAAATTACTAAAACAAAGAAACTGACAATGATTTATAAGTTGGAATTATTTTTTTATAATTAAGAAAACAGCAAAAACTAGTAACATACAATAATATCCACAAAAATTCGATAGAAACTCAACAATGGAATATTTCTTGATGTTATTCCATAGTTGTCATTCTCATCTTGTAATATAAAAAATGAGAAATCAATCATTTATACTAGATAGGTAGAGGGGGTTCTGGATTACTCTACTATTACCGACAGTGTCAGGAACTTAGCGGTGGTGGGTGTAGTTCCCAGTTTTCCAGCTAAATGGCACTGTATCGATCTGCAGTCGGTAATTGTTAGGCGGCGCTGCTGTTGTGGCGGGTGAAGAATTTAAATTTTTTCAAATGTTATTGACCTGTAATGACCATCGATCTCCAGACGATAAATATTAGTAACATTTTTAATTCAATAGCGTTGTAATTTTGGCGGTTCAAAATCCATATTTACTTCACTCACTAATTTACCAATCACTGTTTTACACTTAAGCGTTCACACTTAGATATGTGTCCGATGATCTCTGTTGCTGAACTGACTTGTTGGTAATCTGTTCTGTTTATATATATATATATAGCTCTTACTCTAGCGGCCAATTATTGAAACACATTTCATAACGCAATTTTCTGTGTTTTATGAAAAGTACGTCATATTTCAATTCTCAGAATAAATTCAAATATTGATATCCGTTAGAAGGTAATATAAATAAATTTCCAAAACATTTAAATTAAAAATATTTCATTTTATAATTATTGTTATAGATTTTAATTGTATTACATTCATATAATTATACATATATATATATATATATTTTGTTTAATCAGTCATCTTGTTTTGTGGATTTCTCTGAGATTTTGTCTTCTTGCAATTCAATGAACTTGAAATTATTCCATTCTCTACCTATGTAGAGGAGGGATAACGTATTGCGTTTGACGAAGTCCAGGAACACGTAGAATGCAACATCATCATCTTTGAACACTTCAGCCAATCGTTTGAGTAAAAAAACAATGAATTCATCATCCAATGTTGCAATGACTGCGTCGCCATGCTTTCCTTTTACTTTTTCCAGCCCTGTCACTTTATATGGCTTTGTTGTTTCGAATTCTGACATTTTTTTCTTAGGTTTTTATGTGTCATTGGCGATGCTGTCGATGTAATCCATTTTTACAAAAGTCTTTTTCTGTTTTTACCTAAACCTTACTGTAGCTGTCAATTTTCAAAACACATTTTTTAACAACGCAATTTTCCTTTGTTACTGTCTCGTGATTTCTAGAATAATACGTCATCTCTGTTCGGTCAAACCTCTTTCTTGGCTTTTTGGAGAAATGACGTCACAGAAGTAAAAAATAAAAAATTCTTTTATACATCCGTATCAGATAAACCTTTCTAAAAAAAATATCAGAAAATTAACGATCAAGAGTATAGATTTCATTCACTCTCCACTTATATTGAGTCTTTCTTAGAATAATAATAAAACGTCATATATTTTTTTGAAAAATGACGTCACACCAGTAAAAAATAAAACATTCCTTTGTTCATCTAGATCAAATAAACCTTTTTTAAAAATAATGACATGAGAAACTTAACGGTCGAGAGTATAGATTTTATTCTCCCGCCACTTGTCTTATATCTTAATATAAACTGCCTGATGAATGGAAATTAGATGAAGATTTGGAAATGTATCGACGATGTTATGAGCATCATCCACCAAAAGACAGCCAAAATGATGGCCCTGTTCCATTTGTTAAGGATTGTAAATGAAAAATGAAATATTTTGTAAAATGTGTTTTAAAAAAAATAAAAAACAATTATTCATACATGTTTTATTTTATTCATATAATCAATTTTTTTTATTAATACAGGATTAATGATAATATCATATTTTTCTATTCGTAATCTAAATCTTTCTCTATCTCGGGCTGCTTCTTCCCAACATCCTTGTCTAGCTGCTCTGTAAGCTAAGTCCATGTATGCATTACGTGTATTTTCGCTTGAAGATTGAATTAAAAAGATTTTCGTTCCATTATAATAATTTTCTTAATTGTCCATTCAAAGGTTTGTATTCAACAATTCGATCATGAACGCTTAAACAATATGCTGATGTACTATCGGGTATTGGTTTTGTAGATTCAAATTCGAATCGCACATCTACAGGTCCAGATTTTAATGATTCATTTTGTTTTGAACAATCGATGACCATTAAAGGTGCTTTGCCTATAAATTTTTCTTTTGTGCGAAGAGGTTCTGAATCTTTACCATAATATGATTCTTGGAATTTTTTGTACATATCATATAATAATGCATATTAATTGTGAGATATGGCAAGATTCAAGTTGCCATATGGATAACATCGTGAATTGAGAAAAAGTTTTACGTCTCTTAAATTACAATGATCGAATCAACTGGAATCTTTTGTTGCATCGTTTTTTCGTGCTGTCTAGAATTCCAGTATAACATATCTCGGTTTCTCCAATTGTGTTGATGTTTTCACCATCCAGACGTTTTTCGTTGTTTTCGGTAACAATGGATAGGAAACCATGATGGGAAACTCACTATTATTGGCGGATCCTTGACAATATAATTTAATAATTGTATTTTTCCTGTATCCGATACTGTGATGTAAGGAATCATCCATTCAATTTTCGTTAATGTAATTTTTCCATCTATACTAGCTGTAGCTTGTACTACTGCATTTAGATCGGTGTTTGAACGTGTTAAAACAAGTTCATGCTTAGCATTAACAATAATGCGATGATAATCTTCAGCATATCCCAATAGCATATTCAATGGCAATAAAATGTCAAAATATCCTTTGTTATCCGTAAGCTTTTCATCATTGTCAATCCAACCTGTGTTATCTAAGTAATTTAATTGACTTGGATAAAGTGATAGATATCCCTTAATGACACTCGTAAGACCGACATTTTTATTACGATCAATCTCAATGCCATTCCATTAATATCGTATTTCTTCGAATAAGTGACATAATGCCATGTTTACAAATTTTGTTGTAGCTGCTACAGCAGTGTCATTAAGTTTAGTAAATTTCCCAGTAATATGTAGAAAGCTCTTGCAAGGCAATAAGCACAAGTCTTGATGTTGGACAGCAATCCGGATTTCATCGTTGTTATTGAGTGAAACTGATGCATAAGATTGATGAGCATGTAATTTATAATGTGATATAGACTCATCAAAAACAACTCCTCTGTTGATAGCTTATGTCTCCTTCCCCGCAGCCATGGCAATAAACACGCAAAACAGCACACTTTTACTTTGACTTTTTTTGTATGCGAAGGCCCCAGCTCTTTAGAAACGAAATATACTGATGACTTAGTCGTTTGAGGTTTCGTCGTTGACTGGCAATTTTTTGGCATGGTAACTCAGTTTTATAGCTTCTTCCAACAATCGTTTTATAAACAACACCCATTATTTTACAGATTTCACATGCAAACGAATAGTTATTATTATTATATCCTGGTGGAACTGATGGGAAAAATTCATGAATTGTATGCACTAATTTATTATTTATGTATGCTCCTGTAGTAATATTGCACTCGATTCTCAATGCATTTATTTTCAAGATGGAAACTGGTGAATCTGACGTTTGAGTTGATTTTGGCGCGATAAGTCTTGGACCAAAACCCAATAGACGACCAATAGAATCATCTGGCTTAAAATTTATTGCAGCGTTATCACTGTAAATCTCACTGTGCAATTCATTGTTGTTAGGTTTAATGGAAATTAACAATTTAGGATCAGCTTTCTTCAAATAATTTTTAATATCTTTAATTTCATAGCTTCCTGCTGGTATTTGAATAATTTTATTTCGTTTATTTATATTATAATAAAATTTATTATTCCCATTGTCAATAATTGGGATTTGGGGTTAAATGTTAATAATTCAACAAGACCCAATACATAATTTTTTGTCCTTGTTAATTCGATAGGCGGAACATAATATCTCTCTAATATAGAGGACCGTCCAGACAGCGTTATGGTGGATAAATCGTCCATGACTGAAGTTCTTTTATTCATGTTTATCGCTTATATATCTTCGAGATTATATTTCATACCAAGTCCCCAGAGGTCTTCAACTTCTTCTCTGAGAAACTTTAAACATAGATGTCCACAATTCATTGTTGAATAATCTTGTTGCTTTGTATAATTATATAGTATGCTACCGACATCGAAATATTTTTGAAGTTCAGTTGGAGGTTTGAAAATACCGAAACTATCAGAGTATATTGCTTTATTTCCTTGTTTTTTATATGCAACCCAGTGAGTTCCTGGTCCATCTTTATCATCAAGGTTAATGATAGTTGACTCATTTTTCCATGGTTTAGATTTCGGTGAATCATTTCTCATGAAAACTCCACGAAAATATGCAATTTTCATAATTTTTGCATTCTTTAAAATATCGATGTTTGTTAATGCTCGATGTGGTAGCTCTATACGTTTTTTTTTCGCCGGTTTCAAGTATAGACCATATCCTCGTCTTTGACGTTTAAAACGTAGACCTCTACCCAAGGCTATGGCTTCCATTTTCCGATTCTGACGTTTTGCTTCCTTCGATTGACAATGAGCAGCTTTAGCATTACTGACTGCCTCTGCAATACCGGAAGCTCCACCAGCTGAAGCACCAATTGCACTTAGACCACCAAATATCGGTATAAGTGGTAAAACACCTCCAATCTTAATCGGTACCGGTAATACACGAGGAACTCTAACATTCTTTCTTCCACCAATCGTTTTTACTGCTTTTCGTGCAGCTATCAATGCTGATTTTATAGGATCGGCACCCGAATTTATCATCAACTTGGCCGAATCCACAATCTGTCTTAAAGATTTTTTCTTCAAACCTTTTCCAACTTTTTTCTTTCTCACTCTCTTCTCTAAACCCATTCCAAGTTTTGATTTAAGTTTCATGATATTTGTAACTCCTAATGCAGCAGCTCTCTCACTGAGATTTGCGTTTTGTGCAAAAACTCTTTGCAAAGCTTTTTCAGCAAGCACTCTATCAGCTGCGTTTTTCGCCTCTATGTTTTTTCGTTCCCTCGAATACGCAATGTCGTGCTCTTTACACGCTGCGTCCAACGGATTAACACCAGGATTACCACGTTCTAATCGTTATTGTAATTTTGTTCCGGGTCCACAAAACTGATATCTAGAAATATGTAATTCAAATGGCAATTTATTTATGATGGTGTTAATTAAGCCGATGCCACGTCTGTACTGTGTCATTACATAAGCCGTACTAAAATAATTTCTATAAAAGTCGCGCATTTATACTCTAGCCCCTTAGGTGATATCGGGATAAAGTTCGAGCAACAAAGAATGTAATTACCGGTATCGAATTTCGACAACGTCAAGCCACAAATTGTAAAAATTCAACGCCATGCTAATAATTTATTACTGAATAGCGTTCGCGGCGTGATATGTGGCCCCTCGAATTGCGGTGAAACAAATGCTCTCTTAGCTCTTCTTGTACACCCGAATGGATAATGATTTGAAAATATATATTTATATTCGAAATTCATGCATCAGCCAAAATACAAATTTTTGGAAAAATGACTTAAACCTGTAGAAAGTATGGGTTATTTTTCTCTAATGGACATAAAGAAGTTGTTAAACCGGAGCAAGCAAAACTAAATTCAATAATGATATTTGATGACGTAGTGTGTGCAAAACAAGATAACATGCGTGCTTATTTTTGTATGGGACGACACAGAGATGTTGATAGCTTTTATCTATGTCAAACTTATGCACGTATTCCCAAACATCTAGTGTAAGATAATACAAATTTTCTCGTGCTCTTCCGACAAGATGATATGAATTTGAAGCATATTTATGATGATCATGTAGACGCTGATATGTAATTTTCTGATTTTCGAGAACTTTGTTCTCAATGTTGGAATGATAAGTATGGATTCGTCGTTATCGACAAAGATAGAGAAATCAGTTGTGGACGGTATAGAAAAGGATTTGATTGCTTTATAAATATATAAATTGAACAACAATAAGAGAAAAAGAACATTTGTGACGTGGTCATCAAAGTGGTAGTATGAAGATAAGAAAAATGCAAAATCGAGCTGATATTTTGCATCAAATTGCGAAAGCCAGTGACGCAATACGACAAAAGCATGAAATTATTGAACATGGGCGATAAATAACTCAGCGAGCTATGAACGAAATGTTTAAACCAGTCGTAACTCCTTTACAACAATTAGTGGACAAGACTCCGATAAAAACAGAGGAATTTGTTGTGAAAAAAGAAGAGCTAATCAAAAGAGATCCTACAGAAGGAGCGACAAGCTTTCTAACAACACATGATAATAATACTGTTGATTATGATGTGGATAATAGTATAATAACTGATGATGAATCTTTTACCACCGCTCCTCATCAAAGTACACCGATAAAAGAGTTACCTGCAGTATCATATTTGAAAAAATTCGATTCAAAACATCAAGTGAAAGAATTGGATACAAAGTTTGGTGTAAGAAAATTAAAGAATAAACTGATGATTGGTAATGCTGAAGTAAGATTTGATGATAAATTTGTTTACATCGATAATAAAAAATATGGAAGTACTCCGGGTCTCTTAGAATTACTTTTCATAGAATCACCTGATCCAAATATAACAACAGACATTGACGAAAATTCTTATGGACAAATTTTAAAAAGCACTTACGCCTATCATAAACATTACCACCTTGACAGAAGTGTCAGAGAGAATGAATATTCAAAGAAATATCAAAATATTATCAGCAAACATTTACCAAAAAGCGGTAAAGGTTTGCCGCAACATATGAAAAATCATAATCGACCACTGAACTATGTTTATTAGGATGATCCCAATGAACTTGTTGATCGATTACGTCTACTTGTTTCATCACGCTGGTAATTTTAGCTATAACAATGAAATAATGTCAATTATTGAAGAACTACGTGAAGCTGAAATCATATATTAATCAGATGCTTAATGTCATTACTCATTGATCAATCATCTCTTGAAGAGAGAGGATGAGTGTAGACATTTTTGGACGTCAGTTGGACAATGATTCGCGAAAAAATGCTGTCTGTGGTCTTTCTGGTAATGGATTTAAATTAACAATCGATAAACAATATGATATGAATAATAGAAGATTGTGCAACCTTGCTGATCCAGAAGATCTAAATGATGCTGTATCATTAAAAGTTGTTCAATCAAGCATCAGTAATACGATAGCATCTATAACACAAGAGATACAAAATCTCCAAGCAAACATTGAAAATATCAGTGAGCAAGTAAAACAGCAATTGGAATTATCACAAGGAACAAACTTTGAAGGCTAAATTTGAAAAAATAAGTGAATTTTTTCAATTTGATCAATTAAATACGTTCAAAGAAGCAGATGATGGGCATACCGACATTATAAAACAGATGGAGGAGAACGTTCAGAAAAAATTGAAAGGAAGACCTAAAGTCCAATTGCCATGAATAAAGAAAAAAAACAAATTGCAGAAGAGCTTCATAGACCGGTGAGGAGAAATTATTAACGACGACATGTGGATATACGTGGTCTTGATGAGTCTTGGCAGGCTGATCTCGTTGATATGAGTAAAGATATCGCTGCTGCAATGATGCCTATTTCAAAAGAAAAAAGAGTTCCCAAGCATTCACACGTTGATAGAAGCAAAGAGTTTTATAATAAGGATTTTGAGGACTTATGAAACAATATAACATTGAGATGTACTCATCATTCAGCAATCTCAAAGTATCAATTTGTGAAAGATTTAATCGAACTTTAAAAAAAAAAATGTTGAAAGAATTTACTCATCTTGGAAATTATAAGTGGATTGACCTGCTACCGAAATTATTATTATCATATAACAATATCAAACATCGTACAATTAAGATGAAACCTGTAGATGTGACTTCAGCCAATGAAAAGCAACTATTTGATACCATTTATGGAAAACTCAAAGCCGTGAAAATGAAAGAGAAGAAAAATAAGTTCAGAATTGGTGATAAAGTTCGAATTAGTAAATGTAAACATGTATTGCAGAAAGGTTACACTCCCAATTGGACCACTGAAATTTTTACCATCAGCAAAGTTGGAAATACTCATCCAGTGACTTATAAATTAACTGACTATCAAACCCAACTGATAGAAGGTGGTTTTTATGAGGATGAATTAACGGGAGTCCAATGTCCTGATATATATTTGGTTGAAAAAGTTTTAAAAAAACATAGAAATCAAGCATATGTAAAATGGTTAAGGTTCCGCAATGAACACAGCAGTTGGATAAATTTAAAATATATATAGTTTATTTGACGAAAAATTAAACTTGTAATGATGACAAAAACTTATAATTATCAGAAAAAATTATATTAGTGATAGGTTAACTTATAAAATAACAATTAAGCTCATGAGCTATGACAATTATAACTTATAACTATGATATTTTGTAATTATTTCAATAAAAATATAAAAATTATGAATTTGTATTACTTTTTTCGTACCCCTATGGCGCAGTATCAGTAGTTCTCTCTAATAATTGCCTTTTATTGTCTTGTCAACTCAAAGCTTTTTTTGATCTAGAAACAGTACATACTCCATGTTTCTCACCAACAATGTGATACTCAATTTTTTTTAAAATTGTATAATTAAATTGGCATTTTTTGTAGTCATCAAATGTGATGGTTTTAACTATAGCCTGCTTCACACCTTTAGCTTTTTTAACAATATCATCTTCATCTTTATCTTTTTCTTCATTTAAAATAGTATAACTATACATTTTAGCTCGAAGACCAACAAATTTAGTCATAATTATCACTTTTTTCTCATCTTTCATTAAACCTAGTTCCTTTTTATTCTTCCTAGGAATACCATTTACATTTTTTTTTGGATAATTAGAGGTATCATACATATGAATATCATGTTTTATGTAGTCATATATGTTAACATTCATAAAATGATAAACTAAGCAATCTGTATCAGTATATAGCAATTTAACATTATTTTTGAACGTTTTCTTAACATAATTATGATGAAAATCTTAAATAAAAATCTTTAATAAATCGAGAATTGCAGAGCCTACACTGTAAATCTTAGTGCATTACTTCAATGCATTTTAGAGTATTAAAATCTTGTAGTCACTTTTTATGCGTTACTTAACGTATTTTTTTTGTTAATTCACTTTCATGGGTTTTATTAATTCGATGAAATATATAAGTTTAATGCAGTTATATGTATTAAAATGAAAAAGATATATATATATATATATATAAAGTTTTTGCTACTATTAAAAATTACTTGCTTTTCTGAAATACAGTTTTTTATGAATATAATGCATTTTAAGCATATACACATATAAAGATGCACGATTTTATAAAAAATATATAAGAAAAGTATAGATATTCTTGGATAGTAACAATTATATGTGAATTTTACGAATATAATTGAAAAAAATGAGAAATAAACTTATTTTTAAATATGAAAAGATAAAGTATGAACATACTTTATGCAGCATCTTCTTTAAAAAAGTTATTCATAGAGCGAATAAATTTATCTATCACTGGACTACTTTTCAGAGAAGTTTCTAAAATCATATTGTCAATAAAGAGTAATGTGTTATAATAAGCTGGTAGATAATCTCTAAGCCACACGTAGTATGATGCTAAGAGACCACTGATGACTTTTTGGATTGAAAGATTTGATATGTCTGTTTTTATGTCCTTATCGGCTACAATACAATCAACGGACGCTTCCTCTTCTACACAATATATAAAAACTCGTGGGGCATCTTGTTCATTAGTTGTAAGATCCGTTGTAGTTGTCATTGCCTATTATTATACATTTTCAACTATATAGTGTTCGAATTTGAGTTATGAAAGTAATGAATTGATGATAACTACCTGTTTAATAATAATCAAATCTTGAATTATTTTCTTTTTCTTTCCCTTGAACAATTCAGTGTAGAGTTTTACGATGACAGAAAGTTTTAATTTTTTATTTGTAATTGTTATTTTAAAGAATTTTGCTAATTTATTGATCATCTCATCAATTTTTGTAAATACTGTTATTTCATTAGTGTGTTTCAAATTGTAGAACTCTGACATGATCTGAAGAAAAATATACTCAATTAAAGCTTCCTTTTCATTGTGTTCGCTTAGATTACAAATGTCCGATGACAACTTACCATCTTATAACTACCCAATGCTGGATACTTATCAACAATATCCATTATTCTTGTAGCTTGCTGTTCAATCCAAGGTCTTCTCTCATCCAAAGTAATTTTCAAAAGTTTCTGAACATGGGATTCATTTTTTCCTGCGGTGTATTTTTTTTCAAGCTCTTTTAAGGCATTTTTCTTATCAGTATGTGTATCAGTACTACAAATAAAGAATGACATAATAAACAAAATGTACTTTTGATGTAAGCTATTGGATTAAAAAATGTAATTACCAAAATACTTACAGTTGAGTTTCGATGAGAACTGCTCGATTTTTTGCTACTTTTGTACCATCATGAGCTCTTTTAATAGCTTTTTTACGATTTGAACGATTATTTCTAGTCCACACGCTTAATTGATGTCTAATTATACCCTGAATAGATTGGAAAAAAATAAAGTTCAATGCTAAAATTATCTATAATAGTCAAGATATTTCTTACACATTCATCTTTGCCTCCTTCTCGTAATTCTGAATATGCTTGAATTATAGATGTTCCTAAGTTGTGATAATCATATTTAGTAGGTGAGCCTTTTGTTTTTTGCCACAAAAAAGATCCCCAATGAAATGTTAGAGATTTTTGTGCTTCAAAACACCCTTTTCTTTGATTTTATTTTCCAAATTAAACGTCAATGGAGGTAGTGGAGTTGTTGCTAAAATTCTAGTTGTTTCAACTTCTTTTTTAATCGTGGGTTTATCTTGATTATCATTTTTGTTTAAGACATCAACTTTTTCTAATGATTCAGTATGAGAAGTAGAAGCTTGGGGATCCAGATGACTCTGAATCTACAAACAAAAAAATTAAATTATTTTTCAAGTCAAAAAAATTTTTTTTTCATATATTACAATACATATATACATACAAATATGTTAATGAAAAAATATAAATAGTATACAAACTTTATTAATTAGAATCATCAATGTCGTATTATATTTTATCAGTTTTTTTTTATATTGTTAATCAAAAATCTCTTTTATATATTACTTTCTAGCTAACATAAAGTGACAAGCATACTGTTATCTTAAGTTCATAATCAACAGTTTAATATCCTTGAAAAATGAAATTAGATAGTAATTTTTTGAAATAACATTGTACATACCTTTTTTTCACTATCCTTTATCACATTTTTAGAATCTTCAATATACAAAACATTTACATCCATTTCAACTGTTTCTCCAACTTTCAAATCAATCGATGAAAAATTATCAGTTGCTACTGATGGTATAAGAAGCACATTTATGTCACTTTTATCAGCTATAATATCATCTTCGTCGATGTCACACATTCGATTATTTCGACCAGGATCTTCTCGCTGCAAAATGATTGATTTTCCTTGGAAAGCTTTTTTTAACTCACAATCTGTTTTTGTCGTAGCCATTAATTTTTGACGAATCGATTCACAATCGAATATGTTAGGTTCAGACACATATTTGATGTTTTTGCATCTTTTATCAATGATACAAAAAACTTTCTTTTCCATTTTTTGTGCATTGAAGTTTTAAATATAAAAATTGCTGAGAACACTTTCTGTTGTCGACAAACAGTACACTCACTTGAAACAAAAACTTAACGCACAACCTGACGACGCGTGACAATACACCCGCCGATTCTCAGATATTAGAGGAAGAGAACGTGAGGGGATTCAGATACAGTTCAAGAAGCAACGGTCACGCATATGAGTCAGTTCACAGTTTGTTTACATTTGACTATCGAGAGTTAAGACGATGTTTTCTTGATATTGAAATTGGAGAAATTTGACAAAGAAGTTTTGAATTTCTTTTAACAAATATCCATCAAAGCTAAGATAATATTTTATCAATTAAAGTGGACGATAGATTATATTTATGATTTAGAATAATTATGAAATTCGCATGTTCTATGTGTTATTTTATGACATTGTTACATAGTCATTTAATGCAACACATCATACGTTATCATCGACATGACCCACAGTTCAAAGTACAGTGTGTAGAAGATGGATGTAGTGAAACTTTTATAAAATGGAAATCGTTTAAACAACACTTGTATCGTAAACATCCGCATGTACCACCTATTCTTGATAATATTGAGCAAGGTGAAGAGAATGTAACTAATAGAAATGATAATGAAAATGACTTAAATAATGGGAACGATAGTGAAGGTATGTCATATATTTTTATAGTTTTTCCTAATAATGACGAAATCGACTGTTTTTAGATGAATTGATGCAAGAAGTAATTATAGAATCACCAGACTATTTGCAATGGGAGGCAAAAAGATTTCTTTTAAATATTCGAGAAAACTGCAAAGTTTCCAGTGCTGCAATGGACAAAATTATTGATGGTGTTACATCTTTGATAGATGTCTATACATCAATTATAATGGTAAATGAAATACACTTCTTTACGTACATACAAGCTCTTTTAAAAAGATTTTTATTGAAATTTCAAAATTTTCTATGAGATTAATGAGTCTAAATATTTACTTATGTGATGTGAACTGAACTAATATACAATACATTGTATTTAATACAGAAAGAAATTTGGAGAAGAAGAAATCCGGATGATACTGAAACGATAGCTTTGAAAGAAATCAAACTTATTTGTAAAGAAGAATATCCACCAAGTATAATATTTTCATCTATGTCGTCTAAAACAGATTTTGACAAAATACTCGTAGAAAGGTTTAATATGGTGACTCCACTTAACAACATTATAGGTAAAGAACTTTGTTGGAGAAGGAAAAATACTTATTCAGGACAGTTGGCTGTAATCAAAGAGATCTCATACGAAGGTTATATCGTACCTCTATTGGAGAATCTAAAAAATCTTTTGGGAAACTCAGAAATTAGATTGAATATCAACGATTACAAAAAACAGGATGATGGTTGTTTGCGTACAGTGTTGGATGGGAGTTTTTACCAATAAAATAAGTTTTTTGAACATCACAAGAATACTTTAGCTATCATTTTGTATTATGATGACTTAGGTGTTGTAAATATGTGTGGCTCTTCAGCTAAATCTCAAAAATTATCAATTTTCTACTGGTGTTTAGCAAATATCAAACCAGAAGTACGATCAACATCAGATGCTATACAATTGTACGCGATATTAAAGACAGAACATAAGAAGAAACCAAATGGATTACATAAAATCTTGGAGTCTTTCATTTCTGATATGAAGACATTGCAAACTGATGGAATAAATATTACTGTTAATGGACAAACGAAAAATTACAAAGGATCGCTTTCATTTGTTGCTGGTGATACTCCGGCATCTTCAGTATTAGGAGGATTCAAAGAATCAGTCGCAGTTTATCGACCCTGTAGATTATGCGAAATTACTATGAATGAATGGCAAACACGTTTGACCGAAGATTTGGAATTACGAGATAAAATCAATCATGAAGTATTTTGAGATTATAACTGACTCAACCTTAACGAAAGCAGCTAGAAATTTTTGGCAAAAACAATATGGTATAAATTCAAGAAGTCCACTACTTAATATCCCTCATTTTGATGTAACTAAGTGTCTCCCCCAAGGTTCTATGCACGTTTTACTTGAGGGTATAATGGAAATCAGTTGTCGAGCATTTTTACGATATTGTATCATAGAGAAGGGTCTATTTAATATCAATGATCTGAATAAACGTCGAGAAGCTTTCAATTTTAAACAATTTAAAAACGATAAACCTGGACCTATACTAATTGATCAGTTAGCTATAGATAACAATTTGAAACAAAGTGCAGCACAGATGTTTGGACTATTGCATACTATACCATTTATTATTGGAGAGTGGATTATTTCATGTACTGATGAAGATATTTTGGAACGTATTTATTGTTATGAACTGATGCTGCAAATACTTATTATTTGTTTAGCATATGAAATTCACGAGGATTCAATTGATATACTAGTACGAATGATCGATACTTTTTTTTTGAATACTAAACGTTTGTATCCAAATATTATTGTTCCCAAATTTCATTTTCTGCAACACATTCCTCAGTACATAAGATTATTCGGACCAGCAAGACAACAGTGGTGTTTCAGGTTCGAAGCTACTCATGCATATTTCAAAGGATTAGCTTCAGTCACAAGGAATTTCAAAAATATGCCATTAACATTGACTTATCGTCATCAAGCACGATTATGCTCGAGACATTTTTCATATCCAGGAATGCCTTCAAAAAAGTTTTTATATCAGGGTGATTTTATAGCACCTGGAGATTTGATATTAATGTGCAACTTACCATACGCACAAATTTTTCGTCTACTTGTGGATGATAATCAATGGTTATCATGTCTATTTATGCAGACCTCCAAAATTATAACATACGGAACATCATACCAACTAAATTTGATAATTTTGTTAGAGAACGGAGAAAATACATTACCTACATTTGGAGAAATCAAAGATATATTTATTTTTCAAGAAAAGAAACTTTTAGTATATTCTTCATTACAATCCGTCCAATTTGAATCAAAACTGAATGCATATCAAGTTAAAAAATGTATTCCAGAAGAAAAATTTTTTATTGATGTGAAAAATTTGATATTTCCTCACTCTTTAAATTCATTTATTGTTAGGGGTATCAAGTATATACCACTAATTAATCATGAACGGACAGAGTTCTGTGGATAATTTTAAATGTATTAAAAAAAAACACTTCAGTGCATTGTTCTAATACATTGAAAGTAAAGTAAAAATCATAGATTATAAATTAATGCACATTAGATATGCATGATTTCTTGGATTCGTTGTAATGAATTAAAATATACACTTATATGCATTAAAGAAACTCATTACAATTTGTAGTGCATTATTTTAATTCATTTTATTCTAAAAATACATTTAAACGAATTGAAATAACACGTTCGTTAATGCACTTTGTTGCGTAAACTGAACCGCAACCTATCAGCTCTCGTCCCAGCTCGTGCTTCGTCGTGCTCGTTCAACGCTCTGTTAAATCTGCTCTGTATAAATTGTTCTAAGCTCTGTTCAAGCTCTAGTTTGTTTAAAACTGTTCTGATAAGCTCGACTATTGGTAATAAGTCATTGTTAACGTTCTAAATAGTTTTATTTTTTATAATAGAAACCAGACAAGCTCAAAAAGTGTCTAGTTCGTGCGTAAAAGTTCCTTCCTGACCACATCCTTCGACGTAGCTCAATCGCTATCTCTTATCTAGCTCATTTAAACATTAAAAATAATCAGTAGCATTTTATTTGCATTAATAATACTGGTCCTTCGAGCCGGATTTGGTCTCTTGTGGACTGAAATAGTGCTCGTGATAAACTTGTTTCTTTGTTAGCTCTCGAGTTCGAGCAAAGTAGTGCTCTCTCGCTCGCGCTCATTAACTTGCTAAGCTCTCTCGCTTGCACTCGTGTTAAGTGGATCGAGCAGTGTTCCCGCATAAACAAACTTACTTTTAGACTGTTACTGAACACAGCTAACTTGTTTACTATTTTTTGTGCTCTTCATTGTGCTAGTGAGGGTGCAGTGACTCTTTGTGCTAGCTCGAGAACATTCTAAGCTCGTCATTCACAATGACAAACGTATCAATGCTCGAGGCTGATGCCGAGCTTTACTTCTCAGCTCAACTAGCTCTACAAGAAGAGAGAAAGGAATATCTCTTTAAAGCTCTTGATTTCTGTAGATCGGACAGTGTAAGCAAGCTCTCTCTTTCTCAGCTCGAATCCAAGCTCGCTGTCATCGAGAAGACATGGCACTTGTTCGATCAAATGAATAGTGAGCTCGCCACAAAGTTCTCTCAGCTCTACCTCACCTCGTCACATAAAAAGAAGAAAGTTTATCTTGTGACGCTCGAAGTCTATGACGAAGCTCTGTCAGTCTTGACTACTCTAATCAGCTCTCTTCGTCCAGCTCAATCAACAAGCTCGGCCGACGCTCGTCCAACAAGCTCACCTGGCGCTCATTTGTTTGAAAAGATCAAGATCAAGCCCTTCAGTGGGAAGTACCAGGATTGGAAGGAGTTCGAAGACTTGTTCCAGGCCATGGTCGGCAACAACGCTGAGCTCACCGACGTCCATAAAATGACGTTATTCAAAGGTGCAGCTCAGGGTGACGCAGCTCGGCTCTTACAAAATCTGAGGACCACCAATGACAATTACGCCATTGCGTGGAACTTGTTCACTTCTCGATATGAGAATAAAAGGCTCCTGATCTCAACACAGCTCGACAAGCTCTTCGGCGACAGCTCGGTGGTAGAACCATCATCCAAGGGTCTCCACGATTTGCTCAACGGGGTAAGAGAAGCTCTTGATTCGTTGAAAGCTCTTGAGGCCGAAGTCGACAAGTAGGATATGCCACTTGTCTACCATTTGGTCAGACGTTTAGATCCGTCCATCAGGCGAGAATGGGAGAGAACGCTCGGCTCGAATACCTCTTATCCATCGCTAAGCTCGCTTCAGGAGTTTCTCACTTCTGAAGCAATTTCTCTTGAGAGTATTGAGCTTACCTCAGAGAAACCAACTAAGCTCAGGTCACCATCAAAAGCCAGCTCTGCTCAAACAAAAAAATCTACAGCTCGGTCATATGCTGCCACTGCTCAAGCTCAATCATCCGCTCCTGCCGCTCAAGCTCAGTCAGATCCAGCTCAAGCTCAACGTCGTGGTTTCAGTGCAAGACCATCAGCTCAACAAGGCTCTTCCAATAAGCTCAAACCCTGGATGGCGGGTTATAGAGGTCCAACCGATCCTGGTCACACCTGTGACTGCTGTGACAGCACGGATCACTTCATTGCCGGCTGTCCAGACTACAGAAAGCTCTCTCCATCTGACAAGCTTAAGCTCGCCATGCAGTATCACCTCTGCTGTAACTGTCTTGGCCGACACGACGTTCGGGCTTGCCAGAGTGAGAAACTGTGTCGTCATGGTGGTATGAAGCATCATACCACAATCCATCAATGCGAGGCCACTCAGATCAGCTCAGCTCAAGCTCCTTCAGCTCCCCCAGCTCAAGCAAGCTCCAGCTCATCTACTTCAGCTCCAGCTCAACAACCTCCATCAACATCAGGTTGATAAGCTCCAATTATTCTTGGTAGTCATGTTGTTAGCTGTTGTTAGCTCAATGTGGCTCTCCTTTGCTCGCTCAACAACCGCCGCTAAGCTCAGCTCTAGCTCTTGATACATTGCTCAGCTCTTCACCAGCTCTTGCTCTGTGCACCAGCTCAGCTCCAGCTCTTGATTCAACGCTCAGCTCGACCTCAGGTCCCTTGCTAAGCTCTGCGGCAGCTCTCTCTTGCTCTACAAGTTCCTGTGAAGCTCCAGCTCTTACACAAGTGCAAGAATTGTCTGCTTATCCAACAGCTCTACTCGCTACAGCTCAAGCTCAACTCATTGCTCCTGTCTTCGCTCGCCAACCAGTGAGAATGTTGTTGGACTCATGATCAGAGCTCTTTTTCATAAGTAACAAGTTAGCTCGTCTACTCCAGCTTCCAAAACAACGCTCGTCAAGAATGCTCACTGGTATTGGTAACGCTGCTGCTGGTCGTACAAGAGGTTTGAGCATCATCACGCTTAAATCTCTTTACTCAGACGATCAAATACAAGTTCCTGTTCACGTGCTCAGCAAGATAACCACAGTCTTGCCTGCCTACAACCTCGACAGCTCATCATGGTCTCATCTGAAAGGACTACAGCTCGCAGATCCGCAGTATAGAGTTCCAGGTAACATAGATATTTCTCTGGGCACTATACCATTAGCTCAAGTCATTCGCTCGGAGCTCAGACGAGGTCAAGCCTCAGATCCAATAGCTTTCAAGACTATTTTTGGTTGGATCGTCGTCGGTGCAACTAAATCAAGCTCCTCAGCTCTAACAAGTCCAGCTATTCATGTGAAAAAGGATCATACTCTTCATGAGCTATTAACTAAGTTCTGGGTTCAAGAAGAGACAGCTCAAGATTATTCTGCTAAGCTCACTCCAGATGAAGAACATTGTGAATCTCACTTCATCAAAACTCACTCAAGGGATGCAATTAGAAGATACGTTGTTAGACTTCCTATGGTTCCATCACCACCAGCTCTTGGAGAATCAAAGAATCTAGCTCTCAAGTGTGTTCGATCAATGCTCAAGCGACTCTCAACTGATTCTAAGCTCAATCAGCTCCACAGAGATTTCATGGACGAATACCAAGCTCTAGGCCATATGAGGCTTGCTCCAGAAGTTCTATTCAGCTCAAGAGGAAGTCCAGGTGTTGTATCTGGTGATCGTTCGAATGAGATGACCTTGGCACATGATACTTCGGTATCAGGAAGGTTGAGGGTCTCGGTAGAGGGATCATCGGTGCATACCAATGGTCTTTCTCATTATTATCTGCCTCATCATGGAGTTCTACGTGAGCAAAGTCTTACTACAAAATTGAGAGTCGTCTTCAATGGTTCAGCTCAGACAAGCTCTAGTTTCTCGCTCAATGATGTTCTTCATACTGGTACCAAGCTCCAAGTCGACATCTTCGACGTCTTACCCTGGATTAGACGACACAAAATTATTTTTAGCTTAGATATCACGAAGATGTTTCTACAAATAAATGTTCATCTAGCAGACTGGGATCTCCAGAGAATTCTTTGGCTCGATGAACATAATAATATTGTTCCATATCAGCTCACAACGGTTACTTACGGAACCAGACCAGCTCCATTTCTTGCAGTACGAGTTCTACTTCAACTTATAGAAGATGAAGGTGAAACATATCCTCTTGCAATAGCTCCTATGACGAAAGGTCGTTATGTTGACGACATTTTCGGTGGCTCAGATACTTTACAAGAAGCTCAGGTAATAGCTCAAGATCTAATACAGCTCTGCATGGCGGGGAGCTTCCCTCTAGCAAAGTGGTCAAGCAATAGCCCTGCTCTTTTACAAGCTTTAGCTCTCCAAAGTCTTTCAACCGCTCCTGCTCAAGCTCTTGATGATACAGAATTAAAGGTGCTTGGACTATCTTGGAGTCCTGCATCAGATCAGTTCATCTTTTCACCTAAAAGCTCGACGCTCAAGAAAATATCTAAACGCTCAGTGCTCTCTGAAGTAGCTCAGCTCTTCGATCCTCTCGGATTCTGAGCTCCAGTGATAGTTCGAGCAAAAATGTTCATTCAAGAGCTCTGGTTGAATAAATCTGGATGGGATGATGAACTTTCCGCTCAGCACTCTCAACGGTGGACGCATCTACGAGACGAGTTAACATATCTCGCTCATGTTCATATCTCCAGATGGCTCAACACAATTTCCAGCTCATATATAGAAATACATGGCTTCTCAGATGCATCGCAGTTAGCCATGGCTGCATGCATTTATCTCAAAGTTAAAAACTCAAAAGAATCAGCTCAGATCCAGCTCTTGTGTGCGAAAACCAAAGTAGCACCATTAAAACCAGTTACAATTCCTCGGCTCGAACTAACTGCTGCTTGGATGCTCGCTAAGCTCGTCAAACATGTTCAAGAAGTGCTCGAATTAGCTCAAGCTCCAGTTTTTCTTTGGACTGATTCATCTGTTGCACTAACTTGGATTCTTAGTCATCCATCCAAATGGAAAGAATTCGTGCGTAACAGAGTATCGTCCATTCAAGAGCTCAATCCAACGGCAAAATGGCTCTACGTCCCTGGGAAACAAAATCCAGCAGACTGTGCCTCTCGTGGTCTTACTCCCACTCAATTAACTGACTTTAAGCTCTGGTGGAATGGACCCGAATGGCTCCAAAGCTCACTTTCTTCTTGGCCAGCTCAACAGTTCAAACCTTCAGCTCTCGCTCATAAAGAAGAAAGATCAGGCGTATTGTTGCACGCTGTTGAAACTTCATCTGAAGAAGATCATCCATTGTGGTACCTTCTATCAAAATATTCATCGCTCTACAAGCTCTTACGCATTACAGCTCTCTGTCAATGCTTCACAAACTTGCTCAGAGGTAATATTACCAGTTCGTTAGCTCACACTCCTATAGCTCCACAAGAACAGCTCGATGCTCAGCTCCTTTGGGTGAAGATCATACAAAGACTTCACTTCTCATTTGAACTAAAAGCTCTGCGAGATCTGATCAAGGAGGTATACTTCGCGTTGGTGGTCGTCTAACAAACTCTGAGCTCGAAGAAGATGAAATTCATCCTATAATACTCCCAGGGAAGTCCTACTTTTCACAGCTCGTTATTGATCAAGCTCATAAACAAACGCTCCATGGAGGAACGCAAATTACTCTCATCCACGTTCGAGATAAGTTTTGGATCCTTGGAGGAAGAGCTCCTATCCGCTCATTCATCTTACGATGCGTGATCGGTGCTCGATATCGTGCTCGTCGTGCTCAGCAGCTCATGGGCCAGCTCCCAGCAGATCGTGTGGTACCAGTTCGACCATTTGACACTACTGGGGTAGATTATGCTGGTCCCTTCACGCTCAAGACGTTCCAAGGAAGAGGTGCCAAGACATATAAGGGCTAGATAGCCTTCTTCGTGTGCTTCATTACTTCAGCAGTCCACTTGGAGTTGGTATCGAACTACTCCACAGGAGCATTCATCAAAGCTTATCGTCGATTTGTTAGTCGTCGAGGAGCAAGCTCAGTGCTCTATAGTGGCTGTGGAACCAACTTTAAGGGTGCTGATTCATTCCTGAAAGCTCTCTTCAAGCAAAGCTCACAAGAAAATGCTCAGCTCGTCAGCTCTTTAGCTTAGGTGAGAACGAAATGGATCTACTCACCTCCCAGCGCTCCTCACTTCGGTGGAAAGTGGGAAGCCACCGTTAAGTCGGTAAAGACTCATTTAGTAAGGATTCTCAAGACGACCTTACTGACTTTTGAAGACCTCACGACACTACTAGCTCAAATCGAGGCGGTATTAAATTCTAGACCGCTCTCGCCGCTTACCGACGATCCAGATGATCTACGTGCTCTAACACCAACTCATTTTCTTTATGGAGCATCTCAAGGAGTTCTTCCTGAATTGGCTCTAACACATCTCCCAGAGTCAAGACTCGCTCTATGGGAGTTGATACAGCAGAAGCTCCAGCACTTTTGGAAGCGGTGGTCCGAAGAGTGCTTACAACGCTACTTATCCATCTCGAAGTGGAGAAAGGCAGCTCACGACATTCAAACTGGCTCTTCAGTTCTGCTCATTGAAGAAAACTTCCCTCCAGCTCAATGGCCTTTAACTCGAGTCATCGATGTTCATCCTGGGCAAGATGGACTCATCCGGGTGGTCTCAGTCAAGACATCCAAGACCACCCTTACCAGACCAATTGCCAAGCTCATTGTTCTACCAGTGGACGAGTACCGCAAGGACGTTGCGGTAGACGGGGAGTATGTTGCGTAAACTGAACCGCAACCTGTCAGCTCTCGTCCCAGCTCGTGCTCCGTCGTGCTCGTTCAACGCTCTGTTAAATCTGCTCTGTATAAATTGTTCTAAGCTCTGTTCAAGCTCTAGTTTGTTTAAAACTGTTCTGATAAGCTCGACTATTGGTAATAAGTCATTGTTAACGTTCTAAATAGTTTTATTTTTTATAATAGAAACCAGACAAGCTCAAAAAGTGTCTAGTTCGTGCGTAAAAGTTCCTTCCTAACCACATCCTTCGGCGTAGCTCAATCGCTATCTCTTATCTAGCTCATTTAAACATTAAAAATAATCAGTAGCAATTTATTTACAGTAAAAACAAACTTAGATTTGCAGTGTACATAAATTGGTTTATTAAACATTACTTCAAACTGATTCATTTCAATAATAACCATATCATCATCATTAAAAATAACACTGCTATGGAAATTTGGTTGTGATATCAGAGTTTGTGCACCCCATTTTCCCTCCCATTTGGTAATTAATTTGATATCTTTATAATTACGCACATTTTCCATAGTTATCCCATGAACAGCGTTATTCATGAGTTTAAAAAAGTTTTTCTCGAAATCATTTTTGGACTTTTTTCTCAATTCTGTGTTTAAATCAATATATTTTTTTAACCAAGCTGACTGTTTAAACTGTAAAACTCTATGGATTTTAGTGATTTTTGAACCAAGTTCAATACATTGTTGTAAATTTCTATAGTGTTTAATATATTCATTCTTTGGCAATAATGTTGTCATCAGCTTTTTACATTTGCTATCTGGTGGTTGCCAATGTTCAGGGCATAATAGTGAATCTTTATGATGTTCATGTAATGATTGTGGATAATCTAAGTCTACTTCAAAAATATAGCCAGTAGAAGAATTTTTAGGAATATTCAAAATTGAATTATCAATATCGGTATGAACAATAAACTTATCAGTTACCCACTTGAATAAACCGGTGGGTAAATATTCACTCATTGCAGCACCATAAAGATTATTCACATCAAAATACAACAGATATGATTCTTTTTCATTTTCGTCAAAGTTCTCTCCCATGTACTTATTATTAGCTTTGGCACATCTATTGCTACATTGATAAACACCACCTCTTATAGCTTTCTTAATGAAATTTACCATTTCAACATCGTGTAAAGGATCAAGTTCTATTTCTGTGTCTTTCAGCATAGCATTAAAAGCTGGACCTGGAGCAGTTAAATAAGGTAATGAATCAAGGTTATAAGCAGCTAGACAGTCTTCACGAAAATTCTTAAAGATATCTGCTAATAGTATAACATCAGTTTTTAAATATAAATCAGAATATTTACCCAAAGTTTTAAGCTGATACTTATTCCAAACATTGAGTGCATGTTGATAGTCTTCATTTGATATGCTTGTATTATTCAACTTGAAATAAAAAGCTGATTTTGCAGGAAGCTGGGTTTCACCAAGTTTATCCCCGTTATCTATATATTCATAAGGAAAAATACCTTTTCTCACAACTAATTTAAATGTTTCAGGATCGTTACAATAGCTTTTAGTAATGTTTTTTTATCATCATTTAGAAAGGATGCTAATTTGTCAATGCTGCTAGCCATGAATCTTAAGGAATCTAGAATTGCAATTTAATTACTATTTCACGTGTTCTTTTTCTATTTCCACTGTACTCTTCTTTACCGACAGCTTTTGTGAAAGCTAT
Source organism: Chelonus formosanus (assembly GCA_028641665.1). Taxonomy (NCBI): domain Eukaryota; kingdom Metazoa; phylum Arthropoda; class Insecta; order Hymenoptera; family Braconidae; genus Chelonus; species Chelonus formosanus. Next base: position 7,984,229 of record CM054002.1, read on the forward strand.
GTATTTATTTTTATTTATCGGCAACAAATCGATTTTACCTTCAAATGATGTTGCTGCTGATTTTTTGATTAAAAATGAGACTCGTATCCCGAAAGATTGTAAAAAACTATTGGAATGATAAAAGAAATCTGATAATTCAAATGACATCTGTTGTGTGCTGGACCGTGATAATTACCGGTAAAGTGACAATTGTCACGACTTTTAGGTTCACCATGGAAAAAAACTCCATTACAAATATGACACTTTCTAGCTTGATTATGAGCGTTTTACTGCTTGAGAGTTAGTTGTTTCATTGGCACAATATGGTTGATAGTGTCTTTTACATGTTCTGAAAATTTTTTTAATTCTCCCATGAACCAATCAATGCAATCTATTCCACGTTTCGTAAATAAGTTAAAGCATGGCATCAAATTTTTAAAGCAATATACTTTAATAGTTTCGGTAATTTAAAACCTCCAACTAAATTTCAAAAATATCTCGATGTTGGTAGCATACTATATAATCATACAAAGCAACAAGATTATAACAAGATTATGAACTTCAGTCATGGACGATTTATCCACCATAACGCTGTCTGGACAGTCCTCTATATTAGAGACATATTATGTTCCACTGTTAAAAACTTTATAATGTCCGCGCCGTCCGCTAAGAGGGCAGCATCTCCCGGGCTGCCAGACACTCAACGCCACCTGAACTTCATGAAGCTGAAGCTCAGGCACCATGACGCCATTCCCTACAATCACACAAGTGTGACCGGTCGCGTACTTTTCAGTCGTTCAAGGAAGTCAAATAAAACACTCAGTTACGTTAATTTGTGATATAAATTCATTTCTCTGGCACTCAAGATCTACTTGTGAACATCTTTCGTTCACCTGTGGAGTCTCAACAGCTCTAATCACTCAACTGTTCACTCTACGCCTGTTGCACCTATCAAGCACGTGCATCAGGCATCAGACGTCGGTGTTGGTGGACACCAGTTGAGTGAGAATCAATAGAATTCATCACTCATCATCGACAGTCATCATCTCCAGTGCATTGAAAGGGTCTTACAACCCCTTTCACACTCAAACAAGGCACCTCCAGTGAATAATCATTCTTCTACAGAAAATATAGCATTGTGAGCTATCGTAGAACCCATACACTCACACTTCATGACAATCGATTACACTCACACAGACAATCAACTACTGCATTGTGATCTAGATGGTTTTAGTGTACGTGTTCATTTAAATAAAGACAAAAATATTTTGTTAACTAATTGTTGTTATTCACCGGCAACCTTGATCACCTCAAGCGTATTCAAAATTTAACATCCACCTATCGAATTAACAAGGACAAAAAATTATGTATTGGGTCTTGTTGAATTATTAACATTTAACCCCAAATCCCAATTATTGACAATGGGAATAATAAATTTTATTATAATATAAATAAACGAAATAAAATTATTCAAATACCAGCAGGAAGCTATGAAATTAAAGATATTAAAAATTATTTGAAGAAAGCTGATCCTAAATTGTTAATTTCCATTAAACCTAACAACAATGAATTGCACAGTGAGATTTACAGTGATAACGCTGCAATAAATTTTAAGCCAGATGATTCTATTGGTCGTCTATTGGGTTTTGGTCCAAGACTTATCGCGCCAAAATCAACTCAAACGTCAGATTCACCAGTTTCCATCTTGAAAATGAATGCATTGAGAATCGAGTGCAATATTACTACAGGAGCATACATAAATAATAAATTAGTGCATACAATTCATGAATTTTTCCCATCAGTTCCACCAGGATATAATAATAATAACTATTCGTTTGCATGTGAAATCTGTAAAATAATGGGTGTTGTTTATAAAACGATTGTTGGAAGAAGCTATAAAACTGAGTTACCATGCCAAAAAATTGCCAGTCAACGACGAAACCTCAAACGACTAAGTCATCAGTATATTTCGTTTCTAAAGAGCTGGGGCCTTCGCATACAAAAAAAGTCAAAGTAAAAGTGTGCTGTTTTGCGTGTTTATTGCCATGGCTGCGGGGAAGGAGACATAAGCTATCAACAGAGGAGTTGTTTTTGATGAGTCTATATCACATTATGAATTACATGCTCATCAATCTTATGCATCAGTTTCACTCAATAACAACGATGAAATCCGGATTGCTGTCCAACATCAAGACTTGTGCTTATTGCCTTGCAAGAGCTTTCTACATATTACTGGGAAATTTACTAAACTTAATGACACTGCTGTAGCAGCTACAACAAAATTTGTAAACATGGCATTATGTCACTTATTCGAAGAAATACGATATTAATGGAATGGCATTGAGATTGATCGTAATAAAAATGTCGGTCTTACGAGTGTCATTAAGGGATATCTATCACTTTATCCAAGTCAATTAAATTACTTAGATAACACAGGTTGGATTGACAATGATGAAAAGCTTACGGATAACAAAGGATATTTTGACATTTTATTGCCATTGAATATGCTATTGGGATATGCTGAAGATTATCATCGCATTATTGTTAATGCTAAGCATGAACTTGTTTTAACACGTTCAAACACCGATCTAAATGCAGTAGTACAAGCTACAGCTAGTATAGATGGAAAAATTACATTGACGAAAATTGAATGGATGATTCCTTACATCACAGTATCGGATACAGGAAAAATACAATTATTAAATTATATTGTCAAGGATCCGCCAATAATAGTGAGTTTCCCATCATGGTTTCCTATCCATTGTTACCGAAAACAACGAAAAACGTCTGGATGGTGAAAACATCAACACAATTGGAGAAACCGAGATATGTTATACTGGAATTCTAGACAGCACGAAAAAACGATGCAACAAAAGATTCCAGTTGATTCGATCATTGTAATTTAAGAGACGTAAAACTTTTTCTCAATTCACGATGTTATCCATATGGCAACTTGAATCTTGATATATCTCACAATCAGTATGCATTATTATATGATATGTACGAAAATTTCCAAGAATCATATTATGGTAAAGATTCAGAACCTCTTCGCACAAAAGAAAAATTTATAGGCAAAGCACCTTTAATGGTCATCGATTGTTCAAAACAAAATGAATCATTAAAATCTGGACCTGTAGATGTGCGATTCGAATTTGAATCTACAAAACCAATACCCGATAGTACATCAGCATATTGTTTAAGCGTTCATGATCGAATTGTTGAATACAAACCTTTGAATGGACAATTAAGAAAATTATTATAATGGAACGAAAATCTTTTTAATTCAATCTTCAAGCGAAAATACACGTAATGCATACATGGACTTAGCTTACAGAGCAGCTAGACAAGGATGTTGGGAAGAAGCAGCCCGAGATAGAGAAAGATTTAGATTACGAATAGAAAAATATGATATTATCATTAATCCTGTATTAATAAAAAAAATTGATTATATGAATAAAATAAAACATGTATGAATAATTGTTTTTTATTTTTTTTAAAACACATTTTACAAAATATTTCATTTTTCATTTACAATCCTTAACAAATGGAACAGGGCCATCATTTTGGCTGTCTTTTGGTGGATGATGCTCATAACATCGTCGATACATTTCCAAATCTTCATCTAATTTCCATTCATCAGGCAGTTTATATTAAGATATAAGACAAGTGGCGGGAGAATAAAATCTATACTCTCGACCGTTAAGTTTCTCATGTCATTATTTTTAAAAAAGGTTTATTTGATCTAGATGAACAAAGGAATGTTTTATTTTTTACTGGTGTGACGTCATTTTTCAAAAAAATATATGACGTTTTATTATTATTCTAAGAAAGACTCAATATAAGTGGAGAGTGAATGAAATCTATACTCTTGATCGTTAATTTTCTGATATTTTTTTTAGAAAGGTTTATCTGATACGGATGTATAAAAGAATTTTTTATTTTTTACTTCTGTGACGTCATTTCTCCAAAAAGCCAAGAAAGAGGTTTGACCGAACAGAGATGACGTATTATTCTAGAAATCACGAGACAGTAACAAAGGAAAATTGCGTTGTTAAAAAATGTGTTTTGAAAATTGACAGCTACAGTAAGGTTTAGGTAAAAACAGAAAAAGACTTTTGTAAAAATGGATTACATCGACAGCATCGCCAATGACACATAAAAACCTAAGAAAAAAATGTCAGAATTCGAAACAACAAAGCCATATAAAGTGACAGGGCTGAAAAAAGTAAAAGGAAAGCATGGCGACGCAGTCATTGCAACATTGGATGATGAATTCATTGTTTTTTTACTTAAACGATTGGCTGAAGTGTTCAAAGATGATGATGTTGCATTCTACGTGTTCCTGGACTTCGTCAAACGCAATACGTTATCCCTCCTCTACATAGGTAGAGAATGGAAAAATTTCAAGTTCATTGAATTGCAAGAAGACAAAATCTCAGAGAAATCCACAAAACAAGATGACTGATTAAACAAAATATATATATATATATATGTATAATTATATGAATGTAATACAATTAAAATCTATAACAATAATTATAAAATGAAATATTTTTAATTTAAATGTTTTGGAAATTTATTTATATTACCTTCTAACGGATATCAATATTTGAATTTATTCTGAGAATTGAAATATGACGTACTTTTCATAAAACACAGAAAATTGCGTTATGAAATGTGTTTCAATAATTGGCCGCTAGAGTAAGAGCTATATATATATATAAACAGAACAGATTACCAACAAGTCAGTTCAGCAACAGAGATCATCGGACACATATCTAAGTGTGAACGCTTAAGTGTAAAACAGTGATTGGTAAATTAGTGAGTGAAGTAAATATGGATTTTGAACCGCCAAAATTACAACGCTATTGAATTAAAAATGTTACTAATATTTATCGTCTGGAGATCGATGGTCATTACAGGTCAATAACATTTGAAAAAATTTAAATTCTTCACCCGCCACAACAACAGTGCTACTCAGTGAAAAAGATTGACAACAGCTACCAACATTAGATTGGTAACAATTGCCAGTAAAAAAAAATTCAAATTTTCTTTCCCGCCACAGCAGCAGCGCGGCCTAACAATTACCGGCTGCAGATCGATACAGTGCCATTTAGCTGGAAAACTGGGAACTACACCCACCGCTGCTAAGTTCCTGACACTGTCGGTAATAGTAGAGTAATCCAGAACCCCCTCTACCTATCTACTATAAATGATTGATTTCTCATTTTTTATATTACAAGATGAGAATGACAACTATGGAATAACATCAAGAAATATTCCATTGTTGAGTTTTTATCGAATTTTTGTGGATATTATTGTATGTTACTAGTTTTTGCTGTTTTTGCTTACCAACGCCGTTGGTAATTTACTGACACTGTCGGTAATAGTAGGGTAATTCAGGACCCCCTCTACTAATCTACTATTCCTAAATCAGGTCATATAATTGTCTAGAATAAAAAAACCACGTAAATGAAGCAGTAAGTAGTGTATACTACCTATTGTCTAGTAAATTTACATGTGTAATTTCAGTGGATTTATTTATTGTTATTTTTTTTTTTATAAATCATAATCAGTTTTTTTATTTTAGTAATTTTATTACTCAAACTAATTATCTAAAATGCGACCTATGTTAAAAAAATGTATGATTAGAAACTTTATTCTAGAAAAAAAACTATCGAAGTCGGTAATTTCTCTGATTGTAGTGGGAAGGCATTAATGAACGGTTACACCGTTCATTAATGAAAAATCAGATTTTTCATGCAACTTAGGAATTATATTTTCATCGCAATGTCCGATGTTAGGATTTTATATTATTCAAAAGGAGAACATTAAAACGATTTTCATACGAAATCAATGGATTCAAAAGGAAAATATGACGAAAAGAAATATACGGCATAAAAAATATTTTCTTCACTGCAAATCCGGAAAAATTAAAGTGTTTAGTGATTAGTCACTTAAAGTGTTTAATAATGTATGATGTTTATGATATTGTATATTTTGTTTACTGTTCTATATTTTTTGTGAGTTATTCAATTATTTTTGTGGAAAAATTTTTCTTTTTGAGGGACTCGAACCTACGATCGTCCACGTGCACCCAACTGAAATCTACGTTTTCCAAATTAAATATAAGCTAACGTAAGCATAAATTTTCGTTACGTGGCTGAATATAAAAAAAAAATAGGTCTGAACACACTCTGTCTGTGCTTACACGACGAACTTTCCATTATTAATCGTTTCTAAAGGTTTTCCTGAAATCAGAAAATTTATGGATAAAAATGGTAGAAATCTTGTACTCGTCATGCCACCTTTTTCGGAAAATAATACAGAATTTTCACGAAAGCAATCTGAACAAACATATCGTATTGTAAGGGTTCGCATTCATGTTGAACGGATTATGCGACGATTAAGAATTTACCAGATTTCGAGCAAAATATATGTGAATTTATTTAACGCCATTGATGACATTCTACATGTACGTTGTGTTCTTGTCAACGTACAACCACCTATTCATTCAGATATGAAAAAAAATGCGGGCACTACAAGAATACCGAACTCTGACTAAAAACATATATTTGTAAATTTTTAAAAAAATTATTATTATCATGAATAATATTAATTTATAAAAAACTAACATAAAATTCTATCTCAGATATAACAAATATTAACACTATTATGGACTTTTAGTCCATAATTATCTAATTATTTAATATTATTGATGTTACTCCCTGTAAAGGCGTGTTTTGGCTTATTTACTTTTGCCTGCTCTTGTTTTATGGTTTGGTATAATGCAGGTAAGTAATTTTGGAAGTAAAATTCTTCACATTTTTCCATCACTTCTTTTAGAAAAAGATCATCGCGAAATATTGTTACACTGCAAGTACCTTTCGGTGAATATACAAATAAATCACAAACACTAAACCCTAATACATACATTTGCACTTGACATCGAGTATTCTTGTCAATAGATCTACAATTAATGTAGCTCTAATACAATACATAAATTATTTGGAAAATAATGAATTAAATAAGAAAAAAAAATGCATGCACACATAAAAATGTACGACGCATGAAAGACCCTGCTTAAACAATCCTATTGGAAGAAGAAAGTTTAATAGGAAAATTGTATCGGAATTTATCAAACCTCGATACGATCAGGCGTTATTTAATAGGTTGGACTTTTCTAACATCCAATAGGATACGAAAAGATCTCAATAGAAAAATACGACTTAGAAATTATTTTTATTTCACATCAAACCTCAATAGGATGCTAGATTATTGAATAGGTTTGACTTCTCTAACATCCAATAGTTCATACGTTTCTCATTCTTCGTACACATTTTATTATTTGGAAAGCGTAGTCCTAATATGAAGTATCGTGATGGGAGCATATTTTCTAAGTCTTTTTTTATTTCCAATCTATTTATTTTAACACAAAACCCCGAAAAAAACATCCGTGCGAAACAATATTATATCCTGCTGAGGAATATTGTTACTAAAAAGCACTTCTTCACCTAATTTATTGACATTAAGGAGGAATTCAGCTGTTTCCTCAGTTGCTGCTCGTTCAGTCACAATATTATATAAATTACTCTTATATACTTGCTTATTAAATGGATTAATATTGCTGATTATTGTACCAATAATAGATTTGATACACTTTTAATCTTTCAAAATTCTGTGAGAGTCTAATTCTTTCGTTGCATCGCTTTCATCAATCATTTCTAACTCTTGTAAAACTACGGTGACAATTTTAGCGCGTATGCTATGGATCAAGGCCCAACGTTGCCTTGCCGTAATTGAGTTAGTGAAATGACTAATTTCCGTTAGACTATTAGCTGCATCTGCATTAATTATTTGTTCTAAAGTCAAGTCAACCGGGGCCCGTGAAAAGTTATTATTGGTCCTTTTAACTCCAAACGCTCCATTTTTAAATTCTTTGAATAACGTCAAAATATTTTTTTTTAAATATAATAAATTAGTTACATAGTAAATCGTCCATCTGGCATAATAAGGTTGGTTCATTACGAAGAAGAGATTCGATATTTCATATAAACTGTGTACGTATAACTCAAAATTACTATTTTTAATAATACGAGAAAGCGAGAAAAATAAGTTGACGAAATATATATAGTGCATATAAAACTGAGCAGTTTTACCATGCACACCACTTAACGCAAGTTGGGCATAATTTAAATAACCATTCACCACTGCATCCAATGAAGGGTTGATAATTAGTGACTCATTATTTGCAACAGGATTATTGAAAATTGTTTTTAAATCATTCAACAGAATATCATAAACAATTTCATATTCATTAAAAAATTCTTTTATATGTAAAGTTAGAAGTGCTGGAGAAAATATAGGGTGTAAACGTTTACATCGGTTGAAATGTTTTCCGTCAATGAAGCCATTTGTGAAGCCTTGCGCTAAACTTTCCGACTGGACAAGTCCCACCCAACAAAAAGATGTCTAAAAGACATCTCATAGATATCTTCACCCAGAGCTGGATATCTGAAAAAGTATCTGAAAGACATTCAAATGCCTCTGAAAGATATTTGTAAGATATCCATAAGATGTCTTATGCGCCGTTTTTCGAGAGCTATAAGATATCTTTTTGCGGATGAAAAAAAAACATCCAATTTAAAAGCAATAAATGATTTGGGGATTACAATAATATCAATTAAAACAAAAACTTCGATAAATTTTAGACTAATTATTAAAGAAAAATGTAATTCGATTATTATTATTTCATTATTAATGGTGAAAATAAATTTTGAGGTAAACACTGAAACTGTTGTAGACTCGATCCTCGAACCTTTGTTTTACAAAAACCTTTGTAACCGTAGACTTGAACCTTGACCTCTGTGCCAAACTGGAAAACTTAAGATGCTATTTTCGAATCGTTTATTTGCATGACTGAAGCTTTTCCAACGCGTTTTTTTTTCTTTCGGTAAAATGAAGTTACAATCCATATAGAAAGCATAGAAATTCACTCTTTTTGTTTATAACAATTGAATTCGTTATAAACAATAGAAAACAAAATCTTTTCAGCATATTTATGTTTTTTCGACGCGGAATTTATTCTTTAACCAGAATAAAGTTACGAACCATGTCCAATGTCTAGAAACCTATTTTTTTTGTTAATAATATTTAAATTTGTTATAAACAATGGAAAACGGGATTTATTTAACATATTTGAGTTTTTCTAACGCATAATTTTTTCTTTTACCAAAATAATGTTTCAAACCAAGTAAAACGTATGGGCACCTATTTTTTTTGTTTAAAAATTCTGGGTGAGGAACGTACGTTGACAAACACGTGTATGTAGTAAAATACTATAGTATATACAGATACATATGTATTTGAGTATAATCAGATAATCCCAAGATTGCAAGAAAACATCCGCAAAAATGTATACGATTACAATCGAATTGCTAACATTGAACAGATATTGAATTGAAGTGATTTTTTATATATCTGAATTAAGAGATCTGAAAGATATCTTTTGAACGTCTGTAGAAGATATGTCTAAATTGAGTTATTTTATAAATATCATTTTTTGGATATCTAATAGATATCTGGAAAAAGATATCTAATAGATGACTTCCAGATACTAGTGCTATGTGGGGTATATCGACAATTCCCGATGCGTTTATATATTGACCAAATGCTTTAAAAAAGGGCCATTTCAATATGGAAGGCACCAAGATCAATGAATAATGAATCAAATTTCGGCTTCTCTGTCACTTGAATTTGCATGGCTATCTTGGCAATAGCTAGATCATATGTTACTATCATATTTTGTGGGTTACATTCTTCAGCGATTTTCATGCACTACGGAATATGAAGTTGGAGATGCATTTATTTTAGGCAAATAATCTGCAATTTGTTTTTTACTGTGATCAATTGTTATAGCATGATTAAAACCAATCCACATTGGCACAGAGGGTATTTGAGATATACTTAAAGCCCATATAATATTTTTTTTGTTCGACTTTTTTTTATGAACTGTTGAACCTTTAAGTAATTCTAATATTTCTCTGTAGGACAGTAAGTTTGTTTTAAGAGCTGGTTTACTGTAATATGGTTCTATATCGGAATGAACTTCTTCGAGCCTGCGTCTTTTTTTGGGGATTTGGTCTTTGAAACACTCAATCTATTATTATCACCTGCATCTGAATTTTTATCCAATCGATCGTCTTGTGAATTCTCTGTTTCACATCGAGATGTACTCTCATTTTCTTTCTCATTGCTATTATTGTCAATGTCATTTTCGCTACTATTATCATTGTTCACTTTTTCAAATTGATAAATAATCCCGTCCGTGTCATGCAGTGTATCTTTGCCATATAAAGTATCGACGAATCTATCGTAATTGTCAAAAGCAATATTTGTACTTAGATTATTAATTAAATTAATGCCAGATAGAATCAAATTACTTTCATGAATCGAAGAAATAGTGACTTCCATCTCTAATTCTTCAGCCAAAGTATAACTTATTATGTGTCCATATTTGTTCAACATCGTCAGTACTTTCCTACTACTTGTCAATGATTTCAGTGGTAAAGCTAAAGTGAAATGTTTGGCAGGTTTCACGCGACCTTTAGTTACAATAAAAATTATGTCAGAACATAATGATTTAATCTGAACATAATCTTTATCGGAGCTTTTCCTCCTTATATCAGGACCTTGTACTAAGTTACAAATAAATTCAAAGAGTAACTCTGGAATGTGACATTTACCTTCTATGACGTCTTCTGTCTGTATATTACTCATACGTTTTTTTTTTAATGATTTTACCGAATTTCTGATTCCATAAGCTAAATTTTCAAATCTACATTTCCTTTTTTAAAAACTAATCTTCATAAGCTATGGACTGGCCAACTAATTATAGATATTTTATTTCCGTACATCCGCTATATTTTATCTTGCAATTTATTTGCTGTATATCCTGCAATATCATCAGCTGTACTATTACTATTTCTTTCTAAATAAAGCATTTTTTAACGACGACGTAAATCATTCGGAAAGTAAATTCGTTCTTTGCCGAGAATTTCTAACTGTATAATATCTTTAAATGCCTGAAAAGCTTTACTATGACATTTTCTCATTAAATGCCAGTTAGTTTCCGGTTTACATTTTTCGATACCTCGTCAATACTTTCTTACAAAATTCCTCTTACGTATTTGATGGTAATGAAAGAAAGTCGACGCACTTAATTTCTCCATCAATTTCGTGTTATCTATTGTTTTTGCATACTCGCGAATATTGTTGATAATATCTGCTGAAGTACCCAATGATGTCCCAACCATTTTTCTCTCTTTTGCTCTCTTTTGCTTTCTTCTTTTTCATAGCTCTCTTCTTCTTCTTCTTCTTCTTTTTCATATTCTTGTTCATTCTACATAAAAAAATCGAGAATATAATAAAAATTGAAATTAATTCATAAAAAAAAAAAAAAATAAAAAATTTGCTTTGCAGTAACGCTGTTTAGCATTTACTATTACTTTTTTAAAATATAATCATTGTCAACATACTATTTATAGAATTAAAGAATTATATACATTCATGAAAAAATAAACTAACCATGCTGGATTCTGCATGCTCTTCCTCATAAAGACTTCGTTTTTCAGGATTATTATTTGAGCCCGAAGTATTTGGCAAAGCCTGAAACATTTATCACATCTCTTAATGAAAATCATATTTGCCAACATATTTAATTCGTATTTAGAATAAAATATATAGCAATCTTTTAAAGAAATAATAATGAAAAAAATTGATTCAATGTTTCTTCTAATTCTTGTACAAATTAGAGCTACTGTATGCATATATAAATATAGCTACCATATTAGAGTCTTCATTTTCGTAGGGACTGGCCACTTTTTTATGAACAAGTGACTCTCTATTTCTACCTGTACTTGATTCTCTTAGGTCAGCGTTACTAGCATCATCAATATTCTCAAAATTATTGAGTATTTCCAATAAAATTGTGTAAAAATAAATTATTTTAAATTAATACACGTATATATGCTAATATATTATTATTGATTATATGTAATATTAATACATAAACATAAAATTTGGTAATTTTCATATAAAAAGCAATTATATGTATTGTTAAAGTTATACTTATACCTTCACGCGCCAACATTATATTATATTCTTCCCTATATTTCGCTTTCAAAACCACAAATTTTGCATAGCAATCTGAATGATATTTAGCATTATTCATAGATGTAAGGAAATCAAGATCTCCATACTTGTGATTTTTACATTTTCGAAACATTGCCATTTGTCTGGCCTTTTCGAAGTGAGATTTATCAAAGCTTATGAGATTTCCATCACTATCACCACAGAGAAAACACGGGTACTTAATTTTTTTAGTATTATCACTCATTTTGGTATTATCACTCATTTTGAGAAATAAATGCACAAAAATACTCCAAAAAATATGAGTCGCTGTAACTGAATGCGTGTGCACGCTAGCAAAGGTAGTCCAATAACTCACATAGCCCCCGGTTGTTTCAGGCCCAAACAGCTTCTATATTTATCTTCTTCTAATATGAAACCTCTCTTAGTAGCATAGATTTAGCATAGGTAAGCAAAGGAAGAAGCTATAACAATAGCTATAGCAATACCTATAATAGCAATAACGGTACTATCCAAAACTGACCTGCAAGCAGCACACCTGGAATGAATACTTCTAAACCCGAACGAAGCAAACATTGAAATGTTCACATTCAAGGAAAAAAACAATATGACAAATTAAATGTAGCATGCAAATGATAAATAATGAATCATGAGAAATAATAATTATAAAAAAAGTCTTCTATAATATTGAAGTAGTAATTAATAATGCTACTTAATAACAATTTTAAGTTATCTTGAAATAATATAACATGTATTATCTATAAACTTGAAATATGTGACAAAGATGGACCATGTGATTTTCAGTGGGAGGTAACATAATCGCAACTACCTGAAAAGTAACAGAGCAGGTATAAAGAATAATACCTCAGTACATATAATAGAGTCTACATCATAGGGAAATTTCGAGCATTCTGGTAGGTAAATTATTGGCATAAGTGTAGCTGTTGAGAATTCCTCAATTCTCAATTCAAATTGACAGCTGATCGGAACTTCGGCGGCCATCTTGGCACCAGGTCGATAACCAATCGACAAAATAATCAATAATTTAAAGTTTAGTCACTCAATTGACTAATTTTCAGTGGCCATTTTGACTACCGAAGTTCCGGTCGCCATTCTTTTTCTGTTGTCATTCACGTGTACACGCTATCCAATTCATTCTCTCAAAATTCAATTAATTCTGAGTCAATCGTTAGTCATTGTGCAATTCTGAACCTACAGAAATATTCATTCAGTAACTCAATTAAGTGTTATTTCAAGACATTCTTATATATTTCACCTGAAATATATTAAATTAATTTGCATTGCTAGTTCGGCTAACGCCACGTGCACAATCACCATTCAACTTGACTTGTGAAGCGTGTTGAGCTCGTGTGGGAGGTCAATAATACTGAACACACCAAGTCAAGTTACTTTACAGACATTTATCCAACTTTCAGTGACATTCACCAAGACTTGTGTAATTCAGTGTACCTGTTGATAGTGTTGAATAAACTTGTTATATTTTTGTTAATAAAATCTGTCTACCCAATTTGCTCTGACCCGGCACAATCATTCCTATCCTTAAACGGTTAGGTCCATCTTATTTTTGAGAATTTTCAACAGTAGCAAATAATTTTTTTTTAAATATTAACAAGTATAGTTTAATTAAATTTCATTGTAGAATAGTTATTGCATAAATAATTCGTATGATGATTTTCAAAGCAATGGTAAGGGATGAAAAAGTTTAATACGTGATAAATAATAGAAATAATAAATAATTTTATAATATTGGAAATATTTTTAAAGTGTTTATCACACTTTTTAATATACGTATGCAAATTTATAAATTGATAAAATCATTATAAACATTTGAATATAATAATACATGCATGAAGAAATACATGCAACAGCATAGGGGAACCGGGGATTTAAATGCTTGTGCCAGCTATTTAGAACCGGCATACAAGCGGCTCATATTTTTTTTTATATTCAAAATAGTATAAATTTAATTGAGTTTAAGTTTCAAGTACGTCAAAATTGGTACAGTTATTTGTCGCGAAAAAAATTCATTAAACATCTGTGCCACCATAATAGTACCAATTTTATCGAGGCACATGGACATATTTTATTTATATATATGAAATAGAATTTTTTTTTTAACTAAGTTTCAAGTGTGTCATAATAAGTACACTTTGTGGGTAAAATCTCACAGAATCACGACTTGCTCAATGAAAGTTAATACAACGAAAGCGGTGGTCCGAGAAGTGCTTACAACGATACTTATTAATCTCGAAGTTAAAGAAAGTAGCTCATGACATTATAGTCAGCTCTCTAATTCTGCTCATTGAAGAGAACTTCCCTCCAGCTTAATGGCCTTTGGCCAGAGTCATCGATGTTTAGCCTGGGCAAAGTGGACTCATCCAGGTAGTCTCAGTCAAGACTTTCAAGACCATCCTCACCAGACCAATCACCAAGCTCATCGTTCTACCAATAAACGAGTACCTCAAGGACGTTGCGGTAGACGAAGAGTATGTTGCGTAAACTTAACTGCTACCTATTAATTGGACTAGCTTTCGTCCTAGCTCGTGCTCCGTCAAGCTCACTCGATCTGCTCGCTCTATTCCAGCTCTTCTTTTAGTGCTCAACTAACTACATCTCGCATTCTTCAATCTAGTCATTGATAGCTGTTCTATTATTGTGCTAGGCCTACTGACGTCTACTGACGCTCAAGTACACGTGCTCGATTGTCCCTCTGCATCTTTTGTGTATTTTTAATTATTCTAAACTCTATTTAGGTTCAAAGAAACTACTTCACCGATCTGCTAAGCTCTAGATAAATTGCTGAAATATTGTTAACATAGAAAAAGTTCTATTTTTTTATAATAAAAGGAATAATAAGCTGAACAAAGTGTCTGTTTCGCGTGTGATATTTTCTTCCTGAACACATCCTAAGGTGTAGCTCAACTTGCTATCGTTATCTTAGCTCCCATTGACAATAAAATAATTAACTCAAAAATGATTGGCTCTGAAAACAACCTCCTTTTTTTTCATGACAAATATGTTGTCCGAAATGAAAAATAAAATCTGTACTATCGATTTCAGTTCATCCATTGGGAAATTTTTTCTTTTATAAAATTAAATATACTTATCGTGTGGAATAAACGAAAATACACTTTTTTTGTTTAGGCATGTGTATCTAAATTAGCGCATGTTGACTGGGGAATTACTATTTGGAACGTTTTTGATTAATCTATTAATATGTAACGAAGTTCTACTTATCACACGACTGAAGTCGCGGAATCTGCTAGTACCACTGTATTAATGTCAGGTGTCTGTTTGTCTGTTCGGAGTAACCTCGATAACGGCTGAACCGATTTCAATGAAACTTAGCAACTATAAAGAAGGGGTGGTCAGGTTGCTTTTTGTTCTCGTTCATTAATTGTAACAATTAAATTAGTAATTTTTTCTTTTACCAGAATAAAGTTACTGGCCATGTACAATAGATGTGAACATACTCTCTTTGTTTATAACTATACGATTTGTGCGAATTATTGAAAAAAGAAATCTATGCAACATATTCAAGCGTTTCCAACGGAAAATCTTTTCTTCTACCAGAATTAAGTAACAAACTATGTTAAATGTTCAGATGCCTCTTTCGTCTGTCTATGATGATTAAATTCTTCAAAAACATTAAAAAAAAAAGAGAAATGTGCAACGTTTTCGAGTTTTTCTAACAGAAAATCGTTTTTTTCCTGAAACAATGTCATACTATAAAAGCTACATAAGAAACGTTTTTCTTTGTTAATTACGTTTAAATTTTTTATAAACCATAAAAAAAGGAGTCTTTACAATATATTTAAATTTCTTCCGCAGGGACTTTTTCCTGTACAGAAAGAAAGTTATTCTATATCTTCTATATAAATAAAATTAATGTGTCTGTCTGTGATTCCAGAAAGAATGCCTTAAAATAAATTATAGTTATAAACAAGTTGAAACGGAACATATGTGATACATTCAAGTTGTTTTAATGCATAATTCTGTCGTTCGGTTTAAAAGAGTTACTAACACTGTAGGAGAGACGGAGAAGAACTTTTTTATTTTCTAACAATTTAATCTGTTATAAAAAAAAGACGACGAGATTTATGTAATGTATTTTGATAATTCAAGACGAGAGCTATGCTATCATTTTGAGTGTTGTTTAACTAAAGTTTATTTCTTTGACTAAAAAATTGTTACTAATCACTACACGTTACTCATTTGACTTTGATACTTTCATTTCAATACCATTTCAGAGCAATGCGTACTCCGTGAGCTCACGGGCATGGGCTCATCCATACTACAAACTTACCATTCCAATTTTCCTTCAGTCAATCTGTTGGTCTATCAATATGTAACAAAATTTTACACATTTCGCGAACAAAGTTATGAGAATCCGTGAATACAACATAAATAGAAACGACCTTTTTCGTTCATTGAAGTGGTATGGAACAACTTTGGTGGCCTCCACTCCCATCCTCACGACAAAGTGAAAATAAATTTGTGCTCGTCGGAGCCATGCTACGGGCGGTGGAGATAGGCGCGTAGCGCGAATTAAGGGGTATATATTTACATATCGACGCTCTCAGTAGAAAAGTAGCTGACTCGATTTTTTTAAAAAATATTCTTTTTGTAATTTTTTGTCCGAAAATATTATTTTCCATATTTTTTTTTTTTTTTTCAAAAAGGGGTAGAGACTACCCCGTCATGGAATCAGGTGTCTTTTGAATGTTCCGCCTTCCCCTGCGCTGAGCCACGGGGCTATTGTGCAGGGTCTGTTTTCACAGTAAAGGCGGTCGTCAAGTCTTAGGACTGCAGGTTCTCCCAGGTTTCCAAGTTGCCTTGGTTCCCTTGTTAGCCACGAACAGCCCTCGTTTATTTCAAGGTGTTCAGTTTGAATCGAATTGAATCGTTATCTTTTGCCTCCGGAGATTCCGCCAGGCCTCGTGGCCCCCCGGTTTCCTCACCATCAGCTGGGCAAGATCTGTGTAGGCCCGGTGTGTCAACTTTAGAGGTCGTCCACCAGCTCGCTACAAGAAATCGTCCCAGCCTCTGGAGATTCCGTCGGTTGCCTCAAGGGTCCTAGTTTCCTCAACATCGGCTAAGATAACGAGAGAGAGAGAGAGAGAGAGAGAGAGAGAGAGAGAGAGAGAGAGAGAGTGAGGAATTTTAGGGTCCACTTGGCAGAGCCTCTTGCTCAGGTAAGGCTGTATATAGAATGGCAGCACGATAGCTTACACTTTTGACTGCTCCCTAGAGAGGCCTTCCGCTCACCGTTGTCAGAGAAAAGACTACAAGATAAGGTCTTGTCTCAGCGGGGAATCGAACCCGCTACCTATAGCGCGCCAGGCTGACGCGTTACCACTAGACCACGGGCCGGTTTTATTTTCCATATGCTCTGAACAAAAAAAAATTTTCAAAAAAAAGTGGAGTTAGCTACTTTTCTACTGAGAGCGTCGATATGTGAAATTGATTATATCAATAATTACCCGCTATAATTGAAATTTTTATTGTAATTAGCCCTGTTTTTCAATTGAAGAAGTACCCCAAGTCATTAAATTACATGTTATTTTAATATTCATGTATTATTGATTCATGCACATAACAGGGCATCATATTGCAATTGCAAGCCTAAGATGCATGAAAAAGTATCGCCGTGCTATCTAACGTTAAAAAATATGACGCGCAACTCAACGGGTACGTTGACGGTGCCTGTATGCAGTCTGTTGTTCAGGTGCAAGAAGTGGGGATGACGTGTGGTGGGTCTGATGCCGTCACTGCGAGCTGTCTAAGTTCAGTTCTTAGCGTTCAGACCCACCTGGCTTATGAACGGGTGGTGTGTTTTTGCCACTCTGACCAAGAAGTTCCCACAGTCCAATAAATGCTTTTGCAAATTTATATCAGTTGTGCGCAGACTATTGATTGTGGTACGTACAAACACGTGTCTTGAGATGTGATTTCATTTTCATTGTAAATAGAAATGTTGGAATAATTATTTATTTTATTGATGCATATACTCTTACATTTTTATCAGTGTATGATTCTAACGAATTAAGCAATGTAAAGTTTGAAGCTGCTCAACCCTGCAGGCAATTCGACTTATATATTCACGGTCTAGACAACTTAAGGTGACCAAACAGACACCAGTAAAGGTGATGATGGTCACTGCTACTCATCATAGCCCTGGCGACGCTGTAAGCGTACGAGCCACGCAGCGAACCGCCAGTATACTCTCAGACGACTCTACAGCTACTTCTTACATTTTTCAATTAAGTGTTAGTTAATGTCATAAAAACTGAACAATAGCGGTTATATATTGTAATTGGTGACTGAGATGTTTTGTTAGAAAAAATAAAATAACAAAAATGTAGTTTTTGTGTTCATCAGATCATTTTAAATGCGTTAGGTCTAATCCATCATCCAACCTCAATCTAGAATAACAAGTGCAGTCCACTTAACAATGAAATGAGTTTGCTGAAGGAGCAAACTATCAGTTTATTTTTTTCGACGGCTCATGGCAATCATATCACATATTCTTGTGTTTACGTCAACATGATTATTGCTACATATATTTTTATGAGTGTAAAATATTACATATTTTTATTTCTTCGGAATATTTTCTACCAAAACAAGATAGACAGTTGCTAAGTGGATAATTAATAGGAATAACATGCGAAAACATGATACGATATTAACCACAAATTTGAAAATCATCTTGTTGTAAATCTTTGATGGAGTGTCAGAAGTATCTGCAATTCTCTCCAAGTCGCCTAAAGTAGTTGCTTGTGGCCATCGGCATTACCCTGGTAAAACAAACCGATAAAAATTTATAATTTCCGACAGATTCTGATACACAATTTATAAAAATGATTAAGAATGTATTAGGTCTATTGGAAGACTGATAAAAGTCTTATAATCATTTAATCAGAATTGATCAGAATTTATGAGAGTAAAGAAACTTTTAGTCGATTTTATAAGTATATGCAAGGATAAATAAGGATAATATGATAAGTTCCAATGTGAAATTATAGGTAAATAATATTTTGTTATTTCTGAAGAAGTTTCATAAGAATGTATCAAAAACATATCACACGATGCAATAACAATCTATTAGTTAAAGTAACAACTGCTTATAGAAATAGTTGCTATGTTGTCGAAATTATTTGCCAATAAGTCCTTATAAAATCTGACAACATTTGTTCTCATAGAATCGTATACAATCGGACGAGAAATCAAATAGCGTCATCAACTAATGAATTCTCGTAGGATATAATGAGAAACCACCTAATAGTTTCTTATAAATTCATTCAGAAATTGATAGTACATTATGCATCCAGGGACCTATACGGGAAATTATTGTCTCGCGTAGGTGACGTCACTCAAGTCGTACGAATACGCACTCGCCGTCGGCTCGTGTTAATTATTTCCCGTATAGGTCCCGTGGTGTATACGATCTTCTATATAAAAATAGGTTATGATAAGAGTCGCTTATTCTAGCCGTAGAGGGGAGTCCAAAGGCCGATTAGCGACCCAGTGGAAAGAGCTCCTGTATAGTTCTTGTGAATAAACAAAAATACATAACCACAGCGGGGGTGCAGGGGGCCCCCTGAAATGAGAAAAAAAAATTTCATGTAAGTTTTGAAAATTAAATTTCAAAACATTTTTAGAGATAACTTGTAAAACGTTTTTAAAAAAAAATACACTGTTTGAATATTTTAATGGAACTTTTATTATGATTCCAATTAATAAATAATACAAAATTATTGTAAAAAAATATTTATCAATTAAAAAAAAAACTACATTTGTGAATATTTTTTTATATCAATTTGTTCTTTAACATTTAACGTAGTTTTTAACATTAAATATGTAGCCCGAAGGCTTGATGGTTTATATTGTGCCTGAAGTTCTGTGAAAGATGCGAGGAGTACCCTTTCTGATGCCAAATGAATATTTTTGTCAGTCCGCCATTTTGAGAATGCTTCGTACGCTGTCGTATAAAGTTTATGTGATTTACTTTGCAACAAATTTTGGATTGCTTCATTTGCCACTTCACATATCTCAAGAGTAGTACAATAAATATCAATATTAATTTTCATTGTAAAGAGAAAAATGTTATGAACCTTTCACAATAATTTTAGTCACGAACAATTTTCATTTACGTTTTTGATAATCTCACAACGACGCTTGCCGTGCGAATAAAAAAAACGTGGACAAAGGAGCGTCACGAGACTGTGATCCCTCTTGCGAAAACGAAGTTTACTAAAAACTTAGGTAAATCCATTATATCACTGGTCGATAATCGGCGGTTTAGGGTTCCCTCTACAGGCATGATAAGTGACGTTTATCATGCCTGTGTTACATAAAAAATATTATTTGCTTATTGCTTCTTATAAAGTCCTATAGTATTTTTTCTTACGAAATCTCATCGCATTAGATAGCAGAGAAAGTTGTTACTTTAACTAATAGATTGTTATTGCATCGTGTAATATTTGTCTGATACATTTTTATAAAAATTATTCAGACATAACACAATATTATATACCTATAATTTTCCATTGGAACTTACCATGTTGTTTCAATTCATTCTACCATATACTGATAAAATCAATCAAAAGTCCGGTTGACGCAATTATTTACTCATAATTCCTTTTTCAATCTGACAGTATTCTTTTCTATAGAATCGTATACAATCGGACGGGGAATCAAACGGCGTCATCAACTAATAAATTCTTGTAGGATCTAATAAGAAACGACCTTATAGTTTCTTATAGATATAGTTGATATGTTGGCGAAATCATTTACCAATAAGTCCTTATTCAATTTGATGACATTTATTCTGATAGATTTTCATAAAAATTTGTAGAAACATAGAGGAATTGGGTCTATTTGAATGTCAACAGTCTTATTAAAGCATCCTGGTAATGAGAAAATATTTTCTCTGTTGTATATTTCTTTTCAGGCTATCCATTCTCTATCAAAAATTGAATAAATCAAACTAATTAAAAAATATGAAATTGTATTAGAATATTAAATAGTTAAGAAATATTCTTTTTGTTGTATTATACTATTAAATCATACTCTTTCTTATGGTAAACTATAAAAATTAGTTCTATGAAAAACATTACATTCCATTGAGAAATATTAAAACGAGAAATTATTTTTTTAGTCGCATTTTCCTCTTAAATATATTGATTTTCTACAAAAATTATTTTAATGTCCTTCTTTTAGATAAAATTAAATTTTATCATAGGACATTGAGATAAAGATATAATTTCAAAGTTGCATTCTATCTGTCATCTCTGTACAAAAAACAATTATTCTTTTTCTACTTCAAAATACTTGCTAAGAAGCAAACATGATTAATGTTTAAATTATTTCAAATGTTCAACTTAAATAGATTAGGCGGAACCTATGTCTCCATGTTTTAGAATAGCGCAGTTGGCAGCGTACTGGACTGTGGACCCGAGGATGCCAGGATCGAATCTCATCGATCGGGTAACGACAAGTGCTTTTAGTTTTGTCCACACCTTCGAGATCTTGTTGACTGGATATATGCCTATAGTATGTTCCGGGAAATACTGAAAGGCTTCTATAATTTGTAGCGCATTCGTCACATGTTTCGCCGTTATTGATACAGCAATTTTGATTTTTGTTATTTGACAATTGTCCAGTAGATTTTCAGCTATTGATGAATTTTTTTCGAAGACGCCAGGTGTTGTTAAATAATTTTTTAACTAAGCACTATAACACTATGCAGTGGACATTAAGCAGTGACCCGTAAAATTGTGTTTCGGAGCAGCGTGATATGAGCAAATGATTTCAACGGTTAACAGATCAGTTAATGATGGTTTACTAGGAATGTTGTCAATATTTATGATTTTTTGGCATACTATCTTTGATAAACATTTTCGCATGACCCCTCGAGTGTAAATTTCTTCAGCAGTGTATGTAATAGCCCGTAGATTATTGTATACGGCCTTGATTAATACAAGTTTGATGTATGTACAATCATCTATTTGACTTGGATTTTGTTTTGGTTATAGTCGATATGGGTTTGCATCGTTTGCCGGAAGAAACAAGAACTGCTTTCGAAAACTGGACAATGGATGGGTAAAGGAAATATGGGCGCAGAAGATGCAGCTATGCTGAGGCGAATGCAAGAGGATATGCAGAGTTCACGTCATCTTGAAATAACGCATGACAAGAGACCGAAATTAGAAAGAGCTCACAGTGCTGCTGAAAAAGAGAACCTTCCGC
This sequence comes from Chelonus formosanus, assembly GCA_028641665.1. Taxonomy (NCBI): domain Eukaryota; kingdom Metazoa; phylum Arthropoda; class Insecta; order Hymenoptera; family Braconidae; genus Chelonus; species Chelonus formosanus. Next base: position 8,006,630 of record CM054002.1, read on the forward strand.
TACTTCAAAGAAGTGAAAGTTTACTTCGACGACAATATTCTCAACAAGAACAGGTATGACACTTGTGACATTATAGTATTCTCATCCTGATTAACCAGTTTTGAATAAACTTCTTAACTAATTTTGGGGAAACCTGTATACAAAATATCCGTCATTTATTATCGTATTCAAGATTTTTAAATGATCCCATAGAAGTCTTGTCTGTAAATTTTATTTTTCTGTATTCGATAATTCTAATACTAGTAATATCGACCTAATGTATGAAATAATTAACGAAAAAATGTCATAAGAGATAGATGATTGAGGTATAAAATATGGTTATTCTATAATTCAGGTTCCGAATCGAAGATTATCTACTAGTGATAGTGGAGTGGAAATGTCTGTATCTCCTCACTCTCGAAGTTTGCCAAATCCACATGTTGTTGTGGGTTCTTATCCTCAACAAACCCCGAGGCATCCTGCCGCTTTTCCAGAAGACGATCCGAACATTTATCGAGGGGAGTTAGATGGTCTGATGAGACAGCATGCGCAAACGTATCAGAGGTCACGCTTAATTTTTCAGGTACATTGATACGATAAATTCAGCAATAAAACATATGTATGATAATTGTATCGCGGGACGTCATGTAATCAACTATTGAACTTCACAAATTTTTCATGCTTCGAAACGTCGTAATGTTCTTATTATTAAATGAAAACTTTTCTACATATTTTAATTATTGTTGAACTTTTTATAATTTGTTAAAAGGTTTGCAGAATTTCTCTATTTTTTTAATTATTATCATTTAAAATTCTCTTATGAGTTGATAAAGAATTTACAAATTTTCTATGATTCAATAAAAAAGGAATACCGAAAAGAATCAAAATCCTACCAATGACTTAACTTTTTGTAGCAAGTCTCCGAGTAACTTAAACGCATAGTTATTTCAAAAATAACGAAAATTTCAGACAGCCCTAAGAAGTGCAGGTAAAAGTGAAAACTTAAAACTACAAAACGACCATGGTTTGTTTGAGTTGTGTCTCTATGTAATTTAAAGAATCATTCCTGCAAGTTCTGCTTTTCGAAATATGAATTCTTTCTTTATTACGACATAAATATTATTTGCAACCGCGAGATTTCTGTATAAATCACTGAGGGCCTTTTGGCCAACCGTAAGATTAGATCTCAATAATGCTTCATAGGCAAAATAGTAAAAATCGAGTGAGATCTAAATTGAGTAGGATGAGAGTTAAATCATGGAGGCTTTTGGATTACAATGATGTTGTTACCAAGTAAAAAATGAAGTTCGTAGACACATTTAAGTAGTAGCAATATTATTGTCAATGTCAATGTAATATTTCGACTTACATTTAAATGTTCTCGATGATCATTATTCACTAACTAAATTTCAATTAATAAGTGGAAATCATGTGTAACCAGTCGTTTTTCTCTATCAAAGGATCAAAAGTCAAACCTGGGTATGCCTTACGATCATTCTGGCATAGACATTTCACGTGTTCATTCTCTTCAATCCCATCATCATCAAAATCAAGAAAAACATCCTCAACGACTAATTCCCACTGAGACAAATTCCGGATCTCTGCATCAACAACGAAGTTTTAGTAGTAGTGAAGAGGAACGTAGCACTCCTGAATGTGCTAGTGATGAACCTGATGAGTCCGAGAAGGGTAAGTAATGTTTGATTTCAACAATATTTATGAAATCGATTATTTTATTTTAAACACACAAGAAGAAGAATCGTTTTTCTTATTAATTAGTAAAAGATCAGCGAAACAAAAAATTTTCTCATAAAATTTGGAGAAAAACGTCTAGAACAGAATCAGTGATTATTGAATTCATAGAAAGAAAATGTATTCAAATCATCATTCATTTTCGTATTTTCAAACATTTTACGCTATAATTAGAACTTTTAACGGAGAAAAATAAGAAAGAAGTTATAATGAGCGGACCTTCAGTTGTCAACAATTATCCAATGGAAGTACAATTGATTCTTTACTTTAAATATTTGTTGAATAGTGAATATCATTAATAGTATTATTGCGATCGATGAGTTGAGAATAAAGAAGAAGAATAATTTACAGTTAATTAGATAAATAGGTATTGAAGCACGCCCGAGTAGAATTTATCTTGGGCATGCCTAATGTTGCATTGGGCCCCTATCGGCAATTGTTTCGATCAGCTTTAATTACGCATTCCCAACTTATGCCCAATGAAATTGTTATTGAGGTTTATGGGGACAGCCCAAGATTTTCCTTATTTCGCGTTGCCCAACAGCTTCCTAATGATAACCTTATTAACTTTTTGAACTTTATGTCAAAGTAAGGCATTGATTAAGAATGACTTATTATGACCAATTTAGAATTACTTAAACTAAACCAAAATGAAGCACATTTATAAATAAAATACAATTCAAAAGATTTACAGTGGATTAATGTAAATATTTTCAGATTTTATTTTTTCTTTAAATAATAGTCAATTAAATTAATTAAAAAAAACAATTGTTTTTATTAAACCTCAACTAAATTTTGTTGACTGGAAATATATATACAATATATTGTAGGTTCAGAAAAATTAAAAATTTGAAGGTATGAAAGTATTTAAACCGTTCATATTATTTATTATTGAGATTTAAAATAAATGATGATTTATAAAAATATTTTGAAAAATTATATATATGGAATCGTTTATATCGATATAATAGTGATAATTTTTTAATTGAGTGAATAGCCGAGTGGGTAAAGGCACTGGTCTTAGATGCGAGAAAGCTAGCAGTCGTAGGTTCAAATCCCCCAAGGAACAAATTTCAGCATATGTATTTTAGTGGCAATTTAATTAAAATACGTTGAATAATTACGTATTTCAACAATATAAAAGCAACAACAAATAAGATGATAAGATGATTTTGAATTTAACTCGCCCTAGTTAGGCTTTCCTCACTTGGTCCCAATAGGGACAAGCTTTACATTCCTAATGTGGGCCTAATGTGGTATCCCACTTGGCGCCTAACTTGAATTTAGGAAATTCGAATTCGGTGCGAACTCTTTCCCAAAAATAAATTCTACTCGGGCGATCAATCTAATGACGTAGATGAAATACTATGTCAGCACGTGAACAAAAAAATCACAATGCAATTGTGGAAAGCACAAGAAGGTCAGTAAAGTATATTTAAGCTTTGATTTAATATACAAATTCATCCTTATGTTGCTGAACGAATGTCTTTAAGGATAAAAGAAAATATATGGGTCCATTGCAGAAAGACTTTTTCAATATATTATAAAATTTTTTATTTTTCGTGTATTCGCTAAAATATAAATATAATCATTGTGTGTTTCGTCTCTACTAGTTTTTCATGGAATGCTAACAGACAGCTGTGTAGTGGCCACTTTAAAACTGGAATACTTCCTAAAATTGAAACGCTTGACGATTTTGGTTTATGGTGGTTTATGATTGGAACACGTGTCTTTTTCAATTATAACGTCTTTGCTGATATTCTAAATCAATTTGTCATTCTTTTTGATAGTATCTTGCATTGTTATTAAACAATACAATAAAAATATTATCAAAAAATATTTCTCTACGACTCAACTTTGTATAAAGAAAGAAAGCTCTTCATTATTTCTGTAAATACTTTTTAAAAAAAAATATTTGACAAAAATTCAATACAACCTTTCTTCAAGTTTTCTTTGTTGAACGTTTACAACTTTTACAAGCATTTAATTTTATTCGCCTTTGTTTGGACATTGGATTTAGTGGTAAAAAAAAAACTGTCTAATAATCTTGCGATGAGCTAGTAATTTGTCCATGTATTAAATTGATGTTGTTTCAGTAATTTGAAGGTGAGGTGCAGTTGTTAATCATTTAAATTCTTTGAAAGGCGTCATCGTCAGGAATGGAAAATGGTTCGCAAAAATCAATAGGAAAATATAGAGAAATAGTGAAGCCACTATCAAAAAAATGAATAAGGACAGCTCTGATCAGGGGATACTTCCGATGAAAGTAACACTTCAAGCATTAGCTGATTTTTGTGGGACATAAAAATCTTTCAGAGAAGTTTAAAAATTTTTTCCTCATTACTACAATTGTAACGATAGACAGAGAGTGGTTCTCAACCTGCGTCGACTGTTACGACTCGACGCAGTGTCTATCGTTAAAAAAAATCAATTCATTTCTTTACTGTAATGAAAAAATTATATAATTTATTGAATTAATTAATTCGATAATAATAAATTTTAACTTGATTTTGACTTACATAATGTTACTCAGATCAGATCAATATTAATATAATAAAAATAAGTTTGGGCGCCAGGTAGGAGGACAATTGGGTTCTACCTACCAAAAGAATAAAAGTTTTACTATGGAAAACCTTGAACAATTTATTGAATTGAAACGGTTAGCTTATAAATTACAATAAATGATAATTAAAACATAAATATGAGCTTGAGCCTCGCGCACTTGACTCCGCTGATAAAAATTGATTAATAATAATTAATGATAGTAAAATTAGTTAATAAAGCAAATATACTGCCAACGCAACGTGTTCGAGGACTTAAGAGAAGTCCAAGACAATCGTTCAGCCCACTGGAACGCCGTTCGCTGGTTAACTATCCCCTCAATCCTGAGATATATCGGGATTCAATAAATAATTTAGGATAACTATAGTTTTGTTAACGTGAAGTTATTTTTCGTTTTGATATAAATAATGATAATGGTTATTTATCACGGATCAGCCGCTAATTACGGAAACTCTCTAGGAATTTCCCTGCATGCAGTTTGACCGTTACAATGTTTAATTTAATGACGGTTGATCATATAAAACAATCACAATAAACAGAGATCTGTGAACATTGATCGATTAGAATATACAGTTTTAGTCGATTTATAACACAATAGTGATTCAATACTAATTTGATGTCAATAACGACTCAAAAGTACTGTATTTTACTGCAATAATTACTCAGTCTCCTAAGAGTCCTGAGACCGCGGCCCGCCAGACGCGTTGCCGCCAAAACAACCTGACTACGGCGGTCCTTGATCACCCCGAGTGATAATATATATATTTTCATCGTTATACAATGAGAAACTAAAATAACGCATCTCAATCACGCTCGAATTACAGCAATTATCTTAACAAAGAGATTTTCTGCTCACTGGTGATGCTTCTCGTTGTCCCAGCGTCAGCAATGGCTGCTACAGATGATCTCTATTGCTCTACCACCAACGGTTGAAGTGCTGCTCACGGAGTACTCCTTCTTTCAGTTTCCTATAGCCACCAACGGCTTCTCCACAATGAGAATGAGCTTGATACTTAGATGCCTGCTGCGAACGTTCGCGTTTGTTTTACAATTTAAAAGAACTGATAAGACCCAAAATGGTGATGTCTTTGTAGTTCGACGGGTGCACGCCGAGTGAGTTTTCTGTCAACGACAACGTGACTCGTTGACTAGGACATGATGGGTAGCGTCAAGGGCGCCCTCATTAACATTCAAACTGTTGATTATATCATCGATTGATTGACGGGCCTGTCGATAATTATCAACTCGACCTTTAGATTATGGATTTATTCAGTGGAGTGTGGTTGTCGCCGCGATCAGCTGATGTATTTCGATGAAGGGATAGGGGGAGGGTGAATAGTCAATAACGTTTTGTTACACAATCCATAGAAGTTTTACTCCAAAGAGGTGAAAGTGCATAAGGTCGGAATTTCAGAGCAGCTCTCGATACTAAGGTAGTTTATGAATATGAGATGTAATGTCAGAGCTCGTCATTATTGAAATTTTGAATCTATATCTTTTGAATCTATTAGTGTCCTCATTATTACAGAAAGATCAAGAATTGTGCTTTCTTCGAAATGATCACATTAAATTATTCATTATCATATTATTTTATGAACTGCATTTGATATTTCAAATCTCAAATATACTTTCTCTTATTTATAACTCAACTAAATACTATCCGTTCGAAAAGTATAAATTCGCACCTAGTAAGCATTCAATTGTACTTTCATTGATTATAAACACTGTTCATATCCACTATCAAGTAGGCATAAGAAATATACGCATTTTATAAAAAGACTAACAAAAAAAAATACAAAAGATGTTGTAGCTCCGAATTGTTGATGCACAGATTTTAAAAAAATGCAGTAAATATTAATCATAAGTAAACATCGATTAACAAGGTGAGTTTACAGAAATAGCTTTATCTGAACAATCATTATTTCCCGAGTAGAGAAAAAACAAGGGACCAAACCTGGGCCAAGCTCGCGCTACAGCTCTTGGAATTTGGACCAGGCTTCACATTTTCCAATGGCCCAAGCTTGAAATAGGTTTGGAATGATGTCCTGGGGTCGAGCCTGGTGTGCCAGACTTGGGCCAGGTCTAGCAAACCAATTGTTGTCCAAACTTCACGTAAATTTATTAATAATATAACAACCCGAATAAGAATTAAAAATATATCATTATTTAAGTATAATATGATGCATATTTATTTTTACTTTTGAAATTTAACTTAAACATTTGAAAAACATAATTAATCCCGTAAATTTTACATTCTTTGTAACTAAACTTTGGATAAATCTCTTATCATGAACAATGCAGCTAAGTAAAATGTTCATGCACTTTTTATTCTAAAAGTTATGATTAATTTGATGAACAGTCGGGAGTAATGTTTTCACGTTACTCCCGAGAATTTCTAGGAGCTCTGTTACAGCATTCAATGGTATATTTCTGATATATTTAATTGCCCAATCACGTTTTTTTGTGTACATATTTTCTTCAGTGGAAGGTTGGAAGATTTTCCTGCTAGAAACTATAAAACAGATTGTTGAAAGAGTTATATAAATAAAAATCGAGATAATCAATTATTTTTAGTTTATTTTTATAAAAATAAACTTAATCTTGGTTTAGTCTTGGCATTTACACCTGTCCCAGATTTGGCCCGTTGTTTAACTCTGGCGGCTCCTATCCGGGTTTAAAAATTTTACTGGACATAAAAGTGATCGATACTCATAGCTTATACGAAATATTAATAAGATATTATTTATTCTAATGTTTTTCTTTATAGAAGTAGTTGCGTAGTGATGGGCATGATAGAGATTTTTTTTTAAATGCAATTGTCTATTTTTGATTATAAGGATTTTTATGATGGAGTAGTAAGTATGAATTGTTACATTCTAAGTTTCAAACATAACGAGGATATAAAATTTGAATACTAGTCGATGTCTGTAAACCGATAAGATAATTATTAACTTTTCTCATTCAACAAAACATTGATAAAATAAATTGATCATTAAGTATAAACTATAGGATATTTTTTTAAGTTAACCTTCACTATAAATTCAAAAGTTTTTACAGTAAACATAAAAATACGTATTCACTGTTTAACCTTATAGACAAACTATATCTTTCAACATACTCTGGAGTGTTTTGAAAATAACAACAAACAAAGTTTATCGTATTAAGTGAACGTTCGACTCTGCTCATTGGTCTATAATCTTTTATATACTCAGCGGGGAAAAATTTTGGCCGGAATTCATTATGTAGTACTTTATTTATGAGCATTTAAAGAAAGCCATTTAAGAAATATTTAAGGATCTGATTTTAATTGAAATCTCATCTTCTAATTTCGTATGAATTTTCAATCGATCGAAAACAATTCTAGTCACTTTCGAACTGATTTAAACCTCGATTGAAATCGAACTTTGATTTTTTTTCTTAATATAAAAGTAGCAAAATCCACTATACTAAATGAGAGATATGTAAACGTGAGTCAAAAAATAGATTTGGATTTTGCATAAGAATTTTATGTTAATTAAATTGGATTTTAGAATTTTTTTATAAAAAGTTGGAAATTATTGCGGTTTGAGACAAAAATTTTTGAAATCGTGTAAAGTTAGTTTTTGTAAGTGAAATGTTTATTTTTTTTCCTTTACAAATCATGGGAAAATTTAGTCACGAAAGCGATTCAGGATTACCTACAAAGTTTTTTATTTATTACGTAGGCCCTCGTTTATGTTCTTATACAATAGCTTTTGCTTCTTGTCACATGTACACTATGGATATTTACTGCTTGTACTAAACGTTTTTTAACTCCCAAAAACCAGTTGATTTTTATGAAAAAATTATCATATGTACCTGCACTACTAAGACGTGTGTGTAATGTTATTGTCAGTTTCAATTATTTTCTTACTCGATGATATATCGTAGCTGCTTTATCTGAACATTGACCTTAAAATAGAATAAAAGGTTAGAACTTTTACATAACACTGCGTTCACTACATTTGCAAGATTATTGAAGTATCAACAAATGCAATTAATGATTTATTGAATTCTAAATTTGTAAAAACTAATTGTACATTCTCAGAATTTAGTATATAAATTCATAGTAACGACATTTTCAACAATTGCTATTTAATATTTCAGAACTGAAAATGGTATTCATATGTAAATTATTTTGATGAATAATGCATTTAACGTGTACTTTTTAATTTTAGTTTTTATTCCTATCTATAATTAAAGAATAAATAATAAAACCAATGTCGTGAATATACGAATGAACAGAGCTTTTCAGCTAAACATTGAGCTGTAGGCAACATGGTAAAGGTTGAACATGTTTACGAAATTAACAATATCATATAAATAATTTTACTGTTAGAAGTTTTAAATTGTTCAAAAATATCAAAATGAAAGAGAAATTATTGCAATAAGATATTAAAAAATTTCTGTACATTCGTGAAACGTATTAATTATTACATGTAAATTGAAATAATAGATTAAAATAGAGATAAACTTTAGTATATTGATACTAATTGGTATCCAATGGTACCAATGGTAATACATTGGTATAATTTTTATTAGAAAGTAAATAGAAGACATGCAGGCTCTTTTAATATTCTTAAAATATTATATCCAGTATGGTTTGGAATATTGATTTGAGTAAAATACGAGAATAAACGTATCACCGTACTCTCTTCTATACACTCTTTCTATCAATTTTTGAATTTTTTTCCGTATTTTCGTTGTTATAGTTAAACTATTATTGATTATTGTTGTATTAATAATTTTTTAGTTTAAACTTGTAGACTAAAATATTTTTTGCGTAAACCATTTGAAGTAAATGGGGTTTTAGGTGAAAAGCAAGTTCCAATTGAGGCGAATCTAAGAAGTACCAGGAATAAGGCCGGTGACAGAAATTATCGTCAAGTGATGCTGGCCGAGAAGATGAAGAAATTTCTGGCGGTATCTTTTATAATGATAAAATGATGGATGTCACAAATACAAACGCATCTTTATCTGTGTGATATCATACATCATGATGTTTTAATCATTACGTTATTTCGATGTCTTAACAATTCACTATCACTCGCTGAGCACTGTGAAAAACTACAAACAATTTTATTTAATAATTTGAAATTCTTATGCTCTTGCTATGAATGAAAATATAACTTTTTTTGTATGCATCATATTATCAGTCCCGGATAAAAAATAATATATATGTAAAAACATAAATTATGGAGTATTCTCATGCAGAAATATTTAGTTTAACTGAATGAAATTAGTTTTCATTACATATATACGTTATTTTGAATATCAATTCAAGTGAGAATGAATATTTGATTCCGAACATAATCTGAAAAACGCAATATTATTGCGTAAATATTAAAACATACTGCTAAGCATTACTTTTACGTATGTAGTGAATGGAAAATTCTATAATTACATGTATATGTACATATAAATTTCTTTTTTTCCGGGCTTAACTGTGAGATTGCATGTGAGTATCATGTTCTAAAACACTTTCTAGTCCAATTAATTTGCTGTTGTTGGAATTAAAAGACTTTTTTCTTAAGCACGATAATCACGAAAGTCGATAGTGAGAAAAATATATTACTTTCTCATCATTGAATTAATTACTTTTCATAGTTAAGGGGTGAAGTAAAACATTTTGGCTTTGACCTAATGACAAGAGATCATATATTGTGAATTTAAAAGATATTTAAAAAATCAAAGGTTCATCCTTAAAATATTCGAATACCTTATTCACTTCAATTTCTTGCACTACAGTACACCCTGGAGTTTATTTTTAATATAATAAACTTGATATTTTAAAGCCATTTACTATTAAGGAGGGAAGGATAGCTTTACCTCTTTGAAGCGAAACGTGGAATTTTACATCGTATAAGTCACATGAACATTTTCACTATTCACGCGTAAAAAGTATTCTCTCATTGTATAGGTTTACTTTTGAGAGGAAGTTTATAGTTTGCGATCTTTCGAAACACGAAAATTTGCGACAAATAGCATGTCAACCGTTGAGCTGGATAATGAGAGAAAATTATTATAATTTTCAAAAAATATTCAAGTGATAATTACGGCGCTTTCTTGTGAAACAGAAATAATTGATAGATGTAGGAAAAAGGTCAATGAACATGACTGAAAAAAATTGCCAAGTAAATATTTCAGTATTTAATGTAAGTTTTACTGAAACTGAAAATTTTAAATTTTACGGTACAACAGTGTAATTTTTAATATAACCTAACTAGAGTGTAAAATTCTCGGTTACAGTAAAAATTACGTTTAGTACCGAAATATTTTTGTAATCATTTTTTATTTTTTTCGAATGAAAAATAGAATCAAATAATTTTTAGTGATATTTTTTCCTCTTTAATATTGACTTAACGATTCGCGATACAATAAATTTGGACGTATTCACTTTTCTGAAGACTTTGAAATAACTAATCTGTCTAAGACTGTGAAAACGCTGATTTCTCCCCTGAAAATTCAATAGAGAAGATACAGGTGATTCTAAAAAATTGTCTTTGCCTAGCTCCATATTGGTATGAAAATTCCATGTGTTCAGCAAAAAAATTGGGTGAAGGTAATGGAATTTTGCTACTTACACTATTAACTAATACTATCTTATGTCATCTAAAGTCCGAACAAAAGATAGAAACAGAAATGAAATTTATACATAAACTAAAAAATATATTTTACTATATAATTCATTAACTTATTGTTGACAATCATGCAATAAAAGAACTTTGCATAAAAAACACTTATGTATTTAAAGCCTTTGTACATTTCATATTGACTTGGCACTTATATCTCAATTACTGGAGATATCACCGTAATTTTTATAAGAAGCAGATGAAATATTGTGTAAGATAAAAACTGTACATCGATAATATTTATACTTGGATAATTAACTTCTATCTCTGTGAATAAATAATATTTTATAGTCTGATCGTAGTCAGGAGAGAAGATTTTTTTCTTGTACAAACTAGTATTTTATCCATAATGATTGATTCTCAATTTCAAAGTCATTGAAGTTGTTGGTCTCTGAGTTTAAGGTTAAAATCAAGGCTTGAGGTTTGCATTCAGATTTATAATCTTAGAGCGCAGTGCTTACTTAAAATGTCCTTCTCGGGGCAAGGCTATTTCCACAATTACAAAAGTCTGACTAAGACCAATCTTACTGAGCGTTTTATAGAATGTCGGAAGGGATTATTTAGCATTGTCATTCATTTAACAAATGACAAAAGACTCTGCATGTAATATGTTGAATTATTTGACAAAGTTCGGAGTATTATTTATATCTACTATTTAACAGCATGTGTCACTATATAATTAATAAAAATGAAGTTATTGGTACTACGCCATCTTATAATGATGCTGCTAATGTTTTTGGTATCGAAGCTCTAAAAGTGAAAAAAAAATTGATAAAAAGAGCTCGCAAGCATTGTGATATGGATGATGTTTTAATTGCCAATGTTTTGAGTAATGTGCCGTCACCTATTTCGACCCAATCACCAAAAATAACATTTCCAACTCGTACAGTTTAATGAGCCAAGAAAGCTGATGGAACTATTGTCGTAAATCCTAAGACTTTAAAAAAATTGATTCTACTGAATATACATCAAGTGACAATAATGTCGAATCATTCTGTACTATCTACAATTGGATGTCATCAATCAAATTTGGAGCTTCAAAGAGTAATGATTGACTTTGAACAGACATTTATGAACGCTGTTAAAAGTCAATGAGCCTATTATACATCTAAAGAGAATCTCTGAAATCAAAATTCACAGCATCAAGCATGTGCTTTGTCACAATCCCATGCAGATAGAGGTCATGAAAATGACCAGTACTGAAAAAAATAAGGTGAAAATATCCTCAACTAAAAAGTCAAAAGTTGTCGATTACGTTCTCAAAATAGTAATTGCACATAATCCAATAAAAATCGTAATAAAAATTTAGCAAAGTAGTCCAATAAATACGCTTTCTTTGTAGTTTGCCGCCTCAAACCGCAACGATTTGCCCAGCGCGTTAGTGTCAGTTGAATACAAACTTGTGTGTATTGTAAAATGTTACATGTGATCGAAAATTTTCGACCGGTACTATATACAAAGAAGCTTTTCGTAAAGAAATGACCCTGAATATTATCTACAAAAGCTCATTTTATGAACTAGATTATAAATACAGAAATTACCAGCATATGTAAAGCGATGATTTTTCAAAAATCGCAAATCGGGGTTGTGCTGTCGGACATGGAGAAAAAGAGTTCTCTTACAAATTACCAAGGTCATTTTACCTACACCAGGATCTAGGCCTAAATGAAACAACGACATTTTCAGACTTTCAATTAACCTTAGATGCTATAAAGAATTACAACAATCAGAATGTTGGAATACAAGTTACCCAACTAAAGTTTTGGAAAGCATGTTTAGCATGCAAGCCGTCACATTGAGGTATTGTTAGCAACTAAAAAACTGACATAGCAACAGAAAAAGAACTAAGTCATCGAATAGTTTGCACGACGAGAGAAAACTTTAAAAAATTGATAGACAAGTATATCAGGTAAAGATGGGACGCTAGATGGACCTATAATAGCTCCAAGCTCTACCAAGGCACACAACGTGTTTGGAGTGAGACTTATTCTCTAAATCTTCAGACTGCTATGTTACAACGTTGTCCTCATCCTACCTCACCTATGCATTGAATGCAAAGGCATAAACAATCGTAGAAAAAAGCCCTCGAATAATATTTCGGATATACTTAATGACGTAGACCCGATCAATAAAGTATATGATGGGCTAAAAGACACGAAACGGTGAAAAACGATAAAAACCCCGGAAAGAAATCATACTGTACCTACACGGAGAAAAGGTTCGAGCAAAAATTATGCTGGAAAACAGAGTAAAAATTGTTCTATATAAAGTAATCCTGGGACGGTGGTAATTTTTAAATTTTATTAGGATAAATATTATTCAGCATTCAGAGTAGAATTTACCTCTAGGGTCAAATTCAAATACTAAACGAACAACGTTTATCAATTGTAGATTATTTATAAATTAAAAAAGTATAAAAACTTGGAATGTAGGTTTTCATAAAACGTAAAAAAAATTTACAATGCATTATGTTCACTTTTATTGTAACAAAAAAATTACATAATTAATTGAAATTTCTATTTGTTAGATCATTTTTTTTTTTTTATAATAAAAAAAATAATTTTCGTATCGTGTTTATAGTGGTTACGGAGACAACTGATCATTGTTATCTCATCGCTTCTGAGCGTAGACAAATATTACATTCTTGAATAATAAATATTACACTGCAACTACTCAAAAGCACCTAGCAACTTACTGAAAAGCAGTTGAAAAAAAATGAAGAACTGACGAGTTCCAAAGTATTTTTTATGCAGCTTGTGAAATGGTCCGAGAGCAGAATAGAATTTACCCTGCATTAGGCGAATTTTTAAGAAATGAATGGATAAGAAAAAAGTTAATGGAAGAAGATATCTTACTATTTTCATGCAGTGTGTCACGATTACCCTGCATGATAGGGTACTTTTTCCTCGACTCTTTTTTTAGTATATAATGTAAGGAGTAACTCGTTATTGTTAATGACCTCCCGGTTGATGCGACGATGACTTTATAGTAGCTGATCTGTAATAATGCCATTTTTACATTTGACTCGAGCATGCCCTTGTACTTAGACTAAATCGTGAGATTTTAGCCCGTAAAATTAATAAAGTATATACGTACAGAGAAACTGTAAACCACATTGCACTGATGATGATTATTTCAGGCTTGTTTTGGTTTTAACGACCATCATACAATAAATTCATTCAAAATTAAAGCGATAAAAATATCTAATAATTTAGAAGTTTGTAGATCTAACTTACACGCAACCGCTCCCTACGACTGTAAACAATTGACCATTTTAAATGATCAAAATCATAATGTGGAGCGAAATTGCTCATGGAGCTGATCCGATCGTAAGTAAAATTAGGAAAAGATGATACATATCGTGAATTATATTATAAGATACAAACAAATTTTTCGAATCGATGTTTCGTGTCCTGCTTTTAGTTTTTACAGATAAGTCGTCGAAAGTTTTGTCATAAGTCTGATAGTACTTATTGGATCAAAATGAATGATTCGCAGTAGTTCTGTCGCTTGTCTACACGTAATGTTAAATTTAGAGATCATACATATTTCGCAATCTAAATAGACCATATCAATGATTGAACCATAATCCTACCAAACAGTTCGTAACTTCCATATTCTTTTTAGAAAATTCGAAGAATATCTCAAAAAATCAATAATATTCAAAAATTCGACGATAATTTTGTATGTCTTATAATGTCCGAGAAAATTTAAAAAATTTCTTAGCATTTGTAAAATTTTTATTAAATACTACAAAAATTGTAATTAATTCTAAAATATTTAAGAAGATTTTCGAATGTTTTCAAAAATTCGTTCTTTCAAAGAATTATGATGGATATAACAATTATTTTGTTTAAGTCATACGCAGACAAGGCTCATCATCAAACATTGGGTGCGTTTGGCAGAAAAAAGCGCCCGAGAGCGCTGAGTACACGAATATACAATACACGTGCTTGTTTACATGTATTCTGTGTTTGTGTGCTCAGTGCTCTCGAGCACTTTTTTCTGCTAAACGCACCTATTGTTAAAATTAATCAATAATAATTTTGAATATACACTTGATGTATTTTTCAAAAAGATTATTATATTACAATTCAGGCGTTCAAAAAATTCCGCCTACTAATATGTGAAATCCTCAAAGTTTCTCAAGCTAATTGGACCTTTTGAAAATGCTTATTTGTCAATAAAAATGATTAAATTCCTTCTATAATTTGATAAAAAATATCAATGGTAAGGTATTTTATCCATGACGGAATTATGAGTAATTTATCAAAATTCCCCACTTATGTGTTGAGAAGTAATGTTTCGTTGACATCATCGATTTTATTATTGATAAGATCATAGTAACTATATGGATAAATAACTATAAAAAAAATTTTAAAAATATGAAAAAAAAAGAAAGTTTCTGGATCTACTGTAGGGAAGGGGTTCTGTCATCAAGGGGAAGGTTCAACAACAATGTCCAGTGATTTTCGTAAACTTGGCCGTTATAACGGGCATACTACCAATGGATCAATATCTAACGAATACAGTGGTCATCATTCACCACGAGAACCACGAAAAGTGGAAAACAACTTTATAAGAAGAAGTTTTCGACGAAGTGGTGATGAATGGCATTCTGTCAGTCGGAGGTGCGTTTTATCTTTATAAAATATACTTACTATGCTTTAGCCAAGTTTAGTTTTTAACTGATAGTTAATAACGTCAGATAAGATTATTTCATTAGACAGGTTTTATTTATTGTACTGTAGATTCAAAATATTTACTTGATGTACAGCCAAAATTATAAAGACTATGAATTAAAAAAAATCGACATCTCTCTGTTAATCATTGATAAAAAATTTGAATTATTTACATGTCTTATTTACAATTGAAATACTTATCTTTAATTATTACGCGTAACTCTGAAGAAATTTAATCTCATTTTAACATGAGAAAGTTGGTGAGAAAATTGTATTTCTGAATATGTGAGACATTGTGGTTGCATCATTTAGTCTTGCACTGGGATTTTTTTTGTTGATAGAAGCCACAACATCGAATTTTAACAAAAAAACCGCATATAAGTTGATTCATCCATTCCAAATAAGTTCACGTTCAATCATGCACATTCTTATGTAAAAATTAAAAACTATTGAAATAATTCTTTTGCCATTGATTTCAATTTGGCCTACTTTTGAGCCGAATAAATAAATCATAATTTTGGCCACTCTTTTTACGTCAATATTAGGCTCAACACTTGCCTGATCGGGAATAATCTCTTTACACCGATAAAGTAATCTATATTACTATTGTCAAAAAAAATTTTTTAAAAAGGGAAATATAGAAAAAAACAAAAGAGAAAAAGTAGTGTACGGAATGAACTTAAAAATAATAAAAGTTAACTGAGCTTGATGCATAATTCTAGAGGTAAAAAAATGTATAAATGGTATTGTGCGAAGTAAATGCAATAGAATTTTATTAGAAGGGCTAGAATCTGTATGTGTGCGTAGAAGATAACTTGATAGGGAAATCATTATCAAATTTCTACGGTTCAGGTTTACAGAAAAGAGGGGGAAGAAAACGGTTCGGTTCGATGGTGGTACTAACGTCGATGATTTACAAGAAGAATGGTCTTGGGAAGTTAATCGGCAAGGTAGTCAAGACAGTGCCACTAAAGACTCAGGTATTGACACATCGAGTACATTTACAAGCAGTGAAGACAGCAATCGAGGTGACTTATCTAAGGTACGGTTGCTTCTTCATTTTTGTTCTGGAAATGGATGTGACAATGATGGTTGAAATTACATGAATAATATTCAACATTTTACTAAAGTAATCTAAAAATTCTGATTTTTCATAAAAAATAACGTGGCTTATTAGTCGAATATAAACTACCTATTATCAAGTCAAAAGAATGGCTTGAGTGTTATAAAATTAACAACGGACAAATTATCTGAACTTAAAATAATTTATTATATAATTCAACCTACGCTTAGAAGTAGATCATTGCATATGTGTAATCATAGGATACATTTTCGAATCAGAGTCAATTTTTTATTTCTAATATAGCGTTAGAAAATTGAGATAAAATCAATTAAATTTATTAGTATTTCATGAATAAAACTTTACTTCTCCTTATTTTCCACAGTACTGATTGATTTGAATTATTGAGATACATTTGTACATACTCCAGGATTAAAAATGTGAAATTGTGTATACTGACTAATTTAAATAGCGTAGTACGAGGTATATGGCGAATCGTAATAATTTATAGAATCGTTTACTAAATGTTAATAGTAACTGTTCAGTTTACTTTGCATCGTGGGTGAGATTAAAATGACGACTAACATTTTGGCGTAAAGAAAAGAAAAATAGCAACACCTAGCAACGGTTCTATAAATTGTTTGGATTGGTCATCTACCCCAGATTTACCCTACGTTGATATGTAATTAATTATGGGAAAAATATTAGCAAGACACGTAAAGTTAATGAAAAATTTTGCCACGCATTATATATAAGTTTCAACTTTCATAAATGTTTAGTCAGTACACTGTTTATAAAAATTGTAAGCTGATTATATTAATAAATAGGTTATTGAGGCTGGCTAAAGTCGAAACGGTCTTCGTACATAAGGAACTTCCATTAAGAGAACGTAAAATTGTATTTTATATTTCGAGGATTTAACATCAACGGATTTGATGTTGTTTTCATTATATACCAGAGCTATTCAGTATCACGGAATGTATATTTGTGAGCTCTTATTCTCACTTTCATGTGTATTATTCATCACAAATTACTAGGTTCAATAAATAATATACATATGTTATGTATGCCCCATATAAAATTTATAAGATTATATAAGAACTGTATGAGGCTAATTTTTCATACACAATCATATACGAAAATTTTTTCCCGGAACAAGAAAATGATTTTTTGATTTTAGGGTAACTGAATTTAAATCTACAAAAAAATCATATCTAGAGCTACAGAAATAAAAGAGAAAATTCCTATCCAACTGCCTTTACATTCACAATATTAAAAAAGTATTTGTGACTGATTGTTCTTTTATTCATCCGGGTTGAAAAATAAGAGCTAATTTGAAAAGTTTGAAAATTCATCTCATTTCATTTTATCTCTAAATTAAAAATCTTTCCCGCTATTACTTCTAACAACCAATTAACATTCGAATAAAGCTATGATGGATATGACGATATTGCGACGATAGATGGCCATGTCTTTATAAAGAGAAGATCCGCATAGATATGTGGAAAAAAATTCTGCTTACTAAATTCAGTGGTTGCAAGTTTGAATCCCCTTGAAGGGGAAAGAAAAAATCGTTTCTGATATTATTTCTTTGAGGATTTACCAATAAATTGATAGTTCCTCGGAACGATTGCAACATGAAATGAATTAAATATTTACCAATCAATAATTTTTCATTAATTTTTCAGAATAAAATATTGAATGTTATTCGGCTCGAATATTTGTCATAACGCAATGCACTCATATACATGAAAGTAAATTCATGAGAAGACAAATACATCTGTGAAATCGTTTAGACTAAAATTAGCTTTTGAAAAATTCAAGACCCAGATTCAGCTTATAAAATAAGAATAGATTTCGGATTCATTTTTGCGTGTTTAGCTTGAAATCCGGTTCATTGATATTTTTAGTTTCAAGTTACTTTTAACTTTTTTAACGTCGGAATCAGATTTTTTTCGTCCAGGAAATATATATTCAGATATAGCTTCGATTTATTTGTTTTAAATCAGATTATGCGGAAGCAGTTATATATAAGTACATAATGGTTTTAAAATAGGACCAAAATTTTTCTATTGATCTTGTCTAGTCCAAGTTGTATTCATACATCATAATACTGACCACTATCTTAATGCTGATTCTTAACAACGAAGAATTCATTACGCATAAATTTATTAAGAACTAGCAGATTCCCGCGACTTCGTCCGCGTAATGAAGAGAAAGAGGGGGTGAGTGGAATACCACAAAACAGAGTAAATAAACTATTATATCAACGAATTTTGGTAATTTTAAATGCACTTATAAATTAAAAAATAGTTATTTACATTTTCACAACATGCAAATGATCCTTTAAGCTCAATTTAAAAAAGTTTTGTTTTAAATAACAGACAGACACCCTGATTTTATTTTTAGAGATAAACCCTGAATAAGTTTCATACAAAAATTTGTGTGCTTCAATGATAATTTTTTTTTCTTCGAAATAGAATTATATATTTAGAAATATCATTTTCTATGATAATAAATTTATGAGTGTTATAGTTTCGATTGGCTGTCGGAAAAAAGATAAAATGAGATTGCAGTTAAACGGGAATCAAAGATGAATGTAGACTGTATTTTGTTGGATCATTGGATGCTAGAACAGTCGGAACTGTTGAACGGGTGTAAATGAGTTGGCTGACACTTTTTAACAGTAACAGTTAACACTTCATTCATAACTAAATAAACAGTAACAAGTAAAACAACGACAGAGAGTTTATCTGATATGAGTTCACTGAAAAGTCTTATATGCTAAGTTCACTGATAGTTCTTATGATGAGTTTACTGATGAATTGTGTCAGTCACAACGACACAAGCGAGTTGTTCTAGTGTGAATCTTGGGTGTGTGACTATTCATGAGGCCGTTCGGCGTCAAAGCCGACATCGTTCGCGTCTTTCTCAGCGAAGATGTGTAATCGGACCAACTAGAGATGACTGGTAATGTTTGATGTGAGTTAGAATACTTAATGAGTTGATGATTGACTGTTGAGTTATTCCATTTCTGGGGAATATTCTGGTTTTTCACTAGCGAGTTTGTCTGTGTGAGTTGTCCATTAGTACACACGTACCGAGTTGTCTATCGATTGACATCATTCGGTGATGCTAATGAGTCGTCCAAGTACTAACACGTGCGAATACTGACAAGTATCGACGGCAACCGGTGTCTACTCTCAACGACTCGAGAATACTCAAATGTACAGACCGATATAAGCTTCTACATCCTTCGGATGGGATATCAACGCCTAGGAATCAATTAGAGTAGTCTTATTGGTGAAGATGAGTTGGCAGGAGAGACCTTGAGCTGTCTAATTATTTGGTGGGGAGAAAAATGTCAGGCTACAGAAAGAATACTCCTGACCAAGTTAGAACAATAAGTGACAAACGTGAAATTAATGCAAATGATCCTAGTACTGCTAAGATTTAAAAAGTTTCGATTCTTGTCAACTTTTTAATGAAATGGAAACTTAAAGCTGAAGTGCAGATTAAAATACCTATAGCAAAGAGGAATATTAAAACGGTAACTGTTACATCAAGTACCGTGATTTACACGTACAATAACGTAAATCACATTACAAAATCTAGTTGTGAATATTTCGCCAGAAAAATAAGAAAACCCGACAATGACTTGAGTACATTATTTGGACCTAATGTCATGTTTACAACAAATCTATAAAAGTCCTTGTAACTAATGAGAGATAATAAAGATATAACAAAACTATATTTAAAGTTTTTGTATAAAAAAATCAATTACTTTGAAACATTTTATGTTATTAACAAAAAAGTAGATTTTTCTTTAGTAATTTTTTTCAATTAATACATATGTTTACATAAGATAAAGTAGATGAAATTTTGTCTAATTTGTTTTCTTACCATGATAGACTCATGTTTAAACTTTAGTTCTTCCTGGGAATTAAGAGTAAAAAGTACTAAGGTCTATATAAATTCAGATCTCACTTTTGAATTAAGCTAGAAAATTTTTTTTTTTTTTTTGATCGAGGTTGAAATAATTTTTTATGGGATTGATATATCATTGAAGTGATTAACTGAAATTAAAGTAAAAAAAGATAACATTTAAATTGAAAACTATATCTCCATCGATAAATCGATAGACAAATGATCGGAATTGATGTTAGCAACGCGTGACTGATTTGTATGTCAGTTCATGACTATTGTAAAATATGATGATATAATAACTTAAAAGACAATTATAAATCAACAAGCAGATTCCAGTGATATTGTCCACATAATGTGTAGAATTTGGTTCCGTAATAAAAAATTAATCGGAAATGTTTTTAATAGTAACCCAAGACTAAATTTAAAGTTCAGTTTCAACTTCAAAATCTTTAATTCTTTCAATATTTTAATTACCACATATAATTTAATTCCATTTTGGGAATCATCAACTTTATTAAAGATTTTGATATCTGAAACTGATCTAAAAATCTTATTTCGGTAATCAATGTCATCATAAATTTTTATAATATTGTTTGTATGGTATTAACACATTTTGTAGATTCGAAATTAATTTTATAAGATCCATTTTGAACCTCAACTTCGATAAAGCGGATGAAACAATAAAATTGGAGTCAAAAATGGGCTTAGATTATATGTATGATGATATACTCGTAATTTGAGTTTCAACTTCAAAGTTGTAATTGAAGACTTTGAAGTTTAAAAAATATTTTAAATTCTGTCTCGAGAATTGTATAGTTCAAATTTTTTTTTTATTATTGTGGTTAATTACAATCTGTTATAGTTTAAAAATAAGTAATTGTTCTGATTTTCATAATTGATAACATGAATTGATTTGTTCAGGGAATCCTCCAGTGAGTCACTCCCTGTTGTTTATATAGTTTAAATGAGCCAATTTAGAAACTTCTTGCTTTTTGATAGTTATATAAATAGTAATGAATTCGTAATAGTATAGAAGATAGATTAAAAGGTTTATTAAGACAATTGGAAAATCCATTTGACAGGGGAAACATCCGGTCAGGTCAAGTCTCAGGTAAAAACTCAACATAAACAAATCGGTCAAGCGTTACTAACAACAAATTCTATCGTTTGTCATTCAACAAATGGATAGGGACATAGATTTATTTTACACTATACAGGGCGATATAAAATTATTTCAGCAAAAGTAGCATGTAGAAACTAGAGAGAATTTGAAACAGATTGGCTTTTGCGAATTTCAAAATTTGCAAAAATAGAGAAGTCATTAAATTTTGTAAATGATCAATCAGAAAACGGAGATAACGAGTAAGAATTAGCCGGAGAGGGGACACTTCATCAATGGAAAAAGAATTACCGTACATTAAATTACGAAGTAATTAAATTATCACACCATGTCTCATAAGATGCTACAGAAATTTTGTAGTTAATTACGCCGTTGGATATTTTGTCTGATTTTAAACGATTCTATTTGAATAAATCCCGAGTAGAATTTATCTTGGGCATGCCTAAACTTCCATTTGGCTTCTATTGGGAATTGTCTAGATCAGCCTAAATTAGGCATTCCTAACTTATGCCCAATGAAATTGTTATTTAGGTTTATAGGGACAGCCCACGATTTTCTCCATTCTGTTTTGCCTAATGACTTACTAAAAATAACTTTATCAATTTTTCGAACTTCATGACAAAGTTAGGCATTGATTAGGAATTGCTCATTAGCGCCAACTTTAAATTACTTGAACTAAACCCAAATAAAGCAAATTCACAAGAACAATAATGATGAAATGATTAGGAAGAAAAAAAAATAGCATTTCTATAACACCTCAATTACCGTAGGTAAGATGTCTACATTAGATTGAGTATTTTCTTTAAATTTCGAAAAAAAGTATTTTACAAATAAAAATATTTTTATGTATCCTTTTTTTTCGAATAATAGTTCTTGTTTTTAATAAATCTTAGCTGAGTTATGTTGACTAAAAAAATATTGTAGTTCAGAAAAAAAAATAATTTGAAGGTATGAAAATATTTAAACTATAAAAATGATTTATTATCGAGATTTAAAACGAATAATGATTTATAAAAATGTTTAAGAAAATTATTCATATGAATTCGTTCATATAAATGGAATAGTAATTATTTTTTAATGGATGATTAGCCGAGCGGGTAAAGGTGCTGGTTTCTGATGCGAGCAACCTAGCGATCGTTGACTCAAATCCTCCAAGGAATAAATTTTTCAGCATATGTATTTTCGCAGAAATTTAATGAAAATACGTTTAATAATTAAGTATTTCAACAATATAAAATCTATAAACAATAAGATAATCAACCAACTTAATTTTTAAATTTAACTTGCCTTAACTAGGCTTCCCTCACTTGGCCCGAATATGGATAAGCATTACATTCCCAATGTGGGCCTAATGTAGTATCCCAATTGGCGCCTAACTTGAACTTAGGAAATTCGAATTGGGCGTGAACTCCTTCCCTAAAATAGATTCTACTCAGGATGTTATTAGATTGAAAAAGTACTTTTCATTCATTTATTCTAGATGGATAATTATGAGACGTTGTTAGTTTTTGTGATAGACACAATATTTTCTTATTGTTTCTAATTTTTAGTTACTCAGAACTAATCAGTTGAATACGTTAAAATGCTACGATTAAATTCACAAAGAGAAGATAAATACGACGGATATGTCTGAAACTGAATTTGCAAAAAGTTCAATAGGTAGTCATTGAAAATTTAATATATACTAGAAAGTTCATAATAATAATAATAATAATATTAATGGAATTACTAGAAAGGAAAAGAAATGAGCATTTCTATATCACCTTCATTATCGTAGGTAAGATGTCTTCTCCAGAGTTGTACAGTTGTACAACATCGAATAAAGTATTGGTAAAACTGTATGGCAAACACTAATAAAAGAATCAACGTTATCTACAAATGAATCCTTATTCAATCTGATGACATTCATTCTAATAGAATTGTATAAAATCAGACAAAATATCCAACGGCGTAATTAACTACAAAATTCCTGTAGCATCTTATGAGACATGGTGTGATAGTTTCTTACAGAAATAGTTGTTATGTTGTCGAAATTATTTACCAATAAGTCCTTATTGAATCTGACAACATTTATTCTTACAGAATCGTGTACAATCAGGCGGAAAATCAAACGGCATCATTAACTTATAACTTCTTATAAGATCCTATTTGAAACGATCTAATAGTTTCTTATAAATTCATTCAGAAATTAAAAAATATTATTTGCTTATTGTTTTTTATGAAGTCCTATAGTATTTTTTCTTGCAAAATCTTATCGCATTAGATAGAAGGAAAAGTTATTACTTTTACCAATAGATTCTTAATTCATCTTGTAATGTTTGTCCGATACATTCTTATAAAACTTACTCAGAAATGACAAAATATTATATACCTATAATTTCCCATTGGAACTTATCATGTTGTTTTAATTCATTTCATTATATACTTATAAAATCAACTGAAAGTTTTTTTACTCTCATAAATTCTGATTCATTATGATTAAATGGTTATAGGACTACTTCCAGTCTTCCAATAGACTCAATACGTTCTTAGTCGTTCCTATAAATTGTGTATCAGAATCTGTCGGAAATTATAAATTGTTGTCGGTTTGTTTATCAGGGTATTCAAACTACGAACGTACTATGTGAAAACTTTTTAGGTCAGTTCATTATTATGTAACGTTATAATACACATTATGTGGACGAAGTCTTGGAAATCTGCTAGTATATATAAATTTGAAGGAAAATCCGACGATGATAGACATACCTTGACGGAAAAAATTGAACTTAAAATACATGTAGAGCTTGCCGAAAATACATACACATATATTTCTGTGCGTGTAGTCAGGTGTGTCTGGTCAGCTAACTTTGGGTGAGTGTAAAAAGAATTAGCTCGATACTAATTGGGCTACCCGGGTTAATTTTTACCGATGAGAGCCCGATTATTGATATTTTTAGTGAATTTGTATCAATTTATTCAATTCAAGTCGAAACTAATTATCAAATTTATCTCATCAATTTCAAAGCAAATATTTTTTCATAAATACTGATATCCAAATATTTCAAAAAGCCTCCAATCATCGCAAATAGCATAAAAAATCATGAAGAATACTTTGATCCACGCATTCATAAGACTTGTGGATATACATTTTTTTTATTAAAAATATCAAAACATTCACAACTGAAAAAATATTTATTTATTTTCCAATGGGACCAATTTCAAATAAAAGAGCATAAAAAATTACAAGATACGTGTCTTTGCAAGTTTTTAAATAACATATACATCAGAGCCTAAATGTTTTTCAGCTAACAGTACCCGGTTGCTCAAATCAGATTCATGAATTATCATACTAGTATCGACGGCAGATTTAAAATTTTTCAAAGTGTATTTGCAGATTTAAGCTATTTTTTCTTTATGCATTAAACCTCGATTTAGTTGATGTGCTCAGCGCTGTAACTATCGAACAGATTTTACTTTTCGAATCTGTTTTTGACAGTATCTATATTTGAATATCTTTATATAACACAGGCATGATAAACAAAACTTATCGTGCCTGTAGAGAGAGACCTAAGTTGCCGATTATTGACCAGTGAAATAAAGTGGGACTTTAGGAATATTCACTTAAATTCCTAGTAACTAGAGTACACGAAAATGCAATCATGATTAATTCCAGATAGACACCAAATGTTTTTTGAGGTTTTTAGAACAAATAGTGACGAATTAAGTGAATCGTTGAACAATCCTAGGAGTTTATGTAATTTTGTTTGTTTACTAAAACTGTACAGGAACTTTTGTTACTGTGTCGTTAATTAAGTACTGAAATCTCGCCTTCTACGGCTAGAGTAAGTTACGCGTATCATAATCTTTTTCGTATAAAGTTCCGTGTGTGCCATGGAACCTAACCTATCATCACTTCGAACACGATGACATCAGCACGAGTCGTGCGGGCACGCACGCGCCTTCGGCTCATGCGCATGTGCCACACGCGTCGGCTGAGGTCACCAGCCCGAGACAATAATAGAGCACTTAGGTCCGTTGGTCGCCTGCGTTTTGATCCCAAGACATAAAATCCCCGATAAAATATTCCCGTGACATAAAATCCCCGACAGAAAACCCCTCGACAAAGAAAACACGATAAAAATACTGAAAATTTTTTTATAATAAAACTAATTTTACAAAATTCCTGGTTGATATTGACGATTTCTTGTGCCCTCATGCACGGTTTGGGGTGTGCTACTAATTTCAAGACTATCCGACATAACCCGTGACATAAAATCCCCGACAGAAAACCTCTCGACCAAAAAAAGACGATAAAAATATTGAAAATGTAGTTTTTGTACTAAAAAAGTAAACTTTTTCGATATTTTGTAACGTAGTTAAGAAGAAAAATTACTATCATAAAAATTAATCTAACACTTTTCTAATAGAAACATGAATTTATTACAGACACATAGAGGTCAATTGAATACTAATTTTGAGCACGCTAAAAATTAAATTGTCATGGGGATTTTTTGTTATAGGGATTTTTTGTCACGGAGATATTTTTTCCAAGGATAATTTGTCGGGGATATGTTGTCGAGGATATTTTGTCCGGGAATCAAAACGCGTGTCACCAGGTCCGTTGATAAACAATGTACTATTTTATCCCACTCCACCAAAACTCAACTGCTCGCAACTTATAGTCATGACTGAAGTCTCCGTCATCCGCAGTACATACACCTTTAGGCGTTTCAGGTTTGTTGATTGTAGATGCATATTCTTCATTATCTACAATCTCTGGTTCCCAATGCTCATGTAGTTCTTTAAAATATAACGAATCCTCCACCATCATTTTCACACCATTATACACATCTACTACATTTCTTACTATTTATTCTTAACGATTCTTTAATTGTCTTTTAGCTCTATTAATAGGTGTTTCCGGAATTTGCATCGTTTGAAACGTTGTTACCCAGTGAATACTCTTCTGTAAATTTTATGTCGCCGTGACAGAACTGAGAGTCACGTGTTATATAAAATGTGAGTTACATGTGACTCATATGTAACTTACAATTTCCCACTCATAAATATAACAATGTGACGTAACATTGTTATGTTCTTGTTACATTGTAGAAAAATATAACTTTGATGTTACTTATAGATAAAACGATTGTAACATACTCAGTAAACACTGTTATATCGTTGTAATATGCTTATAATGTTACTAATATGATATACTCATATTGTAGGAATGTAACATGGAAGTACCATAGATGTTACTATTTCCTACTCAACAATTGACAATGTGACATCACTGTGATATTAACGTGACATACTCGTTATATTGGACAAAAAATTGTTTAATAATAGATGTTGCCGATATAATCAAATTATACTTGTTTTATTACATTTCTTCACTCTTTAAGTTGAATTTAATTTTTTATTGTAAATAAATTTTTCTCCTACGGGAGGATTCGAACGTACGACCGCTCGCACGCATAGGCCTTAAACCTACGCCTTAACCCGCTCGGCTATTCTGGTACTTGATATCTAATCAAGAATGTAGGCCTACATATGCAAATATTTCGATTAAATTCAATAATATTGACGACAGGACGAATTTTCATGTTATAAATGAGTACATATTTAGGTTATTAAAAAAAAAGAAGAAAAAAACAATTGTAAATATTCAATCATGTTATGTAATATATAAAGAACTCAAGTGATATACATACAATATTACTAAGTTATGTAACAAAATATTGTATCCATGTAACATAATTAACGCATCGCATTCTACATAACAGATATGTAACGTCAGTAACATTACACTTATGTTACTCCGTTATATTGATGTTATGTTACACTGAGATAACAGCTGCAATGTTATTTTGTGACTTCCATGGAACATTGCAATGATAACTCATACATGTCACTATTTGTTGTTTCACGTGTTACATTTTGTTACTTTTATGTTACATCGTGGCAACATTGAGTGTTTACTGGGTTCACATAACAGTAATATGATTTTAATGTAATGAATACGTTGAAGTTATGAAATTAAAAGATTCAAATTATGTGAATGTTATATATCGACTCATGGGATTTTTTAAAGGATACAGATTGAACAGCAACATAACTTGAGAAAGATTTTGTTACGTCAAAGTCATGTTATTTTTATATCAATGTTATGTTATTGTTACATCATTTATGTACAAATGGGTTTTAATGTTATTTAAATAGCAATGTTAATGCGTCACAAAAACATAACGAAGGAATCATGATTGTAACATTTTATTACAATAACATGAATACATCACAAAAACATAACATAAGAGTCACTTTCGTAACCTTTTGTCTAAAGTAACATTGTTAGGTTACGAGGACATAACAAAAGAGTCACTATTGTGACGTTTTGTTACAGTAACAATGCCATGTAACTGTTACGTAACATAAAAATAACAATTAAGTACATAACGTAAAACTCAAATTTTATATAATTGTTATGTAACCCATAAGTCACAAAAGTTACGTAACTTGTTACTTCCTTGTTATATCACATTTACATTCTGTGTTCACTGGGTAATAGTAATTGAATAACATTAAGGAACTTAATTTTCATTTTCATCTTTTAAGTGTCACACAATTATTTACATAAAAAATTTGTATGCTTATTTCAAGCGCTACGATCTAATCATATACATCCGAAGCAAATCAATATTAACTGACGTTAGAATAAGTACAAGCAGTGAAAATTGAAGTTCTTGAAGTGTTTTGATAAATTTTAAAGAACGTTATGACACATTTATAGATCATAAAAATATATTACTTTCTGTGACGACGCTTGAATCAAACTGACTTCATATTATGCTTTTAAATGTATCAGGTCTAAAAGATATACAACTAGTGACTATAACGAATATTGTATCGGTTTTTACCCAGACATGAAAATAAAATAACATTTAAATTGATGATTAAATCTTCCAATAAGAAGCATTCTATTTTACTGCTATTATGACTATGAATAACCATCCCAAAACCAATTTTGTAGATGTTTTATAGGTCATTTATGATCAAAGTATAGTATCCGATAGAATATGAATATAATTTTCTAGGTATTAACAGTAAATGTTGACATTGACAATTTTAAAAAGGTGATTCTAATCATCTGTGTAAATATTATTTCAAAAATTGCAAAGCTACGTATTTTGTAATTTTTCATGCTCTTTTATTTCAAATTGGTCCCATTGAAAAATAAATAAATAGTTTTCAGTTGTGAATGTTTTGCTATTTTTAATTAAAAAAATGTACATCCACAAGTCTTATGAATGTGTGGATCAAAGTATTCTTCATAATATTTTATGCTATTTGTGATGGTTAGAGACTATTTGAAAAATTTCATTTGAAATATGTAAAAACTGCAAACCATCATTTTGGGGTACAAACTTTGACGGTGATTTTCAGGGTGATTGTTGTTAGTCAAAAAAAAAATAATACATATTTCATCATTTTTTATGTAGATTACTATAGTAAAGCTGTAACTAAATTGGTGAGGGACACCTCGTACAGCTTCCTTGTAAGATTTACTCTTAGATATACTTTAACAAGATATCATGGTTAATAATGGAAAGAAGATAAAAGATGCAATAAAATTTTCTCATTTCAGAAATTAAATGAGTCATTTTAGTAAGTTTGTTCTTTGCCTCTTTAGGATTAATTTTGGACGTTGATATAGTTAATAAAAAATAAAATTTTATTTGTTTGCTATTTAAGCACTGGTTAAATATCTATCGGTCTGTTAGGTACTTTATCAAAATTAAATTGATTTATTCAATTATATGTATTTAATGTTTTTTATCTAATAATGAGACAACTATGTTTAAAATATATGTAAAAAAATTTTACAACAATACATATGACCTTCACTTAGCTAGCCCCTTTCCCGAAAGTAGATCCAATCTATAAACATTTATTTTTCTAAAATGAATGATCAAGGCATTATCTTCGAGAATATAGACGGTCATATGAAGCAATTGCAAAAAAATTTGTTATTCTGGCGAATTCGCCATAGTGCTCAAAATTAAACCATACTATTATCCTTTCTATTATTGCATGTTAAATCGTCTTCTTAACCTAATTTTTTTTTTTATTTTCTTGTCATTGTCTGCCTACCCACAGCTATTGCTTGTTTGACGTTTGATGTTATGCTTGAGCTTTGATATTTGTGTTACTACTAAAACAAGAAATAAATTTAGAAAAAGGCTTTACTACATATTGAATACTTTCATTAATATTAAGACTTAGCAAAAATTTAATTATTAAGTTTTACATTATTTTTATATTGGTAAAAACTAAACAAGGATTGGAAAAAACCTTGCTAAGTCTCATGTACTTTATGAGGCTTCTTGTATTTAATCAAATTTTGTGGGGATTCTTAGCAGCCACAAGGGAGCAGTGATAACCAGAAAATGATTGTCCATATGATTTTACGGAAATCTGCTGGTTCAGGAAGCATTTTAGGGTTAAAAGTAGCTGGTGGACAACTTCTCGAAGATGGTAGAATAGGATCAATCATTGAGAAGGTTAAAGAAGGAACACCAGCTGCAATTGATGGTCGTCTGAGACCAGGTTGGTATTGCACAAGACCTAAAAATTAATTATCTTTTGTAAGTATCATGCTTTAATTT
Organism: Chelonus formosanus; assembly: GCA_028641665.1. Classification (NCBI taxonomy): domain Eukaryota; kingdom Metazoa; phylum Arthropoda; class Insecta; order Hymenoptera; family Braconidae; genus Chelonus; species Chelonus formosanus. The sequence goes on from CM054002.1 coordinate 8,037,007, forward strand.
ATTGTGTCATGTAAAAAAACCTTTTTCAGTTTTACATATTGATTGGTAGCAGTATATTTATTTAAATACAATTAATTTTTATTTTGTTGAAAATTCAAATGACAGATACATTGCGTTATGAGAATTTTTGCAGAATTTATTCGAAATATTCATATTTAAGAAAAAATAGAACTTCCCGGGACAGTATTTAAAATATTTTTTTAACTTCAAAGTCTTCAATTACAACTTTGAAGTTGGAATTCAAATGACAAGTATATCGTCATACATGTAATCTAAGCCCATTTTTGACTTCAATTTTGTTGCTCCGTCCGCTTTAACAAAATTGAAGTTGAAAATAGATAAAAATTTTAGATCACCCTATGCCGCGTCGTGTAGTAGACTTTTCGAATGTTAATACAATAACTTTTGTAGACGTGCTGGAAAGAGACGGAACAATCAAAGGTTTTTTTTCTTTTTCCTTTTCATTGATTCATAAATAAAGTATTTATCGATGTAATCCAACTCTGTTACATTTATTCATTGAGGCTTTGGATAAAGCTATGGAGCCATCTAATTCCCCCTACTCAAATACATAGAGTCGAGACGTTTCTAATTTTTCCGTCCATTTACAGTTTTTTCTTTAAATTCAAGTACAAGATTACAGATGACGTTATTTCGAATTAAAAAGAAGATAAAAATAATTATGAATAGATTTGCCGCGTTAAAAATAAAAATAAAATCAACCCATATTATTAAATTGACTGAGTTAGAATCAACAAGGCATCTTGTTCCGTAGGCAATTTCCTCCGAAAATTTGTTTTAAAACAATTCAATAGGTAGTAGCATCACGATCTCGATCCATCGCATTCGAAATACGTTTACTACGTATGACAAGTATTCGTATCCTGCACTTGGTCGACTATTACAGTTAATACTGATGGAAATGATGATACTCATTGGATATAAATCAGTATAGTACCTTAAAATAATTCAAGATATATATATATATATTCATCAATTGCTGTTATTTTCTTTAGTCATAAATAATAACAAGTGAGCTCAATTCTGAGTCAAGGTCTGCATATCTAAACATGTAGTAGACAGTTCTAAAATATAAATATTGTAAATGAAAATATGCTGGATCTGTGATCTAAGCACTAGCATTTTGTTTTACCGAGCAGGGCTCAACTCTAGTTACACCAAAAAATCTTTTACTCATACCCCCGCCATGAATTCGAATTTGCTTCGCGTTTTCAGGTCCCAAAGCGATGTATTCTATCCCGCATGAAAAAACAAAGAATCATCTGTGTATATGCCCAGACAGGTGTTGTCTTTCTTTGCGAGAGAGAGAATGTTACTTTTCCAACCTCAAAACAGACAACAAACTTTAGTTTTGGATGATAGTATGATGAAAAACATTATCTTGGCCACGTGAACAAAGTAATATATCCTTATTTGGGTGTTTACTAGCCTCGCTTTTGGCTGAAGATGCAATTTTACACCCAGGTAAGAATATCTTATACTTCCTTTTTGTTGCGTAAACTTAACCGCAACCTGTCAACTCCCGTTCTAGTTCGTGCTCCGTCGAGCTCACCCGATCCGCTCGCTCTATCCTAGCTCTTCTTTTTCAACCTAGCCAATGATAGGAGGTCTACTATGGTGCTAGGTCTACCGACGCCGGCTACAACGTGTTTGCAGCCATTAACGCTCACGTATCGCGCTCATGTACATGTGCTCTTTATTGCTCTGAATAATTCTCAGTTTTTCTCATAGTTCTAAACTCTTTTAACGCTCTCTACAAGTTCAGAAAACTTCTACTACGCTCAATAAGTGGTGTTAATACATTGTAAACGCTTGAAAAAATTGATTTTCGTAATAAAACATTGATTAAGCTCGAACAAGTGTCTCTCGTGTGTGAACATTCCTTTCTGACCACATCCTCCAGCGTAGCTCGTTCGCTATCTTACTCTTCAGCTCATGGAAGTTAATTTAAAACAAACTAAAATTACTAAGCTATCTATTTGCACTAAAAACACTTTTTTTATATTAAAATTGAAAATAATTACAGTTATTGCTTGCTGAATATATTTCTTATATTTGTAGTTGCTTTTTTTTTTTTTTTAAATTCTCGAACATTGACGAACCGTAAAAATGATCAGCGATTAGTACTGTAGTTAGTAATATGCAAATGTGAGCTATACAAATAATAGTACGTATGGTGACTATGTAGGTAAAGCACTCGAGTTCTATTTTACTAAGCGGTGTTCGATCCCAACTATGGCTCAACTTTTTCTATCATTCAAATATTTTAATCTTGACATGCCAAAATTAATTATAACAATTAATTAAAAGACTCATATACAATTATTTTTCTAATCAATAACAAAAAATTGAAATAGTATAGAAAAACTTATTTTTATGTAGCTACATTAATACTAGGATTTTTATTGAACAATTTATAAGCAAGCTGTTGGAACCAACGCTTTGCGAGTAAGGAACATCAGCAAAGAAAATTTTTATTGTTTGTCGTCGAACCAACTTCATTACTTTCGATTCAGCACAGTAGTTGAGTAGGAGGGAGGGAGGGCTAACTCAATCTACAATTACTGACCGTGTCAGTAAATCACCAACAGCGTCGGTAGTTTACTGACAGGGCCGGAAACTTACCGGCTGTAGATGTGGTTGCAAGTTTTCCTGCTAGATGGCGCTGTATCGACTTGCAGTCGATAATTGTTAGGCGGCGCTGCTGTTGTCGCGGGTAAAACAATTTGAATTTTTTTCACTGGCAATTGTTACCAATTTACTGGTGGTAACTATTGCCAATCTTTTTTACTAAGTAGCGCTGTTGTTGTGGTGGGTGAAGAATTAAAATTTTTGAATATTATTGACCTGTAACGACTATCGATCACCAGGCGATAATCATTACGAACATTTTTTACTCAATGGCATTGTAATTCCGGCGGTTTAATATCCATATTCACTTCACTCAACAATTTACCAATCACCGTTCTACACTTAAGCGTGTACACTTAGATATGTGTTCGATGATCTCTATTGCTGAACTGACTTGTTAGCAATCTGTGCTGTTCATATATAGCCCTTACACTAGCAAGCCCCAACACATTTTCCAGCAGCGCAATTTTCTTCGTAACCATCGAAAGATTTATTCGTAAAGAAGTACGTTAGATTTTCATTCCCCGAAAAATATTATTTATAAATATTATTTCTTCGTTAAATTTTCCAAAACAAACGACGTCATGGAAGTAACAAGTCTGTCTTTTTTGTTTTTTACAATATCAACAGATCGCCGGTTTCGTAGAAAAGATGTGGTGTCATAAATTTAGATAAAGTACATTGGTAAAGTTTCATCAATCAGTTTGAAACCTTCGAATTGCTAACATCAAACCTACACAATAGGTGCGTCTGGCAGAAAAAAACGCTCGAGAGCGCTGAGTACACGAATGTACAATACACGTGCTTGTTTACATGTGTTCTGTGTTTGTGTGCTCAGCGCTCCCGAGCGCTTTTTTCTGCCAAACGCACACAATGAATGTCTTTGTTGATATTCAGGGATTCAAAGCTTATGCCTCTTCAATAAACACCACTTAAGGCTTGCTTCTCCATTCGTTTCCTTTTCACGTAATTATTAGGCACCCTTTCACAGGAATTCTTTGACTGATAGGATAGCATTCGAACGTCGATTTATAAAGCTTTCACTCTAGCAGCCAATTATTGAAACACATTCCCTAACAACGCAATTTCCTGTGTTCCATGAAAAGTACGTCATATTTCAATTCTCAGAATAAATTGTAATCCATTTTTACGTTCCTCGACAATGCACTATTGAATAGTTCATATATCTTTACTCCAAGGTGTACACATAGATTTAAATTCGATGATGTCTGTGACTGAATCAACTTGTCAAAAGTCTTTTTCTGTTTTTATATAAACCTGACTATAGCAGTTAATTTCCAAAACACATTCTCTAACAACGCAATTTTCCTTCGTTACTGTTTCGTGATTCCTGGAATAATACGTTATCTCTTTTTGGTTAAACCTCTTTGTTAGCTTTTCGGAGAAATGACGTCACACCAGTAAAAAATAAAACATTCCTTTGTTCATCTAGATCAAATAAACCTTTCTAAAAAATAATGACGTCAGAAACTTAACGGTGGAGAGTATAGATTTCATTCTCCCGCCACTTGTCTTATATCTTAACATAAACGACCGATCTTGTGCGTTTAAAATTAGTCTTGCAGAGAAAAACAAGTGATTACAATGGATCTAATTCTCGATATACAAAAATATCGTTTATCTAACGGTAAAGTTATTGTGAAAGAGTTGGCGTCATGTAAATTGCTAGGATTGGAAAAAATTTGTAAATATCACGTTTTATTTAAACCGCTATACGATTATGGATAATTCACTGATGATGAAGCATGGGCAGTGGATGTCAATACAAGATATTTCCATGGACTTTCATGGGAAATTGGTGATACACTATATGAAACATTGGTTAAATACTTGAAACCCAACGCTGACTTCAACTTATTTCTAGCCAAGTCCGAAGCCTTCCTAGTTTATACTGACAGTACTAAGAGGTCTGAATCTGCGTATACTGGTTATGCATGTATATGCCCTGAGCTTAATATTACTACATCCTCCAGCTTAGACAAAAATGCCTCAATATTCTCGGCGGAATGCGCTGCCCGCAATGACGCCATGAACATCGTTCTCGAACATTCTCGTCAAAATTTTTTAGGCTTCGCTGACTGATTAAGCGCTCTGCAAAGCCTTCAACTGCTCAGCTCAAACGTCAAAACAAATCCCTATTTATTCAAAATTAAGCAAAAATATCTACAAATAACTCGTCGGAGCTCCAACACTGTCAAGTTCTTCTGGATCCCTTCTCATTTTGGTATCTGCGGAAACGAGTAAGTAGATTCAGTAGCTAAACACGCTGCTAACAACGTTCCTCCAACTAATACGCTCATTCCGTTCACTGACTTTAACCAATCCTTTAAAAAAATGCTCTGACACGAACCAATGACAGGATAAAGGAACGAGGGTTGCTTAAAGGCGTTAATTATTTTAAATTTTTTTGATATGAAAAAAGAAAGCCCTGGTTCTCACAAAAAAAATTTAAAAGAGCCTTACCGTCTCTGTCAATAGATGTAGAGCAAACCACTATCATTTAGCGGATGCACAAGCTCGAATTGGATACCTCGATAATCCTAAGTGTAAATGCGGAAAAGAAAGTGAGACACTTAACCATGTACTGTGACAATGTAAATGTATAACTCTCACAGACCTGAGTTCTTAACAGCTTTAAAAAAGCTAAGGTTTCAACCTCCTTTATCAGCCGTGTCACTAATTGCTGAACCCAATATTACTGCCTGTCTTCACATATTTCACTTTCTTTAGGCATGTGGGATCAAAGTATAGCTCCTCTAATAATTTTGCCATATGTTTAACTCAAAACCTAAAACTTCCTCTGATATCACTGCGAAACGAATATTGTATTATTAGCGTGGTTCATACTGTAGCGCTATTAAATGCTAGATGCTTATATGTACATGACTTGTAAATAATTATGTGAAGCTGATATAAGCTTCTATTAAAGCTTCAACTGCTTATTAATAAAAAAAAAAAAATACTTGAAAGAGACATTGAACAACGTGCGCTGTATTTTTGTTCGCCATTATGAAGTGCAATATTATAATGGGTTCTTGAGAATATTTCAATTCTTGACGATGATATCTGACGAATGAGAATTTATCAAATAACCAACAAATTACTTAAGTCGCATCCAACAGATTAAGACGTTTTAACAAAAGATTTCATCATGGAAAATGCTACAAATCTTATCGATGCTGCATAGGATGAACTGCCAGATTAATGGAAATTAGATGAAGATTCTAAAATGTATCGACGATGTCATGAGCATCATCTACCAAAAGATGACCGAAATAATGGCCCTGTTCCATTTGTTAAGGATTGTAAGATGTGTAATGAAAAATGGAATATTTTGTAAAAAATAAACAACAATTATTCATACATGATCTATTTTATTCATATAATCACCATCTTTTCAATAATACAGGATTCATGATAATATTATATTTCTCTATTCGTAATCTAAATCTTTCTCTATCTCGAGCTGCTTCTTCCCAACGTTCTTGTCTAGCTGCTCTGTAAGCATAAGTCCATGTATGCATTACGTGTATTTTCGGTTAAAGATTAAATTGAACAGATTTTCGTTCCATTATAATAATTTTCTTAATTGTCCACTCAAAGATTTGTATTCAACAATTCGATCATGAACGATTAAACAGTATGCTGATGTATATCGGGTATTGGTTTTGTAGATTCAAATTCGATTCGCACATCTACAGGTCCAGATTTTAATGATTCATTTTGTTTTGAACAATCGATGACAATTAGAGGTGCTTTGCCAATAAATTGTTCTTTTGTAAGGAGAGGTTCTGAATCTTTACCATAATATGATTCTTGGAATTTTTTGTACATATCATATAATAATGCATATTAATTGTGAGATATGGCAAGATTCAAGTTGCCATATAGATATTATCGTGAATTGAGAAAAAGTTTTACGTATCTTAAATTACAATGATCGAATTAACTGGAATCTTTTGTTGCATCATTTTTTCGTGCTGTCTGGAATTCTAGTACAATATATCTCGGTTTCTCCAATTGTGTTGATGTTTTCACCATCCAGACGTTTTTCGTTGTTCTCGGTAACAATGCATGGGAAACCATGATGGGAAACTCACTATTATTGGCGGATCCTTGACAATATAATTTAATAATTGTATTTTTCCTGTATCCGATACTGTGATGTAAGGAATCATCCATTCAATTTTCGTCAATGTAATTTTTCCATCTGTACTAGCTGTAGCTTATACTACTGCATTTAGATCGGTGTTTGAACGTGTTAAAACAAGTTCATGCTTAGCATTAACAATAATGCGATGATAATTTTCAGCAAATCCCAATAGCATATTCAATGGCAATAAAATGTCAAAATATCCTTTGTTATCCGTAAGCTTTTCATCATTGTCAATCCAACCTGTGTTATCTAAGTAATTTAATTGACTTGGATAAAGTGATAGATATCCCTTAATGACACTCGTAAGACCGACATTTTTATTACGATCAATCTCAATGCCATTCCATTAATATCGTATTTCTTCGAATAAGTGACATAATGCAATGTTTACAAATTTTGTTGTAGCTGCTACAGCAGTGTCATTAAGTTTAGTAAATTTCCCAGTAATATGTAGAAAGCTCTTGCAAGGCAATAAGCACAAGTCTTGATGTTGGACAGCAATCCGGATTTCATCGTTGTTATTGAGTGAAACTGATGCATAAGATTGATGAGCATGTAATTCATAATGTGATATAGACTCATCAAAAACAACTCCTCTGTTGATAGCTTATGTCTCCTTCCCCGCAGCTATGTCAATAAACACGCAAAACAGCACACTTTTACTTTGACTTTCTTTGTATGCGAAGGCCCAAGCTCTTTAAAAACAAAATATTCTGACGACTTAGTCGTTTAAGGTTTCGTCGTTGACTGGCAATTTTTTGGCATGGTAACTCAGTTTTATAGCTTCTCCCAACAATCGTTTTATAAACAACCCCCATTATTTTACAGATTTCACATGCAAACGAATTGTTATTATTTCTTCACGAAAATTGACCAATTCTCCGTCTTGATCGACAATTTTTAATTGCATATGATGTATTGCTTGTACGGTGATTGGAAGATAAATGACGTTAGATGGCATTTCAATGATTTTATATCTTGGTGGAACTGATAGGAAGAATTCATGAATTGTATGCACTAATTTATTATTTATGTATGCTCCTGTAGTAATATTGCACTCAATTCTCAATGCATTCATTTTCAAGATGGAAACTGGATAAGTCTTGGACCAAAACCCAACAGACGACCAATGGAATCATCTGGCTCGAAATTTATTGCAGCGTTATCACTGTAAATCTCACTGTGCAATTTATTGTTGTTAGATTTACTGGAAATTGACAATTTAGGATCAGCTTTTTTCAAATAATTTTCGATATCTTCAATTTCATAGCATCCTGTTGGTATTTCAATAATTTTATTTCGTTTATTTATATTATAATAAAATTGATTATTCCCATTGTCAATATTTGAGACAGAGTTAAATGTTAATAATTCAACAAGACCCAGTACATAATTTTTTGTCCTTGTTAATTCGATAGGTAGAACATAATATCTCTCTAATATAGAGGACTGTCCAGACAGCGTTATGGTGGATAAATCGTCCATGACTGAAGTTCTTTTATTCATGTTTATCGCTTATATATCTTCGAGATTATATTTCATACCAAGTCCTCAGACGTCTTCAAGTTTTTCTCTGAGAAACTTTAAACATAGATGTCCACAATTTGTTGTTGAATAATCTTGTTGCTTTGTATGATTATATAGTATGCTACCGACATCGAAATATTTTTGAAATTCAGTTGGAGGTTTTAAATTACCGAAACTATCAAATTATATTGCTCTATTTCCTTGTTTTTTATATGCAATCCAGTGAGTTCCTGGTCTATCTTTATCATCAAGATGAATGATAGCTGACTCAGTTTTCTATGGTTTAGATTTCGGTAAATCATTTTTCATGAAAACTTCACGAAAGTAGGGAATTTCCATAATTTTTGCATACTTCAAAATATCGATGTTTGTTAATGCTCGATGTAGTAGCTCTATACTTTTTTTTCGCCGGTTTCAAGTATAGACCATATCCTCTTCTTTGACGTTTAAAACGTAGACCTCTACCCAAGGCTATGGCTTCTATTTTTCGATTCTGACGTTTTGCTTCCTCCAATTGACGATGAGCAGCTTTAGCATTACTAACTGCCTCTGCAATACCGGAAGCTCCACCAGCTGAAGCACCAACTGCACTTAGACCACCAAATATCGGTATAAGTGGTAAAACACCTCCAATCTTAATCGGTACCGGTAATACACGAGGAACTTTAACATTCTTTCTTCCACCAATCGTTTTTACTGCTTTCCGTGCAGCTATCAATGCTGATTTTATAGGATCGGCATCCGAATTCATCATCAACTTGGCCGAATCCACAATCTGTCTTGAAGGTTTTTTCTTCAGACCTTTTCCAACTTTTTTCTTTCCCACTCTTTTCTTCAAAACCATTCCGAGTTTTGATTTACCATTCATGATATTTGTAACTCCTAATGCAGCAGCTCTCTCACCGAGATTTGCGTTTTTCGCAAAAACTCTTTGCGAAGCTTTTTCAGCAAGCACTCTATCAGCTGCGTTTCTCGCTTCTACGTTTTTTCGATCCCTCGAATACGCAATGTCGTGCTCTTTACACGTTGCGTCTAACGGATTTACACCAGGATCACCACGTTCTAATCGTTATTGTAATTTTGTTCCGGGTCCACAATACTGATATCTAGAAATATGTAATTCAAATGGCAATTTATTCATGATAGTGTTAATTAAGCCGATGCCACGTCTGTACTGTGTCATTACCTAAGCCGTACTGAAATAATTTCTATAAAAGTCGCGCATTTATTCTCTAGCTCCTTAGTTATTATCGGGATGAAGTTCGAGCAACAAAGAATGTAATCATCAGTGTCGAATTTCGACAACGTCGTGCCACGAATTGTAAAAATTCAACGTTATGGTAATAATTTATTACCGAATAGCGTTCGTGGCGTGATATGTGGCCCTTTCGAATTGCGGTGAAACAAATGCTTTCTTAGCTTTCATTGTACAGCCAAATAGATTACGATTTGAAAATATGTATTTATATTCAAAATCCATACATCAGCCAAAATACAAATTTTTGGAAAAATTAATTGAACCTGTAGAAGGTATGGATTATTTTCCTTTCAATGAACTCAAAGCAGTCGTTAGACCAGCGCAAGCGAAACCAAAGTCAATAATGATATTTAATGACGTAGCGTGTGAAAAACAAGATAATATGCGCGCTTATTTTTGTATTGAACGACACAGAGATGTTGATATCTTTCATATCTGCCAAACTTATACACGTATTCCCAAATATCTAGTGCAAGTTAATACAAATTTGGTGCCGCAATTATTGAACTGGAGACAATTTAACTGTGTCTGTTTAACCACGATAGTTCAACCTTACGACAATTCTGCCAGAAGATAATTCCACCGATGACAGTTTATCTACATGTTAAGTCATGATGGGGTTGGAAGGTATATTTCACTAGATTTACATCAATTTACCTTCATTTGCATGTATCGTGAATGCTGTGCACAGGATGATAAGTGTAACTTATAAATTTTATAATATTGTGTAATGTAAGGATTAAACCTTACTATTATCGGTTGAGCTGTTATGGTTGAACTGTCTGCGGTCTATTTGTTACAGAACCACAAATTCTCTCGTGCTCTTCCGACAAGATAGTATAAATTTGAAGCATATTTATGATGATCATGCAAACACTGACATGTCGTTTTCTGATTTTCGAGAACTTTGTTCCAAATGTTGGAATGATCAGTATGGATTTCTCCTTATTGACAAAGATAGAGAAATTAGTTGTGGACGTTACAAAAAAGGATTTGATTGTTTTATTAATATATAAGTTAAACAACAATGAGAGAAAAAGATCATTTGTGACGCGGTCATCAAAGTGGTAGTATGAAGATAAAAAAAATGCAGAAACGAGCTGATATTTCGCATCAAATTGCGAATGCGTGTTACGAAATACGACGTAAGCATGAAATTATTAAACATGGGCGAAAAATAACTCATTGAGCTATAAACGAAATGTTTAAACCAGTTTTAACTCCTTTACAACAATTAGTGGACAAGACTCCGATAAAAACAGACGAATTTAATGTGAGAAAAGAAGAGCTGATCAAAAAAGACCGTACAGATGGAGCTACAAGCTTTCAAACAACACATGATAATAATACTGTTAATTATGATGTGGATAATAGTATAATAACTGATGATAAATCTTTTACCACTGCTTCTCATCAAAGTACACCGATAGAAGAGTTACCTGCAGTATCATATTTAAAAAAATTCGATTCAACACATCGAGTAAAAGAATTAGATACGAAGTTTAGTGTAAGAAAATTAAAGAATAAACTGATGATTTGTAATGCTGAAGTAAGATTTCATGATAAATTTGTTTACATCGATAATTAAAAATATAAAAGTACTCCGGGTCTTTTAGAGTTACTTTTCATGGAATCATCTGATCCAAATATAACACCAGACATTGACGTAAATACTTATGGATAAATTCCAAAAAGCACTTACGCCTATTATAAACATTACCACCCTGACAGAAGTCTCAGAGAGAATAAATGTTCGAAGAAATATTAAAATATTATCAGCAGATATATACCGAAAAGCGGTAAAGGTTTGCCGCAATATATGATAAATCATAATCGACGAAGGGACTATGTTCATTGGGATCATCCCAATGAACTGGTTGATCGATTACGTCTACTTGTTCCATCACGTGCTGCTGATAATTTTAGCCATAACAATGAAATAATGTCAATTATTGAAGAACTATGTGAAGCTGGAATCATATATCAATCAGATGCTCAATGTCATTACTTATTGATTAATTATCTCTTGAAGAGAGAGGATGAGTGTAGACATTTTCGGTCTTCAGTTAGACAATGATTTACGAAAAAGTACTGTCCGTGGTCCACCTAGTAATGGATTTAAATTAACAATCGATAAACCATGTGATATGAATAATAGAAGATTGTGCAACCTTGCTTAGCCAGTAGATGTAAATGATGCTGTAACATTAAAAGTTGTTCAATCAAGCATCGATAATACGATAGCATCTATAACACAAGAGGTACAAAATCTCCAAGCAAAAATTGAAAATATCAGTGAGCAAGTAAAACAGCAATTGGAATCATCACAAGCAACACAGCAATGTTTGAAGGCTGAATTAAATGAAATAAATGAATTTTATCAATTTGATCAATTAAATACGTTTAAAGAGGCAGATAATAGGCATACCGACATTATAAAACAGCTGGAGGAGAACGTTTAAAAAAAATTGGAAGAAAGACTTAAAGTCCACTGACCATCAATACACAAAAAAAACAAATTGCAGAGGAGCCTTAGACCGGTGAGAAGAAATTATCAACGACGACATGTGGATATACGTGGTCTTGATGAGACTTGGCAGGCTGATCTTGTTGATACGACTGCATATAAATCCTACAATAAAGGATATCAATATTCATTAACAGTTATTGATATTTTATCTAAATATGCCTGGATTATACCAATAAAACTAAAAATGGTAAAGATGTCACTGCTGCAATGATGTCAATATTAAAAGGAAAAAGAATACCCCAGAATTTACATGTGGATAGAGGAAAAGAGTTTTATAATAAAGATTATTAAGGACTCATGAAAGAAAACGAAATTAATATGTATTTGACATTATTATTATCATATAACAACTCTAAACATCATACAATTAAGATAAAACCTGTGGATGTGACATCAGCTCATGAAAAGCAATTATTTGATACTGTTTACAGGAAGCTTAAAGTTATAAAGATAGAGAAAAAAAAATAGATTCAATGTTGGTGACAAAGTTTGCATTAGCAAATATAAACATGTATCTGGCAAAGGGTACACTCCCAATTGGACCACTGAAATTATCACTGTCAGCAACGTCGAAAATACTCATCTAGTGACTTATAAATTAACAGATTATCAAAACCAACTAATAGAGGGCGGTTTTTATGACGATAAATTAACTGGAGTTCAATATCCTGATGTTTATTTGGTAGAGAAAGTTTCAAAAAAACGTGGAAATCAAGCATATGTGAAGTTGTAAGGATTTAGCAATGAACACAATAGTTGGATAAATTTGAAAAATATTTAATTTATTTAAAAAACTTGTAATTGAGTCAAAAAAAAAAAAAAAAATTTATAATATGACAAAAAAGAACAATTATCATAATACAATATAACTTATAAAATAACTATTGAAACATTAAGCTATGATAATTGTAATTTATAACTATGACAATCAAGTAATGACAATTGTAACTTATATTTATAATATTTGTATTTTTTAATCATTTTAATACAAAAAAAATCTAAGAATTACAAATGCGTATTACATTCTTTGTAACCCCATGGTAAAGTATCAGTAGTTTCCTCTAATAATTGTCTTTTATTATCTTCCCAACTTAAGGCTTTTTTCATTCTCAAAGTAGTGCATACTATATTTTTTTACTTACCGAATGATATTCATCTTTTTTTAAAACATTTATTTCTTTTTATGTCTTCGTGTTAAACAAATGTACATGGACAAATGCTGTAAAGAATAATTCAATAATTTGGACGACTGCTACCTAGCGAATGTGTTTTTAACTTCAACGTTCCAGCAAATATTTTGTGTTTGTGTCATTGTGTGACACAGTGTACATTTGTGTTTCCTTAGCTGGAAAACTACTCATATTTATTGCAACATTGTGACACACTTTCTCTTATTTCTTTCTCTATGAAATTGAGCATTTCAACATCTTGCGAAGGATCAAGTTCTATTTCTGTATATTTCAGCATAGCATCAAGAGCTAGGCCAGGTGCAGTGAAGTAATGTAAAGGATCTAAATTGTATGCATCTTAACGATTTTTACGAAAATTTTCAAAGATGTCTGCTTAGAGCAAAATACAGTTTTCAAATATAAATCTGAATAATCACCTAAAGTTTTTAGCTGAAACTTATTCCACACAGCGAGTGCATGCTCATAATCTTTATCTGTGATATTTGTATCATTTAATTTAGAGTAAAACGTTGATTCGACAGAAAGCCGAGTTTCATTAAGTTTATCCCAATTATCAATATATTCATAGGGAAAGACTCCCTTTCGCACTACTACTTTAAACTGTTCACGATTATTATAAAATCTTTTCGTAATGTTCTTATTATCATCATGTAAAAATGGAGCTAATTTTTCAATGCTACTTGCAATGAATCTAAAGGAATCTGTGAAATGTAATTTGGCCGCTATGTCACAAGTTCTTTTTCTATTGTTTTCATTGAATTCTTCTTTACCGGCAGTCTTGGTAAAAGCTATATATCTTTCCTTGTTAATTGGTAATAGATCAACTCTTTCTTCAAAAGATAGTAAAGCTAATTCTTTGATTAAAAAATGCGAATCGTATCCTGAAAGATTATGGAAAACTATTGGAATGATATAGGAGTAATGATAATTTAAATTACATCTGTTGTAAGCAGGGCCACGATCATTACCAGTAAAATGACAGCGGTCACGAAATTTTGTTTCATTATTTAAAAAAATTTGATTACTGATACGACATTTTTGAGCTTCATTATGAATTTTCTGTTGCTGTAAAGTCAATGGTTTCATTGGCTTGACATATTTAATGGTTGTCTTTACATGTTCAGATAATTTTTTTGATTCTAAGATAAACCAATTAACGCAATCATCACCACGTTTCAAATAAAATCTAGATTGAGATTTATCAAATGAACAATGAACATAGAAAGCAACACTGTATGGAATATGTTTTTGCTTATTATCGTGTGGTTTGAGAATGCATTCAAGATCGGCATAGACAAAAATTGGAACTTGTTCATTATTTTGATAATTTTTAAATTTAATTTTTGCATCACTTGAAAGGGAAGTGATTGTTGTTTTATCCATTTGAATGCTATCTTTTTGGTGATTAATAAATGACTGTTTAATTTTAAAATGACACAAACACCTATCACATAGAAATTTTGTTGGTTTTACCATTAGATCCACATAGCACCAGTATCTGAAAGTCATCTATTAGATATCTTTTTTCAGATATCTATTTGATGTTCAAAAAATGATATCTGTAAGACAACCCAATCACGACATCTTCTGCAGACGTCTAAAAGATATCTTTGAGATCTCTTAATTCAGAAGGATAAAAAATCACCTCAATTCAATATCTGTTCAATGTTGGCAATTCGATTATAATAGTATACATTATTTCGGATGTATTCTTGCAGTTTTAGGATTATCGGACAATACAAAGATACACATGTTTCTGTATATACTATAGTATTTTACTATGTACACGTGTATGTCAACGTACGTTTCTCGCCTATACAGAATATAGTATACCCACCCAGCACAATAATTCGGAAGATCTCTTTTTTCAGATATTCTTGAAATATCCATGGAATAATGTTAAAAAGACATCTTTTTTCGGACATTTTTTTAGAAAAAATGACAAGTAGATTCCCGCGACTTCCTCCGCGTAATGTGCATAATTACGTTACATAATAATAAACTGATTTGGAATGTTTCTACAGAATCCCAGATGCCAATTGTCGTGTCATAGTGTTTATAACATAGGTCTTTTTTATAACGCATATAACAAATCGAGAATTGTTGAACCAAAAAAATAGGTCCCCATCCATTTTACTTGGTTCGGAACATTATTTTAGTAAAAAAAAAAGTTACGCGTTAGAAAAACTCAAATATGTTGGATAGATCCCGTTTCCGATTGTTTATGATAAATTCAATTGTTATTAACAAGACCGGATAGGTTCTCAGACATTTTACATACTTTTAACTTTATTCTAGTAAAAAAAAAATGTCGTGTTGGACGAACTCAAATATATCACATAGATCCCGTTTTTTTATTGTTTATAACAAATCCAAATGATATTAATAAAAAGGAATAGCTTTCTAGACATTTTCCATGGTTCGTAACTTTATTCTGGTTAAAAGAAAAAAAAACTCAAATATGCTGAAAAGATTTTGTTTTCTATTGTTTATCACAAATTTAATTGTTATAAACAAAAAGAGTAAATTTCTATGCTGTCTATATGGATTGTAACTTTATTGCACCAATAGAAGAAATTACGCGTTGGAAAAATTCAAATATGCAAACGGGATCAAAGTAGATCTCGTTTGCCATTGTTTATAATATATGCAATTAAATTTCTCATTAAAATTACAACAAATGATCAGCTTTAGTCATACAAATAGACGATTCGAAAATGAAATATTAAGTTTTCCAGTTTGGCACAGTGGTCAAGGTTCAAGTCTACGGTCACAAAGGTTCCAGGATCGAGTCTACAACAGTATCAGTGATTGTCTCAAAAGTTATTTTTATCATTAATAATGATACAGTAATACTTGAATTACCTTTTTTTTCAATAATTAGTCTATAATTTATCGAAATTTTTGTTTTAATTGATATTATTGTAATCCCCAAATCATTTATTGCTTTTAAATTAGATGTCTTTTTTTCATCTGCAAAAAGATATCTTATAGCTCTCGAAAAACGGCGCATAAGACATCTTATGGATATCTTACAGATATCTTTCAGAGACATTTGAATGCCTTTCAGATACTTTTTTAGATATTCAGCTCTAGGTGAAGATATCTATTAGATGTCTTTTAGACATCTTTTTGTTGGGTGGGACTTGTCCAGTCGGAAAGTTTAGCGCAAGGCTTCACAAATGGCTTCATTGGCCTAAATATAATAGAAATATACGAAATTCAACGGCTTTCCATTTATTAATTTCTAATAAGCTTCTGGGTTTCCTGGGAAATTCTAAAGGAGTTGATAAGCCCACATTCATATAAAAGGAACTAAAAGGAGCAATAAGTCTTTTATTATTTTGAAAACATTTGGTTAGATAAATTTCAATTAATTTTTTAGTTACACCTAAGCACACCAAATGCATGTAATCTAAGGGAAATTGTGTAGTCATACTGAAACCATACTCTTCAAGTATAGATTTTGATCGATATTTTGCAGGAATGTTATTTCTGAAAGTATCATCAGTCCGAAGTTCGGAAGATAAGCTAAGAAAAAGACGACGGTGGTCTATTGTTTCACCTGCGTCTATACATTTTGCACATCTACTGTTATGTGGAGGAAAGGAAAATGAAAAATTTCTAGCCTGCGTATCGCATATGAATGCCCGAATTTTGACATAAAACTTCATACCATTGTAATAAAACCCTGTGGTATTTAATTTTTGATATTCCTCCAAAAAGTCATGGAGGAATTCATTCACTGACTTCGGTTTAGTAGCTCCATGATATGCAGCAATGAAAAACGGAGATGTATCAGAAGATCTAATTATCCGACCTAAAATTGGCCACATTTCACTCGCAGTACTTTTAGATATACTCATACCATCAGTATTAACATCAAACAAAATATAAGACGAAAATGATAGAGACTTCTCATGTTTCAATTGGCTAATCAATGATTTTTCAATGCCATAATAAACGAATTTACCATCTTCAATCAATTGAATAGAATAATCTGTAGAGGTATTTAATAGAGTTTTAGCTGAGAGAGGAAGATCATCATACCCCTTAGAACGTAACCAACGTAATAACGCACCTAGGGCAATATGTGTAATGTTATTTTTGAGGGCCCAATTTCTCAAGAAATCTGAATGAGAATCATCACTTTCATTATCTGATGATTCGTAAGAAAATCATTGAAACTATCAAACATATCATGTAAAGAGGAAGTATTAACAGGTTCATATGAATTCGGAATCATATTGTTATCGTCAATATTGACAGATGAACTATCATTAGTTTCAATGCAATCAATCTCATTAACAATATCATTTTTAAGCGCCATGGACGTTGAGGGAGCCAGATTAATGTTATGCAAATTCGAAGAAGCAGAAGGTATATTGGCAGTAATTGAAGAAATATTAATAGAACACGCTGCATTACTAACTGGATGTATAGGAGATCTAATCATTGGGGTAAGATTTGTATAACTGGAAGTTACAAGATTTACAGAGTTTCTAATTCGCCGTATTTGCTGACGCCGAGAAAGATTCTGGAAATTTTTTCGTTCTGCAATAAACCGCATAATGATATTGATGAAATAAATTGGAATAAAGTAAAAAAACGCAACAATTTAGTAATATGATTTATACAAACTTTTCTTATCTAAATAATTTCTGTATTAATTAGTAAGTAATTTAAAGAACTAAAGCATTTGAGTTGATTACAGTAATTACTCAAGTAATTATTGTTCAATAAACAATTGTAGATAAGGTTAAAATGTATATGAAATGAATCTTTTCGTTATCTCTAGTCGAACAGTGCAATATATGATGTTGAAATTTGTCACAAATTGAATTATATATCTATTCTATTGGAATATTTCGCAAATAGCAATTAATATCGCGGTTTTAAATTCGTATTTACTCTACAAAAGAGTCACTTTTAAGTCAAAAAGAAGATGTTGTATAAAAGATGTCTTACCAATGGTGTCATCGTGCATGTCTACGGGAACTTTCAAAAGGTGTTTTCAAGTTGTCAACAAAATTTAACTTTTCGGCATCTCTAAGAAGATAACAAAATATGTACGATCACAATTAATCACAAAATCAAATTTTATTTCACTTAAGGTAGTCGGGTGATAACACTTGTTCCAAGATAAAAAGATGAAAATTTTTATTTAAGTAGAGAAGCCTATGATGCGTTAGTTGTCGAAAGGAAAATTTTCACGACGGTCTAGATACTGAGATATAAATTTTTTAGAAAATTTCTTTTTCCATTTACGAACATTGACAGTATAGAAGAATTCTTTGCTGTCAAAAGTATTTGATTTCTTTCTATCAAGTATTCCCAATATTATAAGATAAAAAACCAGTTTTTAGGTTCACAAAACGATTTTGAATGCATCTATATGTTTAAACAGGAACATCATCGTTGAAATAAGGAAGAAAATATGAAAATTTTATGTGGGAAATACCACTGAGTTCTTGAAAATGGCTGATGTAGCAAATCGAAATGTATGATGCGCGCGATATGGCAACGTTGCACACCCGCGAAACTTGAATGAGTCCACATTTTTTTATAAGTTAAAATTATTGTAGGTTAGATTGAAAAGAAAATAAAAAACTTTATATTAGGTTCGTTAAAAATAATGTTAGAATTTTTTTTCATTTAATCTTATTTATTTTTTATTCAATATTAAAAATTTTTTGTAATCTTATTACAATAGCATCAATAATTCTTCCTGTTGTTGTCACTCGGGCTTGACTTCCAACATTTTGTCCAAGTAATAATTTTATTCCTTCTTTCCCAGAATTAATAAAAGATTTTTCTAAATGTTCTACGGTAATCCCTGCCTGTACCATTTTTGAAATCATACTTGCAGAAACTTTTTCGGTTTTTGATAATTTTCCATTTTCATCTTTTTCCGCTAAAATAACTTTTTTTAATGGAGCTTCTTTCATTTTGCACGCATCACGTATAATCTTCCGATTTAATAAACAACTAACAGTAACTCCTGTTTCGAAAAGTTTGTTATCAGGAATATTCATCAGTGGGTGGTGAATCAAATCAAACAAAATACGAACATCAGTTAAACCGTTATGAAGTCTACCAATATTTTCTGGTTCCAAAAAATCTTGTGCGAGAATTTCTAATTTGAATTTCTTTTTAGCTTTAGTTCGATCTTTCAAATGCTTTCTCATCACAGGTGATGTATCAGTAAAACCTTTCACGATTAATGAAAATTCATCTATTACATCTACTTCTTGCATGAATTGTAAATTGTAACATCATCGGTCCATCAAATTTAAAACAGTTGTGTGCGGCTAATATAATGTTTTCACCAAAATTTTTTAAATATGATGAAAACTCATTGGCTGCTTGTCGAGGTGAGAGAGTTAAAACTGAAGAAGAATCTACTACCAATGTCCCGTTGTATAATTTGATGCCAGTTAAATCTGTGATATAAGGAGGAATAGTTTTTGATGGCATAATATATGCGCTGAATTCATCACTGTTACATTTAGCTGCAATTTGAATTATTTCACTTCCCACAAATCCTGTACTTTCAATATCTATATATACGAGTCGTGACTTCTCTGTAATTATTAATTTGTTTTCTAAAACTATAGGTTTATCGATAAAGTTTACTCCAATGTCTACTCCAAAATTGGACTGGTAGGAAATTCCTTCCTTTCTTTCAATGACATTATTTTTTTTACGACGTTCTTCAAATAATTCACGTCTCCGCTTTTTTCCAACAGTACTTTGAGAAGTGATTGCATGATTTTTCCTTTGTTCATCAAGGAGAATATGTAAGCTCTTTTTTAACCACATCAACTTAAGTAGTTCCAATATTTTTCTGGGAAATAGCAGCGCCAATGCGAGCATGATTTGAGGATGATGCTCCATAAAATTTATTTTTTGGATGATGTCTTGCAATCATTTAATTAAGAGATTCATTCGCTTGCGTTGATGCACCGGGTGCTAATTCTTCGGTTTTTGCAGCTTGTCGTTTAAAAAGAGAAGTCAGCGATGCCTTCAATTGTTCGCCAGTCAACGGTTTGCCCTTTGGGAGCCTATTATGTTGGTATTTCTTAGGATTATCTTTATATTTACACCATGCTCCACACTCCAGATGCTCTCCAAAAGAATGAGGAATTATAGTTAGGATAGCTTTTCGAGTTGCTTCTACGTCACCATTATTGTTTTCAATGGCATATTTGAAAAGATATTTCAAATAATCGATGATCATAGTTGGTAATTTAAGCCCGTAACGAGCAGACGTAACTTTGGTGATAGCATGATTTTTGTCACATAATTTAGTAATAGAATGGTTCGATTTTCTCCTCAAACATCCTATAGTAGATAAATCATCATCTCCAATGAAAATAGTAGTTTTCACACCCTCGGCTTGAAAATCAGGATTTGTAATTAGTATTCTTTCAGCCATCACTGGGTCCATTGATTTGGCACTTCCGGAATGATTAATCCGGCAGTCGTGCTGATCTCTGGAAACACCACGTGCACATAGTCGGCATTCGGTTGTACAAACATCATAACCAACACACAGATTGAAATTACGACTAATAGCAGTGCAATGACCTGTAAATGAATCATTATCACTAATAAATATGTGATAAAAGATATTTACTTGATTCCTGTGCGACTATTATGGGCACGCCTGCTTTTCTGCTAACCTGCATCTAAACCAAAAGCAAAGCTCACTTCTCCATTTGTAGCAAGCATATTTACATCTAACCTATTCGGAAAATGACAAATATGTTTAGACAACTGGAAAAAATGAAATGATAACGTAAAAAAAATATTAACTTACGTTTCAAGAGCCTTTCGAGAATCACGAGCTTTTGGTAAATCAAATAATTCTATTTTCGATTTTAATTTTGATTCTTTCAGTTCTATATTTTTCTTCAAAACTCTCCACTGTTTCAATTTTGGCTTCTTCTCTTCACTCGTATTTTTTTTTCTGTCTTCAGATATTTTACTAAAAGAGATAATGTCAGGATCTACATGTTTTCTGTTTTCTTTATTATTTATAATATCACTGTTATTACTGTTGATTTGTTTGTTATTAATAATTATTTTGTTATTGTTGATTTCTTTGATATCAATTACTTCTTTGTTATTATTTATTTTCATATTAAAAGTTATTTTATTGTTATTTTTGAATTTATCATTTATCTCTCCGTTATTGTTGATTTCTATATTAGAAGTTTTTTTATTATTATTGTCAATGTCATCGCTTATCTCCTTATCATTGCTAATGTCAATAATATAATTAGTGTCTTTGTTATGAGTTCTTCCACCACCCAAGTCATTAACAATTGGTATTGATTCCTCATGATTCAATCTACAATAAATATCATTATGTATATTCTGTTATTTGAGATTAATTTTGATGTCTACACTGTTACCAATAATACTTACGGAATCAAATTTCGGTAAAAATTCTAGGTGTTGAATCAGAAAATCTATTTATAAAAAGCTTTAAAGAGATTTTTTGATATCTCAATTGATGAATCTCGAAACTACAATATTTCAAACATCTATGCATAAATTGTACTCTACACTACAATTTCATTTATTGCAATTAATTTGTTGTAATGAATTCACCATAACATTTTGTTAGTCACATAAGGCTTAGTATTAATAATTTCTACAGCGTTAGGGTTGATCAACAACTTGATAATTTAAACACACAATGATTTATATTTTCAAATAAATATTTAGAACCTGTCTTGTATTGTCATGGCCTTTTCTAATTATAAAGCTTCAATACAACTTGCTTTTGCTAATTTCTTTATGGCTATTCCAACCCTCCTCTCATTTCGTTTTAACAATTGTTGATTAACTGGTGGAATATTTAAAATAGTTAAAATTTTATTTATTTCAACTAATCCAATACCAGCATTATAAATTGCTATAAAAAAAAAACAAATTTATTCGCTCCAAAATCATACGGTTCATTCAGTATACTGGAATTGTCGAACTCAAATGACAAGTATGAAACAATTTCAACCTACCTAAAGCCAGCAATCTATTTATATAATAGGTACCATCATCACTGTCTTGTTTTGAAGTTTTCACTGAATAAATTATATCACATTTGAAACATTTAATTCTAAAGACACTAGCTAATCCTTTTAAACATTCTTTTTCAATAAATTGCATCGAAAGAGGAATATTACATGCCTGACACCACATGTCTTCACCTAACCTAGCAATGTCAATCACTCTTCTTCCTTCAAAATATTCTTTATTCAATCTTCGACGCTTAGAATTTGCTGCTGCAATATTTTCTCTCCATTTTCTTATATTAGTTTCACAAAAACGACCATTTCTATCTCGATAATTATTGTCACACATAATCAGAGAATTACTGTTAATAATTGTGGAGATTCATGTGTACTCAGCTGACCATCTAGAATTATGCAACGTTGCCAAATATTTTTCACAATATTTTAATACTCAAGTAAAAAATATAAAATATTTTACCATGATATAATCGATGAAAATCAATAATTGTATACGATAAATGTTAATATCAATAAAGAATTTTAATTTCAGAAATAATCATATGGATGAATCATCCGAAAAATTCTAAACATTCAACAAATCACGTAGCTGTCACCCGACTTCCTTAATACGATCGATACCACAGCTTTAAAGTTATCTTTATTGCCACACTAAAACACGACTTTTTAGTCAAAGTAGAAGATGTAGTATTGCAGACGTCTTACAGATGGGGTTATAATGCAAATCTACGTCAACTTTCCGTAGACGTCTTAAAGTTGTCTAAAAAGTCATCTTTTCGCCACCTATATGAATCAACTAAATCCTGACGGTTTAAATGTTACCTTTAAGTCAACGTTAATAATTGACTTCTCAGTCGGCTATTATTCGTTGAAATTAAGACATAGTTTCAAAGATATCGAAAAATTTATGCATTTCGACATCATATTATTAACATTTCCAGATAAAGTTAGTTTAACTTTTGTAAGATATCTATCAGATATCTTTTAGACATCTTTTTGCTGGGTGGGGAAATTTGAGGACTAACCAATCTAGAGAGATCTTTGATTGAACAAAAATAATAGATAGGTTTTAAACTATTATCTTTATCAATCTCAACATCACTCTCCACCATTTGACACTTAAATGTAATGAAGCCATTTTGTCTTTATTATTTAACCCATAAACAGTAATAGATAGACTATTGTCTAATTCAAAGTTAGGAATATCATGGAAAGTTAATGAACAATTAATACCTTCATACTTGAGAACTGTCCTAAAATCTGGATATGACGATGTTCTGATGGGATTGTTTTCAGTTGGAAATGAAGCTGCAGTTACTGACCAAAGAAAGCAACATTGGCCATTATTCTGAATATTTAATACAGCTTTTTTATCTTGAATAAATTTTGGTAGAGTCATCCAAGTTGTTCCTCTTCCGGCTGATAATGGATTATATCGATTGATGTTCACTTGAAGATGAATGATTTCTACCATGGACCACCCTCAATCGCGTTCTTCAAAGTCTTTAACTTTAGTTGACAAAACATCAATGCATTTCCCTTTTATAATTTCTTCTATTTCACTGGATTGCACAAAAGTTCATTTAGTGTTGTAAAATACTTTATATCGTCAATAAATTCACCATACTTCACATTTTTAAATTTACAAGCCAAGGAGAAATTCACTTTCACATTGCCATTATTATCAATAATATGATTTATTTTTTTTACATCTAATTGTCTTAGCAATAATCGAAAATTCATTCAAATTTAAATGCTTCAAATTAATGATTGATCCTGTAGAAATACGGAGTTGAAATATACTTTCTTTATCTCTCCAGACAATCGATGAACTTGGTCTTTTAACATCACGTTGGAGATCAACCCCTCGTACAAAATTTTGTTAAGAAATGAATTTCCCACCGAGTCTATTGGGACGAAAATTGTTGATTGAATTTTCATTTTCTCACCAACTGATAAATTATTGTTTAATTGTTGATTCAATGTATTAACTTTTTTTTCTCTAATCTCCAACCATTTATTAACTGCTTTATCCTTGTTTGGTCCACTTAATGATGAAAGAAGCACATATGCCTCTTCCATCATCTTAATTAACTTTTTATAATAATCACACATTTTTTTTTTTTTTACTTTTCAGTATTCACTTGTTAATTTTTGATTATTTTTATTCACCAGTTTTTTTTTTTTTTTTTAAGAAACAACACTTTCTGGAAAATATCTTCTTTATCTACTTGCTTTTGTGTTGTGAAGATCCATCGAACCTAGATAAATTATTATTGAGAATTGTTAATGAAGCAGGAGAGGAAAGAATGGTTATAGCATACAAGGGTAGAAATTTTCAGGAAACAAGGCTGAATCATTTAAACATCAACAACTACATCAATCTGGAGTCGATAGGATGCCCAAAATTTGAAGTCGATATGAAATACATGGAACAAAAAGATAAAGCAGCTTACAATCAATTAGAAACTCTATCGTAGGAAAGATATTTCAAGCTAAGGAACACACAAAAAGTGGCACTTTGTCCAAGAAAAGAAGTCTTGTGTTTCAACTATTTCTCGGAAAATATGTTTTAAATTCATTATTTTTATAGACCATCAATTTTGTCATTCTAAATTATTCTCTTATGTTATATGACAATGTTCAGATTTTCGATAATTATTAATGTAAGTTTTGTGACAGTAACTCAGAATCAAAAATAACACAATTGCAATAATGGAACTATTATGTATTTTATAATGATAAACGATCTTTATAGTAGAAAACGAGAATAATTTCTTATTCAATCATAAAATATAAAATATTGTAGTATGGTTGCGAACATTTTAGTTACTTTTTCATCTTAAAGAATATAAGAAAATTAATTTATAATTACATCAACATTAATCAGAATAAAAAGATAGATAATATTTTAGCAAAATAGAAAAACACTCGAGGTTTAGATCACAAAAAGTATATCATGATTAACTGTATGTTTGCGCACTTTTTTCATCAGAATTATTATCATCATCATTAGAATCAAAATCACTCGAACTATTCTCATTTCCATCACTATCATTATCATTGTCAAAATTATCACTTTTATCTTCGTCAACATCTGAATGGTGACGTCCCTCTCATCATCATCATCGTTTTTATCTCCAATACTTCCTACTCCACTGTCGTAATTACTTTCTTCTTCTTCTTCTTCTCCCTCATTATTAAAAAATAAGAAGATATCGTCACTATGAAGTTCCTCAGCAGTTAATGGTAAAAACACATACGTTTGTTCCAAATCTCTCATACATGAAGCAGCAGATTGTGTCATTTATACACAATGGACGTTCCTGCCGTCTTAATTAGGAACCATCATGTTTCATGGCGTAGTTGATCCTTTCTCCGATTTGATTTACGTGTTGCCATTGAAAGGGAATGACAACAATGTAAAAAAACGACCATGGCTGGATGTATGTGCTGCAACAATAAAGTTTTTATGTCATACGTTTATAAATGTATATTACATATATACATATTTTTTATTATTTAAACTATACCTTTCAATGCTGTCGATTGGAACTTCATGATTTATAATTTTCATGAAATCAATATCTTTAATAATAATATTTACATACTGAATTTCCAGCACCCTCACAAATCTCCATGTTTTATCTTTTGGACTTATGAGTAGCGTCATCAAAATTCCTTGGTATCCTACCCGTCAACTGCACCGATACTTTCATTGCTGAAGATATCTGATTAGTAAGATAATTATCGTCTACATAATGTGCCCGCCCCTGACGTACGATTACTTTCATCTCCATTTCAAACGAATCCATCCTAATTATTTAACAATTATTCATTATTATTATACAACACTATTTTGTTATTGAAATCATATTTAAAAAAAAAGATAAGAAAAAAAGACTTTACTTACTTTCAATTGATGTAATTTAGAGATATTCTTATTTTTTAATTAACGCATTGTTATTAATAATTTATTTGTGTACCGAATAATCTTTTAATAAGTTACAATACAATAATCAATATAGGATAAAAAAATAGTATTCAGAAGTTTATAAGTAACACAATTAAGATAAAATCAGCAGTAAATAGAGATTGACGTTAAAATAAATGCAGTGTATAACTATCCTTCAACTCTAGCCAAATCTTATTAATTATCCAAGGGTAAACTTTGAAGCAGCAACGCTAACTTGCAAGAGACTGAGCCTTAGACCCATCTCTTTTTGCTCCTCTGGCCTTGTTCGTTGTCATGGGAAAAATACCATTAATCTAAACACATACAGATTATTGGTCCACGTGATATAAGTGAAATCAAAGACTCAATGTCCTGTTTACATCTCTCTTAAATTTATTATCCGACCCGATAAAAAATAATTATATAGAATTGGATAAAATTATATAAAATTCTATATAATTAGCCTCTATATAACTTTATCGAAAAATTGAGATGATAGAATCTTATAAAGTTATAAAGAATTTTACGTGTTTTTATAAAATTCTATAAAATTCTATATATTTCCTAAAAATTAAATAGTTTTACCCGATCAAATATGATTGGATAGAATTATATACGGTCATATACAGTTTTATGTGATTTTTGTACATAGAACTGTATCCAAAAAAAGAGACGATAGAATCGTATACAAATGAACCGAATTTTATCAAATTCTATACGATTGTATAAAACGACATAAACGATAAAAGAGAACTCTATAGAATTCTATATATTTCTCAAAAAAAAAAACATTTTATACAGTCATAAACACATTCAGAAAGTTATATATAGTTGTATACAATTTAATAAAGTTACAATTTCATTTAATCACTAGGTAAATTTCAATTTTATCTGCATTTTTTAGTATTATTAATTGATTTCCGGTATCCTAACTTAATTGTAATTGCGAAAATAACTTTTTGAATTAATCATGTCATTGAAGTAGATTCGATCTTCGGACCTTCGTAGTTAGAGTCAAACACCTTAACCCCTGCACCATCCTGTAAATCTTAGAGAGTAATTCCTGAATTATCTATTAGAAATGCGCATTATTTCTACCCCTAGAATTAGATGAAAAATGATAGAAAATCGAAAAATAATAAATATTGTATATGACCTCCCAAAAGGATCGAAATGTTACTCTATATGACTACCCGGGAAAAAATTTTCGTATATGATTATATAAGATCGTATATCAATGCCCGTATATGATTGTATACAGGAAATTGGCCATATATGACAATATATAATGATATACAATCGTATAAGACCATTTGTGATAATATAAGATCATATTGTATGAGACCATATATGATTATATTAGACCATATTGTATAAGATCATATGTGACCGTATAAAAGGGTTGATTTTTAGAAATTAAAAAATGTAGTAAAATTGAAATTTGAGTTGCTCTTTATTGTTATCCGAGTTAAGTATCCAGAAATAATAATATAATGACAAATTTTCATGTACGATTCTATCTTGAAAACTATCAACATTATATTCTCAACTTGAATGTTTTTTGTTTCTTAAATTAAAAAACATCCTTTACAAAGTAAAAAAAAACAAAATTATGTATTCGAATAATAACGTTCGAACGAATTAACTTCAATTGCGTTTTTTCTATTTGGTAAATTTTTACTCCTTTAAATTGTTAATGTGCTTTTATATATTTTCTGAGCTATCGCTAACATTTTCGTCAATTTCTGATTCTCTTCTACAGTTTTCTACATTTTCATTTTTATTCTCTTGACGTAAAATTTGTTTTAGATTTTCATTCTTCCTATGTGCGTTTTTCGACTCGGTGATTCTACGTCGCATAGCATCTTTAATTTTCTTCGCACTTGTATTATGAATTTTCTTCTCCCAATTTCTAGACTCTGCACGCTCTAAAACAAACTCTAAAACATTAAAATATGAGTAATAGAATATAAAATATCAATTTCTGATTACATGAAGAATTTTAAAATCTTGAAAAAGTAATAAGAAACTGTTATGAGGTTTTCTTACTGATTATTGCTTCTCTGACATTGCTGTCTAGAACGACTCCATTTTTTCTTTTTGGCGTTTAGGTCCGAGTGTTCGCACTGATTGACCAGATAACGTACTTTTTAATAAAACGTCCTCTTTAAAAATTTGTTATGTCCAAAGATATTCATTAATTAATTTGAGGAATTAATGAATTGGATTGGTAGCGGCCAAAAGGCTAAACGAGGGATCTTGGACTAACAGGGCTTTTCTCTTCTAACATATATAATACTAGAAGAATTTGTTATAAGGAATTGTCGCAAATGAAGTTCTACCTTACGAGAACCCACGCCTCAATGAATAGAATAATGCAATGATATGAATTATTTTTTTATACTTACCGTACAGCAGTATCGGCTCGGAGTGTATATATATATATATATATATTTTAATGAATCTGCTCAGCAACTTCAGCTGATGATCGAACGTAGGCAATCGATGTCGGTTTGTCAGGAAGTGCATTTAAGCAGGGTAAATAGAGGTGCGTCCTCAAGAAGACTTTGACGCACTAAATACTTTTACATTCACTTCACTTTTATTTCCAAAACCCGAGATACAATTGCACAAAAATGACAGGTTGTAAATAGAAAATAAAACTCAATAAGAGATTTATTATTTTGTTATGAGTCTTTTTGGAAGGCGTCTCAGTACGCACATAAACCGAGAGGATTCTACGTTAGACTTTAAACAGGTCCTAAAGGCCGGAGTATACTATACTTCGTTAGGATAACTGTTGAAGATCTTAATAAAATTCTTTACTTACTAACGCGACGTGGTCAGCGAGCGCGGGGCAATCAAGCTTGCGTTTCACGATTGTGAAATGCTGAATAAGCGTGGATGACTTCAGGTGTTCCAGTTTACGATTTCTTCATCTCGAATGTTTTCGAAGTTAGCGAATTTTATGGAATATTTAAAAAAAAAAGAGAATTGGGTCAGATGTAACAGTTCCCCCCAAGACGATAGGATCAGCCTGGTGACATCGTCTTTTCATAAATTGATTGGAACAATTCTATTTTAAATATTCATCAGTGCTGCCTTGGTCAGTTGGTCGGCTTTTTCATTTCCTGGGATCCCTTGGTGGCCCCGTACGTGATGAATGGTAATAGAATACTGTCTGATAATATTATCAATGTATTCTATTTCCTTTTGGTAGACGACTGGCTGACCCGAGGAGTTTTTCCACCCTTGACGATGCCACCCAGGTAACCATTCGTAGATGCTATTCACAACGAATTGTGTCTGTGTAGATGAGTACGTCCTGTAGTTGGAAAGT
This sequence comes from Chelonus formosanus, assembly GCA_028641665.1. Lineage (NCBI taxonomy): Eukaryota > Metazoa > Arthropoda > Insecta > Hymenoptera > Braconidae > Chelonus > Chelonus formosanus. The sequence goes on from CM054002.1 coordinate 8,066,677, forward strand.
GGTGAGTACTCGTAGAGCATGAAGGATGGCCTCGATTTCAGCTCCATTATTGGTGTATCTCCAGGGGATGAATTTCAAGATATTTTCAGGATGATTTTCTCCAAAGTAGACACCAATTCCTGCTCTGCCTTCGGACGATCCATTCCCTGTGCAGGCTCCATCAGCGTAGACTACAACTTGTCCTTTTTCATCTCGAGGAAATAGGGATGTTTTTATAAGGGTGGGCAGGTCTAGTAAAGGTTGTATGCGACGTGTAAGGAAGGTATGAGCATCTGATAAGCTTTTTAAATTTACTGAATATAGGATTAGGGTAGTTGTTAATTTGGGGGCGGCAATGATTCCATGAGGGGTAAATGCCAATTTTGCGCCCTTTTGCCACCGCGTAGTAAGACATTGTCAATTATCGCGAGACTCATAAATAAATTTCTTTCTGAGTTTTTTTTTAACACTTAAAGTATAAGATAATAAAGAATATTATAGATATGTAAATCTGTAACAATCTTCCCTTTTAGAATTATTAGGTTAATATGACCTCTTTTTTTATGTATACCTGTATGATTATAAAATTGAGAGGAATGAGGAATTAGTATTGTAAAAGATTTAGTGTCGAGTGTATTGTTGTGATATCTTACACGCTCGCGAGTTACATGACTCTCGGGAATGTAAGTATCAGCACGCTTTACTGTGTCACTAGGTGACGTGACGTCAAATTTAAATAGATTTTTAAATGTCTTTCTACTTCCTCATTAGTCTCAGACAAAAATATGTATATTATTTTCTTATATAAAAATTATTGATTATAGAAATTATTGATAGAAACTTAAAAATAAAACAATAGATATTTGCATATATCTTCGTTTAATAACCCGGGCTAGGAGCGATTACAACCCCAGTGGTTGTTCTAGGAGTAGCTTTAGGTAGATCCTTAGTGGTTGTGACTGGCTTTCCTTCTGCTATCGTGCTGGAGGCAGGTGTGTCATTTGGAGGAATTACGATAGTCAAAGGGGTTTCAGCGCCTCGCCGTTGTCTCAAGCCCTTTTTGATCCTGAAGGAAGGGACTTTACAGCGATAGAAATTTTTATAGAGGAAGTAACAAACCACGATGAAGACTGAAAGACCCCCTAGACCAGTGATGCTCCACTTCCAAATATTATGGGATTGGATTTCTTGGTGATGTAGAGAAATTTGATTGAGTTCGTCTTCCAATTGATCTCAGCTGTCCCCTCATGCACCTGCAGCATCAAAACTGTCAGATTTCGAATTAGTTTGATTCTATACCAAGATTGATAAGTCTGGTAGTAGAAAAAGAGAGGGTGACAAAGAAGATAGATTGAGGGAGAATGGGGGTAAGACACCAGAAATGTTGGAGTTATATTCTCCCAGACTCAGAATTGACTCGTAGTGGTTTTCAGCTGTGCAACCAGGATTAAGATGGAGAATTCCGGCAACAGTTAGCTCGATGTCCTCAATCATCTGATTGTTGCAAATGATATGGAAACTCTCTGGTTTAATTGTTGAGAATAACCAAGAGTTTCTTTTAGATAAAGCGGTCCAAGTGGTGGTTGTATCTCAGTTGTTCGATGTATTTTACACTTCCTGAGGGTGCTGTTAGAAGGATGACGTAAAAGTTCTACCTCACAAATGGACCAGTTATTCGAGGATTTAATTATTTTTGTAGGAAACCATGCAAGGGTTTTCCCAGCCGGCGTGCACTCCTCTAGATAATCTTGAGTGGTCTGGAAATAGTGATTTCCATCATCCGAGAGTGTAATATATTCTGTTGTTGGAATAATAGTGAGGGCTGAATCAGTGTTCCCTAATTGTTCAGGGATTTTGTATGGAAGTAAACGATAATTCTTCTAGAGATGTTGATCGAGGAGTGGCATCTCAATAACTGTCACAAAATATTGACCAAGTCGTGTGGCATAAACCTCTGAGATTTCAGATAAGGTTTGTAGGTCAATATGATCCAATGGTTGAGGAAGATTCAAATCTGGATGCTGTTGTTCAATGTGCGCCAATGCTTGAATCATCTGAGTTGACGAAATGGTGATAGGATTGAGGGTTCCTCTTCTGGCTTCTTCCACAGCTAGGATAACTTGCTTCATAATTGAATTATGTTGTTGTAGGGCTCTAAAGAATTTCAATCCAAACAGAGTGTAGCTTTGCTCTAAATTATACACAGATTTCCAGCTCGTGAGGTCTACGTTCAATTCATTAATATTATTCATCAGATTGTTGATTACATGATTGTTTTCTTTGACTCTGTCAACAAGCGTGTTGACTTCTGCTCTGATAATATGAGTAGAATTGTTGACAAGATGTACGATGCTAGCTTGATCTTGATACAGTTTATCTACCTCGTGGAAAAAATGTTCAAAGTCATTATAATCCATGGTTCCGAAGAGTTTTCTGAGACCAGTGCCTATCACACCGAACCAGGGTGATCTTTTGCTTCTCTGGACGTGAAAAGGAGTACGCTCGATCAGCTGGCGAAGATAGGTCGATAATTGATTTCTCTAGAGGATCTCAGGGACAATAGAGTCTGGTTGTAAGAGATTTCGGAACCAATTATCATTCAACAGTCTTGTACAATTAGCATATAGTTCTTGAAAAGTCGTCCAGTCATGCTGGTGAGCCGTGATAAGCGTCGAGACGTCCAGGGTTGAGACAATTTTCCACGTCCTTCGGACTAGATGTATGCTAGTGTTTTCTTCATAATAAATTCCAGGACAGTGGTTAAAAGGATCAAGTTTATAATAAGGGCTCGCGGTAGAGAGCGAGAGTACTGCTAGAAAGTGAGGTAAGTAACAATACTCCATTTGGAATCAAAACTGTTTTAAAAAGATGAATTTTAAGTAACCAAATGGTTGTGAAGAGGAATAAGAAAAATCGGAAGGGAAGAATATAGTCTCTCTCTCTTTCTCTGGTATGTTAAATGTGAAGAAAAACATACCCTTAATTCTTCTATCTCAAGTAGAAGAAGGGGGAATTAATTTTCTTCAGAAAATAAAATCAGGAGCAAGTTTACATGTAATACATAAGCTTTAGCAAGCATCTTTAAACCTTCCAGATCTTCGCTATCCCCCCCCCCTCCCAAACAACCTTCATTTCTGCTCAGTTTCAGGACCACGATTAATTCTGGTCTCACACCTTCGACATGAAGTAAAGGGTGTCTGAATCATAAGAGGTCGATGGATCTGTTGGAGTGCTTTTTCCAGCAAGAGCAGGACTGAGTTTTGATTTTTTTTTTTTTTTTTTTTTAAGGGTTATAAAGAGAGAAGAAAATTATTCCCTATCATTTTTCTCCTTAACCTCTTGTTTTAAGAAGAAAAACAAGAGAAGAAAAGATTTTAGTTTAGAAATTATTTTATTGGGGGAGAAAATTTTTTGATTTTACTAGGGTGCTCCATAAAACGTGTACCATCCTGATTTTCCAAAATATAATTACCTTGTTCTGTAATATCGACAATTTCATAGGGACCAGTGTAATGAGGGTCTAATTTATTACGTCGAGGTTCTTTTTGAACTCGAACAAAGTCACCTATTGTAAATTTTTCCTCATGAACCTTTTCATCGAAACGTTCTTTAGATTTATTCTTTGCTTTTAAGAGATGTTCTCTTGCGATTGAACGCGTTTCTGCTAAACGAAGAATTAATTTTTCCAAAGCTTCAGGGTAGGTATTTATTTTTGAAAAATCAGGAAAAGATGTAGGGGCCCGTGCAAGTTTACCGTACAATAATTCATAGGGGGTGAATTTTGTACTACTATGGACCGAAGAATTATAACTAAACATAGCCATAGGTAGATATTTATCCTAATCATTAAAAGGAGTAATAAACGCTCTAAGATACTCGACGAGAGAGTGATGGAATCTCTCGAGCGCCCCGTTTGATTGTGGGTGATATGCTGATGTAGTTACTCTATCTATATTAAGGATTTTCGCGAGTTTGTTTAATAATTTACTAGTGAAGGATGTCCCTCTGTCGGATAAAATTACTTTTGGACATCCATAAAGACAGATAAAATGGTTAACAAGGGCTTCTGCGATTGTTTGTGTTCGAATATCTGGGAGAGGGATGGCACAGCAAAATTTTGAAAAATTATCTTGTATCGTTAAAATGTGAACATTACCGTCAGGGGTTATATTCAATGGCCCAACGTCGTCTATTGAAATTTTTTCAAAGGGTTCGAAGGGAGTGTCAGTAATGATCATAGGGGGGCGATTTTTAATGCGCGAGAGTTTCCTTCCTTTTTGGCAAGTTTCACATCCCTCTATGAATTTATAAATCTCTTCCTTCATGTCTTGCCAATAAAATCTTTCTTTAATTCTTTCGTATATTTTCACAACACCTTTATGCCCACCTACTAAGCTACAATGATTTTCTTTTATAATTTCGATACGTTTGTTTACCTCAGGGTATTCAACTTTTCCCTGAGTCAGAAAAATTTCAATGGGGCAATGCTCGAATGTTTTGATGACGTATTGTTTAATGTTTTCACCAAGTTCATCGCCGTTGGCCGCCATTCGAAGCGTCTGGATGTTATATTTTGCTAACGCTGCTCGCAGACGTTCTAATGACCCAATAACCTGTTCTGGCGTGGTTTTATCAAAATGATATTTCTTAACGAAAACAGTAAACACTCGCTTCTTTCCTACAGGTGTAATAAAAACATCACCAGGAGAAGGATTTTCGGCTTTCAGATCTTCCCTTGAGATATATCTCAGAGCCTGAAGGAGTTTTGAGACTTGTGATTTTAACTCGCAGTCTGTCGACAAGAAATGTGCTATGTTGTCACGAGCATAGGTTAGTCCGTCTCGTGTCTCAGTGATTTTGAGCAATTTTGGGGTAGGGATGGACTCAGTAGGGGGTGGAACTTCTGTAAGACAGGATGGTTGTTCCTCGGGAGGCTCAGGGGAGAAGCTTGTGTTCTCAGGTGAAATTACGATCCCCCCTGACTCCAAGAAGGAAGAAGTTATAACAGTGGGAGATTGTAAATCTACTGGGATATTTTTTTCATTTGTGAGAGAAACATCAAGAACAATTTCAGGTTCTTTAGGGGTGGGTAGAACACTGGAATTAGCTTTAGGGAGTATATTGGAATCAAAAGGAGGTAAAGAGGACGTTGAAGGGAGTTCATTCTTTTTTAAAGGATGTGAAGGATCATGAACTACAGGAGAGTCAAGAACCTGGTAGGCTCCCTTATCCCAAAACATGTCTTGAAAAGGGGTAAGGTTGAATTCATCCCGAATATTGGGTGAAGAGGGAGGAATTTCAATGGATAAGTGATTTAGAGGCTGTTTGGCATCAGTTTCACCCTCTTCTGAGTCAATGTCAGAGTCATCAGAGATTTCATTCAAGCCATCGCTTATTTCCTCTTGATTGTCTATGTCGATTTCGTCTTCGATAATTTCCCCTTCGTCATCATTCGTCTCAGGTAATGTCTCATCGGTAGGGGGGTTATCTTTTATTGTCTGATCAAATTTTGCAATTAAAGATTTTATTTCTTTAATGAAGTCTGGAGTAAGACGTCTGGGTATAATTGCTCGTGGAGGAAAAGTCATCGGGGAAGGAGCGATAGGTCGAGTGTCCTGAAAAGGGACTGCCGGGGTTGAATCCATTGGGTTCGATTCGCCAAGGGTCGATATCGACTTACTTGGAGACTTGATCTCCATGGATTTTTCCTCCGGGATAGTCTCCATTATCGTCGAGTCTGCATTCTTTGCTCGAGGTAACTCTATTATACCAGGGGTTGTTTTTCTGGTCTTCTTAGTTCCTACCGTCGTTGTTGATTTTCCTACGTCTTGTTGAGTCTGTAAATTTGGTTCAGAAGTCTCATTGTCTCGTTTGTTTTTGCTTCTTAATCGAGAAGCGATTGTCTCTGTTACAGGGATTATCTTAGGTTTATTTTTACTTCCCGGGGGACGTCCACGAGGTTTTTTGGGTACGTTAGTCTGTTCTGTTGAATATGGAATGACTATCGGAGTATTATCATCGTCAATGGGGCGATTGGGACGGTTATAAGACAACGCATCAGCGTATAGGTCTTCTACCCTTTTCTTACAGACTGCCTTGAATTGATAACTGTTCAATAAAGCCTTTCATTTCATCTGTCTTTCGGTGGGTTGTACAGCGTTTTGTAACCACGCTATGCACTCACTATCTGTATGCACGATAAATGGGTTTGAGTATAAATATGGTCTAAAATGTTCTATTGCAAATACAAGGGCTAAACATTCGCGTTCTTGGGGTGGGTATCGCCTGGAAGCGAATGCAATATGTCTCAGTTCTTTGATTTTTCCATTAGCGTCTCCATATGGATTTTCTACTTCGACTTCTTGACTCAAAACACCACTTAACCCCACCTCTGAGGCATCAGTTGCTAAGATAAAAGGTAAGTCAGGGTTTGGATGGTGTAAGAGTGTCTTTTCGCGGAGTGTCTTTTTTATATCATTGAAAGCTATTTCTGCGTTTTCGTTCCATTCAAATTTACGAGTTTTGCTTGTAAGATCGATTAATGGTTTAACTCGTTCTGAAGAATCTGGGACAAATCGTCGTAAGTAGCTTGCAAGACCGAAAAATTTTCTGACATCCTTTTGTGTACGAGGATCAGGTTTGATTCCTTGCGCGGTAATAACATGGCCTAGATAATTTACTTGATGACAAAGGAATTTACATTTTTCAGGTTGCAATTTGACTCCAGTTTCTCTGAGTCGTTCGAATTATCTACTGATTCTTTTACCGTGCTCCTCGAGAGTTTTAGCGAAGATAATAATGTCATCGAGATAAACAAACAATTCAGTTCCTTTTAAACCCGTAAGGGCAGAGTCCATCATCCTCTAAAATTCTGCGGGGGCGTTTTGCAACCCGAAAGGCATGCGTATAAATTCCCAGTGACCGTCTGGTGATGAAAACGCGGTCTTGTGACTGTGAGCGGAGTCCATGCGTACTTGATGGAATCCGCTAGCTAGATCAAACACGCTAAAGTACCTTGCTCCCCCCAGCTGACTCAAAATGGTTTCAATATCAGGGAGGGGGTACGCTTGCCGCTTTACGATTTAATGCTCGAAAATCAATTACAAGTCGCCAGCGTTTTCTTCCTTGGGCGTCAGGTTTCTTTGGAACGATCCAAAGTGGTGAGTTATAAGGTGATCGCGAGGAATTTATAATTTTTTGCTGACGTCGTCAATCATTGGTATTTGACAGTATAAGTCTTTAGATGCCCCTACATCGTCTCCTGGTAAATCAAAAATATCAGGATAGCTTTCCACATAGGGCTTAACGTGGGCCTGGTGTTCAAGTGAAAGAGATTGAAGATTCATCCGTTTCATGATCTCCGCCACACGGTCTCGAAAATTATATAAAGGGATTTCCTCTGATTCATTGTCCGAGTCGTCATCGAAATCGACTGTACGGTCATCATGATAGACTTCAAAATTTTCTAGCTCTTGAGGGGGAATGGTGACCTCCTGGGATACATTTCGTACATTGATCACTAAGGCCTAGCCATCCCTTCTGATGCAGTGACTACTGCATTACCAAAAAGGATCCCAGGACCAAGGTCAGCCCTAGGCAAAAATTCTTCCTTGAGTGAGGAGTTAGTAATGGGAAATTCTACTACCATTCGTGTTCTGGGAGGTATTTTCCAAGATGAGTTATATCTAGTGTTTGGCGGAAGTGAAAAAGGATAGTCGATGTTAGGATTACTGGAGAAGATGATAGTCTGTCGTAAATAAGATATCTCCGCGGCTTCTTTAATGAAGACGTCGTTTCCAATGATCCCAACCCCAGTTACGGGGAGGTCAAAATCCACTACATGAAACCTAATTCTAATTCCCAAGATTTCTAATTCTACAGTGCTCATGGTACTAAGATAATCTCTACCAATCCCTTTCAATTGAAGTCTGAACGACGTGTCTATTTCTTGATGCATGTGTGGTTTAAAGGCGTCGAGACTGAGGAGACTTACATCTCCTCCAGTATCCAAAAGAAAAGCTTGCTCTTCGCCTCTCAAATCCTCACATTTCACAAAGACGCGTGGTCCAGGTTTAATAAAACAGGATCTGGTTTCTTTGGATCTAAAAATTTTAAAAGGGATAGGACGAACTGGACGATTAATGAAATTTATTGTTTTCGAATGAAAAGAAATAGCTGCTCGTTCCCTAGAGAAAAATGAGTCTCTGAGAATTGCGTCAAATTCACCCAAAGAAGTAGTTGTGACCCAAAAATCAATGTCCCAGTCCCATAATTTCAACGTAATACTAGCGCAAATTTCAACAGGGTCTTCCGTGAGTCCTTTTAATTCTTTTTCCACGGGTTTAACGAGTACATCACGATCCAAACATTCGAGATAAATGAAGTTATGCGTCAAACCCGTATCTACAAGCATATGTATTGGTCTATGACTAAATTTGGAATTCCAAATAGTAATATAAGGGCCCCCGCCTACTGTTCGTTTGATTTCTTCTTTGCGAGTTTTGCTTTGATATCGGCCACAGATGACTGGGGGGTCGATAGATTCTCGCTCGAGGCTCCCCCCTGCCGCCGAGTGTTCTGGTAGTTTAAATTCTTCTGAACGCGGTCTACGAAGGTGTTAACTAAGGAGTCGATATTAGTATCGTAAGATGGGGGAGAAGTATTAAGAACCTTTAGTTGAGTGGTTAACCCATCCATAGTGGTCGAGATCGACTCGAGCACTTTGTAAATTTTTGTGAGATGATCCATAGGTAAGTTTGGTTCATCAGATTGATTCTGGGCTAGTATAACCGGAGGATTGGCGAATCTCACTTCTCGTTTAGCAGGCGAAGTACTAGAGCTTCTCGAGCCGCGGTCCGTAGACCCTTCTAACTTAGAGGGGCTCGTTCTTCGATCCCGGTACGGGGAAGGAGATCGTGAACGCGCCTGTTTACGTTCAGGTAAAGGAGAGAAAGCATACGCACGTGTTGGGTCGTAAGAATCATGATAATTGTCACGTCACTGTTGATCTCGCGAATTTCTATGGTCATAGGATGATCTGTCATTCCTTGATCGATCCCAGTTATCATGTCGTGATTGTTGACGTCTGTCGTCGTCGTATCGATAAGGGTCCTGTCGTCGTTCGTCAGTCCGAGACTCGCGTCTGTCACCGTATCGATCACCAGAGTGATCACGTCTCTCTGGGTAATGATAAGATGGATAATCCCTAGCTCGGCGATCAAGTGAACCCAGTCCCCTTGTAATTCTTTTACGTACAGATTCAAGGGTCATTTCATCGATGTCTTCGCACTGTTCTATGGCTACACGTAATGATTCAGGGAGGCTGTAAAACAAGGTTTTCACAGCATCTCACATGCTCGCTCATATAATGCTTTATTTATGTCATTTCCGCGAGAGTAACCCTTAAATTGGACTAGGATATCATTTATTCGAAAATAAAATTGTTCGGGGGTCTCATTTTGTTTTCGTGATAATTTATGTAATTTTGACATTAGATACCCTATACGATCTTTAGGCCTAAAATGTTTCCGTAAGATGTCCAAGATAGCTTGGACGTTGTCTAATTTTTTATCTTCTAGATATCTTCTGGCTATGCCCGTGACTCTATTTATTACGTGTGCAACATAACATTCATTATTAATTGGGGGTATCATGTGCATTTGGCGCGTTACAGCCCGATCGAATGTCTCATAATCGCACCCCTGTTCTCCCGAGAAAATCGGAAGAGTGAATGCAAAATCCTTCGCGGAGAAATACGATCGCTCTAGAGCGCTTAAGGAAAAATCTTGTAAGGACATATTGCCTCTATTAGGATGAGCCATTCTTGAGGGTGGTACTGGGGGATCCGTTCCGGGGTTCATGAACATAGAAATTGAGACAATAATAGATAGAATCGATCAGAAAAATAGCTCGAAAACTACTCGTAAAATTTAAAAGTTATCAGGAGAGAATATGACGCAAAGAGGTATTCTTCAACACAAGAAATTTGACACGAATTAATATTCATAAAAAGTTCCGTTGATTACAAAAGTGTGACTTATGAGTAATCGACGGGAACCGACGGAAGGAATGTAGGTCGCGAAAAAAATGCCGACCGCGTAGTTTATTTTTATTAATTGATTGTCTCAAGAAATATGATAATTTAATTTTATGAATAATTTTGACGATTAATAATTTAAAATATAAATTTTGACGATTAGAAAATAAAAACAAAAGGATGATAAGTAAAGATGAGTAGAGGTATTGGTTCTATAAAAAAGAAAACCTCAAATTGAAAAGAGTATTCTTTTCAAGCGACAATCCCACCGCTGCCACCAGAAAACACACTGTTGTGTCCAAAGATGTTTATTAATTAATTTGAGGAATTAATGAATTGGATTGGTAGCGGCCAAAAGGCTAAACGAGGGATCTTGGACTAACAGGGCTTTTCTCTTCTAACATATATAATACTAGAAGAATTTGTTATAAGGAATTGTCGCAAATGAAGTTCTACCTTACGAGAACCCACGCCTCAATGAATAGAATAATGCAATGATATGAATTATTTTTTTATACTTACCGTACAGCAGTATCGGCTCGGAGTGTATATATATATATATATATTTTAATGAATCTGCTCAGCAACTTCAGCTGATGATCGAACGTAGGCAATCGATGTCGGTTTGTCAGGAAGTGCATTTAAGCAGGGTAAATAGAGGTGCGTCCTCAAGAAGACTTTGACGCACTAAATACTTTTACATTCACTTCACTTTTATTTCCAAAACCCGAGATACAATTGCACAAAAATGACAGGTTGTAAATAGAAAATAAAACTCAATAAGAGATTTATTATTTTGTTATGAGTCTTTTTGGAAGGCGTCTCAGTACGCACATAAACCGAGAGGATTCTACGTTAGACTTTAAACAGGTCCTAAAGGCCGGAGTATACTATACTTCGTTAGGATAACTGTTGAAGATCTTAATAAAATTCTTTACTTACTAACGCGACGTGGTCAGCGAGCGCGGGGCAATCAAGCTTGCGTTTCACGATTGTGAAATGCTGAATAAGCGTGGATGACTTCAGGTGTTCCAGTTTACGATTTCTTCATCTCGAATGTTTTCGAAGTTAGCGAATTTTATGGAATATTTAAAAAAAAAAGAGAATTGGGTCAGATGTAACAAATTACATGCAACAACTGTTGCTTGGGTAGCATTCATTGCATCTCGATAATTCGATGCTCTACAATAAATTCCATCGCTTTCATCACCAACGAGTATCATCTGTTGAAATATCAGTATGTTGATAAAACAAGTTTAATAGATTTATTGAAGAACGCTCATAATTATTGTAGATGTAAAGAAAAGAAAATACTAATAATACCTTTTCGCCTTTGTAATTTTTTCCGTATAATTGATCTTCTTCATCTTCATTAACATTGCTGAAATTATTTATATCATCATCATGAGAATTATCCGGTTTTTCTCGTGATGGTACTTTTTTAGGTTGTGATGAGCCTGGTACATATTTATTTACTGGCTCATTCATCATTCCTGTAGAATCCGAAAATTCATCACTATCACTGGAATTATTTAATTTTCTTTGAGATGCTGCTCTGTGAGCTATTTTTGATGAACCTGACTGTTTTTTATTTACATCCCTGTCTATAATTTTTGTTAGATCCGAAAACCCATCACTATCACTGGAATTATTTTATTTTCTTTGAGATATTGTCGTATTATCCTTAAGAAAAAAAATGAATTTTTTTACAAATTGTATATTATGTATTATAGAATAGATTGTTCAGGTAAAAAATGTTATACATACTGCAGAATTTTCTTTTTCATCGTTAGCCTCATCTTTTTTAGATTTTTTTTTAGACACTGGACTTTTATCGAGCAAAGGAAAATTTTTCTTCGGAATACGTTTCCCCTTGAGTGCTTTTGTGGCTAGATTCTCTTTTGGAGATATGTTGGAAGAATTTTTGGCTTTCTGAATCAGATGTTTTCTAATTTCTTTCAATGGTTCTACATCATCTGTAATAAATTGTGAATCAAAGTTGATTTTTCTTAGAAATTTTTTAAAAATTAATTTAAATATGAAACAAGAGTAACAATAAAGAGTTGTTAGATACCTCTCCCTTATTATAAGTAATCTAGATATATATACATATGTAAGAACCTGTTTTCACTAGACTTTCTAATATTATCAAGAACTCCTTTTTTATACATCCTGTCATAAAACTACCCTTTCAGACTTTCTAAGAGAAATCGTTCTAACCCTTTTTTTGAGGTTCCCCAAAACTTCCAATTTTCAAATATTAATTTGTCACGATTTCACCAAAGTGAAATCGCTTTCTGTCCACTAACTCATCTTTACTTTTAACGCTAGTTACGTCACAGGACTCTTAGCTTTTCCCTCTTAATTCAGACCCTTTAAATAAGAATGTTCCTTAGGATTAAGAAATCAGTTTTATCAAAATCTTTGTACAAGGCAGCATCTCATTTCTAAACATTAATGTATTTAAGTTACTGAATAAACTTAAAGTTTACTTGAAGTCTTTGGTATCCAACAGAGTACAGTTTCAAAAGTTTAGATGAGCAAAAGTGTATGTAAATAAATTACAATTAAAAAATGTAAGATTATGGATCACAAAATTTTTTGCATTTATAAATGCAAATATATCTGCTGATTAACTCGAATTTAGTTAAAGAAAATATTGATATCTATAAATATTACCTGATGTAGACATTATTTCTCCAGTATAATTGGTTTTATTGTAAAAAAAAGAAACATTATCGCTTTCTTTTATTATTTCTACATCATCTATGATTTTTTTTTTCTTCAATGATTTTATAAGATTGATCTTTGATACAATTAATAAGATACATAGACATTTATGTATTTTTTAAATATTATAATTCTTTACAACTATTCGTTCTATATTAATATTGTTCCATGGTTTATTGAAATATAAATTTAGTATACAACAAAACAGTTCACTATTCTTGATCACGTTCAGAGGTTAGCACTCACACATAAAACCATGTTCACAGGTATATACAATAGAACCGTTACAAGCGACACACCAATTCTGTGTATGCGCGCGCATCACTACGTGATCATTCCGGTAAATAAGAGAACAAACACACATTGAAATTTATGAGCATACTCATAAACTATGATTTGATTTTTATAACAATCAATAATAAATAGTAACAGATAATTCGGTTTATTTATATTTGGAATGTAAGTCGATTATTATTTATGTATCATAAACATAGTGTAATTGTGATAATGTAATTGCAATAGGAAAATTTTTATTCATGAATTATTATAGCATTTTTTCCGGACATATAAATAAATGATTAAAATTATCGGAAGATGAGTGTTTCCTACAACTTGATTACTTCAATGGAAAAAAAATATAAACTATGGCAATTAGATCCAAATATTCCGGTAAGTTAAGAATATTGTATGTAGAATTTATTAGTAATGTATATTATAGCCTAATCTACCTTGGAAATTAAATAAATTGCAAAGTTTGAACCGATACTACCTCCCTAATAATACTATTAAATCTAATATTTGTTCTTATTTATTGTTCAAATGATTATTTTGTTTTAGGAATTTTAATTCTTATTTTAAAGTACTCATAAAATATTTTTATTGTAACGGATTCCTTTTCGAACGATTCAAAGGATAGAAAACAGAATAAATTCCAATAATTCATTACTTGAAAAAGATATTGAAAAATTATCCAACTTCTATAATGAGAAAGAACTTAGAAATCGTCAAACAACAGGAAGAAATGCTTCTTTATCTTTTGAAAATGATCTGGATACATCAAGAAATTTAAATGAAGATGGCATCAATGAATTATCAACGATTTGGTATGAAGACAGTATTAGTGCGTCATCAAGGAATTTAAATGGAGATGGAAATGAAATATTGATAAATTTGCATGAAGACAGCATAAATGAAACATCAAGAAATTCACATACAGATAGAATCAATCAAGATAATCAGTCAGAATCAACAGTTATTGCAAGTAATCGTGCACATAATGAAGTATTTCTTTATGACAAAAGCTCTATGACTCTAGATAATTCTGTAACAAGTCTTTTAAATATTTATGTACAAAATAAGTGGACAAAAACAAGTCTACAAGAACTTTTATCATTATTAGGACTAATGCTTCCTGAGGGCAATCTTATGCCTGAGACTATATTTAAACTTTTCCAACACGTTGAAAATTCAACTAAAGCTTTCACTACGATTAAACATTTTTACTGTAAACAATGTTTGAGTCATAATGGTACTGATAGTAATCTTAGAAACTGCTTTTCATGCTTTGCTGATAAAACAAAGATATCATATTTTTTTGAAATTGATATCTATGAACAGATCGAATACATGTTTGAACATCGTCAGCTCGCTGAAAAATTAAAAACACTATCATCTGTTCATGATAAAAATATTATAGCAGATATAACGGACGGTTCAGAATTTCTGAGAGTTAATTCAAGGGCTAATAGACAAAAATACGATCTGACTTTAATATTAAATACGGATGGTTTAGCTTTGGTTAAGAGTTCGAGGAGCCATTGTTGGCCTTTGATGTTTCTTATTGCAGAACTTCCAGACCATTTAAGAAAGTCCTTTCTAGTCATCATAGGGTTCTGGTATGATACAGAAACGAAACCATCTATAAATACATATGTACAACCATTCTATTTACAACTGACAAAATGTTTTGATGATGGGATTACTTGGATAAATCCAAAAACTAAAGAAAAAACGGTTACGAGAGTTGTCGCTCCTTCAATCATTGCTGATGCTCCAGCAAGGGCTCAGCTGCAAAATGTATCATATTTTAATGGCATGCATGGTTGTAATACGTGTGAAATAAGAATGGAAAAGGCTGAAAATATCCCGGGTAAACGAACAAGCAGAATATATCCATTTTATGAAAATAATGCTCGCCTGAGAAGTGGCTCAAGAATGAAAATTCAAGCAACTAAATTTGCATAACGAAGAAAGGATCATGTAACTAATATTCGAGGGGTAAAAGGTGAATCAATTTTATCAAAATTTCCTTTACTTGACTTAGGAACATGTGTTATACCCGAATGTATGCACTGTGCTTTGTTAGGGGTTGGAAAACAGTTCTTCAATTTATTAATAAATAAAAAAGGTGCATGGAATATTAAAAAACATTTGAAAGTCGTCGACGATTTCATTTCGAATATTCGTCCACCTTATTTTTTCAACCGAGTGCCTCGAAAATTATCAAATTTTAATTTACATCAAGCATCAGATTATTATAATTGGATCCTTTCCTACTCTATACCAACCTTACATGATTTTTTGCCAAAGAAATATTTTCAACACTGAATACTTTTTGTCAAAACATTATTTACTTTACTCCAAGATAGTATTCAAACAGATGAACTGGAAGCAGATCTTTGGCTAAGACAATTTGTTAAGAACACTCAAGTTTTATATGGTGATCGTGAAATGCCTTATAACATGCATCAATTAACGCCTTTAGTACTTTTTGTGAAACGGCTGGGACCATTATGGGCCACTTCAACCTTCCCATTTGAAAATTGTAATAGATTTTTAGCTAATTCCGTACATGGTACAAAAAACTTAGCTGAAGAAATCATGAAAAATCTTAAAATAGCGCAAGGACTACATAGTATGGGAGATGTTAACACTAACAATACAAATTCATTGAAAGATAGCTATAAATTATTAGGAACTTGTCAGCAGATTGAGTTAAATAGTTTTGAAAAAGATCTTTTGTTGACTTATAACTTTAATCTGACAGATATAGAAATTTTTTATAGAGCTGAAATTCATAATAAATTATATACATGTAAAAAATACAAAGATACTTTGCCGAATAGTTATACTGTGCAACTCAAACTAAATAATAATTATTGTTTTTATGGTAACATTAATTTTTTTTTTAGCAAAAAATACTTTGTATTTGTGTTTAATTACTTTAAAGTACAGCACAAAAAAATAATCAATAATGCGCGAATAAAATGTTTGATAAATCATATGTTGCCGATTAAAGAAACTACGGATGTACAATTAATAAATATAAATAAAATTCAAAAAATGCTTCACCTAATGAGAGTGTATGATTATGTGTGTAAGCGTTCGAATAAAAAGAATAAAGTTATGTAATATGCATGTAAGTTTTTATAAAGTACATCAATAAATTATTCTACGTTTTTA
This sequence comes from Chelonus formosanus, assembly GCA_028641665.1. Taxonomy (NCBI): domain Eukaryota; kingdom Metazoa; phylum Arthropoda; class Insecta; order Hymenoptera; family Braconidae; genus Chelonus; species Chelonus formosanus. Next base: position 8,082,884 of record CM054002.1, read on the forward strand.
TAATAATTATAAAATCGATGACTTTTAAAATAATTATTATATAATTATATAAGATCGGAAAGTTCAATTGAGTTCAATAAAATTTACAAATGAATAAATGTAGCTTAATTGATGTTTTATTTTAACTGTAAATAATACTGAGATAAATTGAATATATTTGCTTCAAGAATATATGGCCATATAAGGTCATATGAGAACTTTTGCTTTCGGGCAGAACAACAATTTTAGTTCGTATATGAGCGTATACGTTTCATATGAGCTCATATACTATTGTTTTTTTCGGCGAAAAAATAAATTGAGTTCACATATGGACGTATATGTCACATATATGGTCGTATATGTTTCATATAAAATCATATACGATTGTTTCTTTCGGGCAGTGAAACAAACTTGGTTCATGTCTGGGCGTATATGTCTCTTATGTACTCGTACATGTTCTATATACGGACTATATAAGAACCTATACGATTGTTTTTTCCCGGCGGAAAAATAAAGACAATGCATATACCGGCTTATAGGTTTCATATATGATCATATAAATGTCATATATGACTTTATACGTTCCTTATATGAAGCATATATGGAACGTATACGATCATATATGCTTCATATACGTTTATATATGATTCATATTTTATTGTATGCGATCATATACGAAAATTTTTTCCCGGGTATATAGAGTAATATATAACTATGTAGAATGGTATATCCTTGTATAGAATCGTATATAGTAAATACAACAAGGAAGTTTGTGCTCTATACAACTTTATACGATATTACATAATTGTATTCAATTATATCAAATTGTATAGAATAGGATTTGACTGCGTGTATGATTTTTTATAAAACTTTACATAATTAGATACAATTTTATATAAACATATATAATTGTATAGAACTCGATCAAACGTATTCTATATCGTTGTATACTATAACATAAAGCTGTATATAACTGTATAAGATTGTATATAATCGTACGTTCGAAAGATGTTTTACAACATTTTATCCAATTGTATATAGTCACATAAGAATGTATAATGTTGTATAAGATTCTATAAAATGTGTCATATATGTTTGTATCCAATTCTATATAATTATATAAAATTCTATACAGATATATAAAAATTCTGTATATAATCGTATGTAATTGTATAAAATTTTACAAAACTCGATACAATTCTATCCAATTATTGTTTATCGGGCATCCAATCATATATACATTTAGAATGTTACATAAAATTTTATCTGCTGATAGCTTGTTATATAGGATTCTACATAACTTTCAAAAAAGTCCGAAAGAAAAGAAATGTTGTTGTATACAGTTGTACACGATTATGTATAAGTCGATATGATCATATAAAAGTATATAAAACTATCTATACACTTTTGTATATAATTATATACAATCGTATATAACGATATATGACTGTGTACGACCATATACAATCATCTATACTAATCAACATAAGCGAATATATTGGCTTGTATAAGCTTATATAACTGTATACAAATAAATATAACTGTCTGTGATTCTATAAAATACGTTATATACTTCTGTACATAATTTTATATAAGTATAAACGATTCTAAAGAAAAACATACGATTTTGTATATAATCATATAAAATTTTATACGATTATATAAAAAATTTTTTATCGGGGATACAAGATAACGAGCTGGTGCTATATGTAAGAAATATACTCCTACATCAAAATGATTTTTTTGTGTTAAAAAATCAACAGAACACTTTAGAACACTGTAGAATATTGTTGTGAAAGTTGGGTCTTCGTTTAACCAAGGCACTCCATACCACGCTCTATCATAATTCATTTTTGGACCTGTTAGGGCACAAGCATCAAAACAAAGCGCACGTGTATTGGCGTAACACAGCGCTCGTGTCGCATCTTTATTTTACTACAATCGACTATATTATATTTCATCTTTGTTTTCAGTTGAGCCGGTTGAAGTATAAACGCACGTGGTTGAGCTGCGCGTTCCACCATTTTTTTCATGGATGATTTGAAAAATTTGCTTGCATATGAATATTTACTTATACTTATTAGGAATACTTAAATGAAACATTTAAAAGTAAATAATTATATGATTTTGAACTTCAATCATTATTTTATTCAAAACAGACACATTAAATAATAATTTTATATCATTTTTAATTTTCTAAATTTCTTTCATAATCAAAATTCTTAAGTATAATTATTATTCAATGATAAGTCTTATTTGATTAGGTTTTGGTTGATATTATTACACAACAATTAGATTATTATTGAATAATTAACATAATACTTTCATGAGAAGGATAAAAAACTGATTTTTAGAAGTAGCATTCAAAATAGATCGACATTTGAACTCTAGATACCAGAGGTATTGATTGAAATGAGCCACTAGATGGCAGAAATGTACATCGATAGATCAATATTTTGATTTCTCAGTCGCTAGAGGGCAGGTATGTATATCGATGAATAAATATTTCTGTTATTCAGTGGCTAGAGGGCAGATTAATCAACTCAAAATCATGCAAATGTTTTCCCTTATCAAATGGTCCATTGACAACTTAAGGGCGAGTTCGACTATGGTCGATTTACTAATCAGCTGATTAACTAGTGTTACCAATTTAAAAAAAATTAAACAAGAAACAAGTGCCTTTCCCTCATTGCCTATATCATTTTTGAGAAATGAGTAGCCCTAGTTAATCGGCCGACTGGTTAATCGACCATGGTCGAACTCGCCCTAAATTTTCCAAGGCTGAGGTGTATTTTGGTGGTTTAGGGTATTCACACAATCAAAAACATAAGCAGTAAGGCGTAAGATTTATGACGTACACCCAGACGCATAAATGCCTGGTTCATACCTTAAGAGTAATTACCGACTGAGATAGATTTTTTTTTGAAATAAAGTTTCTTCTCATAAATTTTTTAATCATGGGTCATATTTAAAATGATGAACCTGAGTGATGAAATTACGAAATTTAACAAACTCATTTTGTTTTATGAGTTGTAATTATTTTTTTTATAATTAGAAAATCAGCAAATACTGATTAAAGTAAAAATTATCTACGAAATCTTGATAAATTATAAATAATTAATGTTTTATTTTTCATCATGCAAGATTAAGATGACAGCTATGGAACTCCATTAAAAAATGATAAATTATTTATTTTCTATCGAATTTTCGGAGATAATTTTTACTTTAACTAGTATTTGCTGATTTTCTAATTATGAAAAAAATCATTACAACTCATAAAACAAAATGTGTTTGTGAAATTGAGTAATTTTATTACTCAGGTTCATCATTTTAAATATGACCTAGGATTAAAAAATTTATGATTAGAAACTTCGGTAATTATGTACTTAATGACCCCATCCCTCTAGGGGGTTGGGGTTGCAGAGGGTGTTTAAGGGAGGTCTTATGAATATAATTCCGTTGGAATTAGCCGTCGGTCACCCTTAGAAAAAATTTTATGACGGGTTGAAGTTTTACAAAAATGCCATATTTATGAGATATCGGTGTTAAAAGAGCATAAAAAAGAGAAAGCATTGATAATATTGATTATAATCATCACGTTTAATTATAGTCAATTAAATATGTAATAAATAAAACAAAAACAAAATTATAATGATTTAGCATTAATTTCATAAGTATAAAAACTTCAACCCTTAATAATTTTTTTATAAAGAGTGGCCGACGGCTAATCCTTTCAGATTTTAGTTCCGGGCTATGCCTTTGACCATCCCCTGCAACCCCCTAGGGGGATGGGGTCATTAAGTACATAATTACCCATTTTTCTTTATTTTCACACGCCGCAAAAGAATTTGGCATTATTGAATAGGTTAAACTTTCCTAACATCCACACTAAAAATCCAAGTGTTTAGCAACTAAACACTTGAAGTGTTTGCTATGATAAACATTATAAACGAACTATGGTAATTTTATAGACGGCTTTTGAACGGTTCTTGCCGTTTACCAAAATGGTATAGTTTGTTTATGGTGCTTAACACTGTAAACACTTAGGTGTTTAATTATTGAACACTTTAAACGTTTTATTACTAAACACCTAATTTTTCCCGGATTTGCAGTGCATTAGGAGAAAAATAAATACCAGACGAAAAAAACGTCTTGAAAATTATTTTTATCATATATCAAACCTAAATAGGATTTTGCGTAACTTGAGAGGTTGAACTGCTCCTACTTCTAATAATGAATACTCTTTATTTGGTTCTGACCATTGTATCAATCGGAAAGCAGAATCCTAATAAAGAACTCACACAACACCGTAGAACTTAGTCTGGTTGGTACTAAAAATTTTATTATTTTATTTAAAAATCACAGGGGAGTTACCCTTTTTACAACGTAGTAATGTTCCGTTGATTTAATGTTTATAATAGTTTCCTATATGGGAAGAAGACACTTTCACTTGACTCATCAGGAAATAGTAGTAATTAGTAGTAAAAGTGGTTATAGCGATGATTATGATAATGGTAATAATAACTTGTGGATTGGAAATAATCGAAATGTTGCTCTGGTGAGTTTGACTTTGACACCAAGCACTTATAATTTTTAATTCTCGTGATGCTAGATATGCAGGCCGTCATGACGAGTCTGTGGTCTACAACGAAAAGCCTTGATAAGAGGTGTTTTGCCTACAAAGTGGCCGAGTGCAACCAGGGGCGCCGGAAGTAACGCTGCCCCGGTATGCCTGTCAGCATCACATACAGCAAACAGCGACCCAACAAAGTCTTACATTGTATTTATGGGGACGTCATTCATGTGTGATTTATGATGATCTGGAAAATTTTTCAAGCTGACTTGGCTGGAAAACTTTCCGTCCATCAAAAGTATGCACTGTATGCAATTTGAGGTTTGGGGTTTCGTCATAAAACAAATTATTTTTCATGACGAAACCCAAAGCTCAATTTTTGTCGAGAGGCCTAAGAAAGAGCTGACCATTATACAGAAATAATGGTCAGCAGTCTAATTTTAGTAGGAAATGGATATATATATATTATATACATGTATTGTAACGTTATTTTTCCGCCCCTTACTTCGGGTGAGCATTCTGATTAAAACCATTCCTGGGAGACTTAAACTATTTGACTGAGGGTGCCAAGTTATTTTCTATCACCAGAATAAATAAACTGGCATAACTTTTAACTAAGACCAACTTAAACCTAAACTCAATATTTCAGAACGTACTAACTAACTCAAAAACATCTCAATACTTAAAACTGAATCCCAAAATCTCACTAAATATCTAAAAATCTCAAACTTATAACTAACTTAACTAAGATGATTTTAGATCAAAAATTAGGATCTTCCTGAACAGTGCATGTCCTGGCCCTCAGTTGTGTAGGTTGTAGAGAGACGTCGTGTCCGGCCAACAATACAAACTGAATAAAAAAAAAAAACTGAAGAACAAATCAAATAAACTAATCATGAAATTGGTTGAAGGTTCTCAAACTACCATACATAATCTAACGAGCTCATCATATATTAATCATCAAATTTATTCCGAATACTTTTACTCAATTAACTCTCTTAATAATTACTAAAGCTCGAAACACAATTATAATTTCTTTATCTCAAAAAAATCAAACAATGTAATTACCAACTTCACATCGAATTAGTAAATCTCTGAAATGTTACAATTTTGGAAATAACTAAACAACCGCTAACGGGCTACAATTTTGGACAACATGTTTACAACATGTCTTACACAAACTAAAAAGTATTTCTTCAACGAAATTATTTCGCAATAAATCATAACTCGAAATCCTAAAGTAACGAAAACTTAATATCTTAATCTTGGAAAATAAAACAACGTTCTGAATCAAATTAACTCAACCAAATCACAATCTTCTTTCTGCTTATATAATTAAGCTTAACTTAACGCATATGAGAGCAAACTAAGCCTCACGGATTTTCTTTCATTTAACATTTTAACTAATACAAATTTATATTTTGATCCATTAAGAAGGTATCTCAATAACTTACAACTTCCGCAGAGAGCTTTCGATATTTTAACTTCAAGAGACCTATTCCGGGTTGTTCTGGACTTCCTTCACTGGAATAGAATATCATTGATGGTCTTCATTCTGCCTGCTGGACCTCTGCGCTTTTCTTCCTGGTTCTCTCAACTCGACTATCCATGAGCACAGCTCACCATCGACTCTCGACTGCCTATTGGCACAGCTTGTAATCGACTCTCTCAAAAACGTATTTCCAAAAATCTCTTATCCTCAATTTCTTCATTATCCTTATTTCCTTCTCCCTCCAAACTAAAAATTCTTTCAATCTGTCGTACAATACTTCTTATTGGGGGTTATCTTCACGTGACTTCTCCCAGATTTTCATATGAAGGGGTCACTTAAAACTACTGTGCACCAAAACTTAATGTCGTAACTCAAAAACTTATAACTACGCCCTCTTCCATACTTCCGTCTTCTTCTTGGAGTCTCATTTTACTGACAACAGTCCCATGACTACGACCCTCAGAGCTAGGACGTTTCCCAGCATAGGAAAACTGCAGAGTGATAGGTTGCTCTTGGTCCTCTACTCCACTACCGCTTCCATACTCCTCTCTCAACAGTCCATATTGCTGAGAAATTTACTTCTCGAACATAACTCTGCTTTTCTCTTGAGTTATTGAGATTTCTACATAACTTTAATTACTAACTAAATTAATCAGCCTTGGTTTGCATTTAATGTAATAATTCTAAATAGTAACTAACTATTTTACGTCAATCAAATTTTAGTTTTGAATAAAATTAATCTAAATAGGAAATTAATAACCAAAATATACAGAAATGGAGTTAGATAATAATAAAGACTCTCAAATTAAATAACTACAGAGTCGAATAGAAATAATAAAGATATTTTAGGTGTAGGGAAATTAAGTACAATCAATAAAAAATTAAAAACAATGAATATCTGACGATAAAAGTCGTTAGAACTACTCAGAGGAGCCTTAAATAACGAAATCTTTCTTATGAATTATTGCTGGATCATACTAAATTTGCCATTACCAGCCTCAAAATATGCAATAAAATAGAACTAGAGCTAATAATGGGACGTTATCAAGAAGTAACGTCACAATATATATACCCTGCTTAAACATTTCAATTGAAAAAAGGTAAATCATATAGGCTTTTTCAGAATTTAAATAAGAAACATCATATTTGAATAGGAAAAGTTGAGAAACTTCTGCTACCCAGGAAAAGTTTAATAGGATTATACAAATCTGAATAGGTACAAAAACGGTAATCGTAAAACCTATAGAATGTAGAACATTCTAATTCACACGACTTAATAAGATTATGATGATTCTAAAAGGTAGTCAGCAATTCTATAAAAAACGAAGAGCTTCTATGGGAAATAAGAAAAGACATTCGAATAGAAAACTAACTAATTGAATAGGATAATACGACTTTGCAATTATTTTTATTAATTTTTAAACGTCAATAGGATTCTACATTATTTAATTGTTTTGACTCTTTCAACATCCAATAGGAGATGAATAGATCTCAATAGGGAAATACGACTTATCAAACCTCAATAGGATTCCACGTTATTTAAAAGGTTTAACTTCTTTAACAGCCAATAGTCAATATTCCTTTATTTCTTCGTAAGCATTGTATTATTTGGAAAGCGTAGTTTAATATGGAGTATCGTGATAAGAGCATATTTTCTAAGTCTCTTTTTATCTTCAATCGATTGATTTTAACATAAAACTCCGAAAGAACATTCATGCAAAACAGTATTAAATCCTGTTGAGGAATATTGTTACTGAAAAGCACTTATTCGTATTTCGCTTCTCAATTCATTCATATCCCATAGATATATAAAGGAATTGGGCCTATTTAAATGATAGAAGTCTTATTAACGCAAGACTTATAAGAAACATAAAATCGTATTAGAATATCCAATAGTAAAAAAATATTTTTTATGTCGTATTATCTTGATAAATCGTTTTCTTTTCTACAGTAAAATATAGAAATTATTCTATCAAAAAACATCAATTTCTTTCGAGAAATATAAAAACGAGAAAATGTTATTCAAGGCGTATTTTCCTGTTTAGTTTATTCTTTTTTTATAGAGACTTGACGAAATTACAACTATCAAACGATACCGTAACCTATTGTAGAATATTAGAACAAGAAAATATTTTCTATGTCGTATATTCCTTTTAAATTTATTGATTTCCTATAGAAGTTGTTCTGATGTTCTTCGTTCAAATAATATAAAATTTTATCATGGGACATTGCAATAAAGATATAATTTTTAAGTTGCATCTTACCTGTCCTATTTTTACAAATGACAATTATTCTTTCTATGCTTTGAAATACTTGCTTGAAAGCAAACTTGATTAATGTTCAAATTATGCCAAATGTTCAACTCAAATAGATTAGATGAAAGTCATATCTTCATGTTTTAGAATAGCTCAGTTGGCAGTGTATTGGACTGTGGACCCAAGGATACTAGGATGGAATCTCACCATCAACAGGGTTTTTTCGGACAAAGTTTCTAATAAATTCCATTTCAAGTGTATAGTTAAACGACAAATCCGTATAAATAAAAAACATCTAGAGCAAATTAAAATTACCTTTTGTTTAAATTGATTTTTTTCGTAGTAGTACGATCCTATTGAAACATTTAATAGGTTTACCCTCAATTTGATAGGAAATTATACAACAATTTTCTTATTGAATTGAATCAAATCCTATTGAAGTTTCGAAAAGGAATTGCCTCTTTTTAAAAGGAAAATCGTTATTTCAGAAGTCCTATTAAATGTACTAAAATCCTATTGAAGAATCGAATAGGATTCAGCGTACCTCAATAGAAAAACTGAATAGGATTCAGAAGATTTCTATAGGAAAGAAAACCTTCAATAGGATTCAATAGGAAATTCCCGATGCAATTTTCCTATTGTACTTTCTTCTTCCAATAGGATTGTTTAGGCAGGGTATATATGTATACATGTGAAATAAAAGAAAAACATAATTTCAATCCAACATACCCCCCCCCCCCCTATTATAGAATTAATTTAATTTTACTATCGTACTATTTATAACATGATATTTAAAGACAATTTATTGATGAATATAATTGAAATTACAATGAAATATTTCAATTATTTTTATTTTATAGCAATTCTTAAAAGTTGTAAGTAATTACTACTTACATTGTATTACTGTTGATTGAAAAAATTCGCCAATTCAGATAGTCATTGGATTCTCTGAAAAGAAAGAAATAAATTATTATAATATTGGAAAACTTATTGCGTATTATTCAAAATATTGATTAGTATAGCTTTCCATTTTCCCAACAATATGATGATCTATGTCAAATCTTTTAAAATATTGATCTGAAACAAAATTTACAAATTAATTGAAAATTGTAAAGGCTATGCAATTATCAATATCAATTATTATTACTATTGACAATATAAATCTCTCACGTTCGTAATCCATGTTCTGCCAAAATTACAGATCTGAAAGGATGCATGTAGCAATGCATTCCTTATTACTTGGTTCAGCTGCTGGAAAGTTGAATAACAGCATTTTGTGACATTTCAATGTAACTTCTTCAAATTTTATTGGACAAAATTGACAAGGGCTTTTTCATTTAATCACAAAGGTCATAAAGCTATTTATCCATGTTTGAAATGAACGGTCAAAGGAAAACAGATAAATAGAACTATGACTTTTTGCAATTTTAATTATCAAATCCGGACTAATGAAAATTATCTACAAGCTTCTAACCAACATCATCCCGAGTCGAAAAATTTCACCTGTTTTATGAACCTTTGATGAAGACTGAATTTGTCCTAAAAAACTTCTGTTCTATTCCTGATACCACGGAATATTTAAGTTTGTTTTTCTCGGCGATTTCCAGAAAAACAAATCTTTTTTCGTCTTTTTTGGTCCTTCAAACTGACAAATTGAAGTTAAATGAGTCCATGAGTAGTACATTTATTCATTATGTACAAACACATAGAGAAAATTTGAAACTACATTCAATAGAAACGTGATAAATAATTTGAAAAATAAAATATAATAAAAAATAACAGTAGTCAATATGAAGAACGAAATTACCATAATAATTATTATCGTTATTCGCTTATTTGTTTTATTGTATGGCCTTTCTTAAGATTTATATCAATTCAACCCACGACTCCCTTTCCATAATTTTTTTTCTTCTACTTACACTCATTGGAAAGACCATGCTCATGATCTTATGAAGAAAAACGTTAAGAAAAGTGACACAAAGTATTTTAGTTTTATCTGAATTCGAACTTGCGACCCTTAGAATCCTAAGTCTAACATATTTAGTTCTAACAAGGAAACCTCGCGAGATGGTTACTGCCGTTTTAGCTGAAGCTTCTATATAATAATCTACGGCAGAAATAATATACTACGTATTTTTTTTCTGCCGACAGACGGTTTAAAGGGGTGGAAATTACCTCTAAAGTTGACATCTCATAAAGGTGATATTTGAATTTTTCATATTTTTTTATACATAAAAATACATTTTTTTAAATATAAATAATTTTTGACCTCTCTGTCACCCTTGTACAGTTCCTGAAAAAATGTAAATAATTTAGATCTCAATCGACTCAGTTTTCTATGCTGAGTCAATATGTATATACATTGGAAATTATTTTTTCAAAAAATTAATTATTTTTCTTTATTCGTAAGGGCGAAGCTTAGCGTGCATGCTTCTAACGGTTATGTTTGCTCCATGAGTGGAACAGGCACACACCGTCGCTAGAAAATGACTGACTTCAGGGCTTCTTATCTTCGAGCTTTTATTGCGGCTAAATTATTAGAGATAGAGATAGAGATATATGTGTTGAATACTTTTTGGTGTAGAATATTGAAACCTATAATTAAGATTTATAATTTTTTCTTTATCTCTAATAGTTCTCGATATATTTGCAAAACTAACTTTTAAGGGGTTGTTTGATTGTTTTTCTTTTTCTTCCATGTCTCATATTATTTGATATCAACTAAAGGTTGTTATTTATAATTTTTTCTCACATTTATCAATATTATGCTAAGAAATCGTTTTAGAAACGAATGGAAAAAATCCTGTAATATCGGTAAATTTGCATGGTATCTATAACATAGTTAGTACGCTCTTTTTTATTTGTTGAGATCAAATATCTCAAAAACTAAGTAACAAATTAAAAAAATGAGGTGACAGAAAGTTTCATGGGACGGTAAGAAATAAAAAATGTCCCATAAATTATATTCGATTTTTGCATAATTAAAAAGTTATAAACAAAAATGTGCGGGGTCAAGCAGACAAAAATTGTTTATAATAAAAAAACACAATGACACTTTTTCTCCTTGCGAATAGTCTTTTTCAAAATCCTCGTGGGATTATTCAAAGAAATAGCCTTTTTCTAAAAGTGGAGGTTTGATTCGCTAATTCAACTGCATTTTTACTGGACTACCAGTACATTTAAAGAATGTACTTTGAAAAAATGCATTTGGCTAAAAACTTGAACTATAAAACTTATTAGCTGAACTGTAATATTTCTCGGTGGATTTTATAATTTTTCATTGAAATTTTTATAAAAATCACTGAACTGACAAAATGTGTCCAGTTTATAGTGCTGGACTATGATTTTTGTATTGTATTTTTCCCCGTGTATGAATTTTAATAGCGTTTAGGATCAGAAAGTTGCATCAGTTGAAGCAGAAATTTGAATTACTATTTTCCTATACCTTATTATTATATTGCATTTGTCTTACTCATTCTTACAATTCTTTAGACATTCAAATTACTTTTTAACTCTTATAAATTCTGATTTATACTTATAAAAGGTTTATAAGTCGTTTTCTGCTCTTCTAGATTCTTATAAATCTAATCAGATTGGACTTTGGGAACAGTTTTTGTATACAATGTATTATTCGAGGACATTTTCATGTTTTGGGGACTCTTCCCTGGAAAAATCATGTATCCAGCGTATTTTTTGAGACACTAGTTTATACATTAAATATTATTTGAGGACACGACAGTGTACGTTGTGATGAATTTTTTTTTGTTTCAAAAAAAAAACCGAACAAATTGTGGGCAGAGGAACACTGTAATTGCATACGCTGTACTTGCAGGGTTATTTTTTTTTCTTCAACGGAAATTTTGAAAATTGAGAGGGGTATTTCAATTCCCTGTCCCTAAATAATATATTAAAGCTTTTTACATGAATTGCTTATGGGTATGCATTGGATATTTTTGATTAGTTTCACCAGGGTATTTATTTTTCATGCAGGAAGTAAATTAGCACGATTAGCCTCACAGTAAAAAAAATTTGATGTCGAGACGAAAATTTCTATCCAGTAACTAAAAGTTTTTAGTTCATATCCAGTCCATTCTCAAAACAGTAACAATCATTATTCATTAATTTCTCATGAGTACCCATGAAAAGTCTCTGGATTAGCAATCAATGGAGATCATTAATGAAATATACTTTCACAGTGCATTCATACTCTAGAAAAATGTTTAGTAGAAAAAACCAACACATTAACCTTACGAAAATTACAGGAGATGAAGTAATCGAATGGAATAGTCATTGTCTTCAAGATAAAAATGCTGAAGAGGTAGCAAATATTATAGCACTATCGAGAGATGATGTTCAGGTGGAATTAATAGTTGCTAGAAATCATTTAGACTCAGGAGATAGTCCCATTACAACAGTATCTACATTACCAATACGAACATCTACGCACGCACAGTGGGGACAAATAAATGAACATCTCCCCATTGGTCAAAAACCGCACTATAAAGGTAAGTATTTTATCCTGCTTTCCACACTAGAATAGAATAATTCTCACGGATACAGTTAATTTCGATAACTATAATGCACTAGTGAAGAAACTCAATCTTCTGTTTGTAAAAACAATTATTGAATTTATGGTAATTTATTATCCTGAGGAAAAATAAAACAGATCCACATTAATCTACTTAGATCTATTTTTTAACACAATTAGATCGACTTTGTTCTCTGTACATCTGTGGAAATATATATTTTTTTTTTTAAAATGACAAAACATCTATAACGCAACAACTATTAATTATTTTGAATGGGACAAGTTTCAATCAAGAGAGCATAAAAAATTACGAGATACATATGTTTGCAATTTTTTAAATAACATCAAAATCGATGCCAAAAAAAAAAATTTTTTTTTTGCACGGATTTGTATCAACATGAAGGAGATAAATTATTTATTCATTATACGTATTACATTAATGATAATCATGTTATCAAAATTTTCAAGACACTATGATTTTTCACTCCAGGCACAGCGGATAATTGCAATATTCTTACATCCTGGGATTTCACAATGAGACTTACAGTTATTTCCGAATGCGAAATTGACTGAATTTTCGAATTCATCTGGTTTAAGAAATGTATAACTACTTTTGAACCATGAATAATGAAAAAGATTAATATATCGTGGAGATGAGAGTTCATTATAGATAAGTGATTATAATTTGATAATATTGTTCCTTAAGTGTAAATTTAGATCATTTCTTCGTAATAGGACACTGTCTGAAAAATGTCTTACAAAGTTTTTTTATATTCTCAACCAAAAAACATCTAATAATTGAATTTTCCCAGTAGCTTCTTTAGGAATAATCATTATCTCAATTTCTTTATCCGGTAGTTTGGCAGTCATGACAGCTTCAGGATAATGACCAGTCCACGAATCAATCAAACGTAAACTTTTTTTTTCAACATTCGGAACAAATACATCTGTCAACCAGATTTCGAAGAGTTCTTAAAAAAAATTAGTATGTAAATTTTTAGAATCTATCATATAATACAACATTTGAATTGAATTTTTTACCTGAAGTAAGTTTCCCAGATGTCGATATTTCTACGTGTGCATTAGCTAGCCTAAAAAGCGATGCTTCAACCCGTGGACCAAGTTCTCCAGTTGGTTCTTTCAACACAAGAAAAAGAGGAGTCAAAAGTTTCCCATCAGCTGATATAGTTGGTTGTCTAGTATAACTGTAAGTTATCGAAAGAACTGATTGAACGGTGCACTCTACTTCTTTTTCTTCTTCTGGAGCCATATATTTATCAGAATGCACTTCTAATTTAAAGCCACTTTGATCAGAATTGTATATATTGTCTCGACGATTCGTTTGAATATTCAACTTTACATTATCAACAAATGCTTCTGATGTTTGTTTTAGAATTTTACGATCTTCAATTGTTTTTGATGATACGAATTTTTTGATTTTACGAGAAACAATACGATGAACTCTTTTTAACGATAGTAACTACGTTGGAGATGCTTGGAAACGGAGATCATCAAATTGTAAATTTTTTTTAGCTAACAGCGCCTATTTTTATGATCGGAATCATGGACTGTCTTTTCAGCATCAATCGCAGTTTTGAAATTTTTCAATGTATATTTGTAAATTTAAGCTATTTCTTCTTTGTATGTTCCACCTTGGTTCAATTTAGGCTCTCTTCATCAGTAGTATATGCTCCACGGACACTTTTGGTTCGTGGATTGCAGATGCATATTCTTCGTCTTCTATAATTTTTGGTTCCCACTTTTTACATGGCTCTTCAAAATGTAATGAATTCTCCTCCATTATTTTGATATCAGTATATCCACTCATTGCATTCAATAACATTTGTTTAAAGTGATTCTTTAATTGTATTCCAGTACCATTTATAGGTGTCTCCATAATTTTCATACTTTGAAATGTTGCTAAAAGTAACCGAATAACATTGAGGGGGTTAACTTTTATTTTCAACTATTGAGTATTACATAATTTTCAGAATAAAAGAAAATAATACTTTTATTTCAAGCACACGATTTTATAAACATATGAAATAATGACTATTAACCGAAATTAAAATGAATACAGGAGAAAAAAAAATATCCATTCACTACAGTATTAAAGATGAATGCAACAAAATAATGTTACAATTTTCTAAATGATTAAAATATGTTACATTCGTTAAAAATGCTAGCTATGAATAATCCGTACATGACAATTACAGAAATAATTTTCCTCAAAAATAGTCTATCAGTGATTGTGATAAGAATTATATCTATATTTGCTCACATGGCGATATCAAAAAATAACCCTGGTGAAAAAATATCAGATCGGAATCTCATGTGATCCTGATACAATTCATATGTGACTTATATGTGAATTTAGTGATATGGAATTCACATGTAAATTATATTAGAATCACATAAGATTCACATCTTAGTTCAAATTGTACAAAAATCATTTTTTAATGATATATTAACTACCTAGAATATATAAATAACTGATGAATCAATCATGTATAAGCTTTATAAATACTCTAAGTACATTGTCTGTAAATGAAACTTAATGCTTTAATTTCATTGAACTTGAAGTTATTTTTTTTACATTTACTTAAATTTAATCAACACTTAATATTTAATTATTGAATTCGACGTTTTTTGATTACCTGTCACTTAAGATTGTTTAGTTCTATCATTAAAATACTAACAAATGTAGGTAATAAATAACAATTTATAAAAATGGAATAATTCCAGTATTTACAAGGGAAAATATGTACAATTCAACTTCGGATCACAATCATTCTAACTGAGCATAGATAATTCTTAATCCTAAGCATTTTTGTGTTCACATCTTCAACTGCAACTGCATGAATGCGGTGTGTTTTACGTATATATACAATATAATCATTTAAGTCAATCCCTATAACTCGATTTTCTACAGGGTTTATAGTTGGACCAGCACTCGAAATTAATTCTCTTACTATATCATATAAATTTCGATTGTATTCTACAAAAAACTGTATAATTCCACAATTTTGGTGATTATTCCACGAAATATATGAATTACATTTTTTTTTTTTAAGTGAATAATTCTCTGCAGTATAAATATTTGATTTAAATTTAACGCGTCGGTAAATTTTGAATATCTCGTTCTCTAAATAATAGGTATCTATTAGAGTTTCATTTTGTGATGCTAATAAAACAGATCTATGCAATGCAACATTTGTAATATAATGACCCTAAAGAAAATGAATCATTCTCAATGGACACTTCGGTGTCAAATTGATTAGGTAGCTTTTTATTTTCGAACAGTTACAACAGTAAAATCCAGAATGATGCATTATGTCTAATACTGATACCTTTGCTGGTGCATCTAAAGATTTAATTGGAGCAATACAACGACTATGTAACATTCCTTTAGTTGGATGTTTTCAGTAAAATCTTTCATTGCATAATTTTTCTATCGACTGAACAAATGGTTTCATGAATGAACAAGACAGTGGTTTTCGAAAGCCGTAATACAAACCTGGAACAAGCTTAAACTTTCGTCTACAATTGAAAGGTATGTTTACAAGTTGTAATTGAATCGGTCATAATTGAGCATTGCTGCTTTTTGAGACAGGAACTTCATCAAGGCTCCACATTATGACAACATCATATTCTGATAAATTTGTATCACGTTCTATTTTTTTATAATATCTTCCAGATGTCAGTTTTGATACAACATTGTATTCTCCAATTTCATTATGAGAATTATGTTGTTCTATTAATTTGTATATGTCTCTCTTTTCATAAAAATTGATTAAAGATGATTCTAGATCATATTTAACAAAGATATCTTTTTCTGTAGATTCAGAACATTCAGGACATAGAAACAGAGGTTCATAAGAAACTTCTCCAATATAGCATCCACATTTTCCACAAAGTATATGTTTTTTGATAGCAGTATCAAATGAGGGTGTTACGTCCTGTAACTAGCTAGCAGTCTCATAGTTTACGTTAAGAGAAAGAACTTCTCCAACTTGCTTGGGAGCGGAGACCTCGCTTTAATTTAGTGATGACTTCGAGATAGATTAGATGTAATACAAATGTGTTTACGAGATATGTCAGGATATTGATTTTTCTAGCTACTTAGTACTAAGACACCAGGCAACAGATAGGCCTAAAGAGCAAGCAGATAGGTAGAATAATAAATGTCTACTCACATTGTATTTGCTGCTGACACCCAATAATGAATTTATTTATTCAGATAAATATATTGAATATTTGATTACAAATGACAAGACTTTTTAAAGAGTATAATAGTTACTGTTTTTATCCTAATTTCACTCGACATTCAAAAATACAATTTAAGTTCTAAGCAAGAAAGCCGAGAGAGTCTGAGCAGGATCTCGACCAGCAAGGGTTGGTTGTTGAAGTCAGATCGATTTGGCCATGATGCATTTTCTTCTTCATCGTCACTACTAGTTTCTTTCCTACTTGATTCATTGTACTCTTGATTATCATCATAATTTGATTCACTATGTATTTTACGACTATTGTTGCTTGAATTTGAAGATAAATAATTACTGTGCTCATCATCAGAACTTACAATCACATCGATAGTCCTAGCATATCCTGCTGCTATCCATTCTTTACGCTGTTGAATTCGATTCGAAGTAGTTGGAGGAATACAAGACTCGTAAAAGTTAGAGAAGTGATACATATCGAATAAATCTATTATTTTTATTTATTATAAATAAAGGTAGGTACCCGATCATGAAGATATGAATGATATCGTCCTCGGTGAGCCATTATCTTTCATTCACTCGTAGTAAGAAGTTCAATTGACATTATAATAAAAAACGTTTAGCAGCAAAACATCTGATGAGCAATGTCTCCTCAATTCGTTTCTATTACAAACATTTGAATGTGTATAACGAATTCAGTTTGATCTTAAACCTCAATTGACAGCTCAACGCTGAAAAAAGAAAAATAAAAATGTATTATCTTGTTGATGGTGAAGATACGTGCCTTTATGTGATTGAAAAAGAATCAATAAAAAGATATTTGGAAAAATTAACCATTGAATTAAATATTACGTTTTATTGGCAAGAAGAAAAAATATCAAACGTTTACAGAAAAACAATATTCTTCTTTTCAAGTAAATTTTTTTCAAAAGCGATATATATTTTATTGACTTATTGATTAGTATTGATTTAATAAGTAAATCTCAATTCAATGATGACAAAGAACAAGAAAATCGTAAATCAAGAGTATGAAAAAAAAATTAATGAATGAAAGGCTAAAAAACAAGGAGAACAATCTTGTGAAAAATCTGGAGAAGCTACAAAATCAAAAAAGAAGTTGTATATACGATCAACTCAACGTCGTTCACATAAATAGATCCAAGTATACTAATCAAATTATTTTCCTAATTTATATGTTAATTTTGTTCTCGTAAAAAATAGGGAACAGAGCATCCTACACGAAAATTGAGTCAAGAAATTTTGAAAAAAATTGAATCTAAAAAACCAGATTGTAGGAAAATAGATGCTACTTCATCAGCAATTATGTTAATTGAGGATGATCAAAATGAGCATAGAGAAGAATTTGAAAAAAATGCATCAGTACATACTATTGATTCAAATAATACTTCAGATTCGAATCATCAGCAAGATTTATTCAAAAAATTAAAGAAAACTCTTGTTGTAGCAACGAGTTAAATTGAGGAACTATTTTGTGAAGAATTAAAAAACAAAGATTTAATACGCCAGGCTTCTTACTCTGTTTCTCATCCAGAACCTTCAACTTGTTCTGAAAAAACTGCAAGAAATTTCAGCATCACCTCGTTTACACGTTGTATCTCCAACTACCGAACTCACAGACTTTCGTGCTCCATCACCAGCACTAAAGAAAATAAACAAATATCATAAACCTCTATCATTAGCTCCTGAAAGTAAAGAAGATGGAAATGCAGAAATTAACAGTTCTCAGAAATGTTCAGTAGAGCCAAAAGTTTACAAAAACAAATTATCTGAGTGAACTTTCAAGTGTCAAGAAGCTATTCCAGGAAAATTGAAAGAATTGACTCAAGGTAGTGGTATATTTGTTGATAAAGAAGCATTGAATCACCTCTCAAGATTATTGAAAGAGGCAAAATCTTTAGCTCGCAGACAGCTTGACTTAATTTATAACCGTGAAGCATTGATAATACGCTCAGGTGGGAGATCTAGAAATGAACCAGAACGGCCTGGTCTAGATCAACATGCAAAAAATGTGATGGTGAGTGAGCTAGATATTTATTTCATTTTGATTTATTTAATAAAAAACTGTAATCACTCATAAACATTTATCATTTCTTATAGACTATGTACAAAAGATGCGAAAAGGAAATCATTGGCCACGAATTGATGATCGAGAAATCGAAAACAGTCTGGGATCCCAATTAGAATATTTAAGCAAACAATTATAAATTAATTATCATTTTATTATCACTAATAGTTTGAAACCATGAAATAAAATTTAAGGTAGAAGAATCGTGAATAAATATTTAAATTTTCAATCAAGTAGCAATCAAATATGTTTATATTCTATGTGGTTAGTATATAATTCAAAAATTGGTACAACTTAAATTAAGATGTGGATCTCATGTAATTCTTATATGATTCTGATATAATTTACATGTGAATTCGATATGACCAAATTCCCATATGAGTCACATGTGAATTGTAGTAGAATCACATGAAATTCTGATCCAATATTTTTACCTGGAAATATTTTGACTAATCATAAACTATTCAGTCTCTAATTATGACGTATTTCATTTAGTGATTATTGTGTTTATAAGTAAATAATTAAAAGCAATTGGAAATTTTAAATTGCGATTTTTTTCTCTGTCGTTACATACATTTATTAAACCAAATAAATTCGAAAATCCAGTCGATTTTACCCTTAGGGATAACTGTAAGTGTCACTGTGAAATTCCAGGATATAAAAATATTGCAAGTACCCGTTGTGCATGGTGTAGACAATCATTGAGTCTTGAACATTTTCACAATGATTATCATATATGTAATACATACAATGAATAAATAATTCGTCTTCTCTATTTTGATACAAATCTGAGCAAAAAAAAAATTTTTTTTTGGCATCGATTTTGATGTTATTTCAAAAATTGCAGACATATGTACCTCGTAATTTTGTATGCTCTTTTGATTGAAATTTGTCCCATTCAAAATAATTAATAGTTTTTGAGTTACAGATTTTTTGTTATTTTTAATAGACAAAAATGTATTTTCGTAAATTTTAGATATATGTAAATTTCAGTATTTTTCATTATTTTTTATGTTGTTCTAAACGTGTTCGAGCATAACCAAAAGGAATGAATAAATCAGGGCTATGCCGGGTCTCAGAAAATGAAGAATGACGTGAGGTGTACGTAGATTCAGATTCGGTGATGTCTGTGACTGAATTAACTCGTCAAAAGTATTCCTCTGTTTTTATATAAACCTTACTCTAGCGGTCATTTTCCAAAACACATTTCCTAACAACGCAATTTTCCTCTGTTACTGTCTCGTGATTCCTAGAATAATACGTCATCTCTGTTTGGTTAAACCTCTTTGTCGGCTTTTCGGAGAAGTGACGTCACAGAAGTAAAAAAATAAAAAATTCTTTTATACATCCGTATCAGATAAACCTTTCTGAAAAAAAATATCAGAAACTTAACGGTTGAGAGTATAGATTTCATTCTCTCCACTTGCATTGAGTCTTTCTCAGAATAATAATAATACGTCACATCTTTTTCGAAGAAATGACGTCACAGATGAAAAAAAAATAAAACATTTCTTTGTGTATCTAGATCAAATAAACCTGTCTAAAAAATAATGACATCAGAAACTTAACGGTCGAGAGTATAGATTTCATTTTCCCGCCACTTGTCTTATATCTTAATATAAACGACCGATCTTGTGCTTTTAAAATTAGTCTTGCAGAGAAAAACAAGTGATCACAATGGATCTAATTCTCGATATACAAGGATATCGTTTATCTAACGGTAAAGTTATTGTGAAAGAGTTGGCGTCATGTAAATGGCTAGGATTGGAAAAAAAATTGTTTACCCCCCCCCCCCCCCCCCCCCACACCTATCTACTAAAGAAGTTAATGACTGTGAGGCTCCACTGTAGGTACTAGTTGGTTACAACCTGTCACCTCTAATTAGATTCTCCATGCCAAAGCATCTCTTGGTGTAGAATCTGCAAGAACAAGCAGAGAGAAATGAAATTCCTTAGATAGTAAATATTTCAAGACATCGATGTCCTATAAAATTTATAAACCAACCCTATAATTACATTTAGTAAACAATGCTACCTTTATAAACTGTATAAACAGTTGGTAAATTTATTTATCGATTGTAAAAAAATCGATTCGATCTCCGGAGAAAACTTCAGGTGCTTATTTATCTGCATTTAATTGTCATAAATGACTCATTCAAGTTCATATAATGAAGATTATATATTTTAGTATTTTTACAGTGTAATTGTTCAAACATATCATATTGATTAACATGACAAATTCGCCCATAATTGGATAACAAAAAAATAAGTCAGAGCACACTTTGTGCTTACACCACGAACTTCCCATTATCAATTATTTAGAATAAATTCATATTGTTATAAACAATACGTAATTGTTAAAAGTCATTTCTCATCATCAATAATATTATTCTGTCGAAAAACTTCAAGTCCATACGATCGATGAATTAGTTAATCGATAAATACAATTTTCAATTGTTTATAACAAATTCACATTGTTGTAAACAATAATTTATAGTCAACTGTACGGACTTATAGTCAATATCGAGTTTATTTTCAAATGAAATTGTTATTCTTTTGCTTAAGACTATTTAACATAGTTAATCTTGTCACTCATTTATTATTAGTTTTTTTGTTATAAAAAAAACGGCTGGACCGAAATCGTTCAAACTTCTTTCAGATCTTCTTTATTTTAGGATAGGTTTTACTATTCTAGGCGGGTTCAGTCCTGAGAATAATTCAAGTGATTGTGATTCTAATGATGATGATGATAATTCTGATGAAAAAAGTTCGAAAATATAGGGTTAATCATGATATACTTTTTGTGATATAACTCTCGAGTGTTTTTTCTATTTTGCTAAAATATTATTTGTCTTCTTATTCTGATTAATGTTACTATAAGTTAATTTACTTATATTCTTTAAGATGAAAAAGTAACTATATGTTCGCAACCACACTATGATATTTTATATTTTATGATTGAATAAAAAATTATTCTCGTTTTCTCTTATTAATATCGTTTATTGTTATAAAAATACATAATAGTTTCATTATTCTAATTGTGTTATTTTTTATTCTAAGTTACTTTCACGAAACTTACATTAATAATTATTGAAAATTTGAACATAGTCATTGAGTTATAACATAAGAGAGTAATTTAGAATGACAAAATTAATAGTCTATAAATAATAATCAACTTAAACATATTTTTTGAGAAATAGTGAAAACAAGACTTCTTTTCTTTGACAATGTGCCACTTTTTGTGTGTTCCTTAGCTCGAAATGTCTTCCACACGATAGAGTTTCTAATTGATTGTAAGCTCCTTCATCTTTTTGTTCCATGTATTCTATGATGACTTCAAATTTTGGGCATCCTATTGACTCCAGATTGATGTAGTTGTTGATGTTTAAATGATTCAGCCTTGTTTCCTCAAAGTTTCCACCCTTGTATGCTATAACAATTTTTTTATTTTCTGCTTCATTAGCAATTCTCAATAATAATTTATCCAGGTTCGATGGTTCTTCATCATCTTGTTTATCTCGATATAGCATTCCATGGCCTTTATGCAAGCAAAATGATGCAGTTTTTTTATCTTCATATGATAGTTCATTAAATTTACCAATTTTATAAAATCTTGAATTCACTCAACTTGTCATAGTGTTAATAAATCCCATTTCTTTGCAAACAAATTTTTTGTTATCCATGAATCCTCCCATATCAATTATGTAAAGATTTTTTTTTCCATCTTTAATTATTCAAAACTATACCCGAATGAGAGTATCTTTCTTTATGACTCTTCAAGCCACTTCTATGATTCTGAGAGTATTTATCAATATCTTTTATTGAACCAACGTATATTTTCGTAAAAATGACTTCACAAAGAAAAAAGCCATGTAATCAGATAGTGTTATAGGGTAGTTGTTATTTAGCATATGTCTGATGACGTTTTTCAAACTGACTGTATAGTTTTCAAGAAGTGATATCATTGGAATGTATTAACGATAAAATCTAGTGATGTTTGAGGGTAGTATTGGCTTGTATATTAAATAAAATGTATAAGAACTTTTCTACTATTTTCGATTCAAAAGTTGCCGAATAAATATGGGAATTTAGTTTAAATGGTTAACAAATGGATAATTATTAATGATTAATTATTTGATCAAAGAGAAAGTAACCAAAAAGTGAATGACGGAAAAATTAATAAAAAGTGAGTGAAAATGGATGATTATCATAAAAATTGGATTAAATTGATAGGAGAAGCCTATGTGCTTCTTTCATCATTGAATGGACCAAGTAAAGATGAAGCGGTGAACAAGTGGTTGGAGATTGGTGAAAGGAATATTGCTACATTGAGAAGACAATTACAATACAATATGACAGTTGGTGAAAAAATGAGAATACAATCAACCATCTTAATTTTAAATTCATTAATTGAAAAATTTATTTCTCAACAAAACTGTATACGAGGAGGTGATCTCCAACATGATGTTGAAAGACAAAGTCCATCCGTGGCTTGGAGAGAGGAGGAAAATGTATTTGAACTTTGGATTTCTACTGGACCAATTGTTAATTTAAAACACGTGAATTTAAGGGATTTTTTTGATAATGTAAAAAAAATTCTTTGCGGAAAATTTAAACAAATAATTGACAATAATGGCAGCATAAAAGTGAACTTTTCTTTGGCGTGCAAGTTTAATAATGTTAAAGACGGTGAATTCATCGAAGAAATAAAATATTTCACAACGCCAAATGAACTATTTATGCCATCAACTGACATAGAAGGAATTATAGTAGAAAAAGTCATTGATGTTTTATTAGCAAAAGTTGAAGACTTTGAAGAAAGAGATTCAGGATGGTCCATGGTGGAAATTGTGCATCTCCAAGTAAACATCAATAGGTATGATCCATTAGCAGCAGAAGCATCAACTTTCATTCCCCTACCAAAGTTCATTCAAGATAAAAAAGCAGTACTAAACATTAAGAATAATGACCAATGCTATTTTCTTTGGGCAGTTACTGCAGCTCTGCATCCAGCTGAAATTAATTTTACAAGAACTTCATCATATCCGCATTACTCAACAGTTCTTCAGTATGAAGGTATTAATTGTCCAACAACTCTCCATGATATACCAAAATTTGAATTAATTAATAAAGAGGAAAATTTTTCAATCAATGTTTATGGGTTAAATAATAATGATAAAATAGCCCCATTATACTTGAGTAGATTTCGTCATGAAAAATGTATACATTCGTTAATCATGATCGTTGATCATTTCAAGTTGATCATGGAAATAATTTAAAATCTACTTATCATTTTTGTTTAATTACGGATCTTTCTAGACTAGTTAGCTCTCAAATTTTTGATGGTAAAACGAAAAAATATCTATGCGATCATTGTTTATGTCATTTTAAATTTGAAAAATCTTATGATAATAAAACAGCAATCACTTTCCCACCAAGTGATGAAAAAATGACATTTAAAAATTATAATAATAAGGAACAAGTTCCATTTGTTGTATATGCTGATCTAGAATGCATACTTAAGCCAGATAACAATCGACAAAAACATATTCTATGTAGTATTATTTATTTATTCTATGTAGCTTTTTATTCTTATTGCTTATATGATCAGTCTAAATCTAAATTTTTCACGAAACGTGGAATAGATTGCATTGATTGGTTTATGAGAGAATTAAAAAAATTGTCAGAACATGTAAAAGACACCATCAAACATATTGTGCCAATGAAACCATTAACTCTCCAGCAGCAAAAAGCTCATAATCAAGCTAGAAAGTGTCATATTTGTAATGGAGTTTTTTTACATAGTGAACCTAAAATTCGTAATCATTGTCACTTTACCGATAATTATCGCGGTCCAGCACACAACAGATGTAATTTGAGTTATCAAATTTTTTATATTATTCCAATAGTTTTTCACAATCTTTCGGGATACGATTATCATTTTTTAATTAAAAAATTAGCAGCAACATCATTTGAAGGTAAAATCGATTTGTTGCCGATAAATAAAGAAAAATACATAGCATTCACAAGAGTTGTCGGTAAAGAAGAGTACAATGGAAATAGAAAAAGAACACGTGAAATAGTAATTAAATTGCAATTCATAGATTCGTTTAGATTTATGGCTAGCAGCATTGATAAATTAGCATCCTTTCTAAATGATGATAAAAAAATATTACTAAAAGCTATTGTAACGATCCTGAAACATTTAAATTAGTTGTGAGAAAAGGTATTTTTCCTTATGAATATATAGATAACGGGGATAAACTTGGTGAAACCCAGCTTCCTGCAAAATCAGCTTTTTATTTCAAGTTGAATAATACAAGCATATCAAATGAAGACTATCAACATGCACTCAATGTTTGGAATAAGTATCAGCTTAAAACTTTGGGTGAATATTCTGATTTATATTTAAAAACTGATGTTATACTATTAGCAGATATCTTTAAGAATTTTCGTGAAGACTGTCTAGCTGCTTATAACCTTGATTCATTACCTTATTTAACTGCTCCAGGTCCAGCTTTTGATACCATGCTAAAATACACAGAAATAGAACTTGATCCTTTACAAGATGTTAATATGTTAAATTTGATCGAGAAAGGTATAAGAAGTGGTATTTCTCAATGTAGCAATAGATATGCCAAAGCTAATAATAAGTACATGGGAGAGAACTTTGATGAAAATGAAAAAGAATCATATCTAATGTATTTTGATATGAATAATCTTTATGGTGCTGCAATGAGTGAATATTTACCCACCGGTTCATTCAAGTGGGTAACTGATAAGTTTATTTTTAATAATAATATTGATAATTTATTTTTGAATATTCCTAAAAATTCTTCTACAGGCGATATTTTCGAAGTAGACTTAGATTATCCACAATCATTACATTAACATCATACAGACTTACCATTATGCCCTGAACATTGGCAACCACCAGATAGCAAATGTAAAAAGCTGATGACAACGTTATTGCCAAAGAATGAATATGTTATACACTATAGAAATTTACAACAATGTATTGAACTTGGTTTAAAAATCACTGAAATTCATTGAGTTTTACAGTTTAAACAGTCAGCTTAGTTGAAAAAATATATTGATTTAAACACAGAAATGAAAAAAAAGTCCAAAAATGATTTCGAGAAAAACTTTTTTAAACTCATGAATAACGCTGTTTATGGGAAAACTATGGAAAATGTGCGTAATTATAAAGATATTAAATTAATTACAAAATGGGAGGAAAGATGGGGTGCACAAAGTCTGATATCACAACCGAATTTCCATAGCAGTGTTATTTTTGATGATGATGATATGGTTATTATTGAAATGAATCAGCTTGAAGTAATGTTTAATAAACCAATTTATGTAGGCTTTGCAATTCTCGATTTATCATTTATGATTTTCATTATAATTACATTGAGAAAACGTTCAAAGATAATGTTAACTTGCTATATACTGATACAGATAGCTTAGTTCATCATTTTATCACTGTTCAGATATATGACGATATAAAACATGATATACATATGTATGATATCTCTGATTATCCAGAAAATAATGTATATGGTATTCCTAGGAAGAATAAGAAGGTACTAGGTTTAATGAAAGATGAGAATAAAGGGATAATTATGACTGAATTTGTTGGTCTTCGAGCTAAAATGTATAGTTATACTATTTTAATTTAAGAGAAAGATAAAGATAAAGATGAAGATGATATTGTTAAAAAAGCTAAAGGTGTGAAGCAGGCTATAGTTAAAACCATCACATTTGATGACTACAAAAAATGCCTATTTAATTATACAATTTTAAATAAAATTGAATTTCACATTGTTAGTGAGAAACATGAAGTATGTATTGTTTCTAATTAAAAAAAAGCTTTGAGTTGGCAAGAAAATAAAAGGCAATTATTAGAGGGAACTACTGATACTGCGCTATGGAGCTATAAAAAAAGTAATACAAATTCGTAATTTTTATGTTTTTTTATTGAGATAATTACAAAATATCGTAGTTATAAATTATAATTGTCATAGTTCATGATCTTAATTGTTATTTTATAAGTTATAATTGTTCTTCCATAAGTTAACCTATCATTATTATAATTTTTTCTGATAATTATAAGTTTTTGTCATCATTACAAGTTTAATTTTTCGTCAAATAAACTATATATCTTTTAAATTTATCTAACTGTTGTGCTCATAGCTGAACCCCAACCATTTTACATATGCTTGATTTCTACGTTTTTTAAAAACTTTTTCAACCAAATATACATCTGGATATTGGACTCCCGTTAATTCATCCTCATAAAAACCGCGTTCTATTGGTTAGTTTTGATAGTCAGTTAATTTATAAGTCACTAGATGGGTATTTACAACTTTTCTGATGGTAAAAATTTCAGTGGTCCAATTGGGAGTGTAACCTTTCTAAAATACATGTTTATATTAACTAATTCGAACTTTATCGCCAATTTTGAACTTATTTTTCTTCTTTTTTATTTTCACGGCTTTGAGTTTTCTATAAATAGTATCAAACAGTTGCTTTTCATTGGCTGAAGTCACATCCGCAGGTTTCATCTTAATTGTACGATGTTTAATATTGTTATATGATAATAATAATTTCGGTTGCAGATCAATCCACTTATAATTTCCAATAAAAGTAAATACTTTTCACATTTTGTTTTTTAAAGTTTGATTAAATCTTTCACAAATTGATGCTTTCAAGTTGCTGAATGTAGAGTACAGTTTAATGTTATATTGTTTCATAAGTCCTTCAAAATCCTTATTATAAAAATCTTTGCCTCTATCAACGTGTAAATGCTTGGAAACTCTTTTTCCTTTCAAAATAGTCATCATTGCAGCAGTGACATCTTTACCATTTTTAGTTTTAATTGGTATAGCCCAAGCATATTTAGAGAAAATATCAATAACTGTTAATAAATATTGATATCCTTTATTGTGGGATTTATATGCACTCATATCAACAAGATCAGCCTGCCAAGTCTCATCAAGACCACGCATATCCACATGTCGTCGTTAATAATTCCTTCTCACCAGTCTATGAAGCTCTTCTGTAATTTGTTTTTTTTCTTTATTCATGGCAATTAGACTTTAGGTCTTCCTTTCAATTTTTTCTGAACGTTCTCCTCCAGCTGTTTTATAATGTCGGTATGCCTATTATCTGCCTCTTTGAACGTATTTGATTGATCGAATTGATAAAATTCATTCATTTTATTTAATTCAGCCTTCAAACTTTGTTGTGCTGCTTGTGATGATTCCAATTGCTGTTTTACTTGCTCACTGATATTTTAAATTTTTGCTTGGAGATTTTGTATCTCTGGTGTTATAGATGCTATCGTGTTACTGATGCTTGATTTAACAACTTTTAATGATACAGCATCATTTAGATCTACTGGCTCAGCCAGGTTGCACAATCTTCTATTATTCATATCATATTGTTTATCGATTGTTAATTTAAATCCATTACCAGGTGGACCACGGATGACACTTTTTCGTGAATCATTGTCTAACTGACGTCCAAAAATGTCTACACTCATCCTCTCTCTTCAAGAGATAATTGATCAATGAGTAATGACATTAAGCATCTAATTAATATATGATTTCAGCTTCACATAGTTCTTCAATAATTGACAT
This sequence comes from Chelonus formosanus, assembly GCA_028641665.1. Lineage (NCBI taxonomy): Eukaryota > Metazoa > Arthropoda > Insecta > Hymenoptera > Braconidae > Chelonus > Chelonus formosanus. Next base: position 8,111,660 of record CM054002.1, read on the forward strand.
TATTTCATTGTTATGGCTAAAATTACCAGCAGCTCGTGATGAAACACGTATACGTAATCGATTAACAAGTTCATTGGGATCATCCCAATAAACATAGTCCAGTGGTCGATTATGATTTATCATATATTGCGGCAAACCTTTACTGCTTTTCGGTATATATTTGCTGATAATATTTTGATGTTTCTTTGAATATTTATTCTTTCTGAGACTTCTGTCAGGGTGGTAATGTTTATGATAGGCGTAAGTGCTTTTTAAAATTTGTCCATAAGTATTTTCGTCAATGGCTGTTGTTATATTTGGATTAGGTAATTCCATGAAAAGTAATTCTAAGAGACCCGGAGTACTTTCATATTTTTTATTATCGATGTAAACAAATTTATCATGAAATCTTACTTCAGCATTACAAATCATCAGTTTATTCTTTAATTTTCTTGCACCAAACTTTGTATCCAATTCCTTCACTTGATGTTTTAAATCGAATTTTTTCAAATATGATACTGCAGGTAACTCTTTCATCGGTGTACTTTGATGAGAAGCAGTGGTAAAAGATTTATCATCAGTTATTATACAATTATCCACATCATAATCAACAGTATTATTATCATGTGTTGTTTAAAAGCTTGTCGCACCTTCTGTAGGATCTCTTTTGATTAGCTCTTCTTTTTTTACATTAAATTCCTCTGTTTTTATCGGAATCTTGTCCACTAATTGTTGTAAAGGAGTTACAACTGGTTTAAACATTTCGTTCATAGCCTGTTGCGTAGTTCTCCGTCCATGTTTGATAATTTCATGCTTACGTCGTATTGCATTATTCGCTTTCGCAATTTGATGCAGAATATCAACTCGCTTGTGCATTTTTCTCAACTTCACACCAACACTTTGATGACTGCGACAAAAACATTCTTTTTCTCTTATTGTTGTTCTTTCTATATAATCATGAAGTAATCAAATCCTTTTCTATAACGTCCTCCACTGATTTCTCGATCTTTGTCGATAACGACGAATCCATACTTATCATTCCAACATTTGAAACAAAGTTCTCGAAAATCAGAAAATGACATATCAGTATTCACATAATCATCATAAATATACTTCAAAATCATATCATCTTGTCGGAAGAGCACGAGAAAATTTGTATTATCTCGCACTCGATGTTTGGAAATACGTACATAAGTTTGGCAGAGATAAAAGCCTTCCACATCTCTGTGTCGTCCCATACAAAAATAAGTACGCATGTTATCTTGTTTTTTACACGCTACATCATCGAAAATCATTATTGAATTTGGTTTTGCCTGCTCTAGTTTGACAACTTCTTCATGTTCATTAGAAGGAAAATAACCCATACCTTCTACAGGTTTAAGTAATTTTTCCAAAAATTTGTATTTTGGCTGATGTATAGATGTCGAATATAAACATATATTTTCAAATCGTAATCCATTTGGTCGTACAATGAGAGCTAACAGAGCATTCGTTTTATCGCAATTCGAGGGGCCACATATCATGCCGCGAACGCTACTTGGTAATAAATTACCATATCATCGAATTTTTACAGTCTGTGGCACGACGTTGTCGAAATTCGACACTGGTAATCGAATTCTTTGTTGCTTAAACTTCATTACGATATCAACTGGAGAGCTAGAGTATGAATGCACCACTTCTATGGAAATTATTTCAGTACGGCTCGGGTGATGACACAGTACAGACGTGGCACCGGCTTAGTTAACACTATTATGAATAAATTTCCATTTGAGTGACATATTCCTGGATATTAGTATTGTGGACCCGGAACGAAATTACAAAAATGGTTAGAACGTAATGATCCTGGTATGAATCCGTTAGACACAGCGTGTAAAGAGCACGATATTGCGCTCTCGAAAAATCGAGACAACGTAGAAGCGAGAAATGCAGCTGATAGAGTGCTTGCTGAAAAAGCTTGGCGAAGAGATTTTGCAAAAAACGCAAATTTCGATTAGAGAGCTGCTGCATTAAGAGTTACAAATATCATGAACGTTAAATCAAAACTCGGCATGGGTTTGAAGAAAAGCGTAAGAAAGAAAAAAGTTGAAAAAGGTTTCAAGAAAAAACCTTTGAGACAGATTGTGGATCCGGCCAAGTTAATGATAAATTCGGGTGACGATCCTATAAAATTGGCATTGATGGCTGCATGGAAAGCAGTAAAAACGATTGGTGGAAAAAAGAATGTTCCAGTTCCTCGTGTATTACCTGTACCGATTACGGTTGGAGGTGTTTTACCACTTATACCGATATTTGCCGGTCTAAGTGCAATTGCCCGCTTTAGCTGTGGGAGCTTCAGGTATTGCAAAGGGGATCAGTAATGCTAAAGCTGCTCATCGTCAATTGGATGAAGCAAAACGTCACAATCGAAAAATGGAAGCCATAGCCTTGGCTAGAGGTCTAAGTTTTAAACGTCGAAAACGAGGATATGGTCTATACTTGACACCGGCGAAAAAAAATGTATAGAGCTTCTACATCGAGCATTAACAAACATCGATATTTTAAAGTATGCAAAAATTATGAAAATTCCATACTTTCGTGAAGTTTTTATGAGAAATGATTTACCGAAATCGAAACCACGGAAAAATGAGTCAGCTATCATGATAAAGATAGACCAGGAACTTACTGGATTGCATACAAAAAACAAGGAAATAAAGCAATATACTTTGATAGTTTCGGTAATTTAAAACCTCCAACTGAATTTCAAAAATATTTCGATGTTGGTAGCATTTTATATAATAATTCAAAGCAACAAGATTATTCAACAACAAATTGTGGACATCTATGTTTAAAGTTTCTTAGAGAAAAAGTTAAAGAACTCTGGGGACTTAGTATGGAATATAATCTCGAAGATATATATGCGATAAACATGAATAAAAGTACTTCAGTCATGGCCGATTCATTCACCATAACGCTGTCTGGACAGTCCTCTATATTAGAGGCATATTATTTTCCACCTATCGAATTAACAAAGACAAAAAATTATGTACTGGGCATTGTTGAATTATTAACATTCAACTCAATCCCAAATATTGACAATGGAAATAATAAATTTTATTATAATATAAATAAACAAAATAAAATTATTGAAATACCAACAGGAAGCTATGAAATTGAAGATATTGAAAATTATTTGAAAAAAGCTGATCCTAAATTGTCTATTTCCATTAAACCTAACAACAATTAATTGCACAGTGAGATTTACAGTGATAACGCTACAATGAATTTCGAGCCTGATGATTTGATTGGTCGTCTGTTGGGTTTTGGTCCGAGACTTATCGCGCCGAAATCAACACAGACATCAGATTCACCAGTTTCCATCTTGAAAATAAATGCATTGATAATCGAGTGCAATATTACTACAGGAGCATACATAAATAATAAATTAGTGCATACAATTCATGAATTTTTCCCATCAGTTCCACCAGGATATAAAATCGTTGAAGTGCTATCTAACGTCATTTATCTTCCAATCGCCGTACAAGCAATACATCATAGGCAATTAAAAATTGTCGATCAAGACGGAGAATTGGTCAATTTTCGTGGAGAAATAATAGCAATTCGTTTGCATGTGAAATCAGTGAAATAATGGGTATTGTTTATAAAACGATTGTTGAAGGAAGCTATAAAACTGAGTTACCATGCCGAAAAATTGCCAGTCAACGACGAAACCTCAAACGACTTAGTCGTCAGAATATTTCGTTTTTAAAGAGCTTGGGCCTTCGCATACAAAAAAAGTCAAAGTAAAAGTGTTTCAATGAGTCTATATCACATTATGAATTACATGCTCATCAACCTTATACATCAGCTTCACTCACTAACAACGATGAAATCCGGATCGCTGTCCAAAATCAAGACTTGTGCTCATTGCCTTGCAAGAGGTCTTTGCATAATGCGAAGAAATACGAGATGAATTGAATGGCATTGAGATTGATCGTAATAAAAATGTCAGTGTTACGAGTGTCATTAAGGGATATCTATCACTTTATCCAAGTCAATTAACTTACTCAGATAATGCAGGTTGGGTTGTTAATGATGAAAAACTTACGGATAACAAAGGATATTTTGACAAGTTAAATTAGTCACAGACATCACCGAATCTGAATCTAAGTGTATACCTTTGAGTAAAAATATATAAACTATTCAATAGTGCATTGTCGAGGACCGTAAAAATGGATTACACTAACAGCATCGCCAATAACACGCGAAAACCTAAGAAAAAAATATCAGAATTGGAAACAACAAAGCCATATAAAGTAACAGGGCTGAAAGAAGTAAAAGCGAAGCATGGTGACGCAGTCATTGCAACATTGGATGATGTTTTTTTTCCAAAACGACTGGATGAAGTGTTCCAAGATGATGGTGTTGCATTCAACGTGTTCCGGGAATTCGTCAAATGCAATGAGTTGTCCCTTCTCTACATTGGTAAAGAATGGAATAATTTTAAGTTCATTGAATTGCAAGAAGACAAAATCCCAGAGGAATCCACAAAACAAGATGACTGATTAAACAATATATATATATATATATATATATATATATATATATATATATCAATGTAATACAATTAAAATCTATAACAATAATTATAAAATAAAATATTTTTCAATTTAAATGTTTTTGGAATTTATTTATGTTACCTTTTAACGGATAACTATATTTGAATTTATTCTGAGAATTGAAATATGACGTACTTTTTATCGAACACAGGAAATTGCGTTGTTAAGGAATGTGTTTCAATAATTGGCCGCTACAGTAAGAGCTATATAAATCGAAGTTAAAATGCTATCCTATCAGTCAAAGAATTTCTGTGAGAGGGTGCTTAACAATGACGTGAAGAGGAAACGAATAAAGAAGCAATCCTTACGTGATGTTTATTGAAGAGGCATAATTTAAAGAGTTCTAAAATTGTAAGTTTCAATTGTTTTCATAATAAAAAGAGAATTTCAATTTTCCATAATAAACATTTTTAAATAAATTTCCGAAAAATTATTTTTTGATTTCAGGAAACAAATCATTGTAGAAATAAGTGCATCACAAGAAAACCAATCTACAGCTTTGGAGGATTCCACCCTAGTTGTCAAGATGAAGGATCTTTCTCTTGATCCAGCATACCCAGTGAAAGAATTAAGGGTAATAAAATATAAAAATCACCCTTGTTTGGCTTCCGCAATAGTGGAGAAAATTGACGAAGATGGAGTCCAGGATTCAAACATTTTCTTGCCGTCATACATAACTAACTTGTTGGAAGACGCCGTTTAAAGGGATCATTTGCATGAATTAGTTACAAAGGGTCAGCTATTTTTGAGATATTCCAGTTGTACTGTCGAATTTTCTACAACTAATAATTAACATCATTTCTAAGTGTACACGATTGAGTGTAGAACAGAAATTGGTGAATTGTTTTCAAAGTAAACATAAACAACATAACCAGCAATTTCAATGTTAATGAATTTCTGTCAATAATGATAAAATAAATTTTTTTTAAATTTAAATGTTATCTGACATTTACTTATGGCACTCTCTAACGGATGACAGAAGTAATTGCCAAGATTCTCGGGAAAAAAATCAAATTGTGCACAACAGCAGCGTCTTATAATCGGGGATATTGATATTAATAATTCTACATGAGTTTTAAATAATTCATATCGCCGGAATTACAACGCCATTGAGTTAAAAATGTGAATAATAGTTATCGTCTAGTGATCGATAGTCGTTACAGGTTAGAAAATATGTTTTAGTTATCGGTCGCTAGAGTAAGGGCTATATATGAACAGAACAGATCGCCAACAAGGCAGTTCAGCAACAGATATCATCGGACACATATCTAAGTGTACGACAGTGATTGGTAAATTGTTATGTGTGAAGTAAATATGGATTTCAAATCACCGGAATTACAACGCCATTAAGTGAAAAATGTTGGTAATATTTATCGCCTGGTGATCGATAGTCGTTATAGGTCAATAATATTCAGAAAATTCGAATTCTTCACCCACCACAACTACAGCGCTACTCAGTAAAAAAGATTGGCAACAGTTACCACCATTAGATTGGTAAGATTTACCAGTAGAAAAATTTAAATTTTTTTACCCGCCACAACAGCAGCTCCGTCTAAGAATTTCCAACTACAGATCGATACAGCACCATCTAGCGTAAAACTGGGAACCACATCTACAACCGGTAAGTTACTGGCCCTGTCCGTAAATTACCGACGCAGTTGGTGATTTACCGACACGGTCGGTGACAGTACATTAAGCCGCATTGTTGGCTCTAATCACTCATTCTAATGGATTGAGATTTGAAAATATTTATCTGTATTCAAAATCAATGAATCGACCTAAATTTAAAAACTTGGAAAAACTGCTCGAACCAATTGATGGTGTTGGTTTTTTTTTCCTTCAATGATAATGAGCAAGTTGTAAAAACAGACCCAATTCTATTATGATATTTGACAATGTAGCCTGTGGAAAACACGATAATGTTCGAGCATATTTTTGTATGGGTCATCACAGAGATGTGAATAGTTTTTATCTTTGTCAAACTTATGCAAGAATCCCAAAACATTTAATCCGGGATAATGTAAAGTCTCTCATTCGCTATCGACAAGATAAAATAAATTTACGACATATATATAATGATTATCTCAATACAGACATGAAATTTCAATAATTCAAAGATTTGTGTACTTCATGTCGGAATAAAAATAATTATAGTTTTCTCGTTATCGATAAAGATAGCGAAATCAATAATGGACGATATCCAAGAGGTCTTGATTGTATTATACGTATTAATTGAATGTCAAACGAATGAATTATTTGTCAAAACATACATTTGTAAATAATTGTTTATCAATTAAATATCATTAATATGAGTGAATTGAGTGGGCAACTGGGAGAGGCAGTCAATATCTTGGAGAAACTGACAAAAGTCAGTGATGGAATACGTCAAAAACATGAAATGATTAAACAGGGGATGAATGATAGTAAATATTCATTAAATGAATTTTTTTAAACAGTTGTAATACCATTGCATCAACCTGTGAGAGAAAAAAAATCCTCTCCTAATTTATTGTAACTGAACAATGATAATGCTGCAAGTACATCTATGAATGAAAAACAATATACTGTTTCGAGAAAAAAAAAATTTGATCGTCAGAAAGCAGATGTTTTCATTATTAATAATGATAATATGAAGAAAAAGAAAGGTGAAGAGATCAATCAAGCTGCAGAAGTTAGAGCAATATTAAAAGCTATGAAGAGATCACTCACTATGAAAATCATGAAGCAGGAAATAAAGAAACATTTAAAAGCACAAGATAGAGAAGAAGGGGCAGTAGGCGGAAACGATGATGGAGCTGCAGATGGGGAAGAAGGAGCAGTTGTATCGGAGGGGGCTGTAGAAAGAATGGATGTTGTAGAAGAGAAAAATCGGGGGCTAAAGCCAACTGAGAGCATCCCACTCAATGCTACAGAAATAATAAATAAATTCATGAAAATGCCTTGAGAAATTAATCAAAATATGGATACAAAGTGTGGTGTGAGAAAACTTCGAGGTAATATACTTTATATTGGCGATTCAAAAATTGTTTTTTAAGGTAAAAAAATTCTCATGGCTAATCAAGTTCATACGACTACACCGGGGCTCCTTGAATTATTATTCAAAGAACTACCCAACAAATTTGCTGTTGACGAGAAAGATGAAAGAATTTATGGTGAAATCACTTAATATACAAACTTAGCTCGGAAAAATTATGATCCGAAGCAAGAATTGAAAACTGATCATAGCAAAAAATACATTTTGTATGTAGCCAAACATGTTGGTCGTAAATTATTAACCAAAATGAGGAAACTTTTACCACAATTTACAGTGTGTATACAAAATTAAGCAACAAACTTCACTCATGGGGATGATTCTAATTCGCTCATTGATCAATTGCGTCGGCTTACGGCTTCTTACAATGCGGGAAATAACGCTCATTCAAATGAAATAATTTTAATCATCAAAGAGTTGAAAGAAGCGAATATAATAAAGTAAAAATTTCACCCAAAATTTGCGAAATGAAAAGTTTTTAAACAGAACTTTTACCAAAACTTTTTTAAGCTATTTATTCTCAAGAATAACTATGGATCGATCAGTTGTCTTAAAACTATCAATCTGTGAAATAAAAATTAACTGTCTCGACCAACATTGGGCTCTTAGTTATAATCAACTGAAAGGTCCTCCAGAGATGAGTTTTAAATTAACCAGTGATAATAATAATAATACCGATAATAAAAAGTTGTGTAATGTAGGTGATGCTGTAGATTCGAGTGACGCTATATCATTAAAAATTTGAAATGATACTTCCGATGAGTTAGAATAGCAAATAGAATTAGTTCATGATAAAGTGAAAGGGCTCAATGGAAGAATGTTGGATATTACATTTAGGATTAAAACAGATGTGGCCGCTATCAGAAATACTCTGGAAACTTATATATCCGTAGAAAACTTAATTCTAACAACAGAAACAATGTTAGACACTCTAAAAACTTAATTTAAGAAGGTTAATAAAATGCTTAAGAAGGATATATCATCTAAGGTTATTTGACAATAAGTAGGGTGAGGAAAATTCCGGGCTAACTTGATCATAGATGTACTAAAGAATTACTTAAAAAACATACTTTATTAATTAATTCAGCAACAGTAATCACAGTTTAATTTACATGAGGTTCTGAGTTCAATTGAGTTTTCAAAATGTCTTTGCAAGATAAGTTGAACACTAAAATGATCACTAAGACTACAAGATAAATATTGAGTCCGATGAATACGTTCAGTACATAACAACGTGGGTTGTAAGGCCGCGTTGTACTTGAGTCCGTTGAGTTTAATTGAATGCTAATTTTTATTAATAATCAAGTAATAATGAATACACAGAGTTTGATTATTAGTTTTTTGAGTTGCTGAGTTGAGTTGGTGAACACTAAGATGAGTAAATGAATCCGTGTGACTGAATTAGTGCGTTAAAAATCGAGACAATTGAGTAGACGAAACGATAAGTAACAGTCACGCATCGGATGAATGCTTCTCAGCAACTGATCGACAATCGATCGACAACGATTAATTAGTCGTCACCCGGAAATCGACAGCGTTCACGGCCCTTCATTGGTCCGCGTTATGAGTGCGCTGACAGGTTATCAGATGAGCACGATATTCAAATATTCAATTCAGTATAATTACTGAAGAAAGGTATAATCAGAAACGTATTATAAAACATAAGATCAAGACAACTTATATTAAAAAGGAAAGTTTATTGAAAATGACAGATTCAAATACAGAATCTAAAATCACGTCTAATCTGTGCTAGTCTCAGTCCGAAACAGAAGATGAACAAACTCTCTCCTCGTTGCTATAATCATTCTAATCGTCAAGCAATCGTCATCAACTGACAAACTGTCGTTTATCAATCCATCAACAGATGGACATACACGTATATTTTACAATATCATTCGGTTACCAACTTTCATAGAGTTCACATAGCCTCGTAAAAATGAGTATTCATCGTCTCGGTACACGTCCAGGAAGTATCCGTAGTCTGGTCAGAGGACCTCCAAGAGTTGGTTTTGAATCAACTGACGATAATCGGTTTGATATTGATGATGAACGATTGTGTAATGTGGCTGATTATATTGGCTCAAATAATGCGGTGACATTAAAAAGTGTTAATAAAATTGTGCATCAAGAATTCAAAAACTTTTATAAAATAGTGCTGGCAGATATACATGAAGCAATAGATTCATCACATGATCAAACATCATTAATGAAAAAAACTATATCTACTTTAAGAAAACAGATGGACGGCATAGAAGATTGAGCATCTGTTGAAATATCATTATCATCATTGAAGGATACTATATCTACTTTAGAAAAAGAGTTGCACAATTGTGAGCAAAGATTATTCGTAGAAAGAATTTCTCCGGAATCTAAATTCTCAAAATTCGATGCTATTACTTATTTAATGACATCACAATTCAATGTTTGCCGACAAGCTATAATAGACCTTTTTGGTAAATCAAGAGAGCAAGAAGCACTCTTGAAATCATCGCAATCATTAAATTTCTTGCTTAGTCGGCTAACCTGGAATAAAGAATCGAATGAAAAGAATTAAAAAAGTAATCGCTAATGAGCTGCATAGATCTGGTCAGAAAAATTTTAAACATTGTAAAGTTCATGTGCGGGGAATTGATGAAACGTGGCAAGCAGACTTGGTTGATTCAAGTGCCTATTTATCCTTCAACAATGGATACAAATATCTATCAACAATTATTAATATTTTTTCAAAATTTGCATGAGCTGTACCACTGAAGACAAAAAATGTTAAACATGTGTCAGCTGCTATGAAATCGGTGCTTATTGAGAAACGAGTACCACAAAAATTACATGTAGATAAAGGCAAAGAATTTTGTAATAACGAATTTTCAACACTCATGAAATAATATGACATAGAAATGTATTCGACATTTACAAATCGAAAAAATCTTTTTATGAACGATGTAATCGTACATTAAAAAATACAATGTAAAAGCAATTTACCATTCGCAGTAATTGCAAGTAGATTAATATTTTACCCAATTTAATAAAATTGCACAATAATGCAAAATATCATACAATTATGATAAAGCCGAAAGATGTAACACACAACAATGGAAAACAGCTACTATTTGTAGTGAATAAAAAATTTAAAATAGTATTTAAAATTGGTGATGAAGTACGTATAAGTAAATATGAACATGCATTTGAAAAAGGATATACACTCAATTAGACAACTTAAATTTTTACAATTGAAACCATTGACAATGCAAAACCTGTGATATATGAATTAATTGATTATCAAGATCAATTGATTGAGAGACGATTCTACACCGAGGAATTAACCTAAGTCCGGTATCCAGATGTCTACCTTGTTGAAAAAGTGTTGAAGAAGCAGGAATATTAAGCCTATGTTAAATGGTTGGGATTTGACAAATCACGTAACAGTGGGATAGATACAAAATACTTATAATTTTATTAATTTGGAAAAACAGACAATTTGTAACATTGAATGCTCTTAATAAATAGAAATATCTATACATATCTCTTATTCGTTATTTCTTTTTTCCCATTTTTTAAATATGATATCTGTATTATTATTCTTATACCCCCATGGAAATGTATTGGTTTTCCCTTCTTGCACCATTTCCTTGTCATCTTCTGCGCTTAAAGCTATTTTTAGTTTATATGCGTACATTTTAGCTCTCAATCCTATGAAATGTGTCATGATTTTACCCTTATATTCATCTTTCATTTATCCAATTACTTTTTTATTTGCTAAAGGTATACCCCATGGGTTATCTTTGTTATATTCTAAATTATCAAATTTATCTATATCTTCTTTAATATGTCCATAAATATCTAAATTTTTGAAATGATAAATTAAACTGTCCGTATCAGTATACATCTATTTAGCCTGTTCAGACGAATATTTTCGAAGTTCATAATTGTAATAAAAATCATAAATATAAATTTTTGAAGTATCAAGAATACAGAATTCAATATATATTGGTTTATTAAAAACTACCGTAATTTTCTCAAGTTTTATCACAACTAAATTTTCATTTAAAATTACGCTGGAGTGATAATTGGGCTGAGATATGTAATAATTTACGCCATAGCGTTTTCCCCAGTTTGTAGCAGGTTCAATATCTCTATGGCCTCTCAATTTTTTCAAGGTTTTTCCAGAAACAGAATTATTCATTATCTTAAGAAAATTGTGTTCAAAATTATTTCTCACCTCTTTTCGTTTATTAGTATTTAAGTCTATATATGGTTTTAACTATTGAGATCGTTTGAATTCCGAGACTCTATGTATTGTCGTTACTTTTAATCCTTATTCAATACATTGTCTTAAATTTCTAAAGTGGATAATATCATTCTTTTTATCATGTAAAGTCGGCATCGATTTAGAATGTTTTGAATTAGGTACTTGGAAATGTTCGGGACAAAGTGGTAAACCTTTATGTCTCTGAAATGAATTTAGAGGATATTCCAAATCAACTTCGAGTTACAACGCTACCGCGATCAGGACGAGTTGCCTTAATTCCTGACCATGTAGGTGCCAATCTACCCAACAAAAGTGTCTTAATTAATAACCGTAATTGTGGATGCCACTCGTTTTTAGGCCAAAAAAGAAGAAACCTGGAAAAGCTGGCTAGCTCTGAGACCCCTGAAAATCGCGAAAACACACAAAAACTTCACAAGAAGTGATTCAGTTTAACAAAAGAGATCTTTATTAACTCAAAGAATTAATCTTCAATTAACATAAAACCAGAAATTTGTTTATCCAATAATGATCCAAAAATGGTCAATTAAATTGAATCAACGCAAAATCGTTTTTCAATAATTTAAATAATTAATAAACAAATTTATTAATTAAAGTAAAGTATAATATCGTCAATAATAATTTGTAGTGAGCTGAATCAATTGATTACTCGAATATTACTTTTCGAGGAGGCGCTTAAGGTCGCCAATTAATTCGAAACAAATGAATTCCTCCGCGAGGAACAAGGACAATAAGTCCTAAACAACGCGTACTGGTACCACATTAAGAATACGCGTAATAACGCTCACCTCTCTCTCACACTCTCTCTCACATACCGTACACTCAGGAAAGGAAAATTGAGAAGAAATTTCCAGAGATGTCTGTTCGCTTACAGAAGTTTCTCTTCCTCCAAATATTCTAACTCCTGGTTCAATTGCGACGAGATCTTACATAAATAAAAGTGGACTCTATTGGTATACATCGATCCTGTTTTTCATTCTTTATAAAAAGTAAAATTGTTATAAACGGAAAGGGTATGTTCTTTTTTATTGGGTATGGTTGAATACTTTATTTTAGTAGAAGAAAAAAAGGTGAACCTTAATACCTTGAATAGAACCCGTTTCCAATCGTTTATAACAGATTTAATTACTATGAACAAAATAAGTGAGTTTTTCTTTGTGCCATACGGTTTGTAACTTTTTTCAAGTGCAAGAATAAATAACCCGTCAGAAGAATTCAAATATATTGCTTGGATCTCGATTTTTGATATTTATAATAGATTTAAGTGTTATGTAATTTTTCTCTTTAAAAACATATGTATATATTAAATAGTTATATAAAATAATTGAAATACACTCAGACATTACATAAGTATAATATACAAAATAAGTGAGTTTTTATGTGTCGTACAGTTTGTGACTTGTCCCAGTAAAAGGAAAAATTACGCGTTGGAAGAATTCAAATATGTTGCAAGGATCTCTATTTTTATAGTTTATAACAATTAATACATTCTTTTCAATCAACTATTATCCTGATCAATAATAATCTATTATTAATAATTTCTACTTATTGTTAACACAATTTTCCAATATTAATAATGATTAATTACTATTATAGTGTCTTCAATGCTATTTTTTCAATCCTGGCACTTGTTTATAATTCTCTCATTTTGTTTCTCAATAATTTGTTGTCAATGAAATATCGTCATCATGTTTTTTTTGCAATTTTTTCATACACCCACTAATCATATCTTTCGGAAGAACTGGAAATTTGATCTTAAAAATGGTATAACTTACCCATTGTAAAATTCAGGTAGTTTTATTCCGTTTTTTGATTCTCTACAAAAAATGACTCTATCGATTTTTCTAAAAATCTAATCAGGTCTAAGTGGCGTCATTACGCGTCGAATGTGATTGGTCTTACATCGATATCAGTATTCGTTCTTGATATAATCGACCAGGAAAATAATTCCGAATGCACATATGCACATACATACATACACGCTCATAGACGTCACCTCGAATCGTGGAGATATGTCCAGAACGGGATTCGCAGAATCGAGTCGATTACTAAAACGTTTCACTGGAAAGTTACCAATGGATCTAATCATTCAATTTAAATTCTTTCAACGGAATATTTTTTATTTTATTGGAAATATATAACTAACTATCTTACAAAAATGAAAGTAGACTCTATTTGTTTATAACGACTTAATTTATTATAAACAATAGAAAAACGAGATTTATTCATCCAAACCAAATTCTTTCAACGAAATTTTTTTTCTCTTTCACTGATATTAGATAGATGTGATCAAATATTAACTTCCCGGTAGAAAGTTACTTCAATTACAATTGTAGCAGCTCTAGATGAGTTTATATTAAATTTCACATCAGAATTCGATGTATTACAGTTTTTCAGGTATACATACAAATTTAGAATGTTTTTTTTATTTCGTCTCATATTATTGCGTATCTGAAATCATGACATTCAAACGACCGAATTTTTTTTATGTAACGTAACTATGACACATCGTATATTCATAATAAATAAGAGATTTTTTCAATTGTTTGAAAATATCAATGGTTTTTAGTTTCAATCTATCAATTTTTCTATTCATTACTGTTTGTAACAGTTACACAGTATCTACGCGGGCGAGGTCACGAGAATAATATCGTTTTCGGTTCTCGAAAACCGAGGGAGTTATAACCAGCGCAGAGATTGTGTTCGGTCCACCGCACACAATTCTTACGCATCCAGTACAATTTTATATTAGAGAGATTAATAACCTAATTTCATTATATAAATACGGTCACTTGTAGTTTTAGCATATTTATAAGATTTTTAATTTTGTGCAATAAAAATGTCTTTCGAAGGCCCTACTGTAAATGAAGACGAATAATTAATTAACAATGAAAAAGGAGAAGTTGAAGCTGATTGACAGATAAATATATTAAAATGAAGTGAGGTTAATCATTTTTTTATTTAAATTTTGTGTATAGGCAAGAATTGTGCACGGAAGGCCGAAAACAGTTATAACTCGTTTAGTTTTTGGGGTCCGAAAACGCCATGAGCTACTATCGTGACACAAGTGGAGAAGAACAATACATTTTATCTTTTGTCCTTTACCTTTTGTCAGACTCTATTTCGTTATTCTGGTGGAGAGATTGGTATCACTTTTACATCTATCAACTTATCTTAAATTGACTTGATCTGGTGTAATCATTGCTAAAGACAAGAAATAAATTTGGACGAATGTTCCATATTCAATTCTGACAAAATTTATAATTAATAATCGGACTCAAGATCATCACGGAACATTTAGGTTGTGTTACCGTAGATGCGTTCTTTATTTAAACTGAAGATATAGACAAAAAAAAAAAATTAAAGAAACATTGATTACTATCTATTAGTTATTCGTATAGGGTTAAGTTACTACATCAATTTTAATATCATTTTATTTAATATAAAAAATTATTGAAGGAACCAAGCGAAATCTGCAAAAAACAGGTTTCGTCCGATATCTGAATAAAAATAGCACCACTTTACTGTTGTTTGAAAATCCGATATTTTTAAACGTTCTGCATGCAGAAAATGTTTAAAATCCGCAAAAAACAGGTATCGTCTGATATCTGTAGGAAAAAAGGCACCATGTCGCTGTTGTTTGAAAGTTCGATATTGTCAAATTTTTCTTAATGCAAAAAATGCTTGAAATCACGAAATTGCGCCAAATCCGACCTGCCACACTCACAAAATCATAAGATTGTGTTCATCAATTGTTCAATAACAAAACCGTATGAGTGTGCGTGAGAAATTGTAAATCGAATGCTTAATTCAAATTCTAATGAGCATTGGCTAGCATCAATCTTATTCAGAACTTTTCTTCAAGTGTTCTAAGTATCCTACCAAAACTGCTATCATCGGATAAGAGTGAAACATTGCGCCATGTACACGTTCCAAATAACTCTGCAAATATCCATATTCTCATTTTCGAATAATTATTCAAGAGAATTTGAAAACAGCAAAAAAATTCGAAATCAAATAAAATTCCATGTCATCTATAGAAGTAAGTCTATTCTTTGTGTAATTTCGATGAATTGTGCAAAAAACACTTCTTCGAATTTTCTTTGAATAATTTAAAAAATAATTTTGTGGATAAAAATTTGCGATAAATTTTTTTACAATCAATTCTACCTCAATTCGAAGAAGTAGCTACTTAGAAAATATTTTATAATATGTGGCCCAATTGTTATATTGTTTTCTATTGACAGAAAATTTCAGACAAACTTTTCAACTTTCAATGACACAATCTTATTATTTTGCGAATGTGGCAAGTCTGACTTTGCACAATTCCTAGATTCCAAACATTTTTTGCATTAAGAAAGATTCAGAATATCGAACTTTCAAACAACAGTGACATGGCGCCGTTTTTTCTACAGATATCAGACCAAATCTGTTTTTTGCGGATTTGTTCTTATAGAATCGTATACAATCAGATGGGAAATCAAACGGCATCATGAACTCATAACACCTCATAAGTTTTTATTTGAAATAATCTGATAGTTTCTTGTAAAAATAGCTCTTATGTCATTGAAATTATCCACCAATAAGTTCTTATTGAATCTGACAATATTTATTCTTATAGAATCGTATACAATCGGACGCGAAATCAAACGGCGACATTCACTAACAACTTCTCATAAGATCCTATTCGAAACGATCTAATAGTATCCTATAAATTTATTCAGAAATTAAAAAATATTATTTGCGTATTGCTTTTGATAAAGTCCTATATTATTCTTTCTTGCGAAATCTTGTTGCATTGGATGGAAGTAAAAGTTTTTACTTTTACCAATAGATTCTTATTGCATCTTGTAATATTTTCCTGATACATTCTTTCGAAACTTATTCAGAAATAACAAAATATTATTTATCTATAATTTCCGATTGGAACTTATCATATTGTTCTAATTTATTCTAACATATGCTTGTTAAATCAACCAAAAGTTCGGTTGACGCAATTATTTACCCATAATCCCTCATTCAATCTGACAGTATTCTTTTTTATAGAATTGTATACAATCGGACAGCGAATCAATCGGTGTCATCAACTAATAGCTTCTTATAAGATCCTATTTATTCATTTATTTATTTATTTATTACGTCATTTATTTTAATTGTATGCCAGGCTAGAACCCGGCGTTTTACAATACTTTTCCAGTACATTCCAGTCTACTCATCCCATATAGACACTTTATTTTTCCCTCTCCCTTCCACAAACTAAACCAATTTCTCTCCCTCCAACTTTCGACTCCCCTCCCCCTCTCCCTCGCCCTTCACGTGTCCCGACACTTTCCTCCCTGCCTGATACACTATTACAACATAGCATGCCGGGTTGCGTCTACAGCCGACTTACGACCCTAACCATTGTATCGCATTTGCACGAGGACACCGGGAAACTGCAGAAAACCTGTGCCGATACAACCGGATCTCCTTCGGAGATCCTCCCGCTCACGGTGATCCGAGAAAAGTCAAATATAGATAACTTTGCCTCAGCCGGGATTCAAACCCGAGACCTGTGAGGCGTCAGGCTGACGTTTACCCACTCGTCCACCGTGTAGGTCTCTTATGAGATCCTATTTAAAACGATCTAATAGTTTCTTACAGAAATAGCCGTTATATCGTTGAAATTATTCACTAATAAGTCTTTATTCGATTTGATGACATTCATTCTGATAGAATCTCATGAAAATTTATGGAAACATGAAGAATTTAAGTCTATTTGAATGTTAAAAGTCTTATTAAAGCATCCTAGTAATGAGAAAATATTTCCTCTGACGTATATTCCTTCTTAAGCTATCCATTCCCTGTAGAAACTTGAAAGAATCAAACCAATTAAAGAATATGAAATTGTAATAGAATATTCCATAGTTGAAAAACATTTTTTTTGTTGCATAATATCATTAAATCATTTTTGTTTTTTTTTTTTTTTTTAAAGGGGTAGAAGACTACCCTCTCTTAGAGTCAGGTGTCTTTTTGAATGTCCCGCCTTCCCCTCCACTGAGCCACGAGGCCATTCTGCTGAGTCTATCTTCACAGTAAAGGTGGTCGTCGAGTCTTAGGATTGCAGGTTCTCCCAGGTTCCCAAGTTCCCTTGGTTCCCTTGTTAGCCCCGAACAGCCCCTGTTTATTCCATGGTGTTTAGTTCTGAATCGGATTGAATTTTTTGCGTCCGAAGATTCCGCCAGGCCTCCCCCCCTCTCCCCCCTCCCGATTCCTTACCATCAGCTAGGCAAGATCTATATAGGCCTGGTGTGTCAACCTTAGAGGTCGTCCACCAGCTCGCTACAAGAAATCGTCCCAGCCTCTGGAGATTCCGTCGGTAGCCTCAACATCGGCTAAGATAACGAGAGAGAGAGAGAGAGTGAGGAATTTTGGGGTCCACTTGGCGGAGCCTGTTGCTCAGGTAAGGCTGTAAATACAATGGAGAGAGCCTAGTTCCTCCAAGGGCATCGTAGCGGCAATAGTACTTTGTACTCTTCAGTCATCAGCACGATATCTTACACTTTTGACTGCTCCCTGGAGCGACCTCCCGCTCACCGTAGTCAGAGAAAAGACTACAAGATAAGGTCTTGTCTCCGCCGGGAATTGAACCCACTACCTATAGCGCGCCGAGCTGACGCGTTACCACTAGACCACGGGTCGGTCTATCATGAAATCATACTCATTCCTATTGTAAACTATAAAAATTAGTTGTATAAAGAATATCAAATTCTATTGAGAAATATTATCTTAGAATTGTGTATTATAAATTAATAAAAATCAATATCCTACTATGTATAAATGTATCAGCTTTGCAGGCAGGGTTCAAACTCAGCCGGGGATATTATTTCTTCTAGTAAAATTGCATAGAAATGCAATTTAAACATGCCAAGATTAGTTTCAAATACTATTTTACATATTTTAAAAATTATTCTAATTGGTAACAGGAGATAATATGATGCCATCAAGATTTTTTTTATGCAGCTACACAAGTAGTAGCATTCTTATAAAAATTGAAAAATAATAACAATTGTTGGAATTTAGCAAGGAAATACGTAGTTTTTATAGATTAAGAAACACAATGATCACTCTAATCAATTATTATTAAAGACTCTAATTAGCTCTCTAATTAATACCAAATAATGTCAATAATTATATTATAAGAAATATATAAACATAAAACGTTGGGAGCATCGAAACGCGTTGTGTCACACCGAAGCTTTACACAGGAATAGGAATCGTTCGGTGAACGACTTCACACGCCGAGAGAGAGAGCTCGTATCGTGGGCCTTATCTGCCTCATGACACCCAAAGATATTGACCAAGTCTGATCCTCAATAACAATAAATTCAAAAAATTAGCAGTAAGTTCTGGTGACTCGTGAGCAAGCTGGATCTCAAGCCTGCGTACTCCAGCGCGTAGCCAATAAATCATGAATATAAAAATTGAGACTATACCCACCCAACAAAAAGATGTCTAAAAGACATCTATTAGATATCTTCACCCAGAGCTAAATATCTGAAAAAGTATCTGTAACGCATTCAAATGTCTCTGAAAGATATCAGTAAGATATCCATAAGATGTCTTATGCTCCGTTTTTCGAGAGCTATAAGATATCTTTTTGCAGATGGAAAAAAGACATCCAATTTAAAAGCGATAAATGATTTCGAGACTACAATAATATCAATTAAAATAAAAACTTCGATAAATTGTAGACCAATTATTGAAGGAAAATGTAATTCGATTATTATTATTTCATTATTAATGATGAAAATAAATTTTGAGGTAAACACTGAAACTGTTGTAGACACGATCCTCGAACCTTTGTAACCGTAGACATGAACCTTGACCTCTGTGCCAAACTGGAAAACTTGAAATGCTATTTTCGAATCGTTTATTTGTATGACTGAAGCTTTTCCAACGCGTTTTTTTTTCTTTCGGTAAAATAAAGTTACAATCTATATAGAAAGCATAGAAATTCACTCTTTTTGTTTATGGTGTTCGCTGTTGATGGTGCTCGAATCTTTTTCTCGGACTTGCAGGTGTTGCCGGATCAGTGGATTATTGGCTCCAAGAACAAAGAATATGACAGGTTACACTTTGGCAGAGCTGCAGCAGCACGTCCATGCACGTTGGCGTCGAGGCGCAGAAAGAGAAGTGGCACAGCGTGGCATCGCTTTTTAAGTGCTAATAAGCACCACCTATTTAGCGAAATTAGGTCACAACGCCCTCTGAACTAGGGAACGCGGGCATTTTTATTAGAACTTAAATAAAGAGTGCTCGCATAGAGCGAAGCACTACATACTCTTGCTCTAAGTACTTTGGTCGATGGTTGGTTGATGACCATGGCCATACTAGAGCCATCTATGTGCATGAGTACGAACCAAAATTTTTTACACCTGGGCCTATTAATGCCTGGGGTGTTATCAAATAAGTCCGGCTTATACCCTCCTAGTAATTACCGACTGTTGGTGAAATTTTCTTGTGTAGAAAGTTTCCAATCTATGCTATATTGACGAAAACGATGGAAATATTTATTATGACTTAAAACTGATGTTTAAGAACATTCAATAATTTTTTTATAGACAAAAAAGTAGCGAAGATGTTTGTGATTAAGATTTGTCACAAAAATTTCTTCTAAAATGAATAATTCATTATTTATTTTGCGTGCTTAATTTTCTTCTGTGAAGTGCTCTATCGGCTATAGTGGATTCTAAGCACGCAAAATAAATAATTAATTACTTATTTTAGAAGGAATTTTTGTTGATAAATCTTAATCACAAACGTCCTCGCTACTTTTTTGATTATATTTTTACTTCAAACTTATCTTTCCAGTCATTACGATATAATCGTCACCATTTATGTTAGTTTAATTGTAGTGATTCCAGTCTTGAGTTTGTAATTAAATTAGAATTACTGTTATCATTTGGATATCTTATTCAAAAATTCTTAAGTGGGGATAGTCTCGATTGTTAAAAGGACTACCTGAAAGGTGTTCAATCATAAGCTATTTGAATTACATTAGATGTAGAATCTCGATTAAGAAAAAAAATTACTCCATCGATAATTGCTCGGATGTTATCGAAATTTTTGGTGGACCAGGCATTAATGATTTTGAGTGTAGTAAGCGACCTGCTCTAAGTCTTACAATCTGTTCTACGTCCAGTGCAACTAGGACTGGAGTATCTCTACTCATTCCTTTACTTGCGTAATGGCTCTTTTTATAGTAGCATGTGGCGTTAGCGGTCTAAACATATGAACTTCAACATCATTTTATTGCTTTTCAACAGTTTCGGAAAGTTCAACTTAAGTTTCATTTATTTGTTTCAACTCAAATTCTAAGATGCTTTCATATTTATCTAATGACATTTACTAGACTCCCAGTAAACACTGTTCTGTAAATTTTATGTCATCGTGACAGGACTGAAAGTCACGTGATATATAAAATGTGAGTCACATGTAACTTACAATTTTCCACTCATAAACGTAACAATATGACGTAGCATTTTCTTGTTACATTTCAGAAAAATATAACTTTGATGTTACTTATAGATGAAAATATTGTAACATTCTCAGTAAACACTGTTATATCGTTGTAATATGCTTATAATGTTACTCATATGACATACTTATATTGTAGTGATGTAACATGGAAGTACCATACATGTTACTATTTCCTACTCAACGATTGACACAATTGACAATGTGACATCACTGTGATATTAACGTGACATACTTGTCATATTGGACAAAAAAAATTGTTCAATGATTGATGCTGCTAATATAATCAAATTATACTCGTTTTATTACATTTCTTTACTTTTTAAGTTGAATTTAATTTTTTATTATAAGTAAATTTTTCTCCTAAGGGAGGATTCGAACCTACAACCGGTCACACGCATACGACTTAACTCTACGCCTTAACCCACTCGGCCATTCTAGTACTTGATATCTAATCAAGAATGTAGGCCTACATATGCAAATATTTCAAGTAAATTTGATAATATTGATAACAGGACGAATTGTCGTTTAGGTTATTGAAAAAAAAGAAGAAAAAAACGATTGCAAATATTCAATTATGTTATGTAATATACAAAGAACTTAAGTAATATACATGCAATATCACTAAGTTATGGAACAAAATATTGTATCCATGTAACATAATTAACGCATCGCAGTCTATATAACAGATATGTAACGTAAGTTACATCGTGGCAACATTGAGTGTTTACTGGGTTCACATAACAGTAATATGATTTTAATGTAATGAATACGTTGAAGTTATGGAATAAAAAGATTCAAATTATGTGAATATTATATATCGATAAATGGGATTTTTCAAGGGGTACAGATAGAACAGCACCATAACTTGAGAAGGATGCTGTTACGTCAAAGTCTTGTTATTTTTATATCAATTTTATGTTATTGTTACATCATGTATGTACAAATATGTTTTGATGTTATTTGAATAGCAATGTTGATGCATCACAAAAACATAACGAAGGAATCATTATTGTAAAATTTTTTTAAAATGACATGAACACGTCACAAAAACATAACATAAGAGTCACTGTTATGACGTCTTGTTCGAAGTAACATTGCTAGGTCACGAGGACATAATGAATGGGTCACTATTGTGACGTTTTATTACAGTCACAATGCCATATAACTGTTACGTAACATGAAAGTAACAATCAAGTATATAACATAAAATTCAAATTTTATATAATTGTTATCTCACAAAAGTTACGTAACTCGTTACTTCTTTGTTATATCACATTTACATTCTGTGTTCACTGGGCTTCCTCTCACAAATCATCACTTAAAAGTTATAAATCTTAGCTCTACATTCTCGTAAACATTTTTAAATCTTAACTTGAACTTTTCTTGAATGACCCTTGATCTATCATTTGAACTATTTGTTATTTATTCGAATATGCTGGCATGTTTATGACATAAATTATACCCACATGGTGTCACTCCAATCAAGCAATGAATTATATTACAACTTTTTGAACACTTATTCAACAACTTACGGGTATTCGGGTAGAATCGTATATTAATCCATATTAGAATATCTTATTTTCATTTTGTCGATTATATTCCACTAGCATCTAGTGTGCGCGCTTTTTCGTTTATGTTAGTAATTATCATGAATACATTGTTACGCTATCTCATGTAACAAATTATGACTTATACTTTATAAATAATTTCATATAAAAATTTCAATGAAATGTTATGTAAAAGATCTCATGTAGGAAAGTATGATTGGGTTAGGTATGGGCCAAAGTTGGCTTGCCAGTCATGAACTCTGGGACAAAAAGTTGAATTACAACTCTAGGCCAGATATGACTGAACTATCAAATGATAACATCGGGCCTGGCTTGGCATACAACCTTGGCTTAGCCATGGCATCCCAAAGATGTGCTAGAGTTTTTTTTCATTAAACACAAAAAGTACTTGAACAATTTCTTTTTATGATTTTTATAAAAGAAATATAATTAATTAATTATAATTATTGTCATGTTTGCAGAAAATTGAACAATTGAAAACGGTACTCAGGGAGATTCGAACCTATGACCACTACTTTACGCATCTTAGACCGGTGCCTTTACCCGCTTGGCTATCGACCTATTAAATACAATATGACAATTACATATATACCACAGATACCACTATTTAAACAGTAACATTAATTCCTTTGTAATTAATAAAAGTTAAAATATTGATTACAGTAATATTATATTACCATTTATTAATTTCATTTAATGCTGATTTCAATCCTTCTAGATATCATTTTATTTAAATTTAAGTATAAAAAAAAGCCCATAGTCAATGTAAGTTGACCCATAGCTGGCCCAAGATTAATCAGCCAAAGGTAATATACCCAACTATGGTCCAGGTCTGGGACAGAGGAAACTACCCATTCGTGGTAGATTAATTATATACCTAACTTGGTCCAATCTTGGATAAACTTCGTTCAGCCAAAGTTGGGCAACCCAGTGTTGGGTAAAAGTTCATCCGGTCGTCAACTCTGACAGTTCCTACATGGGATATAATAACATTTCATTAAAATTCATGGTACTATTATATGAAATTTTATTTATATTATTCTTGACATACGTAATTTTCTACAACGTTTTGATTCCTTTGATTTCCTACATAAACTTTTAGCATATTGTACCCTGGTTAAACATTCTGATAACATCTTATAGAAAAGAATTTTATAAGAATTTATCGAAAAATCGCATCAAAAATATCACACTTCTAACAGAATCTATGAGAAAATTCTGGTGTATTTTTCCATAAATTCTTATAAAACAAGTGATATTTTCGATGCTATTTTCCGATTTAATCTTATAGCTTCATAAGAATGTGTAAGAAACAGTTGCATCGTTTTTTATGGGAATATATAAGAAAATATTGGAAATCTCATCGTTTTGTATAAGAATCTATAAGGAAGATTGGTATCGTTTTTTATCGGGATCTATCGTCATAACACCAAAAAATTAGTTTAAACACAAGGAATTTTTAATTTACTGTAGATGTTTTTTATTTATACGGATTTGTTGTTCAAATATGTTGTTAATGGGCTAGCTCTGAAGAGACAAGACTCTGTGACTGATTTTGGTATCTAAAGATCTCTCAAGTATTCCTGTCATGAAACTGCTCTACTTTACTTCGGTGCGGTCGAAGCTTGCGTATGCGTCCGTCGTCTGGTCGCCTAATATCAAAAGTTTTCAAAATCTGATTGATAGTGTCCAGAAAAAGTTAATTAAGGTCCTGCATTGGAAGAAATACGGATCATATCCTGAAAGAGGGACTGAATACTCTTATTTGTGTTCGAAACTTGGTTTCCTGTCTCTCTCTCTTTCTGTCTAGTAGAAGATTCTGTACTAGAGCTCGATTCACCCTGAAAATAATTAGGGGTCATATCGACGGCTCTTCTATTCTCTAAATGCTCTCTATCAGAACCCCTAGTTTTGGTGTACGCTCTCAACCACCTTTAGTTGTACCGTCTACTAGTTATCCTATGCACGGCTCCATTATTGCTAATCTCACACAAGCGGTAAATACTTTCCATGACTCCACTGACTGTTATCTTGATTGTTTGTGCTCGTCTGATACCAACTCACTGAGGGCCCTGTTTGTATCTATATCAACTTCGGACATCTAACTTCTGCGCACTACGTGAGCATATTGTTGTGATATGATGCGAAAATTGGTATTTTTCTATCTGTGGCCCTGTTATGGCTTTGTTGTTGGGCCAATCATGTTTAGTCAATATTAACTTAATTCATTCTTTAATGAAAGTGTTATTGTTCGGCTTGAAACTTTTTAATTAATTCATCTTATAACTTATTTATCAATTATTTTGTTAAAACGATTCTTGTTATGTCCCGTAACTGGCTAGCAGTCTGATAGTTTAAGTTAAGAAAAAGAACTTTTCCAACTTGCTTGGGAGCGGGGACCTCGCTTTTATTTGGTGATGATTTCGAGATAGATTAGAGTATAATACAAGTATATTTACAAGATATGTCAGGATGTTGATTTTTTAGCTACTCAAGACACATTATCACACTAGGCAACAGATAGGTCTACACTTTAGACCCTAAAGAACAAGCAGATAGGTAGAATAATGGATGATTACTCACGTTGGATTTTTCTGCTGACACCCAAGAGTTATTTATTAATTTTGACAAATATGATGACAGATAAATTTCAAGTTACAAGATTTGAAGAATAATTACTGATTATTAAAGTTCACTCGACATTCATAGTAACAATAAATTAGAAAAGTTGAGAGAGTCTGAGCAGGGCTCCGACCAGGAAGGGTTGGTTGCAACCCTCCTTTTTGCTACCCACGCACTTCTCCTAGCCCCCTAAATTAGGACACCCTTTCGTGGTCACGTCCGCGCTTTTTTGCTGCCGATACGCCACCTTTCTTGGACACCCACGCTCGTTCTTTTTTTTCTTGGTCAAGCGCCTCTCATCCGCGTGTCTTCCAAGCAGCAACTTCTTTTTAGCCTCGCACGATCTTCTCTCCCTCATTGATTTTATTCGTTTCAATACAATCTTGTCGTAAAAAATTCTAACATTCAAATTATAACATTCGACCGAATTGCTATTAGATTTTCTTTATAATGATATTTTTTAAAGAAATTTCGGTTAAAATTGATATCTCAATCCGTTCTTGAGATATCGAAAACGAAAAAAATGGTAACATCCCTACATACGCACACGTACACACGCACATCATTTTCAAAATAAGTCAGTATGCTTACAAATATCTTGAAACGTAGAGGTATGATGGAAATTCAAATTCCACCAATCAACCTAATCACAATAACTTCCTAATGAGAAGTTAGAAGGATTTCTTATACACACGACTTTTTTTTCTGTATTTATAACAAATTTATTTTGTTACAATTAATGAATAATCAATAGTTTGACTATTTAATCATTAACAACTATATTTCATTGATAATGTGAAGAAAAATCTATAAAAATTAATGTGCAATGCATAGGACACTTTTCATATTATTTATAACAAATTCAATTCCTTATAATCAATAAAAAATCATAGATTTATCTAGTTTATTCTTTGGATAAAACTACTAAACATTTAAGGATATAGCGTAACATATAATCAATAATCAATTTTTAAAATCGATTTTATACATATACTAGCTGATACCCGCCTGCACCGTACCATAAAATTTGATGGTCAAACCTAGATGAGAAAATAATGGTCAATTTTCTATTGACGATAAAATGAAATTCAAAGTTATAACTGATTATACTGGTTGTTGTATGTAATTTAACTAATATACTATCTCTTCTCTTGAAGTAAATTGAAGAAATTATGTAAGTTTCATCGTTTTTCTATTCCGTAAATTTGTTAATTGGTCTGGAAATTTTTCATTACAAAGATTTCTACACCACTCATAAAGATCTGTATAATAAAATGCGATAGAAGAATGTGAATTACTACTATACATTATAGACAATAAAAAACATTTTCAAACATTATGTATAATTCGGTACATAATTTTTTTTCAGTAAAGTCAAAAACACGTTTTCGCTCTAGGAACATAATTTTGGTTCGTTCATTACATTAAATTTATTTATGTTATAATATCGATTTATATGCATTACTCATATCATATTAAGATTTAGATTTTGATTTTTATGCACGAAATATTTACTGTAACCATTTGTCAACTATTGCATTTACTCTGTGACTTTTTCTCAAGTTATTGGTAAAAACTTATGATAGTAATATTTATTTTAGCAAACATTTACTATAACTGCTTTTTTTATAGCAGTTACTTCAGTACTACGGTATAACGGTTACTACTACAATTGTTACCATAGCAACGGTCACTATAGCAACTGTTACTATAGCAACGGTAATCATGGCAACTGTTACCATAACAACGGTTACTCTAACAGCAGTCACCATAACAATGGTTATCATCGCAATGATTACTATGGCAACGGTTACTATAGTGGCAGGTGAATTTTAGCTGGTATTGATATAAAAATAATTAGCATGCTCTTTTCTTTTTTTTGTGAACGAATATCTCAAAAAATAAGTAACAAATGAAAACAGTGAGGTGACGGAAAATTTTATTAGATCGTAAGGAAACAAAAATTTCCTATAAAAGAGTCAATTTCTGCATCATTAAGAAGTTATGAGCGGAAATGTGCGGGCTTGAGCTGGTAAAACCTATTTATAATGAGAAAAACACAATGACGCGTAGACTTTTTTGCCTGCAAATAATTTTTTTAGAATTCTCGTACAATTTTGCATAAGAATGATTGTGTTTTCAAAGTGAAGGTTATATTTTCTATCACCCCTATTTTTATTTGCACCCTTACTGGACTATTAGGAATTTTCTGAATTCTAAAACAACATCATTGGAGGCATTTCAAATGATGAACAGATCTTCCGAAAATAACTAACTTCATACAATTTCCATCACTCATTATAGAAATTCAAATGAAACCAATAAACACCATCTAAAATAATTTTTATTCAGATCTAATTACTTTGTGTTAAACTTGATTTAACAGCTCAAAGAATCTTACAATTTTTTTTTCAATGACCTTCCTTACCACAAACTCAACATCTAAATCTATGAAAAGAATTTTGATTATTAAATGACTTTACATTTTCTTCATCAGAATCAGAATGATTATTGTCATCATTACAAATTTCATCTTTATTAACGTCATCTCTATCGTCGAAACATAATTTATTAATCGACTCTAATTCAACTGCCCGTTGAGTCCTAACCTTTAAGACCACAAAGAATGTTGTAATTTAGGATTATTTAATCCTACAATAAATTGTAATCCGGCTATTAACAATTCCCGAAGAATTGTTTCGAATTAATTCACCTTGAATCAAATTATTGCTATTATTATTATTTAAATTTTGATTATTATTAAAAATATTGCTATTAGAATTATTATTATTATTAGTATTATTAGTATTAGAGACAGAAAATAAAGATCTTATCTCTTCCATGAAATTTTTAAGAGTTCGATCGATCTCGGATTTAATCTGTGTAAGCTGCTTCTCTAATCTATTCATCCGCATTTTCAACGTCAATAATCCTCCATTTAAAGAATCATCATCAACGCAATCTTCAAAACGTGTCCTTCGAGTTTCCCTCCTTGTTTGACGGCGCTTCGGTGTTCTTGGTATTTCTTCAAAAACTCAAAAAAAATCTCACTACATATACTAATAAACACTTATATTAATTCGTCACGTGAGACGAATCACTTCTGACACTAAATGTAAAATATTAGATCGTGACAGCAATTATTAAAAAGAAAAGATTATTGAAAATAACAGATTCAAAATACAGAATCTCAAATGACGTCTAATCTGTGCTAGTCTCAGTCACGAACTGGAGATAAATAAACTCTTCCCTCATTGCTATAAACAATCTAATCGTCACGCAATCGTCGTTAACTAATAAACTGTTGTTTGCCAATTTATCAATAGATGGACACCCACGTATATTTTACAATATTTATAGATGAAATATTTTGAGAGGCAGAGAAAAGGCAATGAAAAAGTGTTACGGTTTCGAGTTGGATAGATGAGGAAAAATAGTGGACTGTATAAACGTTTTTCAGGTTGGCTGTGAGATAGTTCCGAAAAAAATAAGTTTTGAGACACTTAAATCAGGTTAACTGAGGTTTTTATTAACAATAACACTTATGATCCAGAATTACACTAATAAGGCACGGTAATTGAGTTGTCTGGCACTGTAATAAAGTATGTGAGTAGTCTGTATGGTTTATTCAATGTTTTTTCACCAAGAATCGTTGAAATCATCCACAAAAAGTCAATGTGCAGCGATAGCCACACTTATACAGGTGAGTTGTTCGGATGTGTACTGTGTGTGTGACTATCCGTGAGGCACTATGGCGTCGCCGCCAGCACAGATTCGCGCGCGTCGGCACTAAACTGCTCGTACTGGACCACAGGAACTGACTTTGATGATTTTGACACTTCACTTTTGTCACTGGATGTTTGATTGAGCTGACTGAACTATTAATTATGCATAAATATGCGAGTTGACTGACAAAATGGGCGAGTCGTCTGAGAGAAGTTCTACAGATTCGCCTGCGTGATTTGCCTGGAGCTAACTGACGCCACAAGTGCTCGACCGCGTGCTTGTTGGCGTCATTAGGGCCGTAGAGTCGTTTGTTGGGCCACTAGATTAATGCTAATTTGTCATTGGCTTAGGGGGTCGACTGAAGCGCCGGTGGACAAGTCCGGCAGTTAGAAAAATTCAAATATTCTAAGACTGTCTGCCTTGGGCCCTCCAAGTCAGAACAAAAAGAGAGTGTGAACGATAAAATCATTTGTAACAAATCTTTTGTACCTTTCTATTGATAAAAAATAGTATATTTCACACCTAGAGAGGAAAGGTAGACTAGCTCAAACCACGTGTAAAATTACAACCCGAGCTGAAGGCGAGGGTGGTAAACACGTGGTTTAAGCTTGTATTATTGTCCTCTTTAGGGCTGAATATGATTTTTCGTCATACTTGAGTGGAAAGTTCAACCCCTCTCTAATGGAAAAGTAAACTTTCCGCGCAGGTATGACGAAAAAATTATTATCTATCCCAACTCATTTTATTGTCAATATAATGACGAATTTTAAAGTTTTCTTAAATTCAACCTAATTTAAAAAATTAAAGTTAAACTTATCTACGGTGCATGCATCAAATCTACATTTTTAAAAACAAAATAATGTTGTAGTGAAATTAAACTGTAGTCATTCAATGTATCTATTACATGAATATCAGGCTTTAAAATCATCACGTGATCTACAACCAATCAAATCACTTACATCATCACTATGGTTTCCAATATGGTGAACAATATGGCGTTTTTCAATTTAGTATGGCCGATCATTGGCTTTTTTATATGAAGATCAGTAAAAATATAACCATTTAACATGATCTTAGTACAGATTTATATGTGTCCTTTTGCAAAACAAATTGTTCAACACTGTAACTGGTAATACCATACGTAAGTTCAGTTGATATAAACAGAAAAATAGAAAACATCCCTTCAATGACAAATGTTGTGATGTATATTTTTTTTTTGTTAATACCTTCATTTATTTTGTGTCATGAACGTTTAATGAATTTTAAAGTAGTTGATTCGTTCTAAAATTCGAAAAATATTCATGAGAAAATTTTGCTGTTATCATAAGTGCCCATGACAATAAAGAAAGTAATCGATTAATGAAATAATGTTTAAAATTTTTAGAGTTCTATGATGTTCGAAGAGGAAAACCATCGGTATTAGTGACTTCACCAGGATCGCCAGATTTACACTTTCAAGGACGTGGAGGAATTTCGCATCTCTCGAGCAATCTAAATGTAGGTGGAAAGTTACAAGTAAAACTTGACTACATTTCAGCCAGTAAACGTCTAAGTATAACTATCTTCTGCGCTACGGATCTTATTCCAAGGAATAGTGGACAACCGAGAAATCCCTATGCAAAAATGTATCTTCTTCCTGATAGGAGGTGAGTGATTCCTTTAGCGTTGTGAAACAACTATTCTTTGTTCTTTTTTTTGTTTTAGCAATTTGTAGTAAATAATTTTTTTTTGTAACAAATGTTTCTTGAGATTGGTTCTTGTTTCTCAATCGTAGCGTATAATAGCCTAACACTATAAATTCAAAGCGTGTTACAATAAGCATACATCTCGTGTGGAAATTCAAACTTGGCATTGGCTAGGGCCTGACCAGGTTCCTCACTTTTATCAGGGGCCTAGTCGGGACGCCTAGTCAGGCCCAAGGCAGGAATGAAACGATTTAAATGTCAGAGCCTAACCTTTTTTTCAAGAATGGCCCAAGAATGGATACCTAGTCAAATCCCGATTAATTTAACGAAAAAAAGTTCTTCTAAATATGTATTCAACTTTTTGATAATAATTATCCGATAAAAAAAAATATCAATTATTTATTATATAGCAATTTATTTTTATGTATAAATTATAAGTGACGACTCATGCTGACGCTTACCCACTAGTCCACCGTGTCACTATTATTTTTAATAAATTAACTTTACATAAGGAAAAAAACGAAAATTGATACTTTGATTGATTGGAAAAAAGAGATCATTTTTAAGCTATATGAAGTTGACAAAATTATAATTAAATTCAATTAAAAGAGCTCTCGGAGAATAACTACCTCAATCAAATATAAATTAATATTTTTGAGCATAATATGCTGAGCAGCAAATAGCAAATATAATAATATTGTATGTTTTCAATGCAAATAAATTGCTACTCATTATTTTTAATGTTTAAATGAGCTAGATAAGAGATAGCGATTGAGCTACGCCGAAGGATGTGGTCAGGAAGGAACTTTTACGCACGAATTAGACACTTGTTGAGCTTGTCTGGTTTTTATTATGAAAAATAAAACTATTTAGAACGTTAACAATGACTTATTAACAATAGTCGAGCTTATCAGAACAGTTTCAAACAAACTAGAGCTTGAACAGAGCTTAGAACAATTTATACAGAGCAGATTTAGCAGAGCGTTGAACGAGCACGTGCATAAGCGCGGTACATGAGCGTTAATGGCTGCAAACACGTTGTAGCCAGCGTCGGTAGACCTAGCGTGATAGTAGGCCCACTATCATTGGCCAGGTTGGAGAAGAAGAGCGATGATTCAATGAGCGCTGTAAAAAGAGCTAGGATAGGGCGAGCGGATCGGGTGAGCTCGACGGAGCACGAGCTGGGACGAGAGCTGACAGGTTGCGGTTCAGTTTACGCAACATTGTAAAATTGAAAAGAAAATTATAAATAAAAGTCTTCTATTGATGACGTAAAACATCGGAGAAAAAAGAAAACGATTGAACTTTTCGATATTATGCTAAGAATTCGTTTGAGGGTCAATTTGAAAGAATTCTGTAATGTCGGCTAATTGACATGATAACTGTAGCATAGTTAGATCACTTGTCCTCATTACTTATGTGCGCATGCGTAAAGACAATTTTGAACTTCGCGGGATTAGGTCATGCGCAGAAAACATTTTTTAGGGTCTAACCATAAAACTTTCTGTAATCAGTCAGTTTTTAGCTGTGAATAAATTTTTTATTATTATATTAGTTAAAAAATTAATGGAAACGTTGTTTTTTAGTAATAATAAGTCAGCAAATTGTAGAACTGTAAAATTATATCACTGCAATGGTTATGTTTTGAATAAGAATTATTGCGCATGTGCGAATTTTGCGCAGTTCAAAATTGTCTTTGCACATGCGCATATAAATGATGAAGGCAAGTGATGAGGTCAGCGAACACGACCAATACGTCACTTGAGCTCCCAGATGCATAATATACTATTTTATGTACGGGCTTGAATGCAACAAGCTTCGATTGGATTTCTGCAATAAATGGAATGTCTGAAAATTTTTTGGTATCAGTGAATTGATGGAATTTCTATTTTTATAGCATATTGAACTGATTCTTACATGGAAACATCGCGAGGTGTCCCTCACCGATTTAGTTACGGCTCAACTATAATAATCTATATGAATGATAATGAGATACGAATTTTTTTTTTTGGCTAACATACGTTTTCAAGGAGTGAAAATCACCCTTAAAGTTCACACCCCAAAATGACGGTTTGAAATTTTCACATTTTTCAAAGAAAATTTAACCATTGAAAATAATATAAAAAATCATGAAAAATACCTTGCTCCACATATTTACAAAACTTAAGGATATACATTTTTTTTTTTTATTAAAGAAAACGAAATATTCATAACTTCAAAACTCTTCAAGAACTTCAATTTCCACTGCTTGTACTTACTCTAACGGCAGTGATTATTGATTGCTTCGAATATGTATGATTAAATACTGGTGCTTGAAATGAGCATACAAATGTTTTATTCTAATACCCTGGTAAAACAAACCGACAAAAATTTATAATTTCCGACAGATTCTGATACACAATTTATAAGAATGACTAAGAACGTATTGGGTCTACTGGAAGAATGGAAGTAGTCTTATAACCATTTAATCAGAATGAATCAGAATTTATGAGAGTAAAACAACTTTAAGTTGATTTTATGAGTATACGTTAGAATGAATTAGGACAATATGATAAGTTCCAATGGGAAATTATAGGTACATAATATTTTGTTATTTCTGAATAGGTTTTATAAGAATGCATCAGACAAATATTACGAGATGCAATGAGAATCTATTAGTAAAAAGTAGTAACTTTTTCTTATATCCAATGCGATAAGATTTTGCAAGAAAAAATAGTATAGAACTTTGTAAGAAGCAATAAGTACATAATGTTTTTTAATTTCTGAATTATAAGGAACTATCAGGTGGTTTTTTATTAAATCCTACAGTTAATCACGCCGTTGGATGTTTTGTATGAGTTTATACGATTTCATCAGAACGAATGTCATCAGATTGAATAAGGATTCATTTGTAGACAAAGTTGATTCTTTTACAAGTGTTTGCCATACAGTTCTACCAATACTTTATTCGATGTTGTACAACTGTACAACTTTAAAGAAGACATCTTACCTACGGTAATTAAGGTGTTATAGGAATGCTCATTTATTATTATTATTATTATTATTATTATTATTATTATTATTATTATTATTATTATTATTATTATTATTATTATTATTATTATTATTATTATTATTATTATTATTATTATTATTATTATTATTATTATTATTTATTATTATTATTATTATTATTATTATTATTATTATTATTATTATTATTATTATTATTATTATTATTATTATTATTATTATTATTATTATTATTATTATTATTATTATTATTATTATTATTATTATTATTATTATTATTATTATTATTATTATTATTATTATTATTAATTATTATTATTATTATTATTATTATTATTATTATTATTATTATTATTATTATTATTATTATTATTATTATTATTATTATTATTATTATTATTATTATTATTATTATTATTATTATTATTATTATTATTATTATTATTATTATTATTATTATTATTATTATTATTATTATTATTATTATTATTATTATTATTATTATTATTATTATTATTATTATTATTATTATTATTATTATTATTATTATTATTATTATTATTATTATTATTATTATTATTATTATTATTATTATTATTATTATTATTATTATTATTATTATTATTATTATTATTATTATTATTATTATTATTATTATTATTATTATTATTATTATTATTATTATTATTATTATTATTATTATTATTATTATTATTATTATTATTATTATTATTATTATTATTATTATTATTATTATTATTATTATTATTATTATATTATTATTATTATTATTATTATTATTATTATTATTATTATTATTATTATTATTATTATTATTATTATTATTATTATTATTATTATTATTATTATTATTATTATTATTATTATTATTATTATTATTATTATTATTATTATTATTATTATTATTATTATTATTATTATTATTATTATTATTATTATTATTATTATTATTATTATTATTATTATTATTATTATTATTATTATTATTATTATTATTATTATTATTATTATTATTATTATTATTATTATTATTATTATTATTATTATTATTATTATTATTATTTATTATTATTATTATTATTATTATTATTATTATTATTATTATTATTATTATTATTATTATTATTATTATTATTATTATTTATTATTATTATTATTATTATTATTATTATTATTATTATTATTATTATTATTATTATTATTATTATTATTATTATTATTATTATATTATTATTATTATTATTATTATTATTATTATTATTATTATTATTATTATTATTATTATTATTATTATTATTATTATTATTATTATTATTATTATTATTATTATTATTATTATTATTATTATTATTATTATTATTATTATTATTATTATTATTATTATTATTATTATTATTATTATTATTATTATTATTATTATTATTATTATTATTATTATTATTATTATTATTATTATTATTATTATTATTATTATTATTATTATTATTATTATTATTATTATTATTATTATTATTATTATTATTATTATTATTATTATTATTATTATTATTATTATTATTATTATTATTATTATTATTATTATTATTATTATTATTATTATTATCACCACATACTTATATGACAGGAATTACTTCTGAAAGTAACTTTGATATTAAAGAAAAAAAAAGAGCACAAATGTTTTTTAATATTGACAACTATCTTCACATTTCGTCCATAGTACCCATAAACAACATTATTCTTGTTACTTATAGAAGTGCTAAAAGTCCTGAAATTACACTTATAAAATGCAATTCTTTGTTGAAGAAAAAGATACATGCATTCATACTGTAGAAATAACAGCGATCTGTGAAATTTATACAAAGTTAGATGGAGGCTATGAGATTGATTTCTACTGGCTAGGTGATAATAAAATGACAATTATTTCTTGAAAAATTTTATATCTTTCAAGTAAATAAATCAACCGTAAAATAAGTATTGAAGAATTAATAATACTAATTATCCATAAAAACAGTACGTAAAAAAATGCTTGATAGAACGACTTAACTAAAACTAGTGTAATAATTGAATAATAAACTAATGATATATATAAAATGAATAATATAATTGTATACATAGAATTAATAACAAATAATATAATTGTACATATAAAATAAATAAAAAATCATATAATTGCATATATACAATATTTTAAAAAAGTAATCCCAGAATCTTTGTATAAAGTCAATTGTCAGTATGAGCGTGTCTTAACGAGTCGGAAATCCTTTAAGAGAAAAGTATTTCCAAATCCTCAAAAACGTAGCCAAACAACAAGCCTGATATATTAAGTGCAGAAATTTTGGAAAATTTAAATGGACACAAGCTAGCCTGGCGGGAAAGTCTTCTATTAACATTGAAAAAAGAAGAAAACCAAATCCTCATTCCATTGTTGACACTTAACCAACTGAATTAGGGCCTATAAAAAAATTGACAGCTGAATCAGAAAAACGAAAACAATTACTATTGAACGTCTCACATGCACTTGTATCTGTCAGCCAACAATTTAAAAAATTACTAAATTATATTTTAAGTGAACATAATGAATGTAATCCACCAAAAATAGAAAGAATGATAAGAAGATGAAAGGCAAAAGAAATTTATTAAAGAAATGATAACAGCAAATTTCGAAGAAGAAAAACATCAATTGCCAAATGATTGTGATGACCAATAAAAGATACGAAATGGACATTAAAATATCCAGAAGGAATACCTGGAAAAATAACAGAGCTTATAAAGGGTTCTACAATTAATGTAGAGACTTCTACTTTTGAAATGCTCAAAAGAAGAGCCAGAGATCAAAAAGTCTTAGCACGAGGTTTATTAGATCTCATTTATACAGCAACTGCCTTCAGAACATGTACACTATGTGGTGGCCAACCAAAAAATTTGGATGCCAGTGAAAGTAATAGGGTTAGAAGACCGCTTGACCAACATGCTCGGAAAATTTTAATGAATTTCGTGGAAAAACATCAGGTTCTTCAACGTTGGAAAAAAATTGACGATTCCGTCATCGATGGAAGTTTAAGGAATAAATTGTGTGGGGAAAAATCGGAAAAATGAAAATTAATATTGAAAACATTAAAATTTTTTGTTCAAAAATTATTGTTAATTCAATCATTCATCAATTGCTTGTATTTTGAATAAAAATAATACAGTGGTTAAAGAACATTTTATTTGTTGATAATTTTTAGAGTTTGTGTTCAATTCTATGTGCATCTAATGAAATTAAAATTAAAATATTTTTTATGTATGATTCTTATAGGATTCACGTCTGGCCAATTTCATAGAGGATTCATATATAAATCTTATAATATTCTTATAAGAATCAGTATTTTTTTTTACTAGGGCAGTTTTGTAATGCATGATTCTTTGAACCATAAAAAGAGTTATTACTTTAGAAAATACATTGTAACTTTTGATACAATTGTGACTAAATATAAACACCAATTATATCTTGAAAGCCGGGATCTTTATCTGATCGCTGCCATTGGAAGGCTCACGAATTTATAGTATGACTGCTATTCTATAGCATACCTTCCATGCAATCGATTACACCTGAAAAAAAAAAATATAAAAATCACTAGGTCTATTAGTTGATGGAGTATTTAATTAAATTAAAAATCTAATTATGGAGTCAGATGTACATTCCCTGGTTAAGCATTCCGAAAACAACATATAAAAACTTTATGAGAATGGATCGGAAAATTTCATGAGAAATATTACACTTTTCATCAGTATCGATGAAAAATTTTCGTATAAATTCTGATTAATCTAGTAACAATTGTCATGCGATTTCCTGATTTATTCTTGTCCATCGAATTTGAGTGGTCTTTAGGAATTGTTTTTATATACAATGTATTATTTGAGGATATATTTATATTATATATATGAGCCTTTATTTTAATTGTATACCTGGTTTCAGCCAGGTGTTTTACAATACTTCCTTCTTATCCCTACGGTCGGGATGCTACGCGCACTCCCTCTAAGTCCCCCTCCCCCTCTAAAGACTCACCACCCTCCTACCTGCCCGATAAACTATTACACACATAGTCCATCAGGTTGCGTCTGCAGCCGACTTACGCCCTAACCATTGTATCGCATTTGCACGAGGACACAGGAAAACTGCAGAAAACCTGTGCCGATACAACCGGCCTCTCCGGAGAGGCTTCCTGCTCTCGGTGGCCAGAGAAAAAACCATATTAAATGATTTCGTCCCGGCCGGGTATCGAACCCGCTACCCATGGCGCGTCAGGCTGACGCTGTACCCACTAGGCCACCGTGTCAGTTTGGATATCTTTATATTTTTAGAACATTCCTCGAAAAAATCATGTATCTAACGTATTATTTGAGATAATGGTCTATACATAAACTATTATTTGAGAATACGACGTTGCCACGTTGTGATAAATTTTTGTTTGTTCTTACTAAGAACAGGAGCAATTGTGGGCAAAGTTACACTGTAATTGTATACGCTGTACTTGCACGGTCATTTTTTTTTCTTTAGCGGGAAATTCAGAAGTCAAGAAGGGAATTCCAATCCTCTATCACCAAATAACAAATTAAAGCTATTTATATAAGATTATAAGCATCTACGAAAAACATTTGTATTATTTCTTATTGGAATGTATAAGAAAGTATAGAGAATATTCTGATCGCTTTGTCGGAAAATATCCTGTTGATGGTGAGATTCAATCCTTGCATCCTCGGGTCCACAGTCCAGCCTTCTAAAAATGTAACATAAAAATTATATCTTTACTTAAATTATATTTTTTATCTTACTCCCCCCTATGGGCGCCAAAGATTTTTAACTTATACCATCGTGTTCCTCGTGAAATTTCCGATCTAGTGATGTATGAATCGAATGTTTGGCCGTCGGACCCGAAAACTATCCCATTTCCCTCATTTGACTGGACTATAAAATTGATTAGTAAAACCTAAATATATCCAATCAGCATTGCAGATAACAATACTGATCAAGAATCTGGTATACGGAAGATATTTCTTGCCCTTGGATTGTAAATAAAAGATAGTTATATATTTGTTGGGTATTTTTACTACTTAAAAAATCCAGTGGTCTAGTCTTTCATGAAAATATAAAAAATTTCTCTCAGTACAATAGTTTATTCGTGATTGCTGAATTAGGCACAAAACTGAAAAAATACTCTTTTGCACTGAAGTAAGGAGGTATAGAGTAGTGAGAGTTTGTGGTCAGTTAACGACGAGTCAATAACATTAAAAAATTGATAAATAATTTCTAAGAACTAGTTAGCCATTAAATGTAAAAATGAGGATGTACAATACCTTTAAAACACGTATAACTTGTAACTCATGAAAATAAGCTACACTAGCTATTCTTCGCATGTTGTTGGAAAAAAAAATTTTAGGCAAGAATGATTGAATAATGATGAGCAGCCGATAAAATAAATTATTTGAAGAAAAGAGAATGTTTTTTTAGATGAAAAATTTATTTGTATACATCTATTTCCACTGAATGACTGAATCACACCAGTCTTCCGTGCAAGTGATGGCGTACCCGAGATCATTCGTAAACGGTCGAACATTGTTGACTACTTTCGTAAACCGTACTGTGCGAAAATTAATAAGCGTGATGTTAGAAAGTAAATTCACCTGGATATAAAATTAAATTTTAAAGGATACAAATTAACAAAAAACAAAAAAGCGGTCTAGGTGTAACCTGAGGGGTCCATACAACTAACTTCCCAGCGAAAGAATGATTAAATTCAGCTTGTTGCGTAAACTGAACCGCAACCTGTCAACTCTCGCTCAAGCTCGTGCTCTGTCGAGCTCACCCGATCCGCTCGCCCTATCTTAGCTCTTCTTTCAGCGCTCGACAAATAACGGCTCGTCTTCTCCAACCTAGCCAATGATAGTTGTCGTATTATTGTTCAAGATCTACCGACGCCGGCTGCAACGTGTTTGCAACCATTAACGCTCATGTACCACGCTCACGCACATGTGCGCTTTATCTCTCTGAACAATTCTCAGTTTTTTTCATCGTTTCAGCTCTTTTGACGTTCTATTCACGTTCAATTAAGTTCTGCTAAGCTCAATAATTGTTGTTAAAACATTGTTAAAGTATAAAACCATTATTTTTTGTAATAAAATCGAGATAAGCTCAAAAAATGTCTTTTGCGTGCTTCAAAGTTCCTTCCTGATCACATCCTTCGGCGCAGCTCGTTCGCTATCTTACTATTAGCCTCTTGAAAACTATATTCAATTGAATTTAACTATCAGCAATTTTAGTTGCTCTAAAAAAACAGCTAGTTAACTGTTCTTTCTCGTTTTTTAATTATGCATAAAAAATAGCTTGACCGATTTGGCTCAAAATCTCATCAAGTCTATCAAAGAGAGGGCATGGTCTGGAACATTTACTTTAGGATGAGACTCCGTATGGTAGTAGCTTCCAATACGGGTATCCGAACCTTAAAGGATTATTTCAGAATGGCTAGTAGTTTCAACAAAACTACCGGTTTGGTGAATACTCAAATAATATGTTATGTTTATATATTAGATATAATTGAAAAATTTTTTAAATAATTAATGATAGATGTGAATGTCATTTTTATTTTTGAATAATATAATTATTAGCTGCTTTACAATTCAAAAAGTATAATAGTTATGTGAATTAAAATTAACTTGATACTTAACAACGTTTTTCCCGATTGAACTCATTTCATGAGTAAAATTGTCCATTTCGAAAAAAACCAAAAATGATGAAAAAAAAATAGTTGAATGCAGGAATCGATCCATCCAAAGCTTTCTTTTCAAGAGTGTGCTTTCGAGTATATACATTCTTTTCCTATAATAATTCATGCCATAGTGGAAATAAATAATAACTTATTCGATATTAATGAAATGAATTGATTCGTTGAATCTAATTTGTAACCGTAATTTTCATTAGATTAATGGAATACTTTTACAAACAAAATCAATGTTCTTTTTTGCTAGACACATTGTGTCGACGCTTAGTGTTATATCGCCGACCGCTTTGAAAGAAGCAGTCGACTACAAAGAACTTAATCACTGTAAAAAAAGAATGTTTTATTTTGACGCGTATTTCTGTCGTAAGAATATGTATTCTTTCGAAAAGATGCATATTCTTGGGGGCTAAAACTGTGGTTTTGCCGTGGGGCTTAAATTTGTTTCGGTGTGAGACTTAAACTACACTGAACAATACTATAGTAATGCTGCAGAAACTATAATTCGATAATTGACCGCATACATTACGACACGGGTAAGGTGTATGTGTGTGAACTACATTTACGACACGTATTTTAATCAAAAAAATGTAAAGTTTAAAATCATTCTAATTAAATTTTGTATTATCATGATAATGGAAATCTGTGAGAATCATGCCTTGTTTTATTAATGTGAAATTAAATTCCTCCTAATCTACAATGCTTTAAATCGATCAAATATCTGAATTAAATTTTTGAAGTAGTATCAATGAGACTATGACATTTTCCGTTTCTGCCATCATTGTTAGTACGTCCTCTTTACAAAAACTTTTTATGGTTACTGAACGATTAGTCACGATAATAAAACTTTAGTTTAGGTCATATTTTTGAACGAATATCGCTTCAGTAACGAAATTTTTTTTTACAATGATTAAACGTTTTCTGTAGTGTTGAGTGTAAACGCTTAAAATTTCGAATTTAGTTTCATCGTTGGTTCAAAGAATATCTACTACAGAAACTCTTCAAAAATTTTTCAGCGAAATTTCCAAGAGACGTACGAAAACGTTAGCAAATACAAACGAACCAAAGTGGAATGAAACATTCGATTATAACCTACGAAAATCCGATCTTAAACGCCGATTGTTAGAAGTATCAGTGTGGGATTTTGTTCTTCACGAGGCCAATGACTTTCTTGGGGAAGCGATTTTGGATCTTTCTAATGTAATTGAAAAGTCACAGTGGCAGTGGTTAAATTTAATTGCACATGAGGAACGTCGACCAATTCGGTATGTAACTCGGTTTGTTTTTCAAGTTTCTTCACTCTAATAAATAGATTCAGTTAAGTGCTTCGTAATTAATATTGATTCCTTGCTATTGTATAGGCAATATCACGAACCATATGATGATATTACAATCACTCCCATTGACTACCACCTCAGTCCACCGTCCACAACGTCTCGATTCAGTGATTCAGATACATCTGAGTATGATATTACTGATTGTGATGTATCAAGAGAGCAGAGACGAACGACAGATGGTGCCAGCATCAGTAGTCTCGGCAGTTCTTCTAGGTAAGTAAATGAATACGTTTCGAATTATTTCGTTGAGATAACTACCAGTCTAGTTACCAAGTAATTCTAGGTTGCATTACTTTTAATATAAGTGTAAATGTGTACTACGAATAATATGAAAGGCTTATAAAAATAGCTCTCATGCCAAATTTAAGTGATCTTACGTTATTTTCATTATGATTCATTAAATGATTATGTTTTAAAAAATACTTTCTTAGATGTTTTATTACTGATATAGTGAAAACCTCGGTAAATGTACAGGTAAGGGAGTACAATGTTTCTAGGAAACACGTGAAAATCAATTGTTAAAAAACTCTGGCGAAATCTGAGAAATAATCTACAGGGTGATACAAAATTATGGCTTTTGCGAATTTTCAAAATTCTCAAAGATAGATGGGTCATTCAATTTTATAAACGATCACTTAGAAAATGGGCATAACAAGTAAGAATTAGCCAGAAAGGGAGACTTCATCGATAAAAAAAAAAACTACTGTATATAACAATGCAAAGTGACTAACATTACTCGGCAACAATTTCAATTGATTTCATAATCATAAGAATAGGTAATCATTAAAGTGAGACAAGTTTACATATAGAAGATGTTATCCTCGTTTATTGAGTGCAAATAGACCGCATAGAATATTTCCGGTACTACTGTAAATAGAAAAGTCCCGGAGGAAGTACTGGAAATATTGTATGCGGTTTATTCATGCTCAATAAAAAAAAAAAAAACAGCTTTCATATTGAGCAGTCAACAGACTGACAGGTTTCCTAACCTCTCTGGTTAGGAGAGCCCCTTGAGTTAAGTTCTTCGTGACACGGTACTACACAAAATTCTTTAGGTAGTGTCGTAGAAAGTTTCTGAGTACCTTGTTTCTCTCCTTCAAATTTCTCCTTCACTAATTAGCAAACGAGTTACTATTTAGTAACTTGAGGAACCAATCAGCTTGAGAGACATCATCGACTAGAGAATTTTTGAGCCAATGACAATGAGTTGAGTGAACAATCAAAATTTAGGGGTGATAGTCCAACCTTTCTTTTTGGACTTTCAGCAGTTACCTCATATCTATCAAGGAGAAAGCACATTGCTGAATTACGAGTTTTCTAAATTATAAAAACCCGAGTTTTTTCTTGCATCTAATCATTTCCTCTTGTTCAATTAGCTTCAGAAAGACTAATCGAACAACTCTGAGTTATTAGAGTGGTATTATAGTACACGTTCAACGACTAACGAGTGATTTTTTAGTGACGCTACAACGCACGTGATTAAGAGTCGACATCTTGGTGTGTGAACGTTCTGAGGAAACCAACTGTGATGATTTTATAAAAGGCCGAGCATTGTGATAATATAATAAATTATTTATTATATATTGCATTGAGTGATTATTTCTGTAGTGATTATTCCTCATCCCTCTTCACATTCCGGCACCCGAGCAACTATCTTTTTTCTTTTAAGAAATGTTCTGGGTTTCACGCTACACACATTTTGAAGCTGTCTCGTTTCAATAGTTACCTATTTTTTTGGTAAGAAATCAATTGAAATTGTTGCCGAGTGATAATAGTTACTTTGCATCAAAAATGGCTGCGCGTCACTCGCGCTACGTCACATCTACGTATCTACTGTCGCGCTTTCTATCCTTCTCTACTCTGTGGAAAAAAACACGCGACGACATACACTCGTAAACACAAAATTTCTTCTTTTTCCTCACCCCGCTATCGTATATGTTCTAATTACTCCGAAAATATTCCATTTATAGGCAAATGATTTATACATTTGCCATATAAATTTTGTACAAGCTATCATCTGACTTTTGAATTATAATTTTTCATTCATTTATTGAAAAAATATTCGACTGTAAAGATTTACAGTCGGAACTTTTCTTAAAAATATTCGATCTGTAACAGAATGTGTGGCATTTTCAGAGCATGCAAGTTAATAACACTGAATAGACTACAGTCAAGGTCGAAACCATCTGAAATTTTTTTTTTCGCAAAAAAAGAGTTACTAACTACGTAACATGAATAAAAATAACCTTTTTCTGTTAAAAACAATTGAATTCATTGCAAACATACAAAAATTGAGTCTTAGGATAAAATCCTGATTTTCTTTGTCACATATCAT
The DNA here is from genome assembly GCA_028641665.1 of Chelonus formosanus. Lineage (NCBI taxonomy): Eukaryota > Metazoa > Arthropoda > Insecta > Hymenoptera > Braconidae > Chelonus > Chelonus formosanus. The sequence goes on from CM054002.1 coordinate 8,156,112, forward strand.
CCAGTGAGATAGAAATAGGTTGTAAACAGTTCAATTTAAACTCAAAAATATATTATTTTCGCGGACGAAGCCACGGATGTATACTAGTTTACTTTCAAAAGACTATGAGTTGTATAAGTGTTTATAAACACATAAGCATTATTGAACTCTCTGCACGTTGCGTGCCAAACGCACATTAATTGTTGTCCTATCGGATAGGCAAATTTAACAAAAATCAATGTAACTGACAATTATTTTTGCATTTGTCATTTCACAAGGTCACAATCGCGTCATTACATGTTAAATGATACATTTGTCATTTGAATCTCAGATACTGATCATTTCTATTGAGTTAAAAAAGCATCATGGCTGCGTAAGAAATAATTCTTTTTTTTTAAACTTTAGGTCATAATCAATAATAAGAATTTTAAATAGAATCGAATGAGTAAAAAGTTGTTTCGTAGATGAAAGTTCACAATCAATTTTTACTTCATTCAAAAAAGTAGTCAGTTCGAAAGAGATTTCATGAGACTTGGCCGAATTTATGAGAATCAAGTCTAGAAATATTCAATCAATAGAGTAAATTACAAAAATTGAGCCGAGTCTCACGGAATTTCTTTTGAGCCAACTATTTTGTCAAATTAAGTAAAAATTGCTTGCAAAAAATATTATCATAAACTTTCATCTACAAAATTACTTTTTACTTATTCGAAGAAAATTTGAAAAAGTATTTTTTAACACTATTCATCAAAATTTAAAAAAAAGACAATTTTGGAGATGGCATGGCATTCCATTTGATTTCAAACTTTTTTGCTCTTCTAAAATTTCTTCGAGCGATTTTTCAGAAATGAGAATTTTGTTATTTGCAGAGTCATTTAAGATGTGGACATGGCGCGATGTTTTACTGACATCTGAAGATGGCACTTCCGGTAGGTTGATATACACGGTAATTCTTTTTTCATTGATGAAGTCTTCCTTTTCTGGCTAATTCTTCTTTGTTATCTCCGTTTTCTGATTAGTCGCTTATAAAATTTCACAACTTCTCCATTCTTGCGAATTTTGAATATTTGCAAAAGCCAATCTTTTCTGAATTCTCTCTAGTTTCTACCTGTTACCGTTACAAACATAATTTTGTATCACCCCATATATATATATAAAAGTGATTTTCTACTCCCTCGGTCACTCACTTACTTATCCCGAGATCTCCGAGACTATGCGTCTGATTGACTTAAAATTTGACATAGTAAAACCTTTTCCGACATAGACACTCACTAGGAACCGATTTTGATTAAATCATATCAAAAATTTTTTCTTTACTGATCTTCAATTACATATTAATACCAGCTAAAATTTACCTATTGCTATAGTAACAGTAGTCATAGTAACCGGTGCTATAGGAAACATCACTATATTAACTTTCTATCGAAAACTTAAGAAAATATCACATAATGAATTTGATAGTCTAAAAATGACTGTAGTAAATATTTCGTAAATAGAAAGTAAAGTTTAAATAAAAATATGATAGAAGTAATGCAAATAAATCGATATCAGAATATAAAACGAATTCAATCTGGAGAACGAACTAATATTCTGTTAGAGCAAAAATGTGTTTCTTACTTTTCTTAAAAAAAAAATTATGTACCGAAACTTTTACAACGTTGAAAAATGTTATTCATTCTTTATGATAAATAGAAGTATTTTACATCATTCTATTAGTCTACTGAACCAGTTTTTTATTTTTAACAAATATTAAACATTTAAACATGAAAATGTCTTACGGAATTAGTGAAAAACATGATATTTTGATTAATAACATGAAGTTATTATTGGAAACGAAATACATAATTTGACACTGTTCGACCTATATTTTATGCTGCGCAGTTGTATTTCGCACTATTCTATCAGTCTACAGAGCAAATCTTTAAATTTTAGCAAATAGCAAAAGTATAAACACAAAAACATCTCATTTAATTAGTAAATTAGGTAGGGACCTGCTGTGTAGAATAATGAGAATGCATCTACACGGTACCTCATGGGTTGTGTGGAAATCAGGGTCATGACAAATTCATAGATTTACAGACAAATCTACGAAATAAAACAAATAGCAAACTTACACAATTCCGTCAACTTACATCTAGAGAAGTGATTGAATATCAGTTACATTACAAACAATAACCAGTATCATCAGTTGTAATTTTAAATTTGAGTTTGTCGTCAAAAAGTTAAAATTATTAACTTCCCGTTAGGAAGTTATTGAAATTGAGTCGATTGGTGGAATGTGGATTTTCATTACATCTCCGCGTTTTAAGATATTTGCAGGCATACTGACCAACTTTTATAATGATGTGTGTGTGTACGTACGTATGTCAGCATTTTTTTCGTTTTCGATATCTTAAGAACGGATTGAAATATTGACTTCAACCAAAATTCATTCAAAAGATATTGTTATAGAGAAGATCTGAAAAAAGTTTGGACAAATTCGGTCGAGCCGTTTTTTTATTATAAAAAAAATAATAATGAATGGATGAATGAATAGATTGACTATTTAAAATACATTTAAGCAAAAGGATAACGATTCTATTTGATAATTAACTCGATATTGACTGAACATTATTGTTTACAACTACATATGACTTTCAACAATTACACATTGTTTATGACAATATGAATTTGTTATCAACAAATGAAAATTGTATTTATCTAATAATTAATGCATGTATTACATGAATTTAGATGTTTCTAACAAAACAGTATGATTCATGACGAGATATGAGTTTCAACAATTACACATTCTTCGAACTACAATTTTATAATATATAAATTTTTTTTTTTTGTTTTTAACATTTTACGCTTTTTATAATTATTCACAGTAGTAGGCACATTTGATGTAACAAGAGTCTTCTCGATAATCATAATCCGGAAACGGTATTAACTTTTTTTCGTAATTGTACGCGAACTATAGGTTTTCTCATTATCAATCCATCATATTATTCTTGTAATTCTGGTAATTCATCATAACATAGCAACGTAGCAAAATAAATTGCAAATGCCTCGGAATCTATACCATTATCTTGTTGCTGGACTCCATGACACATACAAATTTTTTTTAAATTTATGTAAGGCATTGAAATATTGAATTTGTTGTACGTGTAAACAATTTCTATTTAAACTATCATATATATGGACATTTCCGTTACCATCATATTTTATCCATATGCAATGACCTTTTTTATTTACACCAAGTTCACCGGCATATAAAATTTGAATATTTGTGTACAACCTAGGTATTGGTTGTATATTACTAGAGAATGCACCTGTATAACCGACATCTTGTGCTACGTTGAACTTTCCTTGCAATTCCAATTCTTTATTCATGATTTCTTGAAATAAATTTATATGATTATCATTTAAATATGTTTGAGTAAGAAATACCATTTTACATTCTTCTACAGATATGTTAAAGTTGTAGGATTCATCGCTATTGTTTACAATTTTACTAATTTTATTGTTGTAGTTATTGTCTAAATTAATATTGCCATTGTTATTTTCTAATTTTTGATTATTTTCATTATTATTACTATCTTTTTTTTTCTTTATTTTCATCATTCACTTTACAATCATCACTCATTATGCAGTTAAAAATTACATATATTGGCTTATGATAACTAAAATATGTTTCATAAACCCCACATTGTATTACTGGCAAATTCGAAAAAATAACATCTATTTGTGTGTATAGAGACGTTGTAACTTTCCCCGATGACAATGCTGATGATAATTGATATCTTTTTAAATAATCAATCAAGTAACGATATCTTTCAAATCTTCTATGATTTATCATGTTAAAGTTGAAATCTCCCATCAATATTACATGACCATCAGAAGGCAGAATTCTTATTATTTCATCAAAAATTGTTTTAAACATACTTTTTGTTGCTCCCGTTTATAACCGCTTATAACAAAATAATTATCTATTTTATGGTAAACAATTGGAAATATCCGTTCTCATTGTAAGAGTGTTGTACCGATAAAATTTCCGTTTGGAAATTATTTTTTACGTAGCATATCAAGCCACGATTTTTATTTTTATTATTACTATTAATTCTTAAAATAACGTTATAGTTTTCAATATCTATTTAATCTTTATAATTTGTTTAAGTTTCATTGAAAATTAATACATTTGCCTGTAAATACTATTTATCAGCTATAATATTTGTGAGTTTTCTTTTCAATGTGTCAAGGTTTTGATATACTACCATTGTTCCTATTACATTCTCAAAAGTATCACACAAAAATTTTAACTGCTTTTCAGATCTTTAACCGTCTAATTCGATTTATGCTGGACTCTTTACACACACTTGTTGTTTTTTCGTCGGTACTTTAAATTCAACAAATATGAATAACCCACTTAATTTAGTCACTCGACTCAATGCAACATACAACAGTGATGAACTCCGAGTTTCTTTAACAGTAAAATCGAGACATATTATGTTATGTGTTTGACCTTGACTCTTATGAACAGTTATTGCTTCTCCAGGCACGACAGGAAACTGATTCTAAGTTATTACGTATTTATGTTTATCAGTGAAAAAAGTTCCCGGGAAACAAGCCTGATTCTAGCAAAGGAAGTTATTCTGCACGACAGTTTGGATGGTGAACGGGTGGTAAACGCTGAGAAATAGTATCTGTGTGCAATAAGTGTTGGAGTGCAAACAACTTTCGAGACCATAAGCCTGAGAAATGTCAAAACTACCTCGAACGTGTTGAAAAATATATATATATATATCGTATTAACAAACAAACAAACAAATAATAAACAACTAGAATCAGGCTTGTTTCTCTGGGAACTTTTTCCACTCATCTCTTCTTCCTCACTTTCTTCTGGCCAAAGGTCGATCGGGCCCAAATTAAATTCCTGTATTATTTCTTTCTTTTCATCAAGTGAAATATACATCTGGTATTCCAACAATTTCATTTTGTTTTCTTCCTCCGCTTCTTCTTTGTAGTTTTCCAAGTCACAATACTATTTTCACAGTTCTCGTTGTAAAGTATATTTCTAGTTTTCATGATCTGAATCAGGTAAAAAATTAAATTTCCTCTCATATTCCCTCCCCATTGCTAGTTCGCATTCTATTGCCGCTATTTTGTATTGTATGAATTCTTTTCCCTCATAGCCTGGATTTCTGAAGAGTGGATAGTTTCTATCAAAATGGTGCTTTTCACACATGAGCTTTTTTAGCTTCTCGTGTTCTTTGCAAAACCGTCCGTCTTGAGTAAAATTTTTACACTGACTCGTGTAAACTAAGGCATTGCAATATCGAGAGCCTGATTCATTGCTGCTTTCGTCTTCAGTTCTAGTTGTTTTCCACCACATATTCTTGCTATGTTCCAATTAATTCTTCATAAGAATCGAATGAACTTGATTATCCACTGTACTAATGTTGTTTCTTTCAAGTCCGGATCTGAACTGCGGATAATATGTCCTCTTCGATGTCCTAGTGGTCAACGATATTGATTTTTTTTTTCTTTCTTTTGAATTCTCACAATTTAAATGACTAATTACAACTTTGAATGTTTCTTTTCTAATTTTTGGAAGTGCTTGCTCCCCTTACAATATCTATTTTGTGATCTTTCATATCTATCCCTCAATCTACGTTCTGTTGGGCTTCCCCCAGCATCTTACATAAATCCTCTTCTGTCAAAGAGGAAGATGGCTGTTCTGGTTCCACTATTATAGTTTCTGCATCGTTCTCGTATTGCTGGTCTAATTCATTAGCTTTATTTATTACTTCTATGATGCTTTCAAATTTACTTTCTGATAAATTCACTGACGATCCATAAATTGTATTTAAATTTTTCTGGCACAACTCACTCATAGGTTCGGCAGCTACTTTGATAGCCTCATGCATGTCTCGCCTTACTCCAATGATTACAAGGTCCTTGTAGTGCACTGACAGGTGTATTCTTCTACTACCGGAATATAAATTATATTGTATCGTATCGGTGGGCCGCCCATTATCATACTTGCATAATCTAATTTTGTCACTCCACACTCCTCCCTTTCACAGATTGAACACAATGGATACATAGCTATGAACATTACATGATATATTTGAATTAATATTTATATATCTATATTTTGATGGCACAACACTCCATGCAACACTCATCACTACTAAGCATATGTATATTAGGTAATTTTCATTCTGCCGGAACTTTTCAGCTGTATTTGTAATTGTTTCTATCCTTGTATTCCTCGGTGCCGAGTATCACCATCCATTTTCTACTGGTAAACTATCTAAATGAACTTTCTTGTCATACCCCCTGGTTATAAAACAGTCAGACAATACTTGGTCACTGGACTCCATCATAATTTTGACCTTACACTCCGCGGCTTCCGTAGTCCTATACAAAGGATAACTTTGCTTACAAATTTGATAATCTCTATCTCCTTTACAATTATTTAGCTCTCTATCTGATACTAAAGCGAACCAGTTTCGTTCTTCTGATAGGACTAAATATTTTTTCCTTGGTTCAATAGTAATTACCGCGGTTCCTCGTACTGTCAAGGGATATCCATGCAGTCTATGTATAAAATATTTATTAACATGCAGTCGTAGAAGATCGAAGGTCAGAATCATTCTAGTTCCTTCCGCCGTCACGTCTGAGTATAAATTTATTTCTGCTTTATTTAAAATCCCTTTTATATAATATCCATTTAATCTTCCTACTCCTTGTTCTAGCTCTTCAGCTGCCCAAAACTTTATAATTTCAGTAAAATCCGCAAAATCTGTCGGTAAGATTCCATCCATAGCTTGGTTTACTATTTTAGCCACCATCTCCGATATTTCCAAACCTGCAGTACGGCATTGTATTACCTTATTGATCCAGTCACCACATCTTACTGCTAAATCGACTTTCCCTATTTGGTCACTCGATAGTGCCTCCATTAGGCTTTGGTTAGCATAACTTTGGGGTTCAAAAAAATGTCTCTGTATCCCTTTTAACATGCTAGTTAGCTTACCCCGTATGAGATGGACATCCTCTCCCTCTTGTGTAATTTCTTTCTCAGTCTGACGCTGCATTTCTCGAATGTCTTGCGCATGCGATATTAACCCATAATTTGTTGGTTCTAAATCAAGTGCTATTTCTCCTATGGCTCCCTGTTGCCCTTTAATTCGGTCATCTAAACGATTTAAGGTATCCATTCTTATTATCAGTGGACAATTTTCCTGTCCCGAACGTATGATACAATCCTTCAATAATTCTCCCTTCTCATACGTCGAATAAGATTGAGTGAATCTAATCTGCCATTTCAATTGTCCCAATTACTCTCCACTTTTCTTCCGTAAAAGATATCTTCCTCACTGGTTCATAATATATGTCAACTGGGTTTTTATATTTTTCTACTTTCAGTGCACTAGTTATTATAACTATGTCAGTTAATAGGTAGACCTCTTCCATATACATCCTACAACAAATGCAAATAATTATCTAGAGCATATTTACTAATAATGAGTTCTTTTCAAAAAATACACATGCATTTTTTTTTTTTTTACATGCTCTATACATGCGACACATTACGTAATTCTCTAAAACATAAGAGATAAGGAGATTCTCCATCATAATAATCACTTCTTCTAGTTTCTTCAGGTATTTCTACTCCCTTCTTAACATCACTTGTTGCTTCTTTCTCTCCCTTCGGTCGCTTCCCTAGATGAATCAATAAGTTAGTCACTGAATCCCATACAGCTCCAACCAAGTGTATTCACCATCCATAAATTGTATGTAATGCATATCTATAGATAACGGTGTCGACTAATAATTTAATTAGTCTTAATATCATCACAAAGCCTAGTATACCTGCACTCGCTGTTCCAAAGGATAAAAATGATCCCCATACATAATTCCATCTACTATCTGCTATTTTCTTCAACGATTTTCCATCTAACATTCCTGCCATACTTAAACCTTCAATTTGAGCATCCTGTCCGACCAACATCCGTGCTACTGAGTTTAACACTGCTGGTCTCTCTGCTCGAAACATGATGTGTTCTCTAAATCTTTTTAAATCTTCACTGCTGTAAATCACATTAGCTACTAAGCGCTGGGGACTTCTATATTCCCATGTTTGATTTAAAAATGGTTTTAACTTTGCTGGTGCGGATGTTTCCACTGCTGTCCCCATAACTTCAAACCATGACCCTAAGATATTATACATTGGAGGTATTACTTGATTACAATCTACTTGAGTTCCCTTCTGCACTATCATATGCGTTCTCGGTGTAAGAACAAGCTCTTCATCTGTCTCTATTGCTCTGACTTTCCTCACTGGAAGCTGCTGATAACGATTACTCACTCTTCTATGTTGTACCTCAACTCCAAAATACTGTATTATGTGCACTACTTCTCCTGCCATAACTGCCATATATCCTGGTTCTTTCATTAACAAATAAGCAGATTGATCGGGTGCCGTAATGGCTGAAGTTGATTGATTTCTTAGTACGTCCATTTCTAATTCACATTTTTGTTCTAAAAGATTGTAATATAAATTAATCATTCGCTTACCTATGTGCCTTTCTACATACACAAATTTTTAATTCATATAATAATGAATATCCATATTTGTAGGTAACAATGGTTTTTGAACAAATGGCACTCCATTTACTTCTTCAATAATAAATGATTTTAGATGTTCTGTTCGTATCGAATTATAACCACAAATCGTGTGTCGTCCTTTCTGTAACAGAGCAAATGCATATTCATCGGTTGTCACGGTGTATATTACCTCATGAATTCCATTATTGACCCCTTCAGCTTTTTCCGCTTATCCTTGGCACAAAGTATCATATCGTGCCTCGTGACATTTCCCCTCCGGTATAACATTCCAAAAGGTCGGTCCCCCTTCTTTATCTATCCAACTTGTATCTGTAAACTTCCATGATGTCCCCGACCTCAGCTTGATTTGATTCGTTTCTAAATTCACATCTGCATAATAGTCACTTAATTCTACCATTACCCATTCAATCACTACTACTCCACTCCAGGATCCATATCGATCTGCGCAATGGGTACCAGTACATTACTCATTGCTATTTATTCTTCCAGCTAACGTGACACTACTACTACAGGTGTCATTGACTGGTAACCCCGCTATTATATCTATGTGGCTGAGATGCACGCTTCTTGTTATATGCATTCGATGACATCCCTCATGTCCTACTTCTTGAATGTATTGGAAATCTCCACTTCCTACTACTAAGCTATGCGAACGCATCCCACAGTGTCTCACGCGTCTATTAATCACTTTTTTACATTGAATTACTTTCACTTTTTGATAATCACTGTGCTGTAATGAATTAATTTTTACTCTTGAAACTTTTATTTTTGGAACTATCACGTTACATTCTTCTATTTCCAATAAAGATATTGTGGTTACATTTATTTGTTTACCTGTACAATTATACTCAACCATGGCTTGAATTGGTACCAGCATTGCTAATACCATCCACGCAAGTAAGGTTCTTGCGCTCAGAAATCAACCCTCTTTTAGTAGTGGTTTTTTCTCACTGGATTTATTACTAGCTCTTCTTACCAAACTAGCTACTCTAAATTCTTTCAAGGGTTTCATTTCCATATACTCAGTCTCTTCAAACACATCTTCTCGCAAGCCTTTATCTGTTTTAATTCTTTTGGCAATAGCAATCGCTGTATCTAACGGGCACTCTTTACTAAGCGGTGTCTGCGTGTGATGTGCGGACCTTACTCCTGACTTAATCTCACTTATATAAGGTAAGATCCTTGCAGTATTCTTTCTTGTGTAATATTTAATAATTAATGCCTCTTCTTCATTCTTTACATAAACCACTGCAGCCTCTCGTAATATTATATTCAATTTTTCATAAGTCACTGGACCAGACAATCCAGGATGATTCTATCTCAATCCTATTAGTGCTTCTTTTAATAAACACATGTTCATCTCATCTGGTTCTAAATCATAATAATCATAAGGTGGTGCTACTATTCAATGTTCAATCATTGTTCCATCTACTGATACCATTGCTATTTCTTTCATTATTGGTTTCTTCTCTTTCCTGTGGAAGGCGGTGATATGAACCACAACCTCGCCATGCGATTTCATTCTATAACAAAAAAAGAAAAAATTTCATTGTACTTTATACATACTTATTCATCTTCATCACTACTTATCGTTGCATGTATCAGTCTATTTGGATGAACTACTTTGAATTTACCATGCTGTAAAATTTTAATATTGCTATCAGGCATTACTTTAATTATTTTATATGGTCCTTCATATGGTGTCTCTAATTTTCCTGTCTTCTTTCCTTTCTCTAATAAAACATATTCATCCACATTAAATTGTATTTGATTTACCCTCTTATTATAATATCTTTTTGATTTCTCTTTAGCTTTATTTAAGTTTTCTCGTGCTTGTACCACTAAGTTTCTTCATCGTCATTCTTCATCGTCCCCCTCCTCTTCTTCACACGACGGCAATCTCGCTGGTCTTCTAAAAACTAATTCAAATGGTTGATGTTGAGTCCCTCCATGTGTTTGAGTATTATATAAAAATGTAGCTAATTCTAACCAATTATCCCAGTCATCTTTTTCTCTTTTAAGTAATTGTTTGAGATATTCTACTAATGTATGGTGTGACCTCTCTATTGATTCATTCGATTGTAGATGAAACGTTGTCATCCTATACCTAGTAATTCCAAACATTTCAGCTAATTTTTTTACTACTTGATCTGTTAAATTTGTACCTTGATCAGTCAATATATACTTTAGTGCCCCATATACGCAAATGACCCCCTTCATCAATGCAGCAGCAACATCATCTGACGTTGTCTTCTTCAATAGTACTGCAACTAAGAGTTTACTTAACTGGTCTTGTATTGTTAATATATGTGTGTTACCATTGCTTGACCTTGGCAATGGTCCGACCACGTCCATAGCCACCTTATCAAATACTACTTGTAGTGTATCTGTAATTTTCATTGGTTGTTTACACTTTTTTCTTTTTAACATACTTATTTGACAGGATAAACAATTGTTAATAAAATTTTGTGTATCATTTTTTATCTTCTCCCAATGATATCTCAGTTTGATACGCTGGTAAGTCTTCGTCCCTCCTTTGTGACCTCTAATCGATGAGCATGTGCTTTCTGCATTATAACTTCTCTTTCATTCCCTAGCACATATCTTACTTTTCCTACACATATGCACAATTTTGTTTTTGTATCAGTAATGCTTTCTTCTACCTGTTTGCATACCTTCCGCTAACTATAAGAATTGATTTTTTCGGTCTTTGCCACTGCGACAACGCTCAATTTTAGTTTCTGCAGCGCATCCCTTAGGGCATCTTGTATCCACTTTATGGAGCCACCTGTTGCTAACACTACCGCCACGTGGACCCTCTTACCTATCTTCTTGACTATAATTTCTTCGGGTCTACATTTCCCATAATCTGGAAATAATCGTCTTTCTTTCAATCTTTTTGACCCATCATCACATGGTTCATCGTTTTTATCTATGAAATATACATAATTTGCTTTACACATGTATAGGCTGCAACTTCAAAAATGCGTCTCTAAGCTTTGACATTACTCTATTTAATTTAATTTGATGTTCATTTAAATCCTTAGCAAAAACAATTATATCATCTACGGGTACAATTGCTACTGTACCAAGTAATCCTATTAGTACTCGATTGATTAATCTCTGAAATGTTGCTGTAGCTGTACATAAACCAAATGGCATTCGCAAGAATTCATAGTAACTTCAAGCTGTTGAAAAAACATTTTTATGTCGATCTTCTTCATGCAATTTAATTTGGTGAAACCCAGAGGCTAAATCAAATGTTAAAAAATATTGTGCATGCCCTACCTGATCAAATATGTCACTTATCTGTGGTAATGGAAATGCATCACCAATTGTTTTTTCATTGAGAGCTCTAAAATCTAATACCATACGCCAACGCTTATTTTCATTAGCATCTGGTTTTTTTGGAACAATCCATAAGGGTGTATTGTAGGGTGAATGTGAAGGATGTATAATCTCATTATCTATTAAATCTTGAACCTGCCTATTGATTTTATCTTTTAATTCTGGTGGATATCTATATTGCTTTGTATTTATAGGCACATCATCAGTTGTGTGTATCCTATGCTCTAGCACATCAGTGTACCTTAACTTATCTCCCAGCAGATGATATCGATATCGTTCACCCTTACATGACACTTGACGCTTTCCAATTCTTCTGCATTTAATTTATCAAATTCCATAAGTTTTAAAATTTTTTTCGCTCTATCCGAGTCTTCCATTTTTATTGCTGCGACATTCGCACACTCTTTACCCCTTGAATTATTTTAGATTTCTACCTCTATGACCTTTACAATAGGAACCACCACATCAATGTCTATCCCTTAGACATTATAAATATATAAATACGCTTTACCATCGCGTACGGCTATCAAGGCCTCACCTAAATACAACCCAAGGCTTAACTCTACCCGTGGTACATATCCGTATTTAATCTCCGGATTAATCACTCTTACGTAAAATCCTTGCTGTATTTTCGCAGGTATATGTATAGTCTCCGGTTGCGAGAACGGCATACTACCTCCTTCCTATCTCAGATATGCAGTTGAATACAAAATATCAATACAATTTTTCTTCAGAAAATTAGTTCTCAATATTCCATCTTTTGCAATGGAAAAATCTTGCGGTACTATATGAAATTTAATAATAAATTCCCTAAACTTAGATTTCACTTCCCCCAGTGTTGTGACACATTGCGAGCTTATCCCCTTTAATTTAACGATTTCTTTACGATTGACCAGCGTCTCGCCCTCAATATTATCTGCTCTAATAAGATTTAACTCACATCCCGTGTCAACCATCAACTCTACTGGGCTAATGAACTCTAGTACTTCGATTTTTACGGCTGGGGATATTTTATGATAACTTACTTGCACTGCTGCCACGCTGTATATTCCGTCTCCACGGGGTCCTCCTTGCTGTATTGATGGTCGGTAGTGTGTTCTCCCTTCTGCACTGCATACACTGGGTGTGTGATCTCCCTCACCTCTCGTTCCGCGCTGGTCTGCGAAAGGGTTCGCTCGTTTCCCTGCTGACTTTCTTTGCTTTTCCTAGCTTCATAGTTCTTTTTCTTATAACCATCTCGTGCAAAATGACTAAATTTTTGGCAATGAAAGCATTTTACTAACCTCATTTTTTCTCGTTATTCATTGATTTTTTTGTAGCAGCTGTCTGCTTTATAACTAATTTTTCCACAATACTTACATTTGACTGGCTCAGCTTCGACTCTGCACTACACCTTTCTATATACTCAATTTTTGCTGTAATACTCGGTCCACTATGCAACTCTTTCCTCAGCTTCATTTCTTTCTCAAGCTGAATTAAATCTTGAATTGTGCTTACTAAATTTTTATTTTTAGGTGCTTTTAATTCATACTCAGGTTTCAAACCACTAATTAATCGTTTTACTGCTTCGGCTTCTATTTCTTTTATTGTTGTTATGCGAGCTCCAGCTGTCATTTAACTAGTATCTGTCACATCACTAATTCTTTCACTCAATTCTTTCATTCTACTTGTATATGACACCATACCTTCATTCTCTTTCTGATGAATTCTCACTAATTCTCCATGCAACATATATCGATTTTGAGCCGGCATATAAACATCACTAAGATACTTACACAGGGAGTCTATTGTTTGAATTTCTAAACCTTCTAATGCTTTTCTCGCCTCACGTCGCACTCGACCTTGCACAAAATATTCTTCCGAATTTGCAGGAATCATTTTCTTCGCGGCTTTGCACCCATTAATAAAATCTTCTACTGGAATATTATGTCCATCGAATCTCGGTATTAATTCCATGGCATGTTTAAACGACATATGAGGAGCTGCTGGTTGAATCATGTTACTATGTTCTCTTTGCGGTGCACTGGGAAGTCCAGCGCCCGTCGGTCCACTAGTATTCATTATTGATTTTTTAGGAGATCCTACGACTTTTAAAGAATTTTTATTTTTTGATGCTTTTTCACCTCCTCGTCATCAGTATAGAAGTCCTTCAATTGTGCTTGTAATTCTTCATTATTCTTTTTATAATCTTCAAGCTTTTCTAACTAAAGATCTATTAATCTATCTATTAATTAATTCATTCTTCGTCTCGTCTGTTCTTCTTCGTTCATGCAATCTTCAATAGTTTGCCTATGCTGTTCTTTTTCTTGTTCTAGAACGGTAATTTCAAGCCTAGCTTTACTGGCGAAATCCTCTAGGAATTTTATTTTTTCTACAAGCTAAAGCCTTACCTTGTCTAGTACATCAACTTCTCGTGTTTTTAATTCTGCAAGTTTATTATAATTTCTGAGCTTATTATTTAATTCTTTTTACTCTTTTCGGAGTAATTTTTCTTGTCCTTGACGTTGTTCTAATTATTGTCTCTGCTGTTCTGTTAACCCTTCTTGTTCTTTCGCCTTTTTAGCTGTTGAACTACGTGTGTCTGGCATTACATTCTCTATCCTACTCCCACCACTCGGGCTAATCGATCTTCCATGATTTTTTTAAAATTATATCCCACTGCTGATGCCAAAATATATTTTACGTTCTGTAACTGGCTAGCAGTCTCATAGTTTAAGTTAAGAGAAAGAACTTCTCCAACTTGCTCGGGAGCGGAGATCTCGCTTTTATTTGATGATGATTTCGAGATAGATTAGAGTATGATACAAGTATATTTACGAGACATGACAGGATATCGACTTTTCTAGTTACTTAAGACACATAATCACACCAGGCAACAGATAGGTCTAAAGAACAAGCAGATAGGTAGAATAATAAATGATTACTCACGTTGAATTTGCTGCTGACACCCAATAATGAATTATTAATTCAGATGAATACGTTGACAAATTTATTACAAATGACAAGACTTTTTAATGATACCATAGTTACTGTTTTACTAAGTTTACCTGACATTCAAAATTATAATTTAATTCTTTTTTAGCGAGAAAGTCAAGAGAGTCTGAGCAGAATCTTGATCAGCAAGGGTTGGTTGTTGAAATCAGACTATCCTCTTGCTTGGTTTTCGCACGCCTGTTATACTAGTTTCTTTGCTTCTCCTCTTGTCCTTCTTGGGTTTTTTCTACTTCGACCCTTTCGGTGTTGCCCACGCATTTTCTCCTTTTCTCCTTTTCCGCTGTCCACGCATTTTTGGTTACGCACGCACTTCCTTGTTGCTCATGCGCTACCCTTAGGCGAACGCTCCTCACTCGCACGTCGCTCTTCAACGAATCACCTTTTTATTGTCTTTCACCCTCTCATGACTTTCTTTTATTATTGATTTTATTATTTCAACTCGATCTTTTCTATAAATACAATTTAAACATTCAGATCATAACAAATCCTGCTCGGTAAAAAAGAAGTCTGGCGCTCTGACTACAGAGCTAACATAATTCTACCCAGATTATTCACATTTATTGATCATACGTTGCAGGCATCGGTACGGAGAGTGGAGATGATTACGTAACTTTTCGGCCAGAGACAGTTTATTCGCGATATTAAATCCACAACATGTTTCATCCTCGGATAATTTATCCGAAGGTTTGTTGATCTGTAGTCAAGAAATCTGCAATTATCATCAAACGAACTTACAAACGTTAAAGATATAAGAATACATACAAGCATTTACTTTTTCCACATGAACATTTATTTCTGCGTATTAAAAATACTAACTTGTACGTTTATCACCAGTTGTATGAATAATTGATTACAGTACACTTGGTTCTACTATAAAGAACACAATGCTAAGTAACGCTGGACTTATTTACACTCGTTTAGTATATAAATAACCTTCACATAACAACATTACATTATCACGTTTAGATTTAATAAACATTAGCGGTATTTTTACAAAAATTTATAATCCACGTTTGATCTTGAAAAATAAATACACTTCTATTGTAGGGTAATCATATAAAATAAACGTACAAGCCAAAAGCTCAATGCTGTTGGCGTTTCGCTATGCCATCTTATAAATTTCAATATTCTGAAATTCAAAATCAATATCACAAATTTATCGATCGCAGAGGAACGTCTATATTTCCATAAAACGTATAGGAAATACCACTACATTTAAAGTAACATGTAATATATTATTTCTTGCGCTGAATGTTTCAGTGGATAAATTAGAGCGGATTTCCCGACTAAAGATCGATAAACTATCAGATAAATTATCTGAGGATGAAACATATTGTGATTTCTGAGTCGCGTTTAAAGTTGCGAATGAACTGTCTTAGGACAAAAACGCGTGATACCGAATTATTTTTCAAAAATGTTATTTTGTTATTTGCAGAGTCATTTGAGACGTGTACACGGTGTGAAGTTTTACTGACTGTGTTAAAAACTTTATAATGTCCGCGCCGTCCGCTAAGAGGGCAGCATCTTCCGGGCTGCCAGACACTCAACGCCACCTGAACTTCATGAAGCCGAAGCTCAGGCTCCACGACGCCATTCCCTACAGTCACACAAGTGTGACCGGTTGCGTATCTTTCACTCGTTCAAAGAAGTCAAATAAAACAATCAGTCACGTTAATTTGTGATATAAATTCATTTCTCTGGCACTCAAGAACTACTCGTGAACATCTTTCGTTCACCTGTGAAGTCTTATCAGCTCAAAATCACTCAATTGTTCACTCTACGCCTGTTGCACCTATTAAGCACGTGCACCAGGCATCAGACGTCGGTATTGGTGGACACCAGTTGAGTGAGAATCAATAGAATTCGTCACTCATCATCGACAGTCATCATCTTCAGTGAATTGAAAGGGTCTTACAACCCCTTTTACAATCTGAAAGATACCTCCAGAGAATAATCGTTCTTCTACAGAAAAAATAGCATTGTGGGCTATCTTAGAACCCATACACTCACACTTCATGACAATCAATTACACTCACACAGGCAATCAACTACTGTATTGTGATCTAGAAAGTCTTAGTGTAAGTGTTCATTCAAATAAAGACTAAAATATTTTGTTAACCAATTGTTGTTATTTACCGACAACCTTGATCACCTCAAGCGTATTCAAAATTTAACAGACTGACATCCAATGATAACAGTTTTGGTCGGATTCAATTTACTGGGTTTTTGATACGTCATTTTTGTATATAATTTATCATATTTTACTCGCTCCCGGCCGTATCACAAGAAAAGACCCGCAGTCCTTCGATATAAAATTAATTATTTTTCTTAAACATATACACTAGCTTTCTGCTTTAAATAAATCAACACTGTATAATTGTTTCTATAAACATTTAAATAACTATTTCTGAATAAAAATTGAGAAATCTAATCTTGTAGTCAATTATCATTGGTTCAAATGATCTAAATAACCCAAATTCTGAGCGGTGAATCAGTTTTTTTACTTCAACTAACGTTTGATTTTTCAATAATTTTTAATTCTCATGTACTAAAAAACTGACCTGAATAAAGTATTAATTTCGATCGAAATACCTTAATAACAGATAGATTGTGATATAGGGAAAGGGTGGGTAAAGTATAACATGAGGGAGAAGTAAAATGCTAGAGAAAATGTATTAAATTATTCCAATAAGTTTACAAACGTTTCTTGCACTTTTGTTTATCGATTTTTCAATTAATTAATGCATTAAAAACTATAAAAAGTTGTTGCTATTATGGTTGATTAAATCAACTTGATTTGTTAATTTACATTTTTCGTGGTGTTCCACTTTGCCCTCTCGTTTCCTACTTCACTTATGCAAATTAATAAAAGATACCAAAAAAAATTGAAGTATGATTCTATGGGCTAGTTTGACCACAAAGGTACTAACTTCGGTACTAAGTAGTGGTACCAACTTCAAATTTAAGAAAAAAAAAGGAGTACATAGTAGTGCTATCATGCGAATTTATGCAATTAGTAAAGAAAGATATGTTTAAAGAAATATCGTAGAAATTATTCGTGTATTAAAATATGAACAATGTTAATTGAGATGAGTGTACAGAATTAGTTATGTTGTTCCTATAATACAGCTTATAAAAAATCTGTAAGGTAGCGTTACTATCTACTTCTTTTTTTTTTCTTAAATTCAAAGGTGATACCACTACTTAGCGCCGAAATTTATAGTCCAAAGTAAGGTTCCCCTCGCAGTTCCATCTTCTCCGTGCGTGATTAGTCGTTGCTTTTCCGTTATCAAGAGTAAATTTGAAAATCGCTCATTCTGAACCAATTTCTGTTGTTATTTTCATTATGACTTTTCTTGGTTAAATTTATAATCATAGAGTTACGTGAGACAAGTGTACGCACTCGCAGTATATTCGGATAAGTTCGTCCATGTAAACTATGTAGAGTGCGTACACATACCGGCTGCGCACACTTTTCCCACGTGACTCTACATGAACATAAGTAGACTAAATCTAGTCTATATTCTACATCTGAGAATATATGAATATATAGTATACTCGATATTATATAATAATCAATAACCGGATATTCTATTATAATATCGATGAAGTCAATCGATTGGAAAACTGTATTACCAATAAATCGTCTGCGGAGAGAAAAAAATGGCCGCCTTTGGAAAATTTACATTCAACTTTTTAAGATCAATACCTCGATAAATGAGTACATTTTGAAAAACTGAAGGGACAAAAAGATTCCTCATATTTGAAAATAGATTATGTCCCACAAAACAAAGTCCTATAGGAATATACCGATATGAGAAATCCGAGTTAGAGGAAAAAAATATTTAAAAAAAAAAAAAAATATGACGCTGAAGTTTTTTGCATCTGCAAATGATTTTTTTAAAATCTACGCATTTTTTTACGAGAAAATTCCAGTTGCAAGCTGTGTATATAAAATTTTTTTAATACAATATTTTTTTTTTGCACCAGGACTGGACTAATAGTGGTCTTACAATGCGATAGGGTGAAAGATGAGAATAACATAAAATTTCAATAATTAACAGAGAAAAATATTATCCGCCTTCGATCTTCATCACAATACAGATTGCCATAGAATTAGTTTCATTTAATGAATAGATATGTAATCTAGACGTGTTTAGATTTTGAAAAAAGGGATAAAATAACCGATCTTTACAATTCAAAATTTTTTTTCAGAACAAATGAGTGATTTTCTAATATTTTGTTATTTTTGATAGAAAATTAATCGTGTAGATTTTTCGAATCTCAACTTGACCAAACTTTCATTTATTAAAAATAAAGAGTGACAATTTATTACGATAAATGACAATGTAAAATTTTTTAAAAATTGATCTCATCTTTTTTGATAATTCATGAATGAATTTATATGAATATGAATAATTAGTTAGATATTGATATCAGGTTGTTGCATAAGTAATTGCAAAAACATAACACTTATTTCAAATTATTTATTCAAAGATGTACATAAAATTATTCAATAATATAATCGCCTCCTAGATCTATAACTTGTCTGAAGTCCTGTAGAAGACTAAATCACGCATGTATCAACCTGTCAGTTTGCGCCACTTAAATACATAGTTGTGCAATACTGCAAAGACTTCTGCAACAACCCAATAGAATTACATACGTTTTAATGCATATTTTCATTATTTAATACTTCTATACTTGTAATAATAAAAATTCTTGTATGCTGGAACAGCCACTATTCTAGTCCACCACCTGAGAAGGAATATGGGATTCTGGACAATGAACGGTGCAGTCGCCGAGATATGTTGACTCAGAGCAATAAAAGAGCAGCATTAATGACTTCCCGTGATCATAGTATGACAACATCTAATTATGTGGCATACAAGAAGGTTAGGCTGGCATCAATGCCTCATGATAAATGACGTTTATCAAGTTCATCAATTAACTGTTATGTTAATTGAATTATTGAATGTGAAAAAAATTGATACTTTCTGATTGTTTCCATAGGATGATCAGTCACGTGGGATGATAAGCCAAAGATCCTACAGTGCAGCACCTATGGATTCTTCCTATATTAGATACAGAGGCAGATCACAAAGTCCTACTGGACATCGCTCTCTTTCACCTCCTGAACATCGATCAATTCCTTACGCTCATGGTTACATAGCTACCAGGTATTGTAATTGTTAATTTTTTTCTTACATTAATATTATCGAAAATTTATAAAGACTACCGCTTTGCAGTTATTGTTGAAATATGAAAATATCTAAAATTACAGTAATTATTGTCAATGTATGTTTGGTGAGAGTAACTGAGAGAAGATAACTCACAAGGGGATAGCACGGTGTCGGAAATTCACTTCGTGACAAGACGGCGTGTAGAAGTAGTTTTCCATAAGAGTATGCGAATCCTAAAGAATTATTTGAGAACGGCGAAACGGCCTAGTGTTTCGGGATACACCACACCAGAAGTCTTTGCCTATTTAGATGAAAAGGGAGCGATCCAAGATATTAATAACTCGCCCATCATTAATCACGCCAGCAGACATTGTGCTAGAAAAGCAATCCGACTGGACGATAATTTTAATTTTGTGAGTAAATCTGCCTATCCAACAGCTTTCTCGGAAATCGATCAATAAACTAACAATCAAAATAGGTATTAGTTTGAGCTCATAAGGGTTTATGCTACAATGAGGTACAATGGTATTTATGATTTTTTTCAAAGAATACTTTTTCCATTTCCATCCTTGAGCTCAATAGCGCTACACTGTTTTGTAATACTCTATCTATAATGCTTGGCTAAACTAGACATCTCATTATCTTGTTTATTGGCAAGATCATCCTGGGGGTGCAGACCAAGTTACACTACTCTATATTGTGATGGTTATTGTAGAGTCGTTTAGACCATTCTGTATTTCATTCAGTATTGTTCCTATAGATAAACGCCGTTTACAAAACACGTGAAATAGGCTGGTCAGCAGTGTCTCAACCTACCACGTAGACCCTCAGGGTTCCATTCCCGCATTTGAATTTGTTTTTTTTTTCTTACATGAACTATTATTTTTTCTGAATTGTGAAGCAGCTAAAAAATTATGGTATCCAGAAATAATAACTACATTTACATGTATCATTAATTATTTAACAAGTTTTTCAATTATATATTATATGTGAATGACATAATACATTAGTTGGGTATTCACCAAACCGGTAGTTTCTTCGAAACTATTGGCCATTCTGAAAAAATCCTTTAGGGTTTCCATACCCTTATAGGGAACTACTACTACACGGAGTCTTGTCCCGAAGTGTATTTCCTACACCGTGCCCTTCTATTGTCTGTGTGTAAAAATGAACTAATAATTTACATGTACCGCACAATATTAAATTTTGAATCAACAAAAAGTTAACAAGTAAATATAACCTATATCAATGCACCTAATACCATCGGGGATTTCAATGAAAGTCAATGATAAAAAGTAGATCAATCAGTAATATTTTCACGAAGCAGCAGTCCCTCGAAGTGCTGTAGTAATGTAAATGAGCATCAACATAATCTAATGAGTATGTTTTTCAAAATAAAAGTTTGTTAAACGTTAACCGATTTTGGTCATTAGGTTGTTTTTAGTGACGGCAGACAATAGTATGAATTTGTGACCATCTGGCAAAATGTAATTTTTTATTTATAAGAAAAAAACTTTAATTAATTATGTTCGAACAAACGCATCGAAGATAGAGGCATGATACATAGAATTTTTAGATTTTTTTACGAGGAAAGAAATGAGCTTTGTCTTAACTCTGTACAATTTATAGTTCTCGAGATCTTTAACTGTTTAAGTCACAAGAATTACTGTTTTTTCAACAATTGATCGTAGCTCATCAACAAATACCGTTTCTAAAGTTTTTTTTTTTTATTAAAAGCGAATATAGAAAATACAGAACAAAACGACAAATTAAAGAAGCGGTCTAGGTGCGACCTGGAAGGTCCACACGACTTTCCAGCGGAAAGAATGATAAGATTTAGCTACTTTACGGTTTTTCCATTTTTTTGATTCTGCATAAAAAATAGCTAGACCGATTCTGCTGAAAATTTTATCAGGTCTAAGTTACATAATTATGCGTTAAATAAAACTAGTCTTATGTCAATATCATCATTTTTTCTCGAGATACACGAGACAAAAATTAAATCCAAACATACATACATACATATATACATACATACAGAAAATTCATTAAGAAAACAGCGATTTATCTCAAAAATTGATATTAAACATCAGCTACAAAATTAAAATACAAAATAATACATTTACTTTATTAAATTTAGTCAAAAAAAATAAATTGATTAATAATTGAAAATAAAATAGTACATTAGCTTTATATTACAATGTTACATTCAACACGATGTTTTTGAAATAATTAAGATTTTTTTTTTCATCATATTTAGTACCAACATTCTTTTATCTTTGATCTATGCCTACGTACAGTTTTCCTTGTTTACGTTTAACTTCAACACCGGTGACTTCAGTGTTTACAAATACTCGTTTCATAGCAGATATAAATGACACTTCATAATCCACCATCATTCGTTTAGGACTCAGTATCGGCATCTCTTGTTTTAATATGTGAAGACTTTCTTTATACATTCTCTCGTATTTGTGTGTCAGTTGAATGTGAACAAGAATCAAATTCTTGTCATCATTTATACCATGGATAGTGTAAATTTGTGTGAACATTGAAAGTACAGAATAAAACGTTTTATCTCCTGACCACTGTTCACATTCAGACAATAGCTCTAAATTATTTTTAGTGATGAATACTAAAGATCTGGATTTCTTTTTACGACTATCATACATTAAAAACTTTTCTACTGTCATCGTGACTTGATATAAACTAGGTATATCTAAATTCATGTTGCTCAATCAATTCAATGCTAATGGATTGGTATATCGCCAACAATTGAACTTTTTATGAATACATTCTTATAAAAGATATAATATAATTTATATATATATATATATATAAACTGGCCAAGAACTTACATCTAAAATTCACAAAACTTAAACCTTGACAAAACTCACAACTAATGTAAAAATCGGAAACCAAACCGTCAACTACTCCAAAATCTTAAAACCTACATTAAACTCTTGAAGCTAACTTAACTGCGATTCTGCTGATAAAAAGGTCTAGACAGGGGATCTCCGGGAGCTTAGTTATGTAGGTGTTAGAGAGAGGGCCAGGGCCGGCAAAAATCATCGGTTGAACCCCAAAAAAAACTAATCAATTATTCAACTAATAAAATGGAGTTAAAGGTTCTTTCTACTCAAATTATTCGAGACAAAATTATCAACTCATTCTCAATTTATTTACTCTATAACTAGAATTTCTTTAAGCAATTACTTACCTTTACAAAACTTTAGCCAACATGGAATCTTAAATTAACAAATTAAACCTCATATATAATGAACTATACCCTAGAATCGACTGTAAACCCGAAGCAAAATCAGCAATATTTCTCTTAATTAAACTTTAATAACTAAACTGAATTGTAGTACTAAACTAAAACACGAGAGCCACTCATAGGTGGAAGATTCTCTACCTTGCATCGTAACAATTCTAAAATATATCAAAATTACTAAAGATTTCACAAAAAAAACTAGACTCAATATGACTCACATCCTGTAGAGGATGCAAAGGATACTTAAGTGTCGTAGGCTGACCTCAACTCGTTCTTGGATTGTCTGGAACCTCCTCTCTGCATCAGGGAACTCCCTGTAGTTTGCCATATTTCTACTGGATTTCCTCATTCTTCTAGAACTGCTTTCTGTCTTTAACCTCCATAGGTCTGCTTCATCTTTACTCCTCAAAACTCCAAATTCCACTCCTCTCTCCGATCACCGAAATGGAACTCTCTCTTCCAGCTTTAGCTACTTCTTCTGACCTCTGAAATCAGACTCCGCTCTTCAAACTTCAAAATTGTCTTCATTGTATTCTTTATCCCTATTTTGCTCTCACAATCGATCTTCTCATTTGCAGAACCGCTTCCCCATTAGTAACTTCATCACGTGACCCTTCCTGGATTTCATTGTAGAAGGGCGACTTAACCTAGGTGCTTCCGTGAAGGTGAGGTTGATGAGGCTTCCCTCACAAGGCCTGAAACCTTATCTCTAAATCTTCAAACTAATTCCTTCACAATAATCTTCCAAACGCCTATTTCACACTTCCCTTTCTTTCATTGGAGTACCATGTTACTGGACCCGATCCCATGATTAGAGCTCCGAGGGCTAGAACGTCTACCAGCATGGATCTTCTAACAGGTGGTACGTTTTATTCGGCCCTTATCTCTACGCTAGCGATCTACTTCTTCTCATAATGGTTCCACAGCTCTTCAAATATTTTATACTTCTTCTCTACTAACTCCTTCTCATCCTATTGAGTCTTTTTATACTACTACATCTTCCCACCTTGTTAACTCTTCTTACATTACTATTTAACATAACCAATATCAAAAATAGCATACTTAGTAGTAACAATAACAATGAATAATTAAATTTACGGAAAAATTACGCGAATGAATCTTAAATAGCTCCTGAGAGCTCCAAAAATATAGAACAATTATATAAAAATCATCTAGAGCAACTTAACTGGACTAATCTCAGCCTTATCTTCGATATTTGTAACATGTTAATTATAATTTTACAATAGGACGTTAATCAAAAAATAACGTTACAGTATGGATTGTAAAATCAGGGGTTAGGAGCAAAACTTTAGATCCTTTAGATGTTTTGCTCACTGAGCTATCGAATCCATAAAGAAAATATTCAGGTTGAAATATGGGTAAAACATTTAGTGAAAATAAAAGAATTTGATAGGAAAAAAATTTTTCAGTGCTGATATTGTGTACCTCAAGTTCAGAGTATCTACTTTCGAGCTCTTTGAATAAAAGATTAGAGATTGAGGAAAAAAAGCCGTAAGCATAAAAATACGTTCAGAATCGATATCCTAAATGCAAATCGTAGTAGCCTCGAAAAAAGATTAAAATAAAAATGTTAAGACATTAACAGTTCATGATGATAAACTTACACCGGGTCTACCTGACGGGTCGTGTATATGGGAGCAAAGTGAATGGCCAGAGTTTTACTCACTCGGAAACTAAGCCGACAGATGGAGCTTGCATAGATAGGTGCTAGTTGCTTCGAACGTTAACGTACGTTTGCGGACGCAAAATAAATACATATTTCTTTTGTTTAGTCACTAAAAATTTTTAAAGTTTAAACGACAACGATTGATAATAATAAAGAATTAATTATATAACAAGTTACAAAAATATTTCCAACGACATGAGAGCCATAGTGTGCTTGAATTTTTTTGAAGTCCACGCCTCTTTATATTGAGGTGATATTAATTAAACATAAATACTCTTACTTATTTTTTCAGTTTTTTGTTTGTAATTAAAATTTTTATATATCACTTTTTTCCGTTTCTTTGAACTATAAATTAGAAATTAATTGATAGAATTTTTTTTTACAGTAAAAATAATGACGATTCGTATTAATATTAAATCAATTATACATTACTGTCAAGCTGATAGACAATTATTTAATAGTTAACTATTTATTGTTTTCATTCATTTCTGTCAACTTTTACCGTTCAAAACAATTTTCTAAAAAAATTTAATCGACTTATTTCTTATTTAGAGTCGGTGAAATCCAGAGTCTGCATCTCTATCTAATTTCGCTGCACAACCACTTTAAAAACTTCATTTTAAGACACATCAGTTAATAGATGTAAAAAATAAGATATTGTTAATAATACTTGAATATTATTATTAAACTTTTAAGAATAAATAAAAATTAAAAAAAATGCATTCAACAGTTACTAATGCTAATCACTGAATAGTATCAACTAAATACGGTTGAAAACAGTTTTTTACAACAATTTATACTCGTCAGTAATCAAATAATTATATTAAAAATAATAATAGGCTGTTACAGTTAATGAAATATTGAAAACAATTATTTACCATTAATGTTTATTTAACGTATTTTAAATTATTAGATAATTGTTACAAGGTAAACAATTATGATAAAGCTGATTGAAATTCAATAAAAATAATACTTCAATGTTAAGTAGGATACTACAGCATAACAAATTAGTTTATATTACTGATAATAGTTAAATGATGATAAGAGAACTAGTTATTGAATAATTTTGAAAATTTCATTGTTTTCATTACTTACATTTTTTAGTTGGATATTTTAAAAATCATACATATGACTATTAATCAAATGATATCAGAAATAATGACATTCATAAATCCCTAGCTATGAATAGTTTTGTTAATATTATGCTATTGATATCAACAGTATTAACTAATTTTTTCTGTACTGTATTTTACATAATGTTAAATTATTGCTTTTATCATATTTCAATTGGTTTTGGTAATCGTCAATGATTGAAAATAATATGAAATGATTGTTTTAAAAAAAAACTTAGTTTTTATTGTATTTAATTTTTCATAATAGTCTATTGCTGCTTCTAATATAATTATCTCATTATGTTACGTTTTCGAGTCGGTTGGTGAGAACAAAAAATTAATCAGTGGACTGTACTGATGAGTAAGAGATTGGATGCGAGAAGGTTCAAAATAATTTATGATTCTTAACACACAGAGATCAGGTTTAATGAGTTTTTTATTGATAGTGACACTTAAACCTATGAATACACAAAGAACAATGTCTGAAAATGAGTTGTCTGGCACTTAATAGTCACTAAAGGATTAGCCTGTAGCGTTACATTAATTATGGTTCACAAACTATCACGGAAAATATCCACAAAGTCAATTTGTAGTGATAGCCACACGTACACAGGTGAGTCGTTCGAGTGTGGACTGGTGTGTGTCTATCCGTGAGGCACTATGGCGTCGCCGCCAGCACAGATTCACGCGCGTTGACACTAAAACTGCTTTTGCTGGACCACGAGAACTGCCTTGTGTATTTCGATACTTCACGTTTGTGGTAGAATTAGTTCTTGAGCTGATAGAGCAATAACTTCGTTATAAATCGTGAGTAAACCGACAAAACGGATGAATCGTCTAAGAAAACTGCGATAGATTCACCTGCTTGATTTGCCTGGAGCTAACTGACGCCACACGCTATCGACCGCGTGCTCGTTGGCGTCATTAGGGCCGTAGAGTTGACTGCTGGGCCATGAGGAAAATCGTCCTCGACTATTGGTCCAGTGAGTTGACCGAAGCGCTGGTGGACAAGTCCGGCATCATAGAACTTTAAATATTTTTTGACTACCTGACTTGGGCCCCCCAAGTCAGAACACATTATCTTTTATGAATTTAAATAATTTGCTATTGTGTTTTCATTTAAAACTTTTCAAGCAGGCACCAACCTAGGTATTAACTCTAGCAATGTTGTTTGACTTTAGAAATTGCGCGCGTGCTCCTGTATTAAATGTACTTCCTTATATTTACAATTTTCTTTGTATTTTGGTATTTTACTGTTTGACAATTCGTATTAAAGAGAATGGTAATTAATACCGTTGATGATGACTCTCTTCATACAGTCATGAGATTATCATATTAAAAATAAAACAATATACGTATTCGTATACAGGTAGTTCGATATTTTTAAAAGCCATTTCTTATTGTCAATATCTATTTAATATTATTTCAAATGATTATATCTTATTTTTAACCATTTACTACTTTACTTTATATTGTTCTTAATGGAATTAAAATAATAGTGATATAACTATTCGACGAATTTTATTATTTTTCACATTATACACCTCACTTTTTATGAAATAACTAGTATTACTATAAATTAAAATAAGTAAAAAACAATTAAATCCATATAATTATTCGATAAAAAATTTTATCAATATCAGTTTACTGTCATTATTCAGTATGAAATTAAACTTCTATGTCGAATTCTAACTAACCATTTGGAATTTTTTTTTTTCGAATTCAAACCAGTTTTGAAAATAAAAATTTTCAGCTCAAAGTGGAGTCACACCAAAAATCTTGCTATGTTAAAAGTTGGGAGCCTCAGTAGAAAATGTCACTTGAGTTTCAATTGGGGCTGTAAAAATTTACGGCTCCTTATTGTTCATTGTTAACAATACAGTTTCCTTTCTGAAGAATTTGTCCTACCTTAATAATTGTCTGCATGGGCCTCATAAACTCCTCAATTCGTGGGCCCAGCATAAAAGGTGTATGCAATCCCTCTTTTTGAACGCAAAAATTAATTCTTATGTCGATAATTTTTCTGACTGGTCATTAAAATATAAACATTTTTATATGTTATTATTTTGAATTATATACAATGAAAGATTGAATGGTATAGTGGAGCATAATCAGGGGAAGCCACAGAAAAATGGAACATAAAGAAAAATTGTAAGGTATAACAAATTAAGTAATAAAGTAAAGTTAAGAAAAGATGAAAAAATTGACGATAAAAAGCCACTATAAGCATTTTTAAGCTAACTTCAATAAATTTGTGAAGTTTTTTCGAGCATTCTTCTTTACCTCGGCGTTCCATTTCATACTATATTTTACTTTATACTTTATTCATATTTTATACTTACTTACTATTTATAAATCAGTGATAGATTCAAATACTTATTCACATAACAAATACTTTTTGTGTTTAAAATAAATACTTCGAACACCAGGAGCACTAGAGTACTGGACGTTTCAAAATTTATGGCATAATGAGAGATTTAACGTATAAAAATAATCAAAGTTAACTCATCCACCTCGAAAGAATGTGCTTGCATACACCTCTTATGGTGGATTCATGGATTGTCGGGTAATTATCTATCTGATCGTTCTTAGGCGAAGATTAATTATTCATTTAATATAGAAGGGTTTCATTCGTCACCAAGTTTTTGGTGATAAACATAATTTTTAAATTTCTAGTAGTAAAATATTCTATGTATAGTAGCAAGTAGAACATATGCATAAAATTGAAAACGAACTTTTTTTGTTACGCAACGTTATGTTTCCATGCATTCAAGCGAGACGGTGCTTCAAGCAGTATCGTATTGCAGAAGAGAATATGATCATTTAAAATAGCAGCAATTAATTTTTTATGAAATTTTTTTTTTTTTTGATCAATTAATTATTTACTTTAACAAAATATATAGGATATTATTTAATTACATTTTTTAGTAAGTAGAATTATTGTTAAATTATTCTTGTCGATATTATTATGTATTTAATATATGACAATTGTTATGACGATGAACAATTAATTGTTAATTGTCATCTACAACAAGCATAGGCAAACCTGGTTTTTCGAAATCAGAAACATACATTAAGACTATGAGAAAAAATTGTTCATTGCCAAGCGCGCCAATACCTGACCGACAAGACGTTCTTACCTGCCCGCATAAGCGCACACTGGAAATCTGAGTTAAAATAACAATGGGATACTTTGATGTTGAGTAATAAACCTAGGTCTCAATATTGCATTTCTAACCTAGGTAGAATCGTTCGACTTTTGTGACTGAACCGTTAAGTCCCTTATAAATTTTCTGCCTTTCAGAACTTATTCATTAATTTTCGGAAAGCGAAAGCAGTGAGAAATGATGCCTGCGAAGGTAGCAAAACGATACATATCCGAAGTTTATAGGACCCAATAAATGAATATAATTGTCCAATGGATTTTTGGATTTATTATGGGTATTGCGTGCTTCTTCACTACCCCTAATTTTACTTTTCTATTGTTTACTATAAAAATAGAATATATTCACAAATTGTTCATAAATATTATGAATAAATGGGCAGAAGAAAAGAGTCACGCGCTAATTTATACGCCTTAATAAAATTACAATGACAAATTTTATGTTCAATGTTGAAGACGTGAACAATACGTGCTTAATCTCTAGAGATAAATACGAAATGCCATAAAAAAAATTTATAAATTACTTGTTTAGCTCTATTGTACATACAAGAATTTTGCCTGAGTCGCAGATAACAAATTTAGAATCTACTTTGGCGAACTCACCTAACGTGCCGTCAACGGAAATAATAATTCGACGATTTTTATACGCCTTGAAGATATCATCATATTGCATCAGAATAATGACACAAACTAATTCTAATTGAGCTTAATCCGTGGACATTTAATGAAAAATCCACTTATTCTGAGAAACAAGTACCTGTCTACATCAAAATACTCCACTCATTAGAATATCGTGAATAAACGCTGCTGATGACAAACAAATACTAATATTCTTAAAGAATATGCTGAACAATTTTTGTTGGTAAACCTGATCTACGTCAAAAAATAATTACTGACAATCATGCACTCTATATATTACTGCCTATTTTTTCTTGTTTTGCCTATTTGCATGGAAACAAAAAAAAGTGGTGAACATTACTGTTCGTAGCTTGGGTTGTATCTCGAAGAATTAATAAACTAATATAGTGTAGTACATACACTTTCAGCTGTTTCAAAGTCGTAAATATGTTATTTTCAATTAGTCTCCAGAAACACGATGCATTTTTATTAAATCACTAGTCCGAAACATTCTTAACAAGTACATAAAATATTGAATATTCTCAATGAGGATAATTGACAATGACCACTGGCCAATAAAAAAGTCATATCTATGAATGATTTAGTAATTGGCCAGTCTGAGTTGATCATTAAATCAATGATGAGCCAAAGTAACAATTTTATTTATTTTTCTAGTGTGCCAATCACTAGAGTTGATTTAACTTTAACACATAATCCAGCTCCATCTCTATTGGAACCAAACTTAAAGTCTATGGGCCGGACTTACTCTCATTCCTTCAATAAGGACCTTACCTCATTTTCTCATTACCCCTACTCAAAATTTTCATAGAAACAGAAAATTGCTCATTCGTAAAATTAACATTCAGGTAAAGTAGGACGTCTTATACTTCATAAAATAATGTTAAAGGAAGTTCGACTATGCACCTTTTACATGTATAAATGGACATCACTCGAACGAATATTTCAAATCTTCTTTGAGTATCAACGGAGAAGTTGCTTTTATACATTGTGTTGTACTACGAGTGATAATACCAGATTAGGTCAACTATAAAATTGTTCTAAGTGGTGAATTGTTCGTAGTGTGAAATGGAAGTATCAAGTGAAATGAGTAAAAGTTGTGGTGGCCGTCCAAAAAGTACAATTAGAGTATTTTTTGAATATGACATGGAATCGAAGAAGGCAACCTGTCAACTGTCCGGATGTTCCTATTCTTGTGTACGTATAATTAATATGCTTGGAAAAAAATTCAATTGAATTGCCTGTAACTGTGACATTGAATATTACATCTGAATCTTAATTCTATATATATTTTCAATGAAAAGGAATTAGTGGATATTCATTATATACAGTGATAGTAATAGCACTAATTCAAATAGTGCTATTATTATAACTGTATATTAATGAATATACACTGTTGTACACTTGGTGGTTGAAGGTGGTTATGGTAGTTTAAATTTTCGATAGGCAATTTATATTATGTATTTATTAATTTATTCATTCATTTATTTATGTATTCTCACAAATTTCAACGAAATTTTATTTCACTAGTGAAGAGTAAAAAAAGAACGAAACTCAGTAAATTTACGAACACAGCACGAACTTATAGTTGTTCTTCAAATTAAAAAGAAATTATTGCTGTCATATCGCAATTTAGTTATTCGTTAATATTCAGTTGTTTTTAGTGATAAAAAAAATTTTTTCGATTTCAAATTTATTTTTTCGCTGGAACGAAGAAGCTCTAATAAAGATTTGAAACTAAGACCGATCAAACGCACTTAGCTTAAATTAACGCTCTAACCTTTAGGCTATCCTAATACTGAATAACATTTTATAACATTTATATAAATTTAAATATTTCACTTTCGTTCATTAATCCACACGTTATAATGTACTCTACGTATAGAAAATTCTATTTAAATTTCAAAATAGATTATCAAATGTTTTTATTATATTTTTATAGTGAATATTACGTTAAAAAGTCAACAAATAGCTCGTCCGTCTGCTCACTCATGCCAGAAGTCTAATGTAAATTACTTTATCTTTCACAATCTATTTAAAGCAAATATTACAAGATTCATTCTGGTCTGCGTAGATATTAATAATTGCATATTATTGGGAAAGTTACAAATAAACTTAGAAGTAGCTATGAACAATAACTAATCGTTTTATGAACTGAATAATGTCATCATGATTGACCATAAATATACATAGTAACAGTTGAAAACTGTTAAAATGAATTTTTCACTACACTAACACCTAACCACTACAACATCGTCACATCGAAAACAGTTACGTATTTTTCTGAACAAATAACATTTTTAGAGGTGATTTTTTACTATTAGCAACTGTAAAAGATTTGAATAGAATCTGGAATTAATATTTTAAGCAAGATAGTCAATTTCGTTAATTTTTTGATGAAAGTAACTTCATTGAATGAAAACAGGACATGTAATTGTTTACAAATACTAATTGTCAAAAATTTGGTAAATGTAGTGTAAAATGTTAGTTACTGGTAATTACACATATGAAAAAAACTTTTCACTTATACAAATTCCGAAAAAAAATAGCGGCTCAACTTTTAAATCGAGTTAATTTATCTAAATCAACTCTTTAAAATGCCATCTTGGAGCTCGTGACTGTTAACGGGAGGCCTGTTTCAATCCTAGAAGACTTAGGGATGCGCAAGATTTTACAACCTGTTTTGGAACGATTGCCGCCAGATGAAAAGCTTAATACGTCTCCCGAAAGTGTTAAACTTTATATATATGAAGAGTCGGGCCGGATCATTAAATTAATTGAACATAAGGTGCAAAACGAAAAATTGAACAGATTGAAAGTTGATGTAGCTTCATGTCACGAGTGCTCTTTTCTTGGCTTAAACATCCAATTTATTCAAAATGGAAGAATATCTATAAGGACTTTGGGTGTTGTTGAACTAACAGATAAACATACTAGTGAATATTTGAAGACCGTTATATTAGGAGTTTTGGAAAAATATAGTATCAACATTAAAAATATTAATTCGTTCACCTTGGATAATGCTGCGAATATGCTAAAATTACATACTTTACTTGTAAATTGTCAAGATTTTTAAGCTCTCAAATTATGTGATGACGCAGCAGAGGATAGTGATAATGAAAATGAAGAAGTCTTGAATGAAGATGACATCAACGATAGATCTGATGAAGCGGAAGTCGAAGTAGATAATGACGATCCTGATGAAATATTTCCGCCGATGAAAAAAGCAGCAAATTAGTAAATATCCGGTATGCTGCTCATACTTTGCAGTTGGCCATTGACGATGGCATAAAAATGAGCAAGATTGATTAATTGATTGCTAAGGCTCGTAAAGCAGTCAAATATTTACGGAAGGATTCGGTCATGAACCAGGTGAAAAAACTCTCACTATTTTGAAACCAGTGTTAGATGTAGTAACAAGGTGGCATTCCACGCATGACATGCTAGCTTTCTTGTTAAATTTCAAGGATTTCCTTACAGAGATGAAATATTTAAGTGAAAAAGATTAGAAAAATATCAATATTTACGTGGTAGTTTTAAAACCAGCAAAAATGGCCATAAAAACGTTCCAAAATAATCAACTTATCATGCCCGAATTTTTTTGTACTTGGCTATTATGCAAAGAGCAGATCCAAAAAATTTATAACGTATTTCCAAAGAATATTGTTGATTGCACGATAAATAGAGAAAAAAAATTATTACAAAATGACGCTCTATTAGGGAGTATTTTCTTAGATCCACTGTTAATCTGTTTGTTAGATGAAGATCAGAAGACTTCAGCTATCAATCATCTGGAGGAAGTGCAGATAAAACGTTAAAAAATAAACTCATCTACAATAGAAGCAGAACGAAAAGATCACTGTATGGACATTGATGAAGATAATTCAAGTGAAAAAATAGGTACGATGCCATCAATATTGATAGAAAAATTACACAAAAAAAAAAGCAAAAATGGACACTTCAGCAATAGATGTGAAGCCTATACTTCATCGATTTTATAAAAATTAAGAGAGGGAAGTAAAGAAACACATTTATTAGATTTTCACCCCGAATTATATCAAATTGCAATAATTGTATTTGCAACACCAGCAACACAAGTCAGTGTCAAAAGATTATTTTCCGGATTAAAATATATATTTCCAGATTTGACAGAAAAACTAAATACCAACATATTGAATGCAATAATAAGAGTACGAACGAATTATGAGGATTTATCTTCAGAAAAAACTAATTTGAACACCAAGAAACTAGCGACAAAATACAAAGCAATTGAAGAAGATAGTTCAAGGACCAGCAGTGAAAGCAGTAGTAAATAAAGTCAAATTCACTATATTAAAATGGATTGAATTTGGAATAATATTTGCATAATCGCAAGTTATAGTATACTTTACGCACTTGCCTGCGGCTCGCTTGCCGGCAAGCTGTAGCTTTCTGTAAAATTAGTATTATTATTTTTTTTTTTCAAATTGATAAAAACGAACTAATTCATAATCGCAAGTAATAGTGTACTTGACACACTCGCCTGCGGCTCGCATTATCCAAGGTGAACGAATTAATATTTTTAATGTTGATACTATATTTTTCCAAAACTCCTAATATAACGGTCTTCAAATATTCACTAGTATGTTTATCTGTTAGTTCAACAACACCCAAAGTCCTTATAGATATTCTTCCATTTTGAATAAATTGGATGTTTAAGCCAAGAAAAGAGCACTCGTGACATGAAGCTACATCAACTTTCAATCTGTTCAATTTTTCGTTTTGCACCTTATGTTCAATTAATTTAATGATCCGGCCCGACTCTTCATATATATAAAGTTTAACACTTTCGGGAGACGTATTAAGCTTTTCATCTGGCGGCAATCGTTCCAAAACAGGTTGTAAAATCTTGCGCATCCCTAAGTCTTCTAGGATTGAAACAGGCCTCCCGTTAACAGTCACGAGCTCCAAGATGGCATTTTAAAGAGTTGATTTAGATAAATTAACTCGATTTAAAAGTTGAGCCGCTATTTTTTTTCGGAATTTGTATAAGTGAAAAGTTTTTTTCATATGTGTAATTACCAGTAACTAACATTTTACACTACATTTACCAAATTTTTGACAATTAGTATTTGTAAACAATTACATGTCCTGTTTTTATTCAATGAAGTTACTTTCATCAAAAAATTAACGAAATTGACTATCAAGCTGTAGATTTCTGTAAAATTATTATTATTATTTTCATTTTCAAATTGATTGAAGAAAAATCAATTCACAATTGCAAGTTATAGTGTACTTTACGCACTTGACTGCGGCTTGCTTGCCGGCAAGCTGTAGCTTTCTGTACAATTATTGTTATTATTATTATCTACGTAACGTATGAAACATAAAAAAAAAAAAAGAATATTAATAATGAGATAATTCTTTTTAATCGGTTAAAGATTTTGATAATAAAATTTTTAAAAAAACCTTATTATTTTTAATAAATATTTGGTAGCATTCAAAACATAAATAATTGATTGAAAAAAAATGAAAAACATCAGCCGGATTTGAACAAGCGATATTGATAATCGTAGGCAAGCACGCTACCTCTGAGCTACGCTGGCGTCACAAGACAATCTTTATAGGTAATATTTAACCTGCGAAAGGGGCTATGCTTGTTATTAGAAGGGAGGAAGCTAGCCATTGAAATAAAGGGTACGTGTTTCAAGAGTAGAGGGGCTCGTAACGAAATGGAAGAGAGAAGAAAAATGGGGCTAGTTAATGAGATTATATAGATAATGACAATAGAAATTCTTCACTATGGCATTCATTATAAATTTAAAGCTATTCTTTAGAGTAATTTTCAATTTTTATGATCGTTAATAATATTTTTTTATTATTTGATTTTAAAGTTGGGATACTGTTTATCATTATTTTTATAATTTGGCTATCTGTCAAACGTCACCTGTAATCGTGAAAAAAATTTCAATTTTACGATTGATGTAGACCGAACGATTTAATCTTTAAACCACTACGAAATTAGGGATTCGAATTTTCAATACAAACAAATCTTACCAGGAGTAAAACTGTATTCTACTCCTGACCTTTTAGCTCCTATTGTAGTATCCCAGCAGATTGCTATTGCAATACCTACTGTCCGAACAGTTGAGCAGGTATATATTTGTATTGGAATCATAACCATATGGAACATGAATTGTTTATGTAGTTCTATGTCGGAAATAAAACTATTAACATCAACATATTTTTCTTGGCTTACTATTATATTATAAATAAATCTTTCAATAAAAATCCAAACATGCTTACATTCTTTCTGATACTTAGCGTTAAGTCCAAAACGCGATTTAAAACCAACATCAATGCATTGCTCAGGAGTAGAAAAATTATAACTCATGTTATCAATTGTTAAAGATGAAGAAATTGGACCGTTCAACTCGCCAACAAATGTGCAGAATAGCTGGCAGGTGGTTTTGCTTCGCTCAACTAATTTTTGTCGGTGACTGAGAATTACAGGAAGATCTTCTAATGTCTGAAATGTTGACAACAAAATTGTATTAAAATTATTATCTATATCAGACAAATTGTAGATTCCTGTACAAGAATCGTTGCCTTTGCATGTACAAAAAGTATTTTTTGAACTTCAAGTTTGGAAGATCTTCGGTCTTTTCAAATTAATACATGATTTTATATAAATTTTATTAATCAATTATTTAATAGATAATAGCATTCAATTATAAATAAAAAATCACCCACTACTAGCAATTAGATCTTCGTTATTTTTTAGAATATCTGTAATTTCTTTAATAGATGATTGTCTTGCAAGTGAAATCAATATTTTAGCAGTTTTTGGCCAATTCACAAAAAATTTATTGTTGGAATCAGAAAATTTGCAGCAAAATCTTCTTGTAGTAAAATATATCCATGAGTCAGTTTAAGAGCACGGTAATCTTCATAGTATGATTGAATACCACCAGTATAATTTTTTTTACGTAAATCACGACTCCTATTCTACCGAAATAATACTTCCTTCCAAGGAGAATCACAATGTTTCAACCAAGCAATGTCATCATTACTGGAAATGTCTAATTTCTGAATTGTAGTTCCTGAAAGTATCAATAAAATTGAATTATATTATCCGAAGAAAAGCATAGATATTAGTAGTATTAAAAAAGTTACTTTTTCCTCATTTAGGTGTGGTCAATGTGCCTATTTCCCGGGACCGGCGTCTTTTATTTATATATCTGTTGTATAAAATGTCAGTTGATGCAGTTGAATCATCTTGATAAGCTTTATACCCCGTATTAGCTTGTTCATTTGAAAATAAGTGAACAATATCTGAAGCCCAAGCCATGAACTGTTGACTATTAATTCTGTAAATAAGTAATATCATTGATTAAGAAATATACATCAATCCAATCAAAATTGATTTGAGAAGATGATATTCTGGAAAATAAATACCTTTTAACTATCTAAGATGCCCTTTCTTTTAAACTCAGTTGAAACCTTTTCTCTTCTATAATCCGTGCGAATTATTTCTTTAAAGTTACTTTTTAGAGTGACAAGCCGTAATTTAAATAGTGGATCATCGAATACATCATTATTAATCCCAGGCATACTAGATTCTGCATGATCATTTTCAATCACAACATTAGAGGAACAATTAGCATTGTTATTAGAATCATTCTCATACTCATTCAATCCTGAATTGTTAGTTCCAGAAATAACATTCAGAGAAGAATTTGAAATATTAGAATTTATATCACGAGAAGCGTTATTCTCAAACACCAATAATTGAGGAGATAAATCATCAATATTGCATTGATCAGTATGAGTTTGTGAATTCATTGTGTTATTAATATTAACAAAGTGTGGATTAGGCACAACTAAAAGCAAACCATTCGAAAGAAAAAAAAAACTCAGTATCACAAGGTAATAATGAACTGTCCACGTATCGTACATACTAAATGAAAAAAATACTTGAATAAATAGATAATACTTTTTTGTTCAATGAACTCTAGAATTTACACTTATCTGATTTCAAGTCTTTTTTTTTCTTTTCGCATTCTTTATTAATTTGATATTTATACTTTATGTACCTGATGAAATTTCCGCAAACTTTTGAACGTATTGAAAATACTACGAAAAAAGGGACATGGTTTCTCAACTGTTTCATGAATTATAAATAATTTGTTTATTAGCGCAAATTTATAAAATTATACATACCTCATCTGCTCTGGTTAATCCATTTGAAGATGTCATTTTTCACAATATCACTTGATCACTAAATAAATTATAATCAATTATAATTCACTTAATTATAATCACACAAATTACAGCATTTCAATAGTGTGTCCTGGCTCACTGCTTCAGGTCAACTAACAATTCAAACTGTCGATCAATAAATGGAAGGAGTATATTCGTATTAGCACACTAATAACTTAGATGATCAGTTGCTTTTATTTCATACTTGAGTAAAATCTACAGAACTCTGAAGTAAACAAAACCGCTGACTGAATTCTAGGAAATCTACGGACATCACATGTTTATATTACTTTGCCTGTGAGTAAATCTGACTCTACAAGAAAGTAATTTCTCCATAACAGATTAAATAAATAAACTTTAAAATTCTTTAACATTTCTGACGAGGAAATATAGCATTGGTTCAATGTAAAAATTACACAAAACCAATGTAATAACGGGATAAAGAAGTTACTTTAATCTATATGTAATTTTTAATTAGGTCTACAGTAGTTTGAACACAAACAGCATGTAGTCCTTACTTAAAATTATATAAAAATTACTTTAAAGAATCAACATAACTTTTTATGTAAAATGTACCACATGATTTTTCTCCGTGTGTTACTCATCGGTTCATGCACTCTTCTGTACTAATTTAACGCACTTAATCTGTCACGAAGACTTGTTTTTCTCATCTTAGCGCTCACAAATTCAACTCAGTAACTTACAGATCTGAGTGCATTTATTTTTAGTTAATATTTAATAAAAATCGAACTCAACGGACTCAAGTGTACAACGCGGCCTCATCACGCACGTTGTTATGTACTTAAGGTATCCATTAGACTCAGTGCATTTTGCTAGTTTTTTTTAGTGCCCATTTTTACATAAATTATTCATTGTGCTTATAATGTTGCTCTAATTACTGTTGTTTATTGATTAATAAATTTTTTGTTCGTAATTGATCATTTTACATCCTCGATCAAATTAACTCAGCATTCCTGAATTTATCAATTATTCAACATCTATCGAAGATCCCCTCATCCCTGTCTACTGTTTGAAAGGCTAGGACTAGAAAAAGGAACTTAAAGTACCCAAGGTTAATTATATGTTTACATGTTAACACCTTTAAAGAGGAAAATTACATACACTGAAAAAAATCGAAATAGTTGGGTTTAATACGTAATGTTAATTTTCCATTTGAGAGCTCATAGTAGAGTCCTTTTCTTACTATAAAAGGACTCAACTATGAAATCTTGAATGAAAAATTAACATCACATAGTACATCCAACTATTTCATTTCTCTCAGTGTAACAACTATTGTTCTATCTATACATATATTTGTTGTCCAAAGAATTGTAAAATAAAACTAAATCAGCCGTGACGGAAATCATAAAAATGCACGCTCTTTAAATATGAAGGTTAATTATATTTGATAGAATACAATTGTGTTTATTTTTTGTCATATCATTATTCAATTGTATATAAAAATCGAAGATATTCTCTTCATAATGAGATAACAAAAAATTTCCGCAAATAAACAAAGTGGAAAGCATCCCGTTTTTAAATTTTAAAAATATAGAAAAAACATGAACTAATGCAATGTTGACTTCTTTTATGAAAATTTGAACGCTAGAAACTGCAAATTGATATACACTTTTCTTCAAGATGTAAAAGAAGCTACATAAATATTTGTAGTCATTTATCAGTTCTAGATGTTGAGATTTTCGAGGCAATCACACATATCACAGAGGCTCCTCTATTAATCCACAGCGTTGTCAGAGCTTCAATCGAGTATTTCTAGTACTGATTCGATAGAACTTATAAAGCTGCAAATTAATATCCACTTTTCCTAGATGCTCAAAAATCTATCCATATCGAGTAATTATTGCCCGTAAAAATAGTTAAATGTAAATATTAGTTAGTGAGGATAGGCTTATGTCTTTGAGGAGTGAAGCGAAGAAAATAGCTACGCGACTAATATTTTAAATTTGGCAACACATCCTTTTTGATTGTAATCTTTGAATATGCTGTAAACATGAATTCTAATTCAAAACCTCTCGCATGTGACTATACCGGAAAATTCATAAAGAAACGAAGATTACAGGTCGATGGAGTTAGAAAAAGTAAAAAGAAAAAAAAATCTCAATCAATATTAATATCTAATCAAGGTATATATGATGTTTGTTATGATATGTTCAATATATAATATCGATACTTCATTCAATGTAATCAATAAAAATAAATTTGTTGTGATGAAAAATTTTAAATGGCATCAGTCATGATTACATCTATTTAAATTTTGTATAAAACTTTATTTTTTATTTCAACATTGTCGAATCATTTTTTGAAGATCAGTGCATCATTAAAATTAACAAAGCTGCTAATAGTATTTTCAATGTGTTACAAACAATTAAAACTGGTTTCGTATCATTTAATTATTATGACTATGATTATATTCGATAAATATTCAGAGAATGTTGTTATAAATAACGTGATGTCATTGAACAATTGAAAATTGTTTATGACGATAGCAATTTGTTAGAAACGAAAAAAACAAAGATGGGAAAATTACGGATTTCAATTAATGGGAGATTCGTCATCAAGGCACAAACTAAGCTCGGACCAATTTTTTTTACAGTTTTGACATTAATTTATAAGGATTTCACATTTAATGATTTTTTTCATAATTAAATTCTGAAATAATTGCAGCACCTCTCATGATCTTATTGTGCATGATTAATATATATGATATGAAATAATATATAAGATAAATATTTCATATACATTGTAACAATGAGTCACACCTTAAATGAGCAAACAATTAGAATAATGACCTTATTCCATATCATACTTCCATGTACCATATAAGTATGATAAATGCCGAAGCTGGTATGGATTCAAAAAAAATCTTGAATCGTATAAACATAAAACTTTATTAGGAAACAGTTAGAATTTCTCAACTCTATGATACTTTGGTTTCGGAATTGAAGAATATGGCGAATGATGCTTTACAATTTGTGAGTGGGATTTCTACTCAAACAAATAAAGGTCTCAACTTCATACTAGTTCGAGAAACTCTATAATCTGTGTGTTATAGCCTTAGCAAATTATGTGATTTTCGTTACAGACGCACTGTTCTTCAACAAAATAGAAGAAAGTTATGTATCGAAAATCATGAAAAATACATAAATTTTAATAAATGATAACTCAGGTAAATTAATAGCTAGTACAAACAAGAGAACCTCGGGAAGTCGTCAGCGTCGATTTAGGTGAATCTTCTGAATGATAATTTACGTCGCAAATGATGGACTACATATTCTTTCTTTGGTGAAAAAACGTTTTGGAGGGATGAAAATCACCCCCAAAGTTGACACCCTATAAAGGTAATTTATACACATTTTTAATAGAAATTTTCTTAAACGAACGTATACGATCGGAATAACATTAAAAATGATGAAAAATACCGTCATTTAAATATTTATGAAACTTGCGAATGTACATTTATTTAAATTAAAAATAATAAAACATCTATACCACAACGATAATTAATTATTTTTTAATAGAATCAATTTCAATTGTGAGAGCATAAAAAATTACGAGATACGTGTCTTCGCCATTTTTGAAATAACATCGAAATCGATGCCGCAAAAATATTCATTTTTTTCCAAAATTTGTATCGAAATAAAGACGATGACGATGGGTCGGTAATTGTAATTTAATAAAGTTATTCCTTAAGTGTAAATTTCAATCATCTCCTCGTAATGCGACCCTATCTGAAAAATGTCTTACAACGTTGTTCTATATTCTAAATTCAAAAACATCTAATGGTTGAATTATTCCAGTAGCCCTTTTAGTGATAATCAGTATCTCAACATCTGTATCTGGTTGTTTCACAGTCGTGACATCTTCAGAACAATATCCAGTCTCCGAATCAATCAGAAGTAAATTTTTTATCCCAACATTCGAAAAAAATACATAACTTAACCAGATTTTGAAGTGTTTTGAAAAAATTGGAAGATGAACTACCAGAATATATCGTGTAGCATAATATTTGAATCGAATTTTTTACCTGAAATAAATTTTTTGGATTTCGATATTTCTACGTGCACATTATCTGGTTTAGTTAGTTCTTGCAACACAAGAAAAAGGAGAGAGGAGTTTTTCATCAGCGGATTTCATTGGTTGTATAGTAGTCCAG
Source organism: Chelonus formosanus (assembly GCA_028641665.1). Taxonomy (NCBI): domain Eukaryota; kingdom Metazoa; phylum Arthropoda; class Insecta; order Hymenoptera; family Braconidae; genus Chelonus; species Chelonus formosanus. The sequence continues at coordinate 8,198,519 of CM054002.1, forward strand.
TAGCCATGAGTTTGAGCCCTATGCTATCATGCATCAATTATAAAATGAAGTTAAATATATTTCGATTGAAGATTCTTGAAGAAGGTGATAAGGATAGCATTTGTGCAAATTGTTCATACTCGAAAACAATAATTACGATTGTTTTATCCTCATTTTTGGGGTGAAATTATTGCATCATCAAAAAATGATACATAGCTAAGTTTCATGTCTGTATATGAAGAATATGAAACAATTTTTAAAAAATTTTCTTCAGCATTTGTTATTGGAGAATTTTATCAACAAATGCATAAATTTCAATTATTAAAATTTTTTTTTCAATTCATTTATCGGTTTTTCATAGACCGATACTAACACAGTATTGGATTTATTGAAAATCCATTGGTAGTGTATGGATTTTTAATTGTTTATGAATAGAATAATTCTGATAACAATTATAATTTCTAGACAGTTATTGTTGTCATAATGAGCAACGCTCTTTCTAATAATACATCTGGAAAAATTATAATATTTTTATTTAATCGTTTTTTAAACAATTTTCTCATTATTACTAATTTTTTTAACTTCTGATATTTTTTTTCCAGTACTAACTATCAAATCTATTCTCAATACTTATACTCAATCAACTCTCTTAATTATTATTGGAGCTTAAAACATAGTTATAAACTCCTCTATCTCAAAAAAAGAAGCAAATAACGTATTCCCAAACGTCCAATCGAATCAATAAATGACTAAACGGTTACAATTTTTAAAATAACTGAACAACCGCTATTGGGTTACAATTCTGGAGCTCAAACATGTCTTCCACAAACTAACAGGTATTTCTTCAACAAAATTATTTCGCAATAAGTCATAACGCTTGAAAAATGAAACAACTCTCTAAATCAAATTAACTCAGCCGAATTACAATCTTCTTTCTGAATACATAATTAAACTTAAACTAATATAACGAGTACGAGAGCAAACCAAGCCTCACGGATTTTTTTTCATTTAGCATTTTAACTCAATACAAATTCACCTTTTGATCAATTAAAAAGGTATCTCAATAACTTACAACTTCCGCAAAAAGCTTTCGATATTTTAGCTTTGTCAGACGTGGTCCAGGTTGTTCTGGACTTTCTTCGCTGGAATCAAAGTTCATTGCTAGTCTTTATTTTGCCTGCTGGATCTCTTTTTCCTGGTTCTCGCAACATTGCACTGGCGAGGCCTGCTTTTGACTATTCATGAGCACGGCTCACCATCGACTCTCGACTGCCTATCCGCACAGCTTGCAATTGATTCTCTCAAAAACGTACTTCCAAAAATCTCTTATCCTTAATTTCTTTATTATCGTTATTTTCTTCTCCCTCCAAACTCAAAATTCTTCCAATCTGTCGTATAATACTGTTTATTGATGATTATCTTCACGTGACTTCACCCAGATTTTCATAAGGGGTCACTTGAAACTAATGTGCACGAAAACTTAATTCTAAACTCCAAAACTTAAGGTCGAAATTCAAAAACTTAGAACTACGACCTCTTTCATGCTTCCATCTTTTTTTGGGCGTTCTTCGGCTCTCTTCTCGTTTACCAAGTTAATACTGCTCGACTTCTCCTGAGCTCGGCTCACCAACGACTTCCCATGAGCGCAATCTGTAATCGACTCCCTAAAAACGCATTTTCAAAAATCTCTTATCTTCAATTTCTTCATTTTCTTCTCCCTCCAAGCGCGCACTTCTTTTAATCTGTCGTACAATACTTCTCATTGGTGGTTATCTTCACGTGACTTCTCCTAGATTTTCATATGGAGGGGTCATTTATAACTAATGTGCTCAACTCAAAACTTAATGTCTAAACTCCAAAAACTTAATCCTACGACCTCTTCCATACTGCCATCTTTTTGTTGGAGTCCCATTTTACTGGCAACAGCCTCGTGACTCCAACCCTTAGGGCTAGGACGTCTCCCAGCATTGGAAAACTGCAGGGTGACGCGTTGCTTTTGGTCCTCTACTCCGCTACAGCTTTCCAACTCTTCTCTCAATGGTCCATATTGTTGACAAATTCCCTTCTTGATCACAACTCTGCTTCTTATTGGGTTATTGACATTTTTACACTACTTTACTTTCTAATTAAATCAGTCAGCTTTGGTTTGCGTTTAATAGAATAATTCCAACTTGTAAGTAACTATTCTACGCCAATCAAATTACAGTTTTGATTAAAATTAAACTAAATAGGAAAATAACAACGAAAATATACAGAAATGCAATTAGGTAATAATAAAGACTTCAGGAATTAAAACAAAAATAATAAAATAATGGCTTGATTAGATATTTTAGGCGTAGGAAAAATGAGTATAATGAATGAACTGTTGTGAATTATGAACGTCTGACTATAAAAGTCATTATGAATGCTCAGAAGAGCCTTACAAAACTAAATATTTTCATTATTTTGTTACTAGAACATCCTATATTGGCTATGATAAGCCTCAAAATATGCAATAAAATATACTAGAGCTCACAATGGGACGTTATCAAAAAAATAACGTCACAACATATAGGAGCAATAACTCCATATATAACATGTATAGCGTTTAGCGGGCCATTCGATGGGTAGACATAAAAAACAGTAATGGCTGAAAACTATTTAATAAAAAGAATTTTTTAAATATTTAAATTATTTTTATCAGATTATTATATATGTTGAACACCAATTTCTCATGTACGCAGGTTAAAGATTACGGAAAACGCCGATTTAGACCTAAGTAAAGAAAGTGAAGAATATGTCATCGGGGAGATTGGAACCTATGACCGCTTAACGCACACAACTAAACCCGACACTTTAGCCCGCTCGGATATCCGAAACAACTGAATAGAAATTAAATTTGTGTGTATATAAGAATAATGAAGTCAGGCGACCAGGCGATGGAGTAAAAATTACTAGGCGGTGGAGTAAAAATTACTCCATCAAGAAGTGAAAATTATCATCTCCAAGATCTACTTGACTCGAGAAGTATATTTTACTAGTTAAAGAAGTAGAATGTTTGATGAAAGAAAAGGAATCGTCGATAATTTCCATATTACTTCTGGTAGGAGTAAATGATACTACTCGAGGAAGTAAAATCTACCAAATTCGAAGTAAAAACAAGTAAAAATGAGTTACTAGGATTTGGGAGTATTGTTTACTTATATGTGGAGTAAAATTTACTTTTCAAGTAGTAAATCTTACTAAAAACGCGGTACGAAGTACTAAAAAAATTTTACTTCCTCCGAGGAGTAAAAAGTACTTCTTCATTTTTCTCCGTGCAGGGACTCCCATTTACTTACTTTTCTAAGGTCAACCGGCATAAGTGTTGAGGTCACCATCTCGACCGAAAGCACGTGCACAGTGCTATCGAGTGAGTGAGAGCGAAAATTATTTATGAGTTACTAATAAATGAAGAGTATTGACAATTCTAGTCCAACTTGTGATTGAGTAATTTCTAATATGATATCAATAAAATAGACTAATATATTTTAATTTCTGTCTGATTACTTTTCTATTCCTCCTCAACAATCCGGCACCCCGAATTTGAGTTTCTACCGAGTCTTCACGTTACATTGTGAGTTGTCGAAGAAACTGATTGAACTGGGCACTCTATTTTCTTTTCTCTGCCTGGAGCTAAAGTCCTCTCTGAGTTTACTTCTAATTAGAAGCCACTTCGATCAGAATTATATATGTTGTCTAAATCACACGATTCATCTTCGATTTCACGTCATTAACCAACTCTTCTAATGTTTATTTTAATATTTTACTATCTTTAATCATTTTTGATGATATGAATTTATTAATTTTACGAGAAACAATACGATGAGCTCTTTTAAATGATAGTCTTCACGTTGGAGATGCTTAAAAATGGAGGTCATCAAATTGCAAAATTTTTTTAGCTTATCGTGCTCATTCGTTTAAATCAGAATCATTGACTATCATTTCAGCATCGATAGCACACTGATAGAAGAGATATAGAATAATTAAGGTATGATGATTCAACCGTTAAAACCTTTGTTTTTTTACTATTAACATATATTTTGTACTATTCACAAAAGTTTAATTATAATAAAGAAATTCATTTTATGATTAATGAAATTTTTTAACGGTTGGAAAAGACTCTTTAGCAGTTCGAGAATAATTAATTACTAAATCGCGAATTGCAATGCCACCTATTCTAAGAATGAATAGAATCATTACGTTCATCGATTCATGACAAGCGATTCTGTCACAAGTAGAATCAAGAACGTTCGCTTATTGTTATTAACAAAAAGTAAATGAAAACATTATTTTAATAGTTAAAAACGAAGATTTGCAAGATGACACAATTTCTGGAAATATGCAGATTAGGTGAATGAGACTCTATATTATGCAGTTAGTAAAATTCATGCTAAATCTAACGTTAACGTTCCGAGCTAAAACTTTAATTTCAGGGGTTAACCTATATTTAGTAACAGCTACCATGGTTTAGTAACTCTTATGTTAATGTTATTATTATTAATTTTAGGCCGTAAGAGGGACGGCGGAGGGATGACGTACTTCCACAATTGTGCCGATTTTGTGGCGCTGTGCTGCCATTGTCATATAATTGTTTTTGAATAATAAACACTAAGTAAATAAACAGAGTATGTAGTGTATACTACCTATTGTTAAGTAAATTTACATGTACAATTTTAAGTGGATTTATTTATTATTATTATTTTTCTTTTTATTGACTGTAATGTAATAGATATGATTGAAGCCTTGCGCGTTATTCGCTATAAAATGTTCCTTAAAATACATATTCTGGACTCACAATCAAATTTTTTTGCCTTCATGTATAAAAGACATTAGTAATAAGCATGGTGAGCGTTTTTACCAGATTACGCGAGGCATAGAACAATGTTATCAAAGAAAGTGGAGCTCTACTATACACTACTATGTCAAAAGTAGATAGACAGGGTAGTTGAGAAAAAAATGTTTATTGCAAAGAATCTCATTACTATATTAAAAAACTAATCTATGATAACTAATAGTGTTAATGAACTAATATTAGGTCCTATCTACACACTAATTTTTTTTTTATAACTACCCGCTTTTATATTTTTAATAACTCTTTACACTTATTTGTCTATTTACTTTTGATACGGTAGTGTAATAGCAGACTATTGGTGAACGTTAAAAAGAAGAGCTGTAGATTACATTTATCAACGAAGTAGTTCAACTTTACACGGTTGAAATTGAAGAATGCATTAATATGAGTGGACTTTTACCTGAGCCGTAAGTCTTTTCATCAATATCCACAAGGAACCCGAGCTCAGTAAGACGTAGAATTATAACCTCTGTAAACGTTTTTTAATGTTCTTTCAGAATCAATTAAATTTTCTCCATGGGTTTGCAAAAGTTGTTTTTTTGTTGACTAGTGTAATTTATCATATCTTCAAAAGAACTTTTATATAACACAGGCATGATAAACGTAACTTATCATGCCTGTAGAGAGGGACCTAAGTTGCCAATTATTGACCGGTGAAATAAAGTGGGACCTAAGTAATATTTACTTAAGTTCCCAGTAACTTAAGTACGCGAAAACGTAATAATGATTAATTTGAACTTCGCCAATAGAATGATATTGTTTTCAATTTTCAAATAGTTTATGTAAAAAACTTATTAAAGTATAACGACTCAATAGAGATTTAGACGAAGCATTCAGTTATTTTTTGTTTGCTATCACTTATATTCATATTGTTTGTAATCTTCATCGTTTGTTGGATGTGTTTTTCAGAAAGTATATTAAGCAGTATCCCCACCATTAGTCCCATATTTGGCTATGTTAGAAGGGGTAGAAACATATTCTCAATATTGCAATCGGAAATCAATCTCGAATGCAAAGCCTGCTAAACAGTAATAAAGTAACAATTCACTAGATGCACAAAATAGGTTGATTTTATCATTTTCCAACAATCGTACGTAATTTTTAAGTTAAATGGAATAGTTGTCTAACATTGTGATGAAAAGCATAAAAATCCTCCCAATGACAATAGATAGAATGTAACAAATGCATCTATGGGGCCCACGAAAATATTATGATGAGTTTAAGTACATCAAAAGAATTTATCTGTGATTCCAATAATAATAGAATTCACACCATCCGTAATTACCCCACGTGTTGTAGGGTGATTCCAGACACCAAGGTTTTATTTACATATGAGTATTTGATATTTTATTGGAAATTGATCCATGTTGACTGTGACATCTTGAGTTTAATTAATTTAAGTAAACTTTCAATGATAAATAACACTCATAACTTTAACCACTTTTTCTTATTTTTGTTTCCCCTTATGTGTTCGCAACTTTAATTTAAACGAAAAAACTTGTAATGAGTTAAATGAGCAAAATGATTTGGCAAAACTTATTACCTTTTGTAGTGGTAGCGAAAACATCATCTGTTCATCCGGATGTAATCGTAGAGTGCAGAAAAAGTTGTAAAAAACTTATTTTTCTTGAGATAGACAATTTCAATGTGTTTAGTTAAGGACGTGATTGTTTTATTCAGATTCACAACACTCAATTGTCACAAACCATGGGTAAATGTTAAAAATCGACTTCCATTGTAATAAAAAATTACTATTTGTTTATATGATTGTTCAGCTGAAAACGTAAATATCCAATCGGGATTCATAACGTTTGATTATCATAATGCATTTATCAACGCGATAAGTTTATTGTTTCAGTTATTAACAGTTTCTATTCTTTCATCAAATTGTGAAGTTGCTTATAAATATTTAATTTATAGTTCCCGATTACTTTCTGTTCATTCAATTAGTCTTTCATTTGTTCATTTTATAATTTTTGAGACATCATAAGATTTGAAGGGTCTAAGTCCCACCCTTCCACTTCGTTAACGTAAAGTCGAGTCTAGGTTGTTAGTAAGAAAAGCATAACTCGAATTATCTAACTCGTATTCGCTAATTATTGGCGTATGATTACGTAACTATTAAAAATATAGAGTCTATGAGGTTACAAGTTCTGTAGTGATTGGATCTGAAAGTTTGGTCGTATGGTCAACGAGTTATTTTCAGAGATTTTAATAGATTATCGTTTCTTAGGTCAACCGGCATAAGTGTTGAGATGACCATCTTCAGTGAGAGCACGTGTCTAGTGTGATTGAGTGAGAAAAAAAGAGAGACAATTATCTTTGAGTATATCATAAATTCGGGTAGTATTGACAATTCTAGTCCTAATTGTAATCGAGTTACTTTTCTGTGATATCAATAAAATAGAGTACACGAAGAGAATTTTTTCACTAATCCTTACAAATCCTTTTTTGTCCCGGAATTTTTCTATTGCGACACGGTAATATCTCACTTTCTCACGAGAAGTACACAGGCGATTGTAGGCCGATACTTTACAATCAAAATTGAATTATCAATAATCGGCAGAAAGTTCCGTAGTGGGGGACTTTTTTCTCGAAATATATCACCGAATCTAATTTAATTATTTCATTTACAATTTCTATATAATTGATGTATATATATATAAGAAAACGTAAAAAATACTCTAAAATCATCATGTGCGCCCACGTTCGTATACGTGTATTGTAGAAGCGGTCATACTTTCCCATTATTTTATGAATATTATTACGTTGTTCCATTCAAAGTGACGTCTTATAATCTTAAGTTTTCGTGGAATTTATAGAGATTATTTGATTGACTATCTATGCAGTCGGATTAGTCGTTCGAGAGCTATCAGCGACACCGCGCATTCAAATTGTCTCCTTCGCTATGGATCGTCAATATTTTATTAATTCTATGACCGATATCGAACAAGGTGTTTTTAGAAAGTATAAATATTAAGAATATTCTAATCACTTTGTTTAGGAATCTATAAGAAACATTTGTATCGTTTTTTATGGGGATATATGAGAAAATATTGAAAATATTTGAATCGTTTCGTATAAGAATCTGTAAGAAAAATTAGTATCGTTTTTCATCGGAATCTATTGTCGTACAAAAAAATTAGTTTGAACATAAGGAATTTATAATTCGCTCTAGATGTTTTTTATTTATACGGATTTGTTGTTCAAATATATTCATCAAATAAAATTTATTAGTAACTTTGTCCGAAAATATCCTGCTGATGGTGAGATTCGATCCTTGAATCCCCGGGTCGACAGTCCAGTACGTGGCCGACTGAGTTATTCTGTAACATACAGATAAGACAAAATTCCTCAAGTGGGCCACTAATAAATCAGTACTCTGAGTATTTATAAATATTATATATGTCTTGTTAGGATTTTAAAAAATAAAAAGTACGTATTTTTTTTATTTTTTAAAATTTTAATTTTTTGAAAAGTTATTAATAATCAATTTTTTTTGCAATTTTTCACGTAAAAATTTTTTTCTTCCGTTTGGTTCGATGAATCTTTATAATTTTTGGTCAGTACTTTGATAAATAATAGTCCTTCCTAAATATATTTTAAAATTTTTTTTTTCATGTAATGTTGTTCAATAAATTGATGACAGTTGTAAACAATTGACAATTATTAATGCTTCTCAATTCATTACAACAATAAAAAAAATATATTTAGATTCCTCGTTCGATTTCGAAAAAATGAGTAAAAAAAAAAGTTCGAAACTTGCATTAAGTGAAAGACCACGTTCATTTGTTTATTTCGTTATTCAATGCGCTGTAAAGCAACTCCTACGCGAAGCGTCTCAATTGACACAAAACAATTCCATGACATTTATGGAAAACATACATTCATATTTTCGCCCGTTAAGTGTGTCCTTGTATCGCGTTCAATACATTATTATTTTACAATTTTTGTCACTTTTTTCAATATATCTAGTTTAATTTATGAACTATATAAATTTATAAAATATATAAACATATCATATATTGAAAAAATAGTCGATAGATCAGTTTAAAATGCCAAGAACAAATTCTTGTTGTAATCCAAAAAAAAAAAAAGGGCATAACTGTGTTTACAAAAACGTTGTTCTAGTAACACATAAATGGAATTCAAAATTTGAAAATTTGGTAGAATTTTATATTTGTCAGTCTTGTAAAAGTCAAGTAAACAGACAGTCTAACATAATTCCACAGCCGCAAGTCTCTAACAATAGTGTAAGGAAAAGAATCTCTTCAATTTTTTAAACACACAAGGTAGGTATATTTCCATGTAGCTTTTCAAATAATGTAACGAAAAAAAAATTTTCGGTTTCAAAAGAAATATTTACTTAAAAAAAAAAATTATTGACTGAAACCAATCAATTACTTTATTTTTTAAAATATTACTAGTGATAATTTTAATCGAATTATCATGAATCATTTTAAGGATTCAAACTATATATTGATTATTACAGGATTTTGAATTATCACCCGTTAAGAAGCTACGACAACATATTGACCTTAAACAGAAATCCAACAGATACGTTCCTATGGATGAAAATTGGACTAAAGATTTAAGGAGTGCAATTGCAAATGAAACCACTTGTTCTGGTAAAATTAGTCTTTTCACCACAGCACCTTTATGTTGGAGCATTCGTCAAATGAAAAAAGAACTAAATGTGTCTCGCCGAATGGCATCAAGAGCTAAGAAATTACATTCAAGTTCAGGATATGGAACTTGTCCTCAACCAAAACGTGGTCGGTGTTTGAATGACTCAACTGTTAAAAAAATTAAAGATTTTTATTTATCTGATGAAGTTAGTAGAGTGATGCCGGGTGCAAAAGATTACATATCAGTTGTAGAAAATAATCAGAGAATACAGAAACAAAAAAGACTACTTTTAAATAATCTAGGCACTTTACATGAACAATTTGAAGAACAAAATCCAGAAATTGAAATGTCACTATCAACATTTCGTAAACAAAGACCGCAAGAATGTATATTATCCGGTCAAAATGGGACGCACAATGTTTGCGTTTGTAAGATTTACCAAAATATGAGGTTAAAATTCGAAGGGATGAAAAAACAATTTATTCAAAAAGGTGAAAGTTTCAATTATACGTATCGAGATGCATTAAAAGATATTCTCTGTGAAAGTCCAACATCAGACTGCTATTTCGATGATTGTAAGAAATGTCCTGGTACGAGTATAGTTGTTGATAAGTTGCAGATTTTATTACAAGACTCTAAAATTCCAGAAATAACTTTTAATCAGTAAACGAGCACAGATAGATGCGAGCTCTTATCTAAATTACAATCTAAAGAAGAATTTTTAGTACTTTTGAAAAATGATTTTCCTGATTTGGCGAATCATGATTTTTTGGCAACATCTCAAGCAGCTTATTTTCGAAAAATGAAAAATTCAATGGAGGACGGGAAAATATCGTAACTTTAGATTTTGCTGAAAATTATACTTGTCAAGTTCAGAATGCGGTTCAATCACAACACTGGGCTAATGTTCAAGTGACTTTGTACCCCTAAGTAATTTATTTCAAAACAGACAATGTCATAAATCATGAAAATTATGTAATAATTTCTGAACATCTTCAACACGATGCTAATTCAGATTTATTTAACTCTAAACTGATAAATCATTTAAAAGAAAATATTGATTTGAAAGGTACAAAAAAAATTTATTATTTTTCTGACGGTGCTGGGTCCCAGTAAAAAAATAAATTTAATTTTATTAATTTAATGAATCATGAAAAAGATTTTGGTATAACAGCTGAATAGAATTTTTTTGCCGTTTCGCACGGTAAAGGGGCTTGCGATGGAATCGGAGGGACGGTAAAAAGACATGCATATCGATCGAGTTTACAGTGTACAGGTGACAAAAACATAACTTCGCCAAAACTCATGTATGAGTGGGCAACAAAATTTTTCAAAAATATTAATTTTGACTTCTGTTCAGAAGAAGATCATAAATTAAATGAAGAATTTCTAAAGCCTCGATATGGAAAGATTAAAACATTAAAATGTCCTCGTCTGTATCATTGTTTTATCCCAATAAATGGAAATAAACTATCATGTAGAAAATTTTCAGAATCCAGAAAATCTGTCACTGAAAGCATAACGAAAACTACATTAATACGTAAGAGTAACTGAAGATTAATTCCAATGTAAACCTAATTTAAACCGATGTTATAAACAATTTATAAATAATATATAATAAAACAATGAAATAATTATTACAATTCTGAGATCCTGTCTACCTGTAATCCCTTTTTTATATACTTTAATTCACGAATAGCATTCAAGTCGCACCGCGTCAGAGTTGTTTCACAGCGCATTGAATAACGAAATAAACAAATGAACGTAGTCTTTCACTTAATGCAAGTTTCGAACTTTTTTTTTAATCATTTTTTCGAAATCGAACGAGGAATCTAAATATATTTTCTTTATTGTTGTAATAAATTGAGAAGCATTAATAATTGTCAATTGTTTACAACTGTCATCAATTTATTGAACAACATTACATGAAAAAAAAAATTTTAAAATATATTTAGGAAGGACTATTATTTATCAAAGTACTGACCGAAAATTATAAAGATTCATCGAACCAAACGGAAGAAAAAAATTTTTACGTGAAAAATTGCAAAAAAAATTGATTATTAATAACTTTTCAAAAAATTAAAATTTTAAAAAATAAAAAAATACGTACTTTTCATTTTTTAAAATCCTAACAAGACATATATAATATTTATAAATACTCAGAGTACTGAAGTATTAGTGGCTCACTTGAGAAATTTTGTCTCAGATATGACTTTCGTCTAATCTTCTTGGGTTGAACATTTGAAATAAATCAAACATTCAATAAGTTTGCTTCCTAACATGTAGTTCAGATTTTATTTCATCCGAAGAGAAAACATTAAAACAATTCTAGTCATGAATTAATAAATTATTATTGGTAAATAATTTTGATTGACAAAATACTTATTATCATAACGACCGTTGGGATTTCGTCTTATAAAAATCTATCAGAATTTATCAGTTAATGGTGCTGTTTGATATACCGACTGATTTAGTACGATTCTATTGGAATGGATATGAACTAATACGTAAATAATTTTTATAAACGTATCAACTATTTTCATAAGAAACTTTAGGACTGTGTCTTATAAGATCCTATAAGAATTTATCAGTTAACCCCTGGAGGGGATAATTGTTTTGAACTTGTCCCCTAAAGGGATACTAGAAACTTTCTTCCCACTTTACTTCAAACGTATATAATTTTGTTCGTAATTATTTTAATTAATTATTTTTTTTTTTAATTTCTAATTTTAAGTTGAGGTGATTTTGAAGAATATACTATTTATTTTCCTCTCATATCGATTGATTCAATTCAAGTTTTTCCATTTGAAAAAAAACATGCAATTTTCTCTGATTTTCTTTGTTGTATTGTAACTGAGCGTAAAATGAAAATAAATATAAAAAATAGGTGGTTTTTTGGAAGCTTAAATTTTGATCTACAAGATGGTATTAACCATCCCTCTATGAGTTTCAAAAAGGATAATTATTTGAATTTTTGAACGTAAAAAAACGTCGTAATATCATAAGAATTCGAAGAAAATTCATTTTTTAACTATTTTTATCAATATAATAAATAAAAAAAAATCCCATTGCATTCAAACGTTGACGTATGAACGAAAACTGGACTTTTGATGCGAGGAAATATTTGTCATTTACTTAAAAATAATTTTAGCAAAATCGAGTATCTTTCGTCCAAGGGATACTGGGAATCTAGTTCCCTGGGTCTCTTTATTAGAAACGTACTACACAAAAACTAATGCTCGAATAAACTTAGGGCGAAGAAAGACACATTCTGAAGGTTCAAATAAAATTATGGTGGGGATAAAAATAGTTTTCCTTCATCCGATTCTTGAGACCAGTATACCTGACGAAGTTGGTATGGGAACTTAGTTCCCCGAGTCCCCTCTAGGGGTTTATAACGCTGTTTAATGTATATGCTGAATATGAAATCAACAGATTAATCCTTAGGTTGGAGATAACTTATTTTTTAAATAATTCATATTATGATATGATTATTCTATATATTATACTAATGAGATAATCTGTATTGTCATTGGACGATTAAATATAGATATTTCTAAATAAAATAAATGAGAAAGAATGTATTCAATGTTTTATTATGATTAGACTAAAAATCTATACTACTTATAAATTTCTGGTGTCCGTCGTATTTGAGTTTTTCCTATGCGTAATTTTTTCTTCTACAAGAATAAAGTTACAAACCATGTAAAATGTCTGAGAACCTATTTCGTTTTGTTAATAATCATTGAATTTGTTATAAATATTGGGAAACGCGATCTATTTAATGTATTTAGGTTTTTCCAACGCGTAATTTTTTTTTTCTCCTGAAATAATGTTACAAACCAAGTAAATTGTAAGGGAACTTATTCTATTTGTTTGAAAATACTGGATTTGATATAAGTATTATAAAAAAGATCTACGCTATAAAACAGTTTGTTCAGAAGCAGAAATATAATTACACGTTAAAATTCGAATTTATTTCGTTGATGTTGAGTACTTGCGAATACATTACGGTTCTGTCTCCGCTATGACACTACAATCGGCATCTGTGATCGGCTTAACATTTGCACTCCGATTGTACTATTTTATAAACGTTATAAATCAGTTCATTATTATGTAACGTAATCATGCACATTACGCGGACGAAGTCGCGAGAATCTGCTAGTGATTATATACATGTGTTCGTGTGTATATGAATGCATAAACATATTTCCTTCTTTACTAATCCAATTAGTCACTTTAACCAATAAAATTTTACTCTTTTGTATTGCATCACTAAAAAGTGCTACAAATAGTAAATATTAACTCAAAATTAATGAATAGTTATTAATTTTTTCTTAGAAAGCAGCCAAGGATATATGTTCTGTTAGAAGAAATTCAATAGGTAAATACGAATTTTAACCGGAATTGAGAATAAATATTATAAACCCATAGAATTCTGATTTCTCCTACTTAAGAACTTCAATAGAATTATAAATATTTGAAAAACAAACGGGCAATGAAATCGGAAATCTGAAAGTGCTATAGAATGTCAGATTCAAGTTTGAATAGAATTGAGGTTTATTCAATCAGAAAATGTAATTAAAACGACTACCGTTTAATTGGAAGGAAATAGTAGAATATATTCAAGCAGGATTCCATATTATCGGTTTATTTTACCAGGGATATTTGATCTATTAATTCATTTTCTTCTAGAAACCTAAACATTCGGATAGGGAATCAAAATGCATTACTTACTTAATAGTTCTTATAAGATCTTATTTAAAACGGTCTTACAGTTTCTTATAAATATAAGAGACATATTGATGGAAATTGTTCACCAATAAGTTCTTGTTCAACCTTATGACATTCTTTCTTATAGAATCCTATCCATTCGAATAGGAAATCAAAAGGCGCTATTTTCTTATTGATTCTTATAGGATTTTATTTAGAACGTCCTTATAGTTTCTTATAAACATGAGTAATATGTTGATGAAAATTATTTACTAATAAGTCCTTATTCAATCTTATAATATTTTTTCTCATGGAATCCTATCCATTTAGATAGGAAATCGAAAAGCGTTACTTACTTATTGATTTTTATAGGGTCTTATTTGGAACGGTCCAATAATTTCTCATAAATCAATTCTGAAATTAAAAAATATAATTTGCTTATTGCTTCTTATAAAGTATTGTAGTCTTTGTTCTTGCGAATTCTCATAGCATAAGATAGAAGATCAGATTATTAGTTTTAATAACTTTATTACCCATCAACAAAGAATGCTACATTTCATGTACGAAATCAGTTAATAATACAAAGGTTTCCCTTAGATTTTTCGAATAATTTAGGTTCATGGCCCCGAGTATTGAAAAAGTAGCTTTATATCTCAGCAGTGATGATGATAAAAAAATCTCAAAATCCCATTATCTGGATCCTGAAAAATTCGAGTTAGTTACTAGAAAAAGCGTATTCCTGTATGAATACATCGATTGAATGAAAAAGTTAGACGATGACCATTTGCCAGCAAAAGAACAATTTCATTCCAAACTTAATGATGGAAATGTGTCTGATAAAGACTATAATCATGCTCTGAAAGTTTGGAATAAATTTTCGAGTTCAACACTCGGTGAATACTCCGATTTATACCTCAAAACAGATGTACTTCTACTTGCCGATATTTTTTAAAATTTCCGACATAGCTGCCAAAAAACATACGATTTGGATCCTCTCTATTACTACACTGCTCCGGGACTTGCTTTTGACGCAATGTTAAAACTTACAAATGTTAAGCTCGCACCTTTGACAGACCCAGAAATGGTCCTATTTTTTACAAAAGGTATCTGGGGCGGCGTATCGCAATGCTCAAATCGTGATGCTGCAGCTAATAATCGATACATGGGTGCCGCGTATGATCAAAGCAAAGAAGAATCATATCTCATGGATTTCGATGTAAATAATTTATACGGCGTTGCAATAAGCATGCTATTACTAGAGAGTTCCTTTGCATGGGTATAAGAGCAAATCACTGTTAAAGATCTTTTCGGTGGCATGATGATATTGGATATATGGTTGAAGTTGACTTGGAGTATTCAATAGAAGTTCATAATCTTCACAAAGATTTGCCCTTATGCCCAGAGCATTTCATTCCACCGAACCGCAAACAATCCAAATTAGTGAGAAAGCTTTATCCGATAACCAGATATGTAATGCATTATCAGAATCTCAAACAATGTTTAGAATTAGATTTAAAATTTACTAAAACTCATCGAGTATTAGAATTTAAACAGTTTTAGTGGCTTAAACCGTGTATAGATAAGAATACAGAATGTCGTAAAAATGCAAAAAGCGATTTCGAAAAATATTTGTATAAACTCACGAACAATTCTGCATTCGGTAAAAATATGGAAAACGTGAGAAAGTACAAACACGTTAAACTAGCCACTCAATAGGATGGCTGATATGGAGCTAGAGCTCTTATTTCAAAACCGAATTTCCAAAATGTTACTATTTATGACGATGATATGGTAATAATAGAGTTAAGACGACTCAACGTTTATTTTAATAAGTCAATTGACGTAGGTTTCGCAATTTTAGAGTTGACCAAAATTTCTCTATATGATTTCTATGATAATAATGTCAAGAAAAATTTTTCAAATAATGTTTCCAAACTTCTGTATACCGATACCGATAGTCTCATATATCATGTAACAGTACCTGATATATATGAAATCATCCAACTTGATATTCGCAAGTTCGACACATCCAACTATGTACCTGACAATATCTACGGAATTCCTTTCGCCTCCTGAGCTATATTCGTTAAAGTTTCTAGATGATGATGATAAGAAACGAAAGGAAGAGGACAAAGAAGAAGATGATAAGAACGAGAAGAAGAAAGCTAAAGGAAAAAAAGTCAACGTGGCAAACCATCACTCTTGATGATTTCATACGGTGTTTGAATGATCATGTTAATATTGTCAAAAAGCGGAATTTAATAAAAAGCGTTAAACGTGACGTCCAAACTATTGTACAACAAAAATTCACATTAAGTTGGAATGACGACAAACATCAATTGATTGATGATTTCACCGAAACTCTCCAATGGGGGTACCAAGAATAAAGTACAATTTATTTGTAAATGTTTCTTATTTAAGAAGTGTTACAAATTGTATTTTTTATAAATAAATTTTTGTATTTTTCATGTTACAATTCCTATTTTCTCCGTATCTTTTACAGCATTCGATTATTTATTTTATCAAGACGTTGAATGACTTACTTTTCTTTATTAATTTGTTGTCATTCTTCGTTAGATAATAGAATCTATTTGACGTGTGCAGCTTTATCATCTGCAGTAGGGCAACTTTTCAGCATCAGTACATTTTCTTTGCCATTTGCTCTACATATTTAAATTCTTCAGCCATTTTATTCATCAATTCTTTTCGTTGAGCTATTATAAAATTTTGTAGACTATTTCGAGTAATTTTTTTGCAGCAGCTCGAGTCACATCGACAGGATTCATTTGAATAGTGCGATGTTTAGTATTATTACAGGATGAAAGTGATTTTGGTGAAATGTCAATCCATTTGTAATTTCCACGAAAAGTAAATTCTTTCCACATTTTAGTTCTTAATGTACGATTAAAGCGTTCACAAATTAATGCTTCTAGATTGCTGAATGTTGAATACGTCTTGATATTATATTGCTTCATGAGTTCTTCGAAATCTTTATTATAAAACTTCTTTCTCCGGTCGACGTGTAAATTTTTAAGTACTCATTTTTCCTCCAAAATTGTCATCATTGCGGCAGTGACATCTTTACCATTCTTCGTTCTGATTGGTACAGCCCAAGCACACTTTGAAAAATTATCAATAGCTGTCAGCAAATATTGATATCTATTATTGTAGGATTTTCAGTGGTTTAGCTTTACTTTTTTTGAAAAAACTACAGGTGTAATCGCAACATGTATATGCGTGGAAACCAAGCAGTGCATTGCATAATTTAGAACGTAATTTTTCTGCTAATTTTATACAATTGATACATTCATTAACACCACTTTGATTTGTCGAACTTAATAACTAAATTTCAAAACGTAGCAATTAAAATATATTTCCCAGCAATATAACTAAAACGTCTGTATTTGATGATTTAATCATGATTTTAGAATTTTCTGGGCATTTATTTATGTGGTATATTATTCTAGTGTCAGCTTCTTCATGTAAGCATTCAAATAATGTTCCTCCAGTTTTTACGACTGTATTTCCGTCTACAAAAAAAGAATCGCATTTAATACCGACAGTGAGGTAAATTTTTTTTGTACCTACAATGAATGCTAAATCAGAATTCTCCCAATATAAACTTAAAAATTCTATTAAGGCTTCTTTAAATCTTTTGTTTTTCAGGGCTTTGTAAAAATCATTCAGCCTACATTGAAATGGTCCTACAATATTGTATAAAATGTCTATTTTCTCTCTGTTTAATCTTACTATGTCTTTGATTGAAGGAGTCACATATCTATCAAAAATGATATGTATTTCAGATGCCGGACTATTACAGACTTTTCTTAAAATAAATTCAGCAATCCTGCCAAACCTTTCAGGCATAGCTGCACCTGTTTTATGTAAGAAGTAAAATCCATCCATTATTTCGATATTAATGTGTGACGGATATTCTGATACTGTCATGTTTTTCAATTTTTTAGCTAAAACAGATTTATCTGTCTTATTCATTTCACCTGTGCACTGAAACAATGCAGGTGGAGCTGGTGCCAATGGATAAGACAGACAAGATTCAAGATCTATTTTCATATTTAAAGCAAGTGCTAATAATCTACCGTATATATCTTTCTTTATTTTTATAATTATTTGTTTGCTTCCATTTGCATTTTTTATGGTTTGTTCCAAACATTCGAAAGCAATGTTTTCAATCTTTAATTTAGTTATTGTAGATTCGAATCTATCAGGATTTTTGTTGCATTCGCGAATGAAATCTAATTTTCATTGCTCGCCAGTTTTATGAGCGTCTAACAAAAAAGTTGCCACATTTTCTGAAACAGCTCAGCCAGTAACAATATTGAATAAATAA
Source organism: Chelonus formosanus (assembly GCA_028641665.1). Classification (NCBI taxonomy): domain Eukaryota; kingdom Metazoa; phylum Arthropoda; class Insecta; order Hymenoptera; family Braconidae; genus Chelonus; species Chelonus formosanus. The sequence goes on from CM054002.1 coordinate 8,217,061, forward strand.
TTAAGATCTATATTTGAACTAAACGGATTAATAAATTCTTCTAATTTTGCTACAATATTATCAATATCTTCTCTATTTTTTTTAATCTACTGTATTCTAATTCGCGATGAGTATCATCATTCTGTCCTATGGTAATGCTATCAATAATTTTAAAGATAAGTTTTGTACGCATACTATGACTTAAAGCCCAATGCTGTTGGGCTGCTATAGAAGAACTAAAGTGCGCGATTCCGGTTAATGAACTTGCTGCGTCTGCGTTTATGGTTTGCTCTAAAGTCAAATCAACAGGAGATCTAGAAAGATTAGTGTTAGTTGTTTTAACGCCGAAGGCCCCTTTCAAAAAATTACTAAACAATTGAGAATTTGTTTGTTTAAGATTACAACAATATAGAATAATCCATCGGCAATAATTTTGTTGGTTAAATACAAAAAACCAATTAGCCATAGTATATAATGAATCAATATATAATTCGAAGTCGCTAGTTCGTATACTACGAGAAAATCTAAAATAAATGTTAACTAACTCAATATATTGTAAATAAAATTGTGCTTTTTTCCGTGCTTTCCATCAGATATGTCCTTGATAAATATTTTATATTTCCTTACTATTTCTTCTAATCTTTCAGGAATTTCGAGAGGTTGCGTACATTCAACTGAATTTTGTAAAACAAATTTCAAGTTATCAACTAAAAACGAAGGTTCTATGCCATATAAAGAAATAAAAGATTCAATTACTAAACTTTGTAAAGCAACTGTTAACAACGGATGCATACGTTTACATCTATTGAAATGTTTACTGTTTGAAAGGCCATTAACAGAACCACCTGCTAAGACTTGTGCATCAACCAAAATATCAGTAATTCCACTGGATTCTATATAAGTACCAATAGCCTTAAAGAATGCCATTTGTATATGAAAAGCTCATAAATTAATAAATGAATTATCAAATTTTGTATTTTGTATTCGCATTACCATTTTAGCAATCGCTAAGTCATAGGTTACATTAATTTGATTTTGTTTACATTCATTCGCAATTCGTTGTGCAATTTTCATGGTCTCATGTACTACAGTATGTGAAGTTGAAGATTGATTTAACGGGGGCAAATAATCAACTAATTGTTTCCTACTGTTATCAATATGGACTTTACTGTAAAAACCTAACCACATTGGTGTTTCTCGTGGAGAAAAAAAAGAAAAACTCCATATGACATCTTTGGTAATCGTGCTGTTTCTCGATATATCACAATCCTTTATTACTGAATTGTTTTTTTCAAGTGGCAAAAGTAATGTTTTCATTACAGGTTTTTTTGTTATAATCTTCGATACTTTGACCAAAGAAATCGAAGCGACGTTTTTTATGGTGTCGCCTGAATATTTGAGAAGTCATTGGCTCATTATTACGAGTAAGTTCCACTTGTCCTTCAGAAATATTCAGACTGTCATCGCGTACAATTTCCATAGATGTTTCCGGTATGCTCGATTCATCATCCTGTATACGATATGTTGGAAGAAATTGATAAACAAGACCAACAGTATCGTGTAACGTGTCTTTACCATTGATAGTATTAACAAATCGATCATAATTATTGAAAGCTACATTAGTGCAAAGATCGTTTTTTTGTTGAATACCTGATGGAAGATATTTTCCATTTTTACAAGCTGTTGAAGTCATTTCTATTACTAATTCTTCAGCAGCATTCCAACTAATCGTATGGCCATAATTATTGAGTATAGTTAATAATTTACAGCTATTGATCATTGATTTTACAGCTACACCTAACATCATTTTCTTTGCAGTCTTTATTCTACCCTTTATAACACAATAAATAATATCTTCACAAATAAATTTCGTTGGTTCAATCGCATTAATAGACTTACGCAATAAATATGCTACGTTTTAAAGTTTATTATTATCCTGTTCTATACATTTTGTCATGATTCTATTAATGTTTATGTCACTTTTATAAACAATTTTTTTCTTATGGGTTGTGTCCAACGCGGTTATAGTACTTTCATTTTTTAATATACTTAAAATTTTTTCTTGTAAATTTTGAGCTGTATAATCGTAAGTACTATTTTCAATTCCTCTAATCGCACAAATATCAAAAAAGTATGCCATATAACGGTTAAATAATGAAGAAAGAAGGAAAATTTTTTCTTGATAAATAATCTCTTCATTAATAAACTCGCATAAATTTTCACTAGAGAGAACAGGTTGCGCGCTCTACGAGCGCGCCGTTACGGTATCAATACAATTAACGTTTAATTGTAAAATATATCATTTTTTTCAACGTGTTTAATTTAAAATTAAATGTTTCTTTGCAATTCTATACGTTTTCAACTTCTTATTACAATTATTATTGTCATCATCGTAATACATATATGATAAATTTGACAGTGACATAAGAGTAGTAATATTTGTAATGGATTATACAATTACATTAGATATTCAAAAACATTGATTCATCAGATACTGTGAATAATAGTTCATCAGATACTGTGAATAATAGTTCATCAGATACTGTAATAATAGAAAATTTTTTTTCGAAAACTAATGTCCGTTTAAATAATGTAAAAATAACAATGTCATACTGAAGTATGCATAAAATATGGCACGATATCGTTATGGATTATGATATGATATATGCAAATAATCGATGAAAAAAATTAATTAATAGCAATGTCGATAAAATATTCGAGCATCTATTTGTATATACTTTACATGAATTTCTAAATTAATTATGTTATAGAATAGAACTCAAATAATCAAATTCATTAAGTTAATATTAATATACTGTAGATTCGAATATAAATTTGTAATTATTCGTTCAACAATCATTCTGAATGCCCACTATTCGATCAACTCATTATTTATTATGCCCATTGGTTGGTCCACCTACTAAACACGGTTGAAATTGTTTATATTCTAGAAATATTAAGAGATAATATAGTCTGAAACAGGGTATGTAGAAACAGATCATAATGAGTAATGGAAAAAAAAAATTTTTTCCTTAGTTTACGCGTTATTGAAACATTTATGAAATATTATTTGAAATATCAAAAAACGATAAATTAAAAAAATAATTCTTTGTAAACGTAATTTTTAACAATTCTATCTGTTTTTTCGTCATTCATATACACTTGTAAAGTTTTCCAAGATCGAACTCTTGAAAAAGCTACATATAATTGTCCGTGATTAAAAACGTCTTTTGTTAAATCTATTCCAATCATATCAAATGTTTGTCCTTGAGCCTTGTTTATAGTCATAGCGAAAGCTATTGTAAGTGGAAATTGTCTTCTTTTGAATGTAAAAGGATATATGTTTTCACAATACAATGTTATTCTGTTGATAAATACTACTTCTCCTGATTTATCACCATTCAGTATTTTACATTGTAAAAGATTATGTCCAAGTTCCAAAACCATCAATCTTGTGCCGTTACATAAACCTTCACTAATATTGAGATTTCTGAGCAACATAACTACACAATATTTTCTCAGAATAAGTTCATGAGGTGGAAAATTTGGTGGATTCAATGTATTCAAATATTCTGGTAATATAGCATCGTCAATATTGCCATTATCACAATTTTCAGTACTGTCTACACTTGTATACGTTTTTTCAGTGCTATAATCTAAAAATTTTACAATTTCAGTATTAATTTTTTCTACATCCACATTTCTAGCTGCAAGTATCGCACATGTTGATAATTTAGTATAACATTTATCTGTGATTATTCCTTTATCCATGTTTTCAATTATATTATCATATTTGAATATTCTACATTCAACTGGAAGATTTAAATTATCATGAGAATCATTTAAAATACCTTCACCAATATTTATTAGAAATTTAGTAAATGCAATTTCTGAAGGTAATGTTCGCATATTTTGGGTTAACGTAAATTGATGAAATTCTCGCCAAAGATAACTATGTTTAATGGATAAATTCACTAATTCACTTCTCGTTGAATTTTTTTTTACAGGTAATAGTTGTCGAAAATCTCCTCCTAAAATGAATATTTTTCCACCAAATGGTAGATGATTGTCCATCATATCACGTCAAGTTCGATCTATTACTTCTAAAGCATATTTTGGCGACATTGGTGCTTCGTCCCATATAAAGACATCGATACATTTTAAATAATTTCCTTGTTTGGAATCATTTTTAATGTTAGATGATGAGTCAGAAAAAAGAGGTACAAGTAAACCGAAAGTTTTATGAACAGTTTTCCCATTTGGGAGTAATGTTGCAGCAATCCCTGTAAATGCCATGGTACAAACTTTTTTATTTTTAGATCTTAACAAATACCATAAGGTTGTATAGATAAATGTTTTCCGAGATCCACCCGGTCCATCAATATGAATACAATTGGATATACTATTATTGTTGTTAGTATCGATAATATTTAATATGTAATCAACGATTTCCTTTTGTTTTTGATTCAATTTTTGATATTGTTGAATCCCATGTTCATCGTCTTGTTCTCTAGTTTCGTTATCATTTATATCTTCTGAATCTGTAATTTGTTCCATAGATGGAAAATTTGATATGTAGGATCCTTCGTTACACAGGATAGAATTTACATGTAAATATGCTTTTTTCTGTCCTAAAATTGATCCAAAACGTATTGTAAAATCTTCTGACATTGATTCCTTGAATTGTTTCCAAAGTTCTTCAGGGTGCAATGGATAACAATGTAATAATATACGCACAAATAAATATCTTAATTGACATGGCATCATCCAAATTTCTGCTTCATGAAGTGCATGTTTCCACTCATTATCGTCTTCGATCAACCCTAATGCAAGGCAAGTATTTAAATATGTATCGTATGTATGACCATTCACTGTTCTTAAATTTTCATAACTTTTCGGTTCTTTCACTTTCGTTAATAACAATCTAAGATGAAATAATTCAACATTTGATGGACTGATTGAATACATTCGACCAATAACTTTAAATTGCTTTTGACGTTTAACCCATTGATGAATTTCATTCTCTTTCTTAAATACGTAATGATTAGGAATATCTGTGTAAATATATTGTTTATAACAATATTTTATTTGTTATATACACGAATTAATTGTTTATAACAATATTTAATTATTATATACACGAATTAATTGTTTATAACAATATTTAATTGTTATATACACGAATTCATTTTTTATAACAATATTTAATTATTATATACACGAATTAATTGTTTATAACAATATTTAATTGTTATATACACGAATTAATTTTTTATAACAATATTTAATTGTTATATACACGAATTAATTTTTTATAACAATATTTTATTGTTATATACACGAATTAATTGTTTATAACAATATTTAATTATTATATACACGAATTAATTGTTTATAACAATATTTAATTGTTATATACACGAATTCATTTTTTATAACAATATTATATTGTTATATACACGAATTAATTTTTTATAACAATATTTTATTGTTATATACACGAATTCATTGTTTATAACAATATTTAATTGTTTATAACAATGGTCTATTCTTATTTGCATAATTTCATTGTTTTTACGAATGTTTATTGATATATCGATGGAATTACTTTACAACTGCAAAGTAATATTCAAAAAGAATTTTAGAAAATTTCGACCAATCAGCGCACGAATAAAATGGTTACACTATCCTGATTGGTTCATTTATGTTTATATTTTTTTTTCATCGTTTTTCTCGGCTTGTATCGAAAATTTCATTTTTTTTTTTTTTACTATTATCATTATTGCACTGTCATCTTGCCGTTTATGCTTTTCTAAATGTCATAAAAAAGTAATTACGTTCACACGTATTGTTTTTGTAATTATATCTCTTCTTCGGAACGTAAAGTATCTCGATTAATAGATAGGAAAGCATTCTTCATGCACTTCGCGAAACATATGCCATATGCTGGTGGGATTCGGTTTTTTTAAAACTTTTTTAGCTTTACTTTGATAGTGTGAGCGGCAAATCGCATGATAAGGAATTTCTTTCTTACCATCTAGTTTATTTAACAATTCTTCATCGTTCAATGATTCCGCGTATTTCTTAAAATTGTAAATTAATTGTGATGATGAAGTTATAGGTACATATTGTCGTTGCTTACCAGTTCTTTTCTCGATATTATTACAAAAAATACATTTCGTACAAAATTTTTTTGTATGGGCCGGTGGCTTCGGATCAACAGACGCTTGGACGTTATCTTCTGTTGCTGTAGTCAATAATGACGATGTGTGAGATAGGCTTGATAAGTCCATTTGTTGAGTAGACGTGGAAGGAATCACCTCGTCCATCGTTTTACTCGATGAAGACTGAAAGTAAAATTGTAAATGATGAATTCTTAATTGCCTAATTATGTACTCATTTTAACCAACAAAAAATAGAATATCTTTGATTTCTTCTTTATTGCGTGAGAAATAAATTTTTAATTACTATTATGCCTATTTAAATGCATTTATTACATAGTTTGTTTCTTAAATATTACGAACAAAAGAAAGGGTAATTGTATACTATCGCGATCCCCTCGTTTTATTACTCTAGAAAATCGAAAAATCATCCAATTTTAATGATTTTTTTTAAAATGTATATTTTTATGGTAGATTCTTTAAATATAATTGTTCATAACTTATTTGCAGAGCATCAATCGGAGTTCATATATTTTTTCTTACTTGTAATAAAGTCATCAACAATTATACGCAAATGAGTGCATTGACATAAACATTTAAAGCCCTGAAACCAATATTAGTTTTCATTTTTTGTTTATTCCTGTAATTTTCGTAAATCCGCTATAGAAACGAAGATTTAAAAAAACACTAAAAAATGTTAATTTTGCGATTTTCTAGAGCCAAAAAACGAGGGGACCGCGATAGTATAAAATGACCGAAAGAAGTTAATGAATTAAAACTCTTTGTCTACAAGAAATATATGATTCGTTGTCAAATAACAGTGTTCTTTTCTAAAATGGAGTACTACTCGTGACGCTGTCTTCTGTAGGAACATGAAAATGTCGTATAATTTTGTATAAATCATATTTTTTTGCTATTTAGAATTAAGAAAAACGAAAAAGATAAATATCTTTGACCACGGTGGACTTAGAGTTGCGGCAAGATAATGCTTGTCGACCTCCCACATTTGTGTTTTACACGTCGAGAGCTTTCATTTCATATTAATTTTATATATGTATCTTATACATAGGATAACTTGCCTAAATCTGTATCGGAAAAAATATCGAATCTTTGCACGCGGCAAGAATTGGCCATGGGCACCCTTGTCGACCGTTACGTCTATGCCTCTACTACTCACACACAAAAAGTTATGCATGTATTCGATACATAGGTTTTGTAAACGGCGGGCTCTCCGACTATTATTGGTACAGCATACTTGGAAAAATTGTCAATAGCTGTGAGCAAATATTAATATCCATTATTATAAGATTTATATGCTGACATATCGACAAGATCGGCTCACCATATTTCATCTAGACCGCGTATATCCACACGACGTCGTTGGTAATTTCTGCTAACTGGTCGATAAAGTTTTTTTGCAATTTGTCTTTTTTCCTTGTTCATTATGTTGTTGAATGTTAATCGAAAAACTTTTGTATATTTTCTTCCAACGTTTCTATAATTTCAGCTTGTTTACTATTTGCTCTTTTTAATGCACACAATCGATCTGATTTATAAAATTCAATTTTTTTATTTGATTCTTTTCTTGAAATTTTTCGATATTCTTGGGAAGATTCTATATGTTGTTCAACTTAAACATCAAGAGTCTTGATTTTTTCGGTATTTCTTTCAACTCATTTTTTTTTAATTTGAAGCAGGTTTTTTTGAAAAACGTAATTCGATTTCAACAAATTCTATCAAAACTGAAATTTTCTTTCTGACAAACTCCAATGATACAGCATCATTCGGATCTACTGGCTGAGCAAGGTTGCATAATCTTTTATTATTTGTATCATACAGATTGTTAATTGTTAATTTAAATCCAATGCCCGGTGGACCTTGGATAGCACTTCTTCGTAAATCTCTTGTCAACTGACGTCTTAAGATATTAACAATCATCCTCTCTCATCAGAAGCGAATTAATCGATGAGTTTTCTTTTATCAGCATTGAATTAGTATATAATTTCAGCTTTACGTAATTCTTCGCTGATGGATATTATTTCATTATTATGACTAAAATGTCCAGCAACACGTGATGAAACAAGTAGTCGCAATCGAGGTGTCTCATGCCTCTACAACTTTGCTCGCGACTGTATATTGTTTATAACAGGCTGCTATAAACAATTTACAGTCGCGAGAGCAGTGATGGAGTCATTAGTCACCTCATTATGTCGATATTCATTAAATTCGTCTGAGAGAACTCAAATTCAACATTTATTGACGTTTTTCAATTATTTATAACAATCGCAGGCTGTTATAAACGATGTATAGTCACGAGAGGAAGAGAGAACCCCGTAATTAACAATAAAGATGTATTCGTATTATTTAACTTAAATTTAATCCTGTTTCAACTGATATTTAACCATTTTTTTCAAGTTAAATACGCGAGGTTAATTTTTATTATTTTACCAATATTTAACTGTTTTTTAACCAATATTCAACCGTAATATTTGTCAGGACATATAAAAGTTATTTTAGTTATTTAACTAATATTTAACTGGTTTTTAACCTATATTCAACCGTTTCTATTTTGTCAAATTCTTTATATTTTCTCCGTATTTAACCGGGATTTGACCGAGATTATACTGTGTATATCTAGTTAAATACGAGAGTTATTTTACTGCTTTTTAACCGGTTTTTGACCGGAAAAAAATGTTGAATTTTGGTTTGATTATTTAACTCGTTTTAACCGGTTTTTAACTGTAGAAATGCAGTTTCTAAAAGCCGCGAGGGATAGCTTTGGAACGAGAACCACGCTTTGAACGTCGGAAACAAGGATATGGATTGTACTTGAAACTGGCCGAAAAAAGGCATAGAGCTACCACATCGGGCATTAAGTAACATCGGTACTTTGAAATATGCAAAAATCATGAAAATTCCATATTTTCGTGGTGTTTTTATGAGAAAGGATTTCCCGAAGTCGAAATCCAGGAAAAATGAATCAGCTATAATCAATCCGGACATTAAAGATGGACCTGGAACTTAATGGGTAGCGTATAAAAAACGTGGGAATAAAATTATGTACTTTGATAGTTTAGGAAATTTGAAATCCCCGCTGGAACTTAAAAAATATCTCGATGTTGGTAGCATACTTTGCAATCATACAAAGTATCAAGATTATTTAACGAGGAATTGTGAAAAATCATGTTTGAAGTTTCTGAAAAGTGTAAAAGAACAGTACAAATTGCTATGTTTCCCCGTCCCACGGACGTGTGAGTACCTCATCTTATTGGGCATAACTCTGGGCGTATTATATAGTGGTTTTACTTTCTAGAGACAACGTTACTTAGGGCATAATATTCTCGCGCCTTGAAAAACCCCGAGAATACACGTATCTAGTCCGAGGCCTGAACATACCACTACGAGTCCATCCACAATTGACTGAAAGCACCTGGTTCCTGCATATCGTTTTTCGACTTTGCAGCCCTAGGTGCAGGCTTGGATTTCGGTCTCTCGTAGTACCAGTTTTATCCGCTTCGGTCGGTAGCCCCAACTTTTTAATGGTGTTAGGGGAAGCACCTTTCTGGTCAACAGCTGAAAAAAAATATAAGATTAATGTTTTGTTTTTGCTAAAAAGTAAAAGGATTATTAGTGGTGTACCCGAAAGATAGAAAAAATGGAGTGACATAAAGTAAAAATAAGAAAAAAATTGGGAGAATGAAATGTTAAGTCTTATCCGTATGATTTACAGACCACAGGGAGTCCGCGAAGCTTGCAGGTCTGTAGTCTATACCTAGGTGCACCGATAACAACCAGGTGTGGATCAAATGATGTTCACGAGCTGCTTGGTGTGTTTATTGTCGCTGTTGGAATTAGACGCATGCTTCTACAGAGTGGGGGGTGGTCGTAGGTGAGTTGGCGCTATAGCTCTCGCTTCTCTTTTCTTCTTCCTAACTCAGTCCCTGATACCTGCAATTTCCCTGATCAATTTGTCTTCCGCACACAACTTGACAAACTACTTGAGGGCCTTCAAGTACCTTCGGTTTGGACGAGTTTCTGTGCTATTTCCGTTGAGACGTTTTCGATGTGGAATTGTGCACAATGTACGCAAAATATACCATGTCCCGTGAATATTGAAGTTATGAGGTTGCTTAAGTAAATCCAGGCATTATCAAGCCTGTTTGCTATGTTTGGGAGGAAATTATAAGCCACGCGACCTGTTTCGGACGCGTCCTATTCTGCCTGCTATATTTTAAGCGTTTGTAGTCTGAGGTTCATCATCGATGTCGATGATCCCTCCGCCGTGCTATCATTAAGGGAAATTACAACATTGTTGTATTTTACCACTTCATTGGTACGAAGTGTATATCGCGCGTTGAGACGAGCGTAGCGATCACCGACAGGAAGCACCCCCCATATAGCGTTAAGCATGTGTAGTGGCTATGACTCCAACGCATTCGAAAGAGGCGTCTCAACTGGTGGAACAGTTTTCTGCTTGCGTCCATCTTTTGTGAATGTGGGTTGATATGTTAAGGTTTCTACCAACACAAATCCCTAGGTATCTAACTACCTCTCGAAACTTTATTCTATTACCTTCTATCGTTATTTTCGGTAGTTCATATTCATGCAGGTCTTTCTTCTTCTTGACGTGTAATTTATAGTATCGATAGCTAGGATTGTTTCTGTTCCTAGAGTTTTTTGCGCCTCTGTGTTTAACATCACGTTCCATGAAGATTGCTTCGGTTTTCGTTTTCGATAGGTTGAGCTTGGCATTCTTGTACCAAGTGATTATCGTGTTAACAACTGCTTGTCCTTTGGCCTCTAAGGCTTCTCTGGAGTTCCCATCGATTACAACGATTAAATTGTCTGCGTATGCCGCATAACGTTTGCCGTGCTCCGTTTGGTCAAGCATTTTGGGGAGGTCGTCAAACATAATGTTCCAGCAAAGTGGGCTAAGTACAGATCCCTGGAGGCATCCACGCGTGGCTGTTTTTGCAACCGAGCCAGTTCCCCGTGATTGGCTAACTGATCGGTTTGTGAAATAATCCTGCATAACTTCATAGATGTTTTTAGGGCAATTTCGTGATTTCAGTCCTGCAAGAACTAAAGGCCACTATACGTTGTCGAATGCGACTGAAATATCAAAGAGCAGTGCAACCACGTTACGTTCTGTGGATTCTTGCACTGCTCTCCAAACTGTCAATATTGCGTTAACTGTAGACTTTCTTTCCATAAATCCGTATTGGTGGTCTGATATGTTTCCTTGTTTGAGGACGCTTATTGAAAGATGAATATTAATAAGTCTTTCGAAGATTTTACCTAGTACTGATAGAAGACAAATAGGTCGATATAATTTCGTGTCTGCTACATCCTTGTCAATGCTCTTCAGGAGCATACTAATTCTAACCTCCTTGCAAGCCCGTGGACAGACGCCTAGGGGCAAGCATTCATTGAAGAGTGTTAGGAATTTTTCTGGGAGATATGCGATCGCGTTTGACGACCTCCACTTCTTGAAGGTCTAGCCCTGGGGCTTTTCCGTTTTTGAGTGTTCTAACAACTCGTTTGAGTTCTACTTTATCAAATGGTTCCGTATTTCCTGTATTAGGTAGATTAAAAGCATTTATCTTCATCGTGCTCTGCTCATCTGTATCTCTCTCAGGATGGTCGTCCACTACGTAGGCTGCCAGTAATCGTTCAGCAAAAAGGCAGTGCAATGATACAGATACTCCGATTATGGACGATTCGTTCACAATAACACTGTCTGGGCAGTTCTCCATATTATAGGCTCATTATTTCCCGCCAATTGAATTGACAAAGTCCAAAAATTATGTATTGGGATTTGTTGAATTATTAACATTCAATACTACCCCGAATATTGATCAAGGGAATAATAAATTTCATTATGCAATAAAGAATCATGAGAGAACTATCAAAATACTTATGGAGAGCTACGAAATTGAAGACATTGATAATTTTTTGAAGAAAGTTGATCCTGAATTATCCATTACTATTAGACCTAACAACAATGAGTTACACAGTGAATATTACAGTGAAAACGCACTCATGAATTTTGTACCAGATGACTCGATTGGTCGTTTGTGGGGGTTCAGTTCACGATTTATTTCTCTCAAGTCAAATCAAGCATCGGATTTTCCAGTATCCATGTCGAATATAAATGCACTGAGAGTTGAGTGTAACATTACAATAGAGCGTACATGAATAATAATTTAGTGCATACAATCCATGAATTCATTTTTTCAGAGCCTTCAGGATAAAAAATCATTGACGTGCCAACCGACGTCATTTATCTGCCAATCGCCGTGCAAGCAATACATCACATACAATTGAGAATTGTTGATCAAAGTGGAGAATCAGTTAATTTTCGAGGAGAAACAGTAACAATACGATTATATGTGAAATCCGTAAAGTAATGGGCATTATTTACAAGCCAATCATTGAACAAAGCTAGGAAACTGAGTTACCATGCCAAAATATCGTTGTATGGTAGTATGGTCTATTATACGATATGTAGAATCACGTGGGGCAAGTGTGTACAGTAGGTAAGTGTACGCACTCGCAGTATTTTTGAATAAGTTCGTACATGTATTATTATTATTTTTATAGTATAATAGCTTCGAACTATGTTAGTTCATATAAGCCGTGCAGTCATAAAAAGAAGGAGGGATATACATTCCGTACATGTAAACTATATCGAGTGGGTACACTTACCCACTGCGCACACTTGCCGCACGTGACTCTACAAAGATTTTCAAGTATCATATTATGGCACAGAAGCTGAAGCATTACTTTCAAAGAAGCAGTTTTCGTATACATCACCTTTAATCGTAATTGATTGCTCAAAGCAAAACGAATATTTGAAATTTGGACCTATTGATGTTTGACTGGAATTTGAATTAACAAAACAATTTCCTGCTGATGCATCAGCTCATTGACTGATTATCCACGATCACATCATAGAATATAAGCTATTGAGTGGAAAAGTACGAAAATTGATGTAATAAAGACCATCTAGAACTGCCAAACATTGAAGAGAAACTGCTCGAGAGGTTCAAAACATTTAATCTTAGATTAATCAATGTAATCAAAAAAGGAATAAATATTTTTTTATATAAATGCAAGTAAATGATCAAATGTTGGATCACTCGGTGATAGTATTGCAATTACTTATAAACTGCTTATCGTGCGTATAAAATCCTTCACAATCTACAAACACTTCGATTTCAGACACTTTGGAATAGCACAAATAAAAATGACGAAAGAAAATTTGGGACTGAAGAAAATTATTTAAGGTCTCAACTTTCATATCATAAATCTCCACTCCAAGAGCATGCGCAAACAAGTCTGAACTTGCTTATGACGTCATACGATTGCACAAAAAAGAAATGTCATATTGAATGTGAGATATTTCATATTGAATATGGAACATGCAATGTAAAAAATTCCACATCAAAAGTGCGATATTTCTTTTCCCCACATCGATGATTCCTATGATGTGTGATTTTTTGAAGATAATCCTATGAGAACTAAACAAGTTTGTAACGCAGAACAGGAAAAATTATCAAACACTGGATAATTATACATAATTTATGTAAACGTTGTTCATACATTCAATACGATTGATCAACTGTAGTGAATTTAAATTTATTATATTCGCCGCCGAAATATTTTAAAAATAGGTATCATTCTGTGGCTAATTCATTCAAGTAATCTCTAAAATTGTCTCGTTGATACACTCTAGTGATGCGCGAGGGCAGAAAAACATTCACATTTTCTCTATCCTTTTTTTCCAATAGTCTAAGAACAACATATTTCTTGGTTTCGACAAGTCTTAATTCATTGACTATGTACGTTGTATAGAGAGCGAGAGGTCCTTCATCTTGGTAACTGGTATGAAATCTTCCAGAGTAGCAGATCGGTTTACTTGTTATAAATCCATCTTTTCTGTGATTGAAAGAAATATCAGTGATGTGACACACGGAATTCCATTTAGAACTTATCTCTTGTTGTAACAACTTCTTTACTGACTTAAAAAGCATAGATGTATTTTCAGGACTGATGAAAATTATTTTAGACCACAACTTCTTCCTCATAAATCCCCACTCTCAGCATGCGCGAACAAATTGAAACTTGTTGATTTGACAAAAAATGATACAATAAAACCAGTTTGTGGTATCATTACGCAGTCTATGACGTCATCGTCTACGCAGTAGCATAACGAAATTTTGTAGAATTGTTTGTAAGCAATGTAAACTTGTGTATGACGTCATTGCGTGGTAACGAAACAGTTAAGAATCGATAAGTCAGTGAAATAGAGACATTCTACAGAAAAGATATTTTACAAAAACAGTACAAAAATCCTACAATTATCGACTGCCGTCACTCGATCGGTAAAACAGAACATCCAGCAGTCAGGCAGGGGGGCACTACTAGCATATCAACTAATAGTATTGAATGTGAGAGTATTACATGATTAACTCGTTGGAAAAAAAATCATAACTTATCACCATTCTCGAGACATAAAAGATTATTTGCTAGAATACATGAATAAAATACCGTAAAGCATAAAATGATTTTGTTCAACTTATATTTTCACACCATAACAACTTTCACTTCAATTACTAACTCAATACATTCGTACCGTATCATTAAACAAACGGGCGTGGCTTCGTTTTATTTTTCAAACTTAACTAGCAGTTGCTCGTGACTCTGTTTGTGTATTGTGCATAATAACGTTACATATTCATAGACTTATTGAAAAAAGATTTAAATGGTAAGTTTGTACCTCGAAGAAAAAGCGAATTCTAAAGACTGATGACAATGTAATTGCATAAACAGAAAAGTAATTAATTCGAAATTATTAAACATTGGTAAAAATTATTCGAATTTTGTCGTTAGACTTCTTTTTTGCTCCTTTACATCGTTATCGTTTTTGCAAAAATAAGGAGTGGGTATCCATCAGATTTGAGCATTATTTAAATAACTTAGTATCTGGATAATTATTCGAATAAAATTTCATTTCCAATATAATTATCCGTGAATCATTAATTAACGTATAAATTATTATCAAATAAGTTTTCTACTAATTAATTATTCGTGTTTTGTTCGTTATTTCAAAGCAATTAGACGAATTCGTGCCAATCGTATATCGCCAACTGCCTGCCTGATTTCCGGAATTTCATGAATAATAGCAGCACAAGATAGGGATCATTACAATACGAGAAAGCGAGACTAGTATTCAAGTGTGAGAGAAAGAGTGCACTTTCTTATCTTTGTTGCCTCAAAAGAATTATTTTGTTTTCGTAAATTGCTGATATTCTGGGTACTTTCCCCAGTCATTCGGAATCTGTTGACCAGAGTGGTGCGGTTAATCAAATCACAAGTCTTATATTATGGTTTTTTCGGATTTTGGAAGTATGTGATTTATTCATAGAAATTATGGAGTTAGAGAGTTTAGACTCTCCTGATAATTTTCAATCAAATCAAATTAGTTCAATTAATGTGAAAAGTTCTCATGAAAATGTTGCCAATCTTTTGGTAAATCAAAACACTGTAAAAACGACATTAGATGGCTTTGTTATATGGTAATTATTTCAAGTATGACTCTTTATCTTCGAATGGCAAAAGCATTCTGATGACTTGTGTGAAGAGTAAACCTAAAGTTGTAAAAATTAAAGGTTGTCCAAACTCGTCGTCAAACTTTCTGAGCCATTTAGAAAGAAAACATAGGGATGAAGCCGTTGCTGAATATCACGAGTATACCAAGCAGACGAAAAAAAAGAGAAGTTCCGACACTGGAAGCGGCAATTTTTTAATTTAGAAGTAAAACAAAATTTCCCAAACAATCTTTGAACGTGATTCGGTACTATTCTCCAGTAATTCAAAAATTCTACTCAATGTAGTAGAAGATCCATTTTTCATTACGACGTTTAATAATTTAGGGTTACAAAACCACAGAATATGTGTCATCAGCCAAAAAACATTGAGCAGAAGAATTAATGCTGAACAAGCACTGCAAATGTCCGCGATCAAATCGACGTTAGAAGCTCCACAATGTATATGCACTATTGTTGATATATGATCGAACTGCAAACGAGATTTTCTTGGAGTTACTTCTCATTGGATAGATGCGGATCGCAGCCGACAATACAAAACACTAGCTTGCAGGAGGTTTCCTGGAATTAATAATTATGAACAAATGACCATGATATTCAACAATATTCACACTGAATTTAATCTGAATTCCACGAAGATAGTCGCAACAGTTACTGATAATCGTTCCAACTTTATCAAAGCATTCAAAAAATTTTATTTGGTGTATCAATTTTAAACTCAGATTCGATTGATTTAGAGGAGAATAATTTGGATGATTTACGAGAAATGATTGGTCCACGTGATATTTTCGATTAGCATGTCAGTTCAGATGCGCTGCTCATACTATGAATTCGTCAGCAACTACAAATGCTAATCAAATCCTTAAAGAAGATAATAATGCACCATTATCTAAAATGCATCATAATGCTGTTGAAAAACGTAACATATTGTGGAATGATGCTGGACGTCCCAAGACAGTGGAAATGATCTAAGGTGTTTTAGGACAAACTTCTAGCAATCCTGGCGTTCCAAGATGGAATAGCGTATATGACGCTATGAAGCAAATCCACTCTATTGAAGACAAGTACATTCAACTGCATAGAGATTTGTGTCTCAGAAATTATATCAGTGACCGTGAATATGAATATAAAAACGAATATATCACATCTTCATGTGCTATTGCCGAGGCTTTAGATATACTGTAAGGAGAAACAATAATGTATGATGGACTTTTGATTCCGTGTTTCATAGCTTCACGCAAGAAACTGTAAGAACTAGAGAACATTCCACTAACGTACTGTCACGATTTAGCAGCAGTATACAGGCAAAGCGTTAAAGAAGATTAGACGAGTTTTTAAAACTGTTTACGCCTATAGGTCAACATGCTATAATTGCGATGTTGTCCTACTCGAGATTCAAAAACGAATAGTTTTGTTGCATTGCACCACATGAACAAAGAAGAATCAAAACATTACTTAAACATGAAATAGCGAAAGAAGTATCCAAGAATCTTTCATATTCTGAAAACAGAGTTGCTGCTGATCCAGAAAACTCATCTTTTGATTTCGAATCAGACTTGGCAAACAAGGCTGACATATGAAAGCAATCACTGAAAACCAGGGCTGATGTGAGTGTATGTCAATCTTTTGCTAAAGAAGATCGTACTTTCAATGCTTTGGATCGCTATCCTAAAATAGAAACTATATTTCAAAAATACAATACACCGTTGGCTCCATCTGCATCAGTAGAACGCGTGATTTCTTACGCCACTATGATAAACCTGCCAAAGTCAAGCAGATTGTCGGAGAACATTGAAAGAGTAGTAATGAAAACGAATATTAAGAAATAATAATAACTGTAAACACACGATAATTAAAAGCAAAGGTAATTTTCTACTTTTGCGGTGGCCTCGTTTTTTGGATCTAGAAAATCGAAAAATCATCCGATTTTAATGAATGTTAAAAAAAAAATACTCGTTTCTACGGCAAATTCATGTGATGAAATATTTTGCTTGAAGATTTCATATGATTTCATGGCTTTAAATGTGGCCATAAATGCACTACTTGGGATATAATCGTTCATAACTTTTGTGCTAAGCATCAATCAAAGTTAATATAATTTCGTTGTTAATATACAAGGAAAAACCAATCTTATGAAAAATAGAAAAAAACAAAATTACATGATGATTTTTCTTTATCAATTTTTTAGAAAAAACAACTTTTATCGTTAATAATGGTAAATCAAAATTATGTACATAACAAAATTATACTTATTTCTTTGGTCTACACGGAAAAAATTAATATTTACAAAAAAGAATTATGTACCACTGATGATACATGAATCTTATGTAACTTAAAATAATATTTATGACTTAAAAGTTTAATATTTTTATGCTAAACAGCAAAAGAATATTTACTTATTGAATCATTTATTTTGAATGTATGCCGAGTGTTGCTCAGCGTTTTACGATACTTTCACCGTTACAATTACATACATTATCTTACTCTCGTCTTACAAAATTATCGCGACAGAATAACCACGACAAAATAACCGACATCCGAAATAACCACGACAAAATAACTATAATGGAAAATTCCTTAATCGTAATAATTTTTTTAGAAACAAATACTACAGAAACTTATGGAGACCATTTTACATCTTATCATGAGTTGAAAATCGGTCCTGTTCTTAGAGACTTGACACGGTAATAGGTGACTCAAATTGTAATAGTAGTCAAGTCGTGGTGTGTTTTTAATGGCAATTTTGAATATACACCACGAATTAAGACTTTTCTGGTGTAAAAAATTGTGAGGAATTCAAACGAAATATTGGCAGGCAAAAAAAGTGTCTGCGTCATACACTTTTTTAAAATTAAAAACCCGGAATTCCCTTTCATCCGAATGTTTAATTCTCCAGTCTCGCTTTTTGAGCCCCTACAGTTGTAATATCGATTAACCGCTTATTTGAGCAACAAATATGGCTGCTTCGCTAAAAAAATACTTTTTACATTTTGAGATTGAATATCATAAAAAAAAATCGAAAATGAAAAAAGTGAGGTGACATAACGATTCCTCATCGTTTAAAGAATTTTTTAAGCCCCATACAATAAAGGTAGGGGTTCAAAAAATGAGACTGAAAAATAAAACATTCGGATAAAAGGGAATCTCGGGTTTTTAATTTTGAAAAAGTGTATGACGCAGACACTTTCTTTGCCTGCCAATATTTTGTTTGAATTCCCCACAATTTTTTACACCAGGAAAGTCTTGGTTCGTGGTGTATATCTCAAATCTATTTTTTAGGCGATTTTAAGCACACCACACCATAGTCTCTATAGTCCAATCGTGGTGTGCTTAAAATCGCCTAAATGAGAATTCTCAAAAATGAAATGAGCCTAACCGCTTAAGGATAGGGATGAGTGTGCCGGGTCAGAGCAAATGGTAGACAGGTCTTAGTTTAACAAAAATTATAACAAGTTTATTTAACACTATCAACAGGTACACAATAATACAAGTTTGATTTCTCGAATACTTGGTGAATGTCTGTCACTAATTTATCACTGAATGTTTATGAATGTCTATTAATTAGCTTGACTTGGTGTGTTTAGTTTTATTCACCTCCCACACGAGCTCAACACGCTTCTCAAGTCAAGCAAGAATATGATTGTGCACGTGGCGTTAGCCTAACTAGCAATGCGAAGTGAATGCAATTTATTTCAGGTGAAATAAATCTTGAATGTCCAAAATCAACACTTGGTTTAGTTAATGACTCAAGTACTGAATATTTCTGTTGGTTCAGAAATGCACAAGAACTAACGATTGACTCAGCAATTCTAGATTTTTGTGAGAATGAATAGAATGGCGTAGTTACGTGAATAAGAACAGACCAGGAAATTTACTTCATTTAATATATCGAAAATACTATGAATTTTCTTGAAATATTTGTTGATTGAGTTCTAGAATGACTAGATGAATCATTGATATTACTTTGAATGTCACAAGCTTCACAGATTGTCTCACAAGAATTAGATTTTGATGAATAACAGTGAATGGCGTCCGAATGTCTTGAGAACAGAAAAAGGAATGGGCGACAGAAACTTCACAGGTCAAACTTGACACCAGATTTTAGTCAATTGAGTGACTAGAATTTGAGAATTTATTGATTGTCTGGTCGATTGATTATCGACTCAGTATCCAGATGGCCGTCGGAGTTTCCTCAGCTGATTATTTGAATTGAGAATTAATTAATTCTCAATAGAGACTATTCTACAACATTTAATCCATTAAAAGCAGTTATTATTAAACATATTTATTTCTTCATTTGGAAAATAATAAATTCGAATTGTACACAAATTGAAACAATTTAGATTATTTAAATTATTAATATTAGTCATTGTAACTTCACCTCCATTTCAGTCGATCACACAGTCCATGTTATTTGACAATATAAAAATAGTTATCCTTATTATTTAAAATGTTGATAAATTATAATATTTTTATTCTTTGATATTATTTTTTTTAGTAATTACTCCTCACAAATTAATGCTTCTTAACACAGTTACAATATAGTTGTTTGAGTATTTAATACGTCAAGAAAATAAAATGTTCTGGCATATTGTTAACATGTTATTACTAATTGTTACAAAAATCATCTATTTTTAATCTATAAACTAATAGAGGAAAGTGACCAAATATGAACACGACGAAATGTACTATCGTACTCACATAATTTAATCTACCTACTAGTAAAACTATTTCAACAGCAGGGTGCAGGCTGATCACACCGCGCCAAATTCAAACTTTTCGAATTTATTATATCGTATTCATACGCATCAAACATATCATATTCAAACACAAAAATGGAAAATAGAAGTTAAATGAACAGTTTTTAAAATTCCTTTTGATGCCATTGATCACAATACATTACTTTAAATTTTCACAATGCAAAAAGTTATTTTGTCGCGGTTATTTTGAATGTCAGTTATATTGTCGCGGTTATCTTGTCATCAGTTATTAAAGCGCGGCATCCACAAAACACCTAACGGTGGCAACGTACCAGATGTGAGTGAGACTCATCGTCTTGTAAGATTAGAGTGTAAATAGCGTACTAAGAACTAGATTTGCTTAAAGCTTATCTTGGGGTATTGACTGCCCACTTCACTGAAAACGTCACTTAAAAAAATCTTCCAACTAACTAACAAAGAAATATGTGTCTTTGCAATTATCAAAATAACATTCTTACAGATGGTTAAAACCGCCTTTTTAAAATTCTTACTGAGTTCGTTTCGACCAACTGACAAATTTTAACTGAATATTCCGAATATCTTTGAAACTTGTCTCTTATTTAAACCGAACTCTTCTTAAGCGACTGGTATCTTATTACACAAAATAATTGCCTTTTTTCAAGTTATTAAGCTAGTTTCGATTACGTAAAATCCTTTTTTAATGGTTTTTCTTGAATACAGTTTCTGTGATTCTCCTGCTCAAACGTTCCTTTTAGCGCATCTATTGTCTCAGTTGTTGGTATTTTCTCTTAAATGCAACTTCTTGTTTTTTTGAGTCTTTTTTTTTTGTTTTATTGAGTCTTACTGAAGCTGACTGATTTTTATCGTCTCTATCTCATTCACAATACGAATTCTTCACCTTGAATAACCAAAACAGGGACTTCTCGTACAACCCATATAAAGGTGTACGAGCTGATGCTGACTTATATTGTTGTTCGCTTGCCTTCGTAGTGCAGTGATATCACTAAAATTGCAGATACTCCAGCCTCGGATTCTCTTGATGGTTACCAAAACGAAATCACGGAATCTTTAGACGGTGACAATATCTCTTTCACAATAGAACACTCTGTTCTTGGAGTCTAGATCGCAGCTATTGAAACTACTTTGCTTTTTACTAGGCTTCATACATCGTTTCCTAAGACCTCGACGGAAGACACAATTGTCCAATTTGAACTCAGAGTATCAACTATCAGTTGATTTCAAACTGAAATAGGTAGTTCACCGGCTATTTTACTGACGGAGTGACTGCTCTTAACTAATTTCTACACTAGCTGTTTAGTTGAACTGAAAGAAGAGTTTCTTAGTAGCTTAAATGTTTTAAAACTTTCCACCACTGATTTTTTATCCCTTCTACTACGTTTTTCGTTACTGGAAGAAAGTCTCGTCTGGTCTTAAGTATATGGCAACTCATCTAAGTACTGAAAACGGATAAAGACTTAAAAAGTCAATAAGTTCAACAGATAATATGTTGATAAAGTAACTACTAATAACCTTTCATACTATCTGTGTGGAAAACGAGTTGTGCGTCCATTTCATAAGCTGTTCTTAGAAATATTAACAAAACAGAAAATTTGTGCGTCTTATTTGATTTATCGAATGAAGTATCATCAATTGAATATATTCTACGAATTTTGATGGATCTGAATTGCATTACTACCGAGTAATTCTAACTAATAATTGACAAATCTATGATGTTTTATTGTATATTGATATTCGATGATAAAATGTATTTTTTCTATGTATAGATTCGGATCAAGATCAGCTACAGCAACTCCAACAGGATCTCCGAAAAAACGTCAACTGCCACAAACACCGTCATTGAGAGAAAAATTAGTTCAAGACGATTCTGGAAAGTATAGGTTTATGAGACATCAACATCGACCAATTCACACAACATATAGAAGTACTGGAATAGGTGGTAAATAAAATCCCCCTCATTTTGTGACATTAAATACTCTAAGATGAAGAATTTTGAATCTAATCATTGCAAAAATGACCAATAAAAAATAATAAATAACATTATTAAAAAATATCGAATCATTAATTAAATAAATTTTCGAAGATTCTTATAAAGAAGAACATGCGTGTGATGGATATTTCTATAAAAATTTTTATCCTTCTCTTTTTCATAATATTTCATTGAGTTTCAAGAGAAAAATTACTTCAAGTTCTAGTAAAAATCTATCGAGTTCTTGTGAATCATTTCTTACACAGTTTTATTGAAATAACAAAATCTGTCTTGTGGTTATAATAAAAATTCTTCAAATGACCTTAAAATTTAATTGCCGTACTGAATATAAAAACTGATGACAGCTTTTCATGTGTTATTCCAAAAATATCAGTGAGTTTATATCATGATTTGCCTCAGTAGTCTAGTCACATGGAGTTTTATCTGAAGCAATACTGCAGTGAATGAAATGTTTACACTGTAGATTTTAGTGTCTTATTTTGAAACATTAAAAAACGTTTCGAAATCGAGACAATGTTAATTAAATAGGTGACGTCATATTAAAATGATTTTAACGTTTTAAAATAAGACACTAAAATTTACAGTGTGAAAATCTATAAGGGATGTAGAATAAGTTTCCGCTGAAAAAAATGAACTTCAACACTTGGCAAAGGTTAAAATCACCCTTCAAACGAATTTCTTCACGTTCGTTTTCAACATTTAGGGTACAATGGCTTTCCATCCGTTTCAGATAAGGGTACGAAGAATTGAAGTTTTCCGTGTAAAATGATAGTCGCTCCATTTTTTGTTTGATACATATTTCCATATTTAGCAGTTTGTTCTAAAAAAAATAATAACAAACATAATAAAATGCTTAAAAAGCGTTGAAAAAGTAATATCAACCCTTGCCAAGTGTCGGAGCCTACTTTTCTCAGCGAGAACTTATTCTACATCTCTTGAGAATATCCAAAAACTCCATTCACTGCAATAGTTCTTCAGATAAAACTTTATGTGACTGGACTTTACTGCATTCAATCCGATATGAGTAATGTAGTTGTAAATAAGTATTTCAGAATCAGTAAGATTTAACTTACAAATTTAAAACAGACCTCGAATAGTAACATCATAATTTCTCGTTTTTGTTCTTTATCTAGCGATCGATACGAACGAGTTCTACTAGATCTTGTAAAAATTTAAAGGAAAAAAGTATTGATAGATTTTCACTCAGTTAAATTTTGATATAAATTCAAATCATCCAATTGAAAAACAATCATGAATGTTCAACTTAACTCAATACAAACATCAAAATTATTGAATATACATTAAAATATTTTTACTGACATATGGAAGCAGATCTACTGCATCTATTTCATTGATGAACATTATTAACCGCGAAATACTGTTATCATGAACATATAACTATAAAGCATAACTTCTAATTATTTTCTTTTTTTTTTTCTTATATTCGTAATTACTTATCCTGAAAATCACTATTCATTCAATAAAAATCATTTTTGATTTTCACAAAATGGAAAATGGAAACAAGATTTTTTGATTTATAATAAGAGTTATTCGAAATTAGTCACTTAAAACTACAAAATTATGATTTACAACTTTACCAAATCAATTTATTATTATGTATTATATTACGTCACATTGATCGTTGACAATAAAGAAAACATTTTTCGATTAGATAAAAATAATCTGGTTTTGCATTTTCGTGCATCAACTTTTTAGTTAATTATTGTTCATATCAGTCGAATCGTATCCACGCAGATGGAGTCGCAGGTATAAACTAGTATAGATATATGCGATGCCTTGGCAGTCACATTTATATTTTCACGTATTTATTAGGCGTCATACTTATCGTCAGGTCGACCACCCTACAAATTAGGACACGAATTAGGCTATGCCTTCATTCATAGTCAGTAACCAGCGAATAACAAAGTAAGACAGTGTATTATTTCATATCGCGCTTTACGCAGCAATGTTTACTCTACAAAATAAAAGATCACTTTTATTTTATGTACGGATCTATTCATTTAGTGGAACTTGACCTTCCACGATCCGCTGCATATATAGATAAAGTAACTCTTTCCCACATCTTTGACTACGTAAATACTATTTTACTGGTATGAACAGAAATGAACTGAAAGAACGAATGCACAAAAACTTGAGACTATGTTATTTTTCAACTAATTATGAGGATCTCGTATTAATTGTAGACAATGAGAATGCTACAATTACGTTACATGATAATAGATTAGTTGAGTAGAGTTTTGAATTACAATTTCGTACTTCAGATGACCTAATTCAAGATACCTATTCGATTGTCATGGAATTAAAAGGGAAGTCATAGATTCATGTGTATTAATGAGAGATAGAAAGAATTCAAATTTCAATGAGAGATTCAATTCCTGCTCGTTTACATCAGATACGATTAACAAAACAATCCATTGCGATTGATGTTACTCGGTGTTCTGACTTCGAGTTGGCCGGAGAGAAAAAACTAGCAATAAATAGACTGTATGAGACTTCAGCCAGGTTAGATGCGAGAAGATCTGTTTTTTTAATGACGCTTTAAGTCACTGAACTTGATTTTACTTACTTTTTATTTAACAATAACAATTATACTAACGAGAAAACTTCGCAAGGTGTCTCCCATCGATTGCATTGCGGCTTTACTATATGTATTTTTTTTTTTGGCTAAGAAACGTGTAAAAGGGGTGGGAACCACTCTCAAACGTCGTACCTAAAAATGATGGTTTGCAGCTTTTACATATTTCTAATGAAAATTTCACTAAAAGACTTTAACCATTGAAAAAAGCATAAAAAACCATGAGAAATACCTTTATCCACATATTTATAAGACTTGTGGGCATACATTTTCTTTTTATTAAAAATGACAAAACATTCATAACTCAAAAACTATTCATTCTTTTATAATGAGACCAATTTTAAATGAAAGAACATAAAAAATTACGAGATACGTGTCATTGCAACTTTCAAAATAACATTTACATGGGGGGCTGAGAAATAATTTACTTTTGCCTCGGTTACTATAAAAATGATAATAATACGTTATTTACATCCTGAAATGTCACAGTAAGAGTTACATTTATCTTCAAACGCAAGATCCACTGGATTTTCGGATTCATCTGGTTTAATAGAAGTATAACCAATTTTAAACCATAAATATCGAAAAAGATTGACATATCATGGAGATAAGAGTTCATTATAAATAAGTGATTGTAACTTAATTATGTTATTCCTCAAGTATAAATTTGAATTATCTCCTCGAAATGAGACACTGTCCGAAATATGTGTTGCGAAATTTTTTTATATTCTAAACCAACAAACATCTAGAGGTTGAATTTGTCCTGTGGTCCCTTTAGGGTTAATCATTATCTCAATTTCTTGATCGGGGGGTTTGGCAGACGCGACAGCTTCAGGACAATAACCAGTCCAGAAATCAATTAAAAGTAAACTTTTTTCTCCATCATTCGGAAAAAATACATTCGTTAACTAGATTTTGAAGTGTTCTTAAAAAAAATTAGTATGTAAATTTTTAGAATCTATCATATAATACAACATTTGAATTGAATTTTTTACCTGAAGTAAGTTTCCCAGATGTCGATATTTCTACGTGTGCATTAGCTAGCCTAAAAAGCGATGCTTCAACCCGTGGACCAAGTTCTCCAGTTGGTTCTTTCAACACAAGAAAAAGAGGAGTCAAAAGTTTCCCATCAGCTGATATAGTTGGTTGTCTAGTATAACTGTAAGTTATCGAAAGAACTGATTGAACGGTGCACTCTACTTCTTTTTCTTCTTCTGGAGCCATATATTTATCAGAATGCACTTCTAATTTAAAGCCACTTTGATCAGAATTGTGTATATTGTCTCGACGATTCGTTTGAATCTTTAACTTTACATTATCAACAAATGTTTTCGATGTTTGTTTTAGAATTTTACTACGATCTTCAATTATTTTTGATGATACGAATTTATTGATTTTATGAGACATAATACGATGGACTCTTTTAAACAATAGTAACAATGTTGGAGATGCATGAGAGCGGAAATCATCGAATTCTAAATTTTTCTTAGCTAACAGCGTCTGTTTCTTTAAATCGGAATTATGGACGACCATACCAGCATTGACGGCAAATTTAAAATTTTCCAAAATATATTTGCAGTTTTTCTATTAAATATAGAAAGTCTGCGACCCAAAGAAATTTCAAAAGCAAAAAGAGCATAATTTCATGAACATCTACATTCAATTATTTGTATGTAGTAAATAATTAATAACTACATCAACATGACTTATTTTAACATACCTTTGATTATTGATATGGATTTCAAATTCTTAACCCCGAAATTTTTCTTCTGTCCTTCCCAACTACAATTTATTGCTACCTCATCTGTAAAAGTCCTTGCTGAAATTCGATGAATAGTATCATTAGGATTTTTCCACCAACTGTTGATGTATAATTTCTCTGCAAGTACAAATAAAACGAAATCCCATAATGCACATGAACATAATGAAATGTCCACTCGAAAGAATCTTTTTAACACACAATATCGTTAGAGAAGTCTATATCCTGTAAAAACGTGTCGAAGTCCTTTACGTGATCCAGTGTTTTCAATGGAATGAGATTTTTTGAAGTACTAAACGCTTCTTCAGTGTTTAGTTTTGGATTTATGAATCTCTGCATTCGTTGAAGGATATCTTTTATCTCGATTTTTGAACTGCATACTTTTTGAAAAATGTAGTCTTGTTTGCCTCTCAGATAGAATAAATAAACATAGATTTTTGTGCAAACAAAAATTGGAATTAAATTTTTTTACATGTCTTCTACTCTATCCATTTGTTGTTTTAATTGGTTCAAGTCTATATGTCTTGACAATGGCCTTGATTCTTGTAAATTGGTATCTTTAAAAATTACACATGTCAATCAATTCACTATAAAAACATTTAAAAAGTAGTTATAACAATAGTTTTGTAATTTTCTATTTTACCTTTTTCAACTAGTGTTCTCTGATGGATTTGAATTGCCTTAATGGCCGTGTCTGAAAGGAAGGAATACAAAATATGTTTTTCGTAAAATATAGTATGAAGGGATGGATTTTTGAAAAAAATTGTCAGCAAAATATAAAAGAATAACTTTAAATTAATTTAAAGTATGAAAACTGAAATAATACTCAGAAATCAATCATTTTAAAATAGTCTATAAAATATAATTTTATTGTTTTCATTTAAATAGAACTGTTCTAAAATATCCTCATATTTTACCTGTTAATGGTTGTTGCGACTCAGACATAGCCTCATTGCTTATAATTCTTGGTAAATTCTTTTCTTTAGATACTTCAGTGGGCCATGATGGTAACTTTGCTTTTGGTTTTTGTTAACATTATTATTTTCGTTATCTCCTTCTGAATCTTCGGTTATTATTCGACTGTATTTTCTTTTTCTGATATTTCTATTGTTTTTATCTTCTCCTGAATCATCAGTTATTGCTCGATTATTCAGCTTTTATTCGAAGTCCTCTTCCTAAATTACATTCATCTGCTGATGTATAATCAGGATCAGCTGCACGTTTTCGAGCACTTCCAAGTGATTCTGGAGAATTAATGTCGACTAAATTCATTTGGCCAGTTATATTCGTAGAAAGTTTACTAGTTAGAGCAACCAACAAGGAGAGGCACGATTATTGAAGACAAAGAACAATAAAGGAATCTGTTTAATTTACTATTAGTAACTGTAACAATAATCCATTCTTGTTGCCATTTATCTGTATCAGGTGGCATTCCCTTGCAAATGTATGAACTAATATTTTTTACAGACGGCGGAGGCCACCAACATTTTTTTGCATTTTTGATTTCTTCATGTTCATTTAAAATAAGCTAATTTCTAGGTATTTCTGAGAATGACCCATCCGAAGAAAATTGTACCACACAATAATCCATGCTTTGAGAATAGTAACTGAGCAAATTATAAAGAAGGAAACGTTATATTTATTTATTAATAGAAAACAAATTGAGCCTAATCGTGAGGTTAGAAAGGTATTGATAAAAAGCAGTAAAAAATTAACGATAATATCATTTTCTTACCGGATTACAAATATTTATAATTTAAAGAAAACGATAAAATTATCAGTATGTTATCTAATAAAATTAATTAAATAATTATGAAAGTGAACACTTACTCTTTATTATTTTTATAGTAACAATAGATGCTGAACATTTATTATGAAGGTTATTTGGATGTATTATAATATATTGCTGAGCAAAAGATCGCTATTTAATAGTTTTGAATATCGTAAATAATTTATTTATTTAAGTCTTTTCATCAATCTATGTAAATTTTGAATACTACAGCTTCACACTTTCGGTTCGTCGTCTTCTCGAAACGACATGCTTTATTTTATACAAAAACACGTGCCGGAAATAACCGGTGGCCGCAGCAACGTGACTTGCGCCAAACCTGTTGCGCGTTGATTCTGCAATGAATTGTGAGCTCTGTATTCATATACGAAAAGTTTATAAAGGTAAATTTATCGTCACGAATGTATTACAGATAAATATTTTTTTTAAATACATATTAATGTACCATTCAATATTATTACATTCAATTATATCTTTGAGAATATTTCTATTTTAATAAAGCCGACAAGTATTCTCAATTTTAAGGTTAGTACCAATCATGACATTAATATTAACACTAAGTACTATTTTTTTTTTTTTTATGAATTAAAATTTTTGAATGAAATAGAATTAGAATAAAACAATCCCATAATTGAAATGAACGTATAATATATTACGTTCCTTGTTTAATTTTATTTTTTTTCTTAAATTACCGATTATTACTACAGGTGGTTTGGAGTTACTCAAAATGCGGAAAAATATTCATTATTTATCTCACCGTAGAGTTAATCAAATGATTAATAAAGAAATATTTCTGTATAAGCAGTTATTGGCCGAAAACACATCTAATAATGCACAAGATAATTTAGTCGTGTATACTGCAGAAGAAGTTACCTTAGACGTAGAAAATGATCAATGATAATAGTCATGCGAGTGAAATTATTCCTCATTATATACAAGAGAACGAAAGTTACCATTTTATGAGTGCAGAAGATTGCAACTTTACTAATTTATTCGATTCATTAACGATTAATTCTGGTACAAATGAATTTTAAAAAAATTTTTCTAGAAAGAGTTTTAGCTATAGAGAAATTTCCATTTTTCCAACTTTTATTTCTTTGCAGATACAACCGTGACATGGCAATCATCATTCAACAAGAAGAACAGTGCTGGGATTGATCAATCATGGCCAAATACTCACATATTTTTTAATGCTACAAAAGGTGATGAATTCCATCATGAAAACTGATTGATTGATGATTTACGTATTTGGGTGAATGCAAAACAAATCTCTCGGAGAGCTGTCAATCGTTTATTATTCATTTTAAAAAAACACGGCTATTTACAGTTACCTTCTGATGCACAAAAATTGATGCGGACTTCAAGAAGCGAAACAGAAAAAATCGTGGCTCTTGCTGGTGAATCCTACATGCATTTCGGAGTAAAATCGGGTCTTGTACAAACTGTATTAAAATATTACGAAAAGTATCAAACTGAAATCAAGATTATTATAAATTGTGATGGTTTACCTTTATCTAAAAGTTCAGGCAGTCAATTATGGCCTATAACGGTATTAGTGGACATGGATTATTCAACAAAACCATTAATTGCTGGTGTGTATCATGGTTATTCCAAACCAAATGATCCCAATCAGTATCTCTATGATTTTGTTTTAGAAATGCAAGACATTCTTTTAAATGGTATTGAGCTGAATGGTCAAAAATGTGCAGTACAAATAAAAGCAGTTGTCTGTGATTCATCTGCCAGATCATTTATAACATGCACTAAAGGTCACGCAGGGTATTTCAGTCGCCAGAAATGTATACAGGAAGGAGAATACGATAATCATGTAGTTTTATTAGAAGTAAATTCAAAACTTTGGACTGATGAGTCATTTCTTAAAAAACAACATCGAGAGCACTATACAGGAGTTTCTATTTTAGAATATCTTAATATTGGTCTGGTGTCCCAGGGAGCTTTAGACTACAAGCATCTTGTATGTCTTGGCTCCATGAAAAATTTATTAGCTACAAAGATGAATGGTCATAAAAATTTACGTTTAAGAAAAGATCAGCTACAAGATACAGATCAAGTAATCTCAACAATCAAAAAATGTATTCCCTTGGAATTTTTAAGACTGCTATGAAGTTTCCAAGAATATAATCGATGGAAAACAACTGAATTCCGTCTTTTTTCGCTGTACATAGATCGTGTTATATTAGAGAAATATTTTTCTACGGAATATTACACTAACTTTTTAAGTTTAAGTTTATTTATGAGAATATTATACGGATACGGAACTATGCTTGAGTATGAATAATTATATTCAAGATTTATTAATTTATTTCGTTAAGACTCTTAAAGATTTATACGGTTCAAATAGTGTGACTTTCAATATTCATAATCTAATTCATTTGCCAAATGAAGTAAAAAATTTTCAAGGACCTTTGGATACATTTAGTTGTTTTTCCTTTGCAAATTTCTTACAAGACGTCAAAAATGTATTACAAAATTCACCGAAGCCTTCAGAACGATTAATAAATCGGGTAAGTGAAGAAAATTCACTTCCATTGCAAAAAGAGATTACACATTCCGAAACGGTTATTAGTTATTCGAATTTTCGTATTGTAAAAAATATTAAGTTCAAAAATTTTACAATTACGTGTAATACCCCTAATAATTGTTTTTTAACAACAGATAATACAATTTTTATAATTACGAAAATTTATAAGATAATTAATAATATTTTCATAGAAGGTAAACTTATATCAAAAACAGACCCCTTATTTTTAAAACCATGTAATTCAGAAAATTTAAATATTCACGTAATTGATGATACTATTTTCCAACATGCAACTATTCCATTAAAAAAAATTTTAAAGAAATAATGTAAATATTGTAGTCATTTTCTTTCTTTCATGAATAAATTGTTAGATTCACAAAATAATGTGCAACACCCACCGCCCTGGTACTGCTGTTGTGTCAGTGGCCAGAGGATAGGGTGCAGATAAAAAGAACTCGATATTCTCAAAGGCTGACAAAATATTTTTCTCAACTCTACAGTTGGAGAAGGATGTGTTCGATTGAGGACACTCCTAATTAACAACTAGAATAATCTTTATTCATAAAATATGGCTAGCTCAGGTAACTCGATATTTCAATAAAATCTCTACGATTCTACTCAGGTTGCGATACAAAATTCATTACTTGAATTCTCACAATTTCGAATCTATTATTAACTGTCAGCCTGGATCACTGACGCTACCAGATCCAAGTCTGGGTAAATTCTCTGACTTACCCCGAGACGCCGGAATTAAGAAATCTATCTAATTTATCAAATTAATTATTAATCTTTCAGATTCGATATCAAATTAATGAAAATTATTAAAACAATATGACAATTTGGTTGTGAAGTTTCTTACTACACTTTCTTCAGAATCTATTTATCAATTACTGTACTCGGCTTTCTCTGGCCGGTCAAGCATAATTACGCGAGGTAACGATTTGTCAAAATTCTATGTATTCAACAAATATCTTTTCTTTAGCTTAACACCAACTCCAACTATCAATCTGGCGTCTCTTGATCGCTCCCCGGTTAACGATAGAACGCGTGACACTCACCCACAAGCATTAACAAGAAATTCTCGAGCTCACGCAGCCAGAATGCCCCAGTCTCTCGCAGACTCCGTAGATCAGCTGTTTCCCAGCAACCGGTTGCTCTCGTGGCGTGGACTCCTTATCCTGCCGGCTCTGAACAGTGAAGGGCTCTGCTGTATTGCTCCTTGTCTCCTTGTCAATGCTGCTGACTCTGCAGCTCGTTCACGAATTCTTTAACCGTCTAGTAAGATACAATTACTTGTCCAAGCGACTTTCCTCTGTCGCGGCGTAATCAAGAGTGAGACACAACGGTCAAACTCTATCGAATTTTCCATCGATTGACAGGAAGGGAGGGGTCAATGTGACGTGACCTATGGCACGCCCTAGCCGACTTCGAGTGGAACTAGCTTCCCTCATTTCGTTTTACTAAGAGTTTTACCGACCGGGCTCAGTCGTGTGAAAGGTGAGGAGTTAGGTGTGGGGCGAAATATGTGACTTGTCTCAAATGCATTACACTTTTTTCATTTTGACCCTAATATTACAATAAGAACATCTACCGGTCTAAATTTCTGAGTGGTATACATCTTATATTGATATATCCATGTAATATAATACTTACGTAACATAGATGTAACAAATGTGAAATAATGTTAATATAATTGTTTAATATAACATCAACGTATCGTTGATATAACATATGTTATATTACATTGATATAACCATGTAATATAACATCCACATAACACGAGCATAACAAGTGTAACGTTATGCCAATGTAATTATAAAAGGTGTACCACAAAAATGCAATCAAAGATCAACTCTGATAATTATTGACTTGTTATGGTACATTTGTGTAATAAGAACATCATAAAATTTATGTAACATCGATGTAACAATGTAATATTTTTGTTTCATTGCATAAAAGTAACTATTGTTATATTACTTTGTTGTGCTCACGTTATTTAACAGCGAGGTTCGGTGTTTACTGGGTTTTGTCATTTTTAATAAAAAGAAAATGTATATCCACAAGTCTTATAAATATGTGGATAAAAGTATTTTTCATGGTTTTCTATTATCTTTTTAATGGTTGAAGTCTTTTAGCGAAAATTTCATCAAAAATATGTGAAAACTGCAAACTATCATTTTTGGGTACGAACTTTGAGGGTGATTTTTACCCCTTTAACACTTTTTTTAGTCAAAAAAAAAATACGTATCTCATCATTTTTGATGTAGATTATTATAGTAAGCTGCAATTTAATCGATAGGAGACATCTCACGAGGTTTCCTTGTAAGATTCGATCAACGTAATATAATTGAGAGAGTTGTCTCACACTTGTATTCACGTAATGAGTAGTCTATATGCTAACAAAAGTAGTCGTAGTATATTTTCGTTACATGCTCGTTAGAGCTTTTGCAATTACGTTACATCTCAAGAACTACTGAACTATTACCATCCTGCCAATTCCTACTTACCTGAATTACTATTACGTTATGCATAGTATGCCCGGTTGCGTCTGCAACCGACTTACGTTCTAACAATTGTATCGCTCCGGCACTGGGACATAGAGAAACTGCAGAAAACCTGTGTCGATATATCAATCCCTCCGGAGAGACCTTTCGCTCCCACTGGTCCAAGAAAAACATTTAAATGACATTGTCTCGGCTGGGAGTCGAACCTTCGTGCGTCAAGCTGACGCTTATCTACGAGTACACCAAATCGGTGCTAACGAAAGTTTTTTTTAAGTAACGTTCACGTACACAATCTATAAAATTTAGTCTGAAGCGAGACTCACACTTGTACAAACAAGTTGTTCGGGAGTGCGCTGCACGTTGAATGTCCGTGAGGCACTATGGCGCGACGATAGCACAGTTTTGCGCACGATGACACTAATCTGCTTATGCTTATACTGATGGTTTACATTTGTTACTATGACTGTATGTGAGCTGATTGACCATGATTCATGAGGTAACGAACGAGTAGACAGGAAAAAACTGGTGAATCGTCTGATAAAATAACAAGGGATTCGCCTACGTGGTTTACCTACAGCTAATTGACTCCACGAGTGCTCGACCGCGTGCTTGTTGGTGTCATGAACGCCGTAAAGTTGATTGCTCGGCCAGTCTCGACTGTTCTAGCATCCAACCGATCATCCTAACAAATAGAGTCCACATTTACTTTTGATTACCGCCCACCTGTAATCTCTTTTCATCTTGTTCTGCAAGCTCATCGAAGCCGCAACACACTCAGTTAACGGTATAAAACATTTTTACTTTAACTTTCAGCGCAAATTTTACCCGAACCTTCTTCCAGTGTATTCGCTCGATAGGTCTATATGTTTTGTAACCAACTATAATTTTTATCAGTATTTGCTGGTAACCGGCATCGGTAATCATCATGATAAACTAGTAAACTAAGTTACCAGCCTCAAGTTTGAATGCTATGAACCCAAAAATTTCTAATTTACCACCGTGCGAAAATGGTGGAAAAAGTCTCAGTACACTGTAAGCAGTATGATAAGTCTACATAAAGCTATAGTTTCAAGATCCAATTAGCAAACATCAACGAAATTGAGACAGTTATGTACAGATATTAACGTGGCTTACAGTTCCCGATTGCATGACTCCAGAAATAAGTACGGTATTCAAATATCAAGTACTACAAATATTACGAGGTAATTAGCAAAATCAGTAACAAATTGACCTAAAATTAGTCCGGTACGCGGTCTGAGAAAAAGACGAGAAATCCTCTCTCTTTTTTTCTCAAGACGTTGACACGTAACTTGAGGTTGAGAAATTCTCTTACTCTTAGTTGGCGAAAACAGGTCTATCAATTTTATATTTAGTCTCACAGAATTCACGTTTATTAAATTTTTTCCCACATTTACAGTGCGTATTTGGCGGTAGCCGCCTAGTGGCGTCAGCATGGACTAGACAAATTACATACAGACTATACCTATATGTGTGGTGCCTCTGCACTCACACTTATATTTCTTACTTATTGTTTAATGTATTTGATAATCGGGTGTAATCGATACTGATCAGCACTTGTCATCAGGTCGATCACCCTACTAATTAGGACATGAATTAAGCTATGCCTTAATTCCTTGTCAATAACCATCGACCAGCAAAGTAAGACACTGTATAATTTCATATCGCGCTTCACCCAGTAAAGTTTACTTAGCAAAGTAGAAGACATTTTATGTACGGATATATTTATTTAATACAACTCAATCTTCCATGATCCACTACATATATATGTCCGATCAGACTCATTCATTTAACAGTAATACCAATCAGTGTATTTAATAAACTTGTGAGGAAATTTCCTTCACGGTTTCTTGTAAAAAGTTATTATCATTTATTAATTTCATTGAATTTCAGTGTGGGAAAGGCATTACAGTGGCCTTTCAGATTCTGATCTTCTTCTTATTGGCCACGAACCACAACAATTGTCACATACTCATCGGTTACAAAGGCATCGACGAGGTCATTTGAGTCCTGATAAAGACGTTATGGGAGACTTTGGTGATTCTGATATGGAAAGTATCACTTCTGTAGCAAGCAGTGCATTTAGTACGCAATCGGAAAGGCCAAGAGGATCCAGGGCTCTCATGTGAGTGCTGTTAATTTTTGTAGTAGTTTTGATAAGCTTTAATTGGATATACAGTACCAAGTAATTTGGAATTTTCGGGATGAAGTTCAAAGTTTATTTAAAATTAATCGATAATCGAAATTAATTCAAAAATAAATTATTTCGATATTAACGAAGAGTAGGATAGCATATAAATGGACATTGAAAATAAAATAGAAACCTTGTAGTTGCACCATTGGATCATGCTTTTTGTGTAATAAATAGATAGTCCTCTTGATCTCTGTATTCCTATTTTAACATTTTTATCTCTTTCTTTCGATGAGGTGCGAAAAAATTTAAGCGAAGTGAATACATCAGCCAATTATAGAATACAATAGAATACAATAGAATACAAAATTCCTTCGCAAAAACTTTGTTTAACAAACATGTTTTTAGTCATGAAAGGATGTAATTAATAATAAAATTGGAACGCGTTCTTGGTCGGTGACAAGTGTCTGAACGTCTCGTAACGTACCACAATGATCTTTTGTCTTTTCATTCATTGATTTTTCTATCCAATAGAATAACAGTTAAAACACGTTTTTTCAACGTCCCAAAAATTGAAGTATGTTAAAAGATCATAAAACGAGAATAATCATCCATAGCAATGCATGAAATATAATTTACATGAAATAAATTTCAGAAAAATAATCAAAGATTCTTCTGACTCTTACAATTAGTATTCTTTTGGATGAAACACATTACTTGAATAAGACGTAAAGGATATTTGTCAAACAATGTTTTTGCTGAGGAACTTGTTGTTCTAACATCTTGACTTACTCACTTGGTGCGAATTTCGTGTTAACTCATATGATTATGAGAGAGAATTGAAAAACCATTCCTAGAAAATTTCTTCTTCCGGATTTGCTGTTTTATTGTTTTTTTTTACATTATAAACTAGATCTATTTAATTTATGTTGTATTACTTCAATGTCCATTACATCATTTGACTAAAAAAAGACAAAAATAATTTTTCTGAACAGTACAGATAACAATTTTTAAATATCAATTCGAAGGATATTTTATGCATGTGATAAGGATTACTCACTCTCATTAATTTTGAATAGACTTTTGAAATTATATCTCTTATATATGTACGGATTGGAATAAAATTGGTCTATTATTATGTATTTTCATACATGAAAGTGGCATCACATTATACCGAGGCAACAATATTAAACTTTTCGTTTGACAGAAGATTGAAAAATGAATACCATGTTAATAGCAAAATAGCAGAGAATAATTAAATCTACAAAAAATTATTTGCAGATCGACAGTTAAGAACATGTCGATTCCCAAAGTCATTTTTCCTTTGCCTTTACCTTTTAGGCGCAGTAGGCGCAGGCACAAACCTAAACTGCCTTGTAGTGAATGTCATTATTTAATTAGTAATAATAGCGTCACCAGTAAACTTTGGAAACCTTTCAATAAGTATCACAATCTTACCTCTAGCCCTCATTCTCCTCTCGTACGGAGCAAATCTGCAGTTGTTCGCTCGATACATGAAAAAGATTGTATTCCCATGGTAAAATCTCAAACCGTTGACGAGAATCTTATGGAGTACAGCAACTCTAAGACAAGAGAAAATGAAGCGATCAGAGATTTTTTATCTGAACATTATTATGTGGATAATTATGACGATACATGTAGTAATATCGTTCGTGCCAAAACGACAAAACTACGATTACAACATCCATTCAACATTGGAATAAAACATTCTAGTGGAAGTCTATCTCTATCACATGTGAAATCAAAAACCTCGAATAATCATGCTGAAAAGGCTAATGACTATTTCATTGATATTAATGATGGGATTAGGGATCTACAAGTTCCTAGTTGCATGAAAAATATTGAATATGACATGGTACAAGATATTTTCAGTGATGATAGTATGAAAACTGCAAGAAAAAAAATAAAAAAAAATATGGCTGGATTAGGTGAGAGGCTACCAAGAATAGAAGATTCTAGTAAAAGTTATTACGATTCTAACGAAGATAGTTCGAGAAACTCAGAAAGTGTTTTGGATACCGAAGATCGATATGACTGTTGTACGGATTCTGGAGAATCATATCTTTTGAATTTTGATCAATTTATGAATGAACATCTTAGTATCAAATCAAGTTTTCAAGTTAACAAAAAAAAAATACATAAATTTTATAATTCTTTGAATACGCATTCGAATGCAGGTGAAATTGATTCTTCAGATGGAAAAACAACAACATCAGAAGAGCATCTTTACGGATTACTTCAAAATGATCCCGTCTATTGTAGTATCGAAAATAACCCAAGTGATTTTTATAACAATGATTTCGATTTTCTGGATGCTACTAAAGATAGTTTAAAGAAAAAAGTTGTTGAAGAAAAACATGAAAGTATTTCCAGTGGTCATGACGTCAAGCAGTTGATGCCAAGGAGAGCTAATAGCTCTGAAGCTCAATTAGACAAATTTTATTTAGGTCTACATTCCTCATGTAAAGAAAACCTCAAATATCATAACAATATTTTTACTCGTACATGTCATTTACCTGAAGTTCGTGAAAGGTCACGTAGTCTTGAAGATAAATCTGTGCCTTTTCTCCCAGAAAACATTTACACTTATTCAGATGATCAAAACCAGATCAGAGATAGAACTATGTATCTTAATTTTAATGGAAATAAAATAAAGAACTTTAATATGCAAATTTATCAACAAGATGAGAAAACAATTTTAGAAAGAGCAGAATCTACGCCTGAATTAATCACTGACAATCAGCAAGAATTATCATGGGAACGATATCAGGAATTATCGAGAAGACGTCGGAATAGTAGCTGTTCTCAAACTCGTGACATAAATAGTTCAAACTTAAGAAGTCCACACCGAGAAAAAGGCTCATCAAGCATGTTTATGAATTCTGATGAGGATTCCGGTTCCGTCGAAACAGTAGTGGGTCCGGATTACAGAGCAAATTTTATCGAAAATTTGAATCAGAAACAGCTATCACGACAAAGATATCCTTCAGAAGATGATATTTATTCTTTGACAAAATTGCGGCCGGATCGTTCGGGTTCTTATCCAGGTCCATATCTAATAGAAAGCGCTCATAATCTAGGTGCTCGAAGTCGAAAAACAAGTTGTCCTGAGTGTCGAAATTTTTATACGACGTATCCAAATAAAGAATTGCCTTTGAAGAAAAGTAATAAAATCGATAATAATTATAAGGAACATCAGTGTTCAGTTTGTCGGGAACTTGAGCTCGAAAAACCTCAACAAATGTCATTTGAACTATCTCAAAAAGAGCAAGGGAGTAAAAGAAATGTTGCTATAAGCGATACGCTGGAATATTATGAATATTCAATGGAAAGCGAAAGCCAATGCAGTGAAAACTGCGGATTTGGCCCGTACGATTCACTTAGGCCCCAAAACCGAGCACCCCGCCCCGGTAATGCTAATTTGAATATCTTTGATTCCCAAACCGCTACCTCTGACACTGCTAAAAACCCACGGGTGAACGTCTACCATGAAATCCCATCACAAAACGCGACACGAAATGACGATGACAATTTTGCTGCCGACGACATAAATGGCTCACAATCATTACCAACTGATGATGGAAAATATGATGGTGATTCTCATAATCAACGAATCAGTAATGACTACAACAGTTCTAGTGGATCTTATGAGAAAAATATGAGACATCAGGGGACTTCTGAAAATGGACATAGTGGACATTCCAAAAGAGGACAATTTTCTAGGAGTTTGAGTAATACCGATGCACCATCTGAGGAAAAAGTTGGTAAGTACAATTGCTTTTCACTTATAATTATTTACTATTGTGTTATTCAACATTTGATCCATCCATTTTCTTTCTCTTTTTCTAATTTTTATGATAGCGTGTATGTTATTTTTAACTCCTGTATCATGATGTTTCTCGAATGTTTCCCAATGGGGACGTTTCTCAATGTTCTTCTCACGGGACTATAAAGAACTTTATTTATTTTTGTCAAATTTTGCTTTTTCTTTTTTTCCTATATGATTTTCCTTCAAATAAAAAATAAATAAAACCGTTTAGAATAAAAATGCACCATTAAAAAAAAAAAAAGTTTCCCAATGATTTCTTTTAGTCCTACGAGCTATGGGAACATCCTCACTGAGAAACATTCAAGAAACGGAATTGTTTTATACGGGCTATTCTAACTTTGATAGAGATTCCAATATTATGCAATCAGAATTTACATAATAATAAAAGTAACATCTTAACTA
Source organism: Chelonus formosanus (assembly GCA_028641665.1). NCBI lineage: Eukaryota > Metazoa > Arthropoda > Insecta > Hymenoptera > Braconidae > Chelonus > Chelonus formosanus. The sequence continues at coordinate 8,257,132 of CM054002.1, forward strand.
GCATGATTTATTTTGTTGATCCATGATCGTAAAGTGAATGAATTTTTATATTTTGCTAGCCGACGGAAGTTTAAGTGATACGGCTGTCAGCCTTCATGTGGAAGAAACAACAAGAAGACAACGAAAAAGTTCTCCGAGCAGCAAGAGCGGAAGTGGAAGTAGTAGTGGAGGAGGAAGTTCCATTCAATATCAAGCTGGGCTAGGAAAAAAAAGTAACAGTACGAGTCAACTATCAGCTACAGGTAATATGAACATTTAGTTTTATTTACTTTTTGATGATAATTGATCGTCGTGATCATTATTAGTTATACTTAAAACATTTATTTGATAATTTAATTCATCAAAATTATCATTATAATAGATCACTACGTGGAAATTTTACTAATTTACGTGATTAATTAGTCATCTAGGTTTTGTATTCTTTAGGAGACTTTAGCAACAAAAATTGAAATGCAACGTACTTTCGTAAATCATTCTGTCTATAGTAAAGCTATTTTTTATTTCTCTGAAAATGACAAATTATATTTTATGTTACCATTGGTTGATTGAATTGTTGATTTGGACCAATGAATTCAATGAAAAATAAAATGAACTACAAAGAAAATGTTATTGGAATATGTCAAAAATTACTGTGCTAGATAAAAACGGAGAAATAAGAGTTTTTATCGTAACTACGATGAAGATATGATTTTATTTTGATATAAAAATCGATGTTGAGTATGTCAAATCTCGTTCTCGTCTTACCTCATTAACACAGTTTAGTAAAGGCACGTTTTCTCAGAGAAAAATAATTTTTTCGAGAGCTCCGCCGTCCCTCTTACGCTCTTAAATAAAAGTCAATTTAATAAATAGTTGAATTAGAAAATAGGACGGGGGATATTTTTAACAGATTTACCAAATCGATATACAAAATCATTATGATACACAAAACTTTCCGGATATGAAATTTGTAAATCCAAAAACATTTTATTATGTTGTAAGCTACGATGCATATAAATTCTGGGACATATTTGCCATTGGCTTCCCAGTTAAATTTAAATGGTTTTAATTATGCTTTATAATCGTAGATAATATTTGATTCAAATTAATTATTTTTCACCCATATGAATGGTTTTCAAATATTGTACGAATTTTCGAATGATTACATTAATCATTTATAGTACTATATGGATTTCTCGTGTCTGTCTGTTCACGGTAACCTCCCAAACGGTTCATCCGATTATGATCAAATTCTGCAGACACGTAAAGGGGGTTGTTAGGAAGGTTGAAGGCTTTTTTTTGTTTACATAAATTATTTATAACAAATGCATTTGTTGTAAACAATAAAAAACAGAATCTACAGCACATATTCAGATTCATCCAACGGAAAATTTCTTCCTCAACCGAAATAAAGTTACCAACTTTATAAAATTGGATAAAAACACCCTTCTTGTTTATAACAATTGATTGTGCAACTTTTTTGTTCCACTGACGAAGGGTTATTAACCATGTAACATAAATATGAAAGACCTTTTTTTTATTATAACAATTAAATTGGTTTCAAGCATTAAAAAAACGAGATCCATGCAATATATTTGAGTTTTTTTAACGATAATTGTTTTCCCTTCTACTTAACAAAAAGTTACTATTCATGTAACGTGCATAAAAATAAGGTATTTTTGGTTATAATAATTAAGTTGCGGGAATCTGTTAGTTTCGAATTAAATCAAAGGATCGGTAAAATTGCATGAATGTCAGTGTTTCATTTAATATTTAGGTTTATTCTACTTGAACCATGAGTTGGATTAACTATTCTTTTTTTTTAGTAGATTAGCAGATTCAATTAATTAGTAAATAAGTCTATTCCTTTCTAATTGTAAAATTTTTCGATAAATTTTTAATTATCGTACGATAAAATTATTTTACGATTTATGATCAGTGGTATGTACATGTCTCTAACTAAGACTGATAAAATTCTGCTATTGTTTATATATTTCTTTTACAACTTTTATTGAAATAATGTAAATAAAGATTTCGATAAATTTCTTTAGCGCTTGAAGTTTCGGGAATTAAATCTATTACAGTGCGACCTGAGAATAAGAACGGAAAAGCCGCCGCAGGGTAGTGTTTTTCTCGGAAGCCAAGTACCCCCACCATGCGTGCGCTTATCTGCTTATTTGTCTCTCTTTGTTTACAGCGTGCGCCTGAAAATAAGAACATCGCGGCTAACGGCCGTTCAAATGAGTGTTGCCATTCTTACCCATATAAATAATAGTGTTGTACGTTTTTACGTAGTTGTAAAGTCTGTAATTTGGTTATAGATTAAAAAAAAATATTATTTCAGTAACAGAAGTTATAAAATAGTATGATTAATGTGATTGTGATTATTCCATTTAAAGAAAAATTGAATAACGATAAGGATGGCAGAAGAATTAACCAAGAAACGTAAAAATTCAGAATACGTACAAGTTAGCGAGAGTGAAACTGATTCTAGATGTGACAACCAGAACCTTTTCGGAAAATCTGTTGTGAAAAAACGTAATCGGTACAGTTTTGAAGAAAAACAGAAAATTTTGGAAGAGTCAAAGGAAATAACCTCTCAAGAAATATGTGCAAAATATAACATAAATGACTGTCTTCTTCGTAGATTGAGATTAAAAAAGAATGAAATAGAGGATGCTGCAAAAAAACAAAGTAAGAAAACTTTAAAAAGAGCTACGAAAATAGATGATCGCGATGCAGAATTGGCGGTTTGGCTAAATGATTGTTATAATAAAGGCATTCCAGTTTCTGGGCGAAACTTATGTCAGCAAGCACTCCTTATCAATGATAGAATTGGCGGCCCGAAGAATTTTAAGGCTAGTCACGGTTGGTTGGATGGATGGAAAAAAAGAATTCACGTAAAAAATTCAAAAATTACCAGTACGTAAAGTTTATTATTTTTGTCTAGACTTTTTTCTGCAGTATTCAGCTTCTACATAATCAATTTTTTTTTTTTTACTTTGAATATCTTTTAAATCATTAGAAATATCTTTCATATGCCGTATATGCTCACTCAAAAAAATAATTAAGTATTTGGGATAAAAAAATTCTTTCGTAGTTCAAGAAAGTTGTATCTCTCATGTTATTATTAATACTTAAAGAAAAATTAAATCAAATAACATTTTATTAAATTATCAAGAAATTCTTTAAATCAATACTATGTTATTTTTTATGAATACTATGGAAAAAATGTTTCTCTGTCAATAATAATTATTATTTAGTGTAAAATGTCCTTTCTAATTCAAATCTATAAAATATAGAACTTTTCATAAATAATTTCAATACTATGTAAAAAGACTTCACAAAACTATTTATAATGTATATTCCTAAAAGTTATTTGATCAATGAGATTAAATTTTTTCCAGAAACAGGTTCTTTGAAAAATTTATGAACTCTTGAATTTAAAATAAATATATAAATGTTATGATGTTCGTACAAAATCATCTTTCATTTCAGTATGTATATTATGTGTTTTGCAGGAGAGAAACTGTCAGCCGATGTGGAAGCAGCTAAACATTACGAAGCAAAATTTGTTGAATTATTAGCTGAAAAAAAACTGAGCAGATCACAAGTATTTAATATAGATGAAAGTGGATTGATGTACAAAAGTACTCCGAAAAGAAGTTTTGTTGTAACGCTGATGGTACTTGTTTATTGCCTTTGATTGTTATTGGAAAATCGAAAAACCCTCGAAGTTTGAAAAATATACATAAAGATCGTTTACCTGTGTGGTATCGGAGTCGAAGTAACGCATGGATGAACCTCGAAATTTTTGAAGAATGGTTTTAAGATATTTTTGTACCTCGAGCTGAAACTTCTCTCAAGTCCAAGAAACTACCTTTGACAGCAATACTTCTAGTTGACAATTGCAGATCACATAAATTTTTAAAGATTAACGAAATCGACATCCACTTCTTTCCTCCAAATGTCACCTCTCTCATCCAGCCTATGGACCAAGGCATCATACAAACACTGAAATTGCACTATGAAATAAACCTGGTAGACGCAATTATCAAAGCTCAAGCTAGAGAAGTTACGTTCATTGAGTTTTTGAAAACAATTGACATATATCAAGTTTTTTTATTGCTCGATGATGCGTGGAAAAAAATTAAACCTACGACAGTTTATAAGTGTTGGAATAAATTATAGCTGATAGAAATGAAAGATGCATCAACTCAAACAGATGAGTGTTCGTATAGCTTAAACAATCTTGATATGTCAATGGGTACTGATGTCAATTTTACACCATTATCAGCAGATGATTGTGATGTTAAAGATTTACTTAATGCCTTGAAGAAAGTAGATGGCTATGAGTTAATTGATGCTGCAACAGTACTAATCTGGATTCAGAAAACTGATAAACGTAAAGTATTATTTTTTATTTCGTACACTAAGGCGAATGTCATAATTAAAGATACTGTAAGGAGAATGATCAGCCTTTTAACGATTAATCTCTTTTATTGGAAAAATATGTTGAAATGATGTTAATTAGGAAATTTCTGTTAATGACAATACTGTTGTTTTTTTGAAATATTAACCACATTTTTTTATTTATATGTGCAGTTTGTGCAGAAGATGAAATTGAAGAATTTTTTACTTTTAATTCTTCCGATATTAATATCGCAGCAAATATTTTATCTGAAAATGAGTTTCCGAGTGGATAAGGATGGAAATGATTTCAATTATCTATCGTTTAGTACAGATTTATTGTATGAAAATCTTATTTAAAGAAAGATGAAATATGTACTAATGATTTAAAATAAAATAATTATAGTGCCTTTTTTAACATGTTATTTTAAATTTTCAAGTCTCTAGGCTGAGCGTTCTTATTTCAAGGTGCGCTCGCAAATGCGTTTTTATGTAAGGCGCGCTCGGAAGTTACGTCGGAGTGGGGGACTGTGAGCGAACACCCGACTGGGGAAGTGTTCTTATTCTCAACGTTCTTATTCACAGGTCGCACTGTATTCTTTGAGAGATGATTTTGTATATGTATATATACACGTTCATGAACTTTTTTATTTCAAGTATTTAAAAAAAATGGACATGGCAATCCAATGGCACGTAATAAGATTCCAATAATGATTGGTTGAATTTTTCTACGTAACACAGGTATGATAAGCATAACGTGTTATTCCTACAGAGAGGGATCTAAGTTGCCGATTATCGACCGATCAAATGAAGCGGGACCTAAGTAATTTACTCAAATTCCAAATTTTTGTACGGTTTTCAGAACAGATAATGACGGATTAGGTAAATCCTTCAAAAATTCTATGAGGCTGCCATTTGTTCGTTTACAAAAACTATACAGGAGCTCTTTTACCGTGTCGCTACTCGGGTACTTAGACCGCTTTCTGAGGCTGAAATAAGTTACTTTTATCATAATTTTTTCTATATATGCGTCGTGTGATTTGAGTAACGTCATCTACGCAGGACAATAATAGCCCCTTGATGTATAACCTACTATTACTTGATATTTATCAACACACAATAATATGTATCAACAAATCTTTGTATTTTTCAATTGTAGGATCCTATCCGCTAGAGTCATATCCCTTCTTGAACACTTGCAGTACTTTAATCGTGGCCATAAAGTTTTCTCTGAATCTTTGATACCATTGATAAAAAGTTTAAAATTCGTGTTATGCGTCTTTACTTTAGTAGAAATTTTGTCAAGGGCCTGTAAAATACCTTGGAATTGCCTCGATTTCATGTGTTGATCGTCTGGATATCTAGTGGGAATTAAGGCAACAGAAATAACATTGTTATTATTCTGATGTTGTCTCTCTATCTTCAGAATCTCGTTCATTATTGAAATTATCTACAGCATTTTAATCATTAGAGTCAGAAAGATGATCATCTCAAATTTCTTCGTTTGTAAAATATTGCTAATAAACTTCATTTGAATCACTGAGTAACCAATTCTCTTTATTCTAAAGAGTTAAAGATTGTAGTTAAGGAGTTTTCATGATCAATGAATGAAAAACTGTAGCATTGATAGTTGTCATTTCAGTAGTAGCTATTGAGTCATGTTCAAATGGAATAGTTTTATTTCAATAATTTTTCTTATTATCAGCAATGACCTCATTCTAAACACATCCACAAAAATTGCACAAACTCTTTTAAATATTTCTTCGAAGCACTAACATTATCTTCGGGTTCTAGAAAGCGACCAGAGGCATTGTCTCTAATAACAAGTATTCTAACATCCTATTACTACATAAATCATGTTTATCTCAAACTTCTGGAATGAAAATGTCCCTGTACCAACGAATCATAATCTGTGTGTTCATTCACGCTTTTTCTTGACTAGCATAAGCTACTGGCAAATTATTAACTCCGCAAAAACACATTGGTTGAATAGATTTATTAATTAACAATAATTCAATTTTATGACTACCAGAAGCATTACAACAGAGCATAACAGTAACTCGATTTTTTTGTTTCTGTATCTCTTGTAACGGTTGCTTGCTTGAAAAACTAAATTGATTTGAATACAGCAAGAGAAATTTCAAGAAATTAAATGTCAGTGTTACTTCAATTATACTATTAATTACTTTGTTAATTCTTGACCAGAAATGTAGTATAATTGACTACTAATCATTACATTTAATAAATATTGAACAGCAAGTATGGGAAGAAGTATTTTTTGTGCTTCTGGGCTCAGAGATACAGGGCTCTTTAAGGAAGCTTAATTCCCTCCCAAAAGAAACGGGAATTGGTAATTAGAGATACGAATTACCCAAAAATATTAATTACCCCCTCAGGAAATAACTTGGTGGCAGGATTTAACCAATTATGACCATATTTGTTAAGTGAACAAGTAACAAAAGATTTATTAATAATAATAAACACACATTCATTCAAATAAATTATGTTCAGGTTTTGAAATTGCCTCCCGAATTTTGCGGACTTTAAAATAAAAGTAACAGTCGGTAATACAGTGAATATTTTAACCCGTATTCAATTAATTAATCGGTAAAATAGAGTTCTAGATAACCGGTCTCGGGAATTTAAGCAAACGAACTGATTTTAAATATCCCGCTTCACAATGGCGGCAGGCCCCAAAATAGCCGTAAATAATGATAAATAAATTGAATCTTCAACGACGCGTTTCTAGGTTCTATTTGAATGTAAAGTAAAGTACGGTTTTTAACCAGCCTAAAATGATCACAGTGGCTTTTAAGTTGACTCTATATAACAAAATATAACGATAAATAAACAAAGTAGTGAATTTATATAAACAAGAACAGTATTTTAATCAAGAATAATTCCACGTGAATTTATATAAACCCAAATAACGGTTTTTAGAATAATTAGTGAAAATATAGACAATAAGTGAACACACACTTCGATAGTATGGTGAGTAATACTGTGTTTCTCACGCACACAGTCAAGAGAGCGAAAGGGTGAAACGCTTATTCCCTCGGTTTTCTTTTGTCTAGAGTTTTGAAGTGGTAAAACGCTTACTCACCTCAAAATCCGTTCAAGTAGGTGAAAAGCTCACTTAGGCTTCACAGACAGGTACAGGTAAAATAATCTTGAGAGAGACGAAGATGCCGTCTCGCCGCACCAATTTTTGCATTTATTAACATTTTGTACCTAGTCCAATTGCGACAATTGGTTCGCCATCTGGCGGCGCAGCGCGAGCTAAAACATTTCATGCCAACTATATTTATATATAGTGGCTGGAGACTACAAAGTAATACTTCAATGTATTTGTGAGCTAACCCTCACACCCTTCTGTTTTTTTTTTCGTCTTGACATACAAGAGTTTTATTCGGCATCAATTTTCAATGTAGGATTGTCTTATAGCAGTTATTTATATATTCAGGACTAATTCTTGTTACACTCATTATATGAGTCATCTTTTTTTTAAATTCTTGTGCAGCCGAAGAATTTGCTGAAAATTTTTCTTCTTGAAGAGATAGATACCTAATTCCATGGTGTTTTTTGGAGCCATCCCGCCATTCATCGCTACCTGTGAAAAACGAGTTCAGATATAACCATATCTGATCAGATCAGTATTATGAGACTGTACAGATCTAATCAGATGGTACAGATATCATCAGATTACAATTTCAAATCGTTCCAGATCTAAATAGACGTGACATATATATTCAAATGCAAAGAGGTTAAGGAGATTTACATCTGTTTAAATCTTATCAGAACTAATAAAAATTATTAATTTTTGCTAAGTAAAAAATTGGATCTTAACAAATTTGATTATATTTTGAAAAAAGTTTCTTATTTTTGTCATTTTCAAAATCAGTTCTGTCGATATCTCACCTGCTCTAAATAAGTTCGAGTAGGTGCAAGAATTTCAATAAAAAATACAAACTTTCGAAATCATAACTATTCATTTCATTGAATATAAGCTTAATTTTTATAGGGATAAAATGTTACTATGAAATATTTTTACATCATATTTACATTAAATTTTTACATTACTTTATTCAAATGGTTTGGACATTTAAAAATAAAATTCAATACTCTGATCACATAAAGTATACATTTAACATTTTCTGCGTCAATTTTTGTCAACTTCCCAGTGAAAAGTTATTGTAATGGGTCCAATTTTGCAAATTGAAAATTTTGGTATATCTCCACGTTTCAAGGTCATTAGAGTCAAATAGTATGGTTTTTAAGAGGATGTCCGTGTGTGCACACGTATGTATGTATGTATGAATGTATGTTCAGATTCAATTTTCGTCTCGTGTATCTCAAGAACAAATGATGATATTAACATGGGATCAGTTTTATTCAACGCATAATTATGTAACTTAGACCTGATTTAATTTTTAGCAAAATTAGTCCAATCATTTTTTATGCAGAATCAGAATACTGGAAAAACGGTAAACTAGTTAAATCTTATCATTCTTTCCGCTGGGAAGTTAGTCGTGTGGACCTTTCAGGTCGCAACTAGACCGCTTTTTTATTTTTGAGATTACAAAACATTTTGGAAATGTCTTAGGTTGAATAAATCCATTTAAAAATCCTTATCCACGGAGTATTAAATATACATAGCCAACAATAAAATGAACGAGGACAATATTCTATCAATACAAAAAATGTATGTAACACTGATGTGACAATGTTATATCCCTGGAATATTTCACCGCATCAAAAAAATATAGTAACATTTTAATAGCAGTTATATAATAAATGTAATATAACATAGAGATTATAATGTTATATTATAGAAACATAACATTAAATAACAAAAAATAGATACTACTTGTATAATAGTGTATTTAAGATGGATACAACATATATGTATGTAATGCTAATTATATTGCTATTATAGAACTACGATATAGGGTTACAACGTCGCATGGGTATGACATTTGCAATATAAACTTATTACGTTGACAATATATTACAGTCATATAACATATATGTAATTTTCCGTTATATAACTTGTACATATTGTCACATATTCAGTGTTTACTAGGTATTTATTGGTATGATAAAACCTGAGAAATTTCTGTATTTTCTCAAGTTTCTCAGATTACTTAGAGCCAGAAAATAGAAACTATTTATTGGCATGAGAAAATCTGAGAAATTTCTGTATTTTCTTAAGTTTCTCAGATTTTTATCTTCCACATCGATTACGATGGAGTATTTATTAGAAAGTATGGAATTAAATAAAGAACTGTGTATTTTTTCTCAATTATTTTCATACTTCTTTAATTTTTGCCAAAAACTGAGAAATTTCTCCACTAGGAATAATCCTTAGAAATGGAATAATTCAACGGTCAATCATTTACGAAGATAATTGTAAACTCATCACGCAGTCTAACTCACATCAAATATTACCGGTCATCTCAGGTTCGTCCGATTACACATCTTCGCTGAAAGATACGCGAACGATGTCGGCTTCGACGCCTTACGGCCTCATGGACAGTCACTCACACAAGGTCCACATCAGAACAACTTGCTCGTGTCGTTGTGACTGACGCCAATTCATAAACACTCAGACTCCTCCTGGTCCAGGGGACCAGTTCTGGAAAACTTTACAACTTTCCAGGGATTTCTACTCATCAGACAATTCTCAGACTGACTATCTATCGTTGTATTTGTGTTACTGTGTCTTTTGGTATAAATAAATTGTTACATGTTACTAGAAAAAATGGTATCAGCTAACTCATTTACACCTGGTCATCAGTCCCGACTCTTCTGATATCAAATCATCCTACAAAATACAGTTCACATCCATTTCTTATTACTTTCCACCTGTTATCTCATGTCATCCTTTTCCACGAGTCCATCGCAACCGCAACATTGTTGATGAACAAAGTTCACGAATATACAATAATGGATGTTTCTTTTGCCCAGAAAGCTCATAGGCATACTAACTTATTGTATTATATGTATAGCCAACAAGCTACCTGGACAACTCCACCCTCCACTCGCCCTGAATCATGCTAGGTGGAAGCTTATCATACATTGTTCGATGCTGGAATAATAGTATAATTAAAAAAGAAGAATTATTTTTTAGTAACTGGAAAAAATATTTAGTACATTGGGAGAATCTTTTTTTTTTTGCACGAATGATATTATCTATTAGTAATTATTTTTATATCATTTAAGCATCAGAATTTAGCTTGATTCTACAATTCAAAATTTTCTGCAAGCATGAAAGTGGGTCAAGAGTTGACGCGCATGCTAACTGTTTCAAGAGAGGGTGGCCGTTATCACGTGGTAGTGGAATGCTAACGGTTACAATAATCACATGGCGTCATTTCTAGAATGAAACGTACCAATGACTAGCATTCCGCAATTTATTAGAAATAATGTAACTCTAAGATCGTTAATTTCTATTTTCTCTAAATTTAATTTATTCAAATGTGTATCACTAGAGTGTAAGGTGAATACTAATAACCATAAAGTGCAAGATTAGTTGAACAAAAAAACTAATAATCAATAAATGACAAGCTATTTGAAATCCTTTTAAGCGCAAGACAGCACATGGAGTTTGATGCTTTTGACAAAATAATGTTATTAATGATGAACTATGATCTTTAACGATAATGAATTGTTTATAAAAATGTGAATTTATTGTAAACAATTGAATATTGTATTTATCGATTAACTGATGCGAATTTCACACTGATTTGAATACTTTAGACGAGATAACATTGTTGATGGCAAGATATGACTTTTAACAAATACAAATTGTTTGTAACGATGTGAATTTATCATAGATAGTTCATAATCAGAAGTTCGTCGTGTAAGCACAAAGTGTGTTCAGACCTATTTTTCTTTCTTTAATCGTGCAGCCTTCCGTTGAAGAGAAAAAAATCACCCTGCAATTACAGCGTATTCAATTACAGTGGATCTCTGCTCTTGATTTGGACAATTTTGACTTATAGTCAAAAATTTTGATTGCAACGTAGCAACGCTGCGTCCTTAAATGATTCGGTATATAGATTGTAAGTGTCTCAAACTCTACCCTACGACTAATGTAACTTCGAGACTGTCTTCAACGTATCGTTTTGTCCTCAAATAATGTGTTGTATATACGATTTGTCCGCAAAAAATAAGATCCATCAAATCAGATATATATATATATATATATATATATATATATATATATGTATAGGTGATTTACCATTCACTCACTCACTCACTTACTTACTTATCACGAGATCTCCAAAACTATACATCCGATCGACTTGAAATTTAGCATTTCCTTTCCCGACATAAACACCCACTAAGATCGGATTTTGACTAAATCCTATCCAAAAATGTATTTTTACTGATCTTCAATAATACATCAATACCAGCTTAAATTCACCTGTTGCTATGGTAACAATTGCCATAGTTAACGTTGCCATGGTAACAGTTGCCGTAGTAAACGTTGCTCTGGTAACAGCTATCACAATTATCGTTGCTATGTTAACAGTAGCCATAGCTACTGATGCTATAGTTATAGTTGTTATAGTTACCGTTGCCGTAGTTACCACTGCTATAAAAAGAGTCGTTATGGTAACTGTTTGCTGAAGTTGACATTACTATCTTACCTTTACTCGATAACTCGAGGGAATATCATAAAGTGAATTTGATAGTTGACAAATGGTTATAAGAAATATGTCGTGAATAAAAAGCAGAATCAGAATCTCAATATAATATAGGTCATACAAATAAATCGATATTATAACATAGATAAATTTTATCTGAAGAACAGACTAAAATTATGTTCCGAGAGCAAAAATGTCTTTTTGATTCGACTCTACTGGAAAAAAATTATGTAACGAATTATAAATAATGTTTGGGAATATTGGTAATTTTTTTATGATAAATAGTTGTAATTCACATTTTTTTATCGGTCTCCTGAGTCAGTTGTTGATTTTTCAAAAATATTAAAAATTTAAAAATGAAAATGACTTATTAAATAAGTAAATGATATCATTTTTTGATAAGTCATTGTTTGAAACAAAATACATAATTGAAAATGATTTTACCTATGTTTTTATGATACATAGTTGTATATTACACTATGTCGTCATTCTACCGCACAAGTTTTTGATTTATCGAAAATAGAAAAAACTCATAAACAAAAGTGTCTTATTAAATTAGTAAATTAGTTGGGGACCCGCCGTGTAAAATAATAGGAATGCATCATATTACACAGCACTCCATGGGTAGTGTAGAAATCTTTATAATGACAGATTTACAGACCAACTGACAAATTTATGAAATAACAAAAAATACCAAAATTACATAATTTCTTAAATTTACTTTAAGAGAAGACATTGGATATCAGTTACATTACATACTGTTGAGAATTAATTAATTATGACATTCAAAGTAATATCAATTATCCATCTTGTCATTCTAAAACGTAATCAACAAATACATTGAGGTAATTCATAGTATTTTCAATCGCTTAAACAATGTGAATTCATTTTTTGTTCTTATTCACGTAACCACGCCATTTCATTTATTCTCACAAAAATCTATAATTTCTGAGGCAACCTTTAGTTCTTGTGCATTTCTGAACCAACAGAAATATTCAGTACTTAATTCATTAACTAACTTTAGTATCAATTTTGGACATTCGAGATTTATTTCACCTGAAATAAATTACATTTACTTCGCATTGCTAGTTAGGCTAACGCCACATGCACAATCATATTCTTTCCTGACTTGAGAAGCTTGTTGAAAATGACAGATTCAAAATACAGAATCTAATATGACGTCTAATCTGTGCTAGTCTCAGTCACAAACAGGAGATAAACAAACTCTCCCCTCGTTGCTATAAACAATCTAATCGTCAAGCAATCGTCGTTAACTAACAAACTGTCGTTTGTCAATCCATCAATAGATGGACACACACGCATATTTTACAATATATATATATACAGTCTCATAAAAAGAATATAATTCAGATGTGGACAGATCAGCCCGTATCTTAGTAGGTCTGAGATAGTCTTAAGTCATCAGAAAAATGGATTCATAATTTAGATATAATCAGATCAGTATCATTAGACATCTGAAATTTTAATGGAAAAAATCAGATCTTAACTCGTCTTCCACGAGTAGCTTCAAAGGTTTCAGAACCGCCTAAACGCTCATTAAGGGACAAAGCTTTTTTGCTTGAACCATTAGTAAAGTATTTCTCTTTAAAGTGTTCCTTCGGTACCTTTAAATATCTTTTTCGATTGACTTCCATTACACTAGTGCAATCTAGTATCTTTTACTTGTAGAATATTACTTCTTCGGTTCTTTATTAATGATATTGTTTGTTACGCAACTTTATATTCTTTAGCTAATTTCGCACCTGATTCATCAGCCTTTAATCGTTTCAAAATTTTACAACGTACAGATGAGCTTCAGCGTTTTTTTTCTCTAAAAGAATCACATTTCTTATTAGCTTCAATAAGCTATGACATCTAATTATAACTATCAATTTAATTAGTAAGGAAATTTTGATACTTACAGCAATTGGATTATCTGTTTTGAAGATTATCGCGAACAAACAGACAGACACTAAAAATTTATAAGTGATACAGATATGTATATATATATATGTATATATATGTGTATAAGAAAACACGGAGCACCGAATGCTAGTACTTAATACTAATTGGGTACATAGTGGTTAATAGTTACCATAAGATATTTTTATTTTAAAATCTTTCATTGAATCTGGAGTAGTGGTTCGTACTCAGCGCCAAGTGTGTTCGTTAACTGATTCTTGTTTTCAAAATGTCTTTTGGGATGAACACAAAATTAGTTTAAAAATCTTCGTTGATTCATACGTTTTTTTTTTTAAAATTTTTTTGTAGATAAATTAAAAATTAGCTAAAGAAAATTCTTTTTGCTAATGAATATTAACTTTCTATCAGGAAGTTATCGTAATTAAGTCGATGGATGAAATTTCAATTTTCATCACATCTCCACGTTTTAAGATCTTTACAAGCTTACTGACTACTTTTGAGAAGAATGTGTATGTGTACGTACGGACATCCGCATGTATATACATACGAATGTCAGCATTTTTTTCGTTTATGATGTTTCAAGAACAAATCGAGATATCAACTTCGACCAGAATTTATTTAAAAGATATTATTATGAACAAGATCTGAAAGGAATTTACATGAATTCGGTTAAGCCATTTTTGTTTTATAGTGAATAAACTGATAATGAATAAATGGAAGGATTGACAACTTAAAATACTTTTAGGTGAAAGAATAATAATTGTATTCGAAAATTGCGTCGATATTGACTAAACATTATTGTTCACGACTAAATAAGATTTCACCAATTACGCATTGTTAATAACAACATGAATTCGTTATAGACGATATAGAATGAATAGTTCATAGTGCAAGCACAGACAGAGTGTACTTCGACCTGTTTTTATTAGTTTTAAATGAAGCGGTATTATTTAATTTTACAAGTGACTTACAAGGAAGGTATTTCGACGTGTTACCTCCGATTATTTTGTGGCTGATATAGATCATTGTTCATCAAATTTCAAGAGACACGTATTTTCTTTTGCCAACGCGCCTTTTTTAGGGGCAAAATAGCCCCCTAAACATAACCACCTTTCGGAGCAGTTGGAGGGTTCCACATACTTCTCATCAATATTTCTGAATAAATATTAATCTACATGAAAAACGATAAAAAATACATATTATTACACATTCAACAGTTGTAATAAATCAACAGGTACAATTCTTTGAAAAAATCTATTGCTTATATGTTCAAAAGATCACTCGCAATCGAAAGAGCAGAAAAAAAAGTCAACACGTGTTTTAGAAAAAATTTACGAAAAAATACATACATAGTCAATGTGTGAACTGTCTAAAAATGAGAAAGAACCATTTTTACGTGAAAAAAATGACATCGTTAAAAAATGATATATACCGAGGCGATTAATGATAAAAATATCAAATAAATTTTTTTTGCAAACAATTTAATAAATATCATTTATTTTCTACACAGTTATCATATTCATGAACCCCATAACCTTTCCAATCACTGTATGACTCACATTTATGATATTAGTTGAAAAGATGTTCTATATACTTTTAACACCAGGAACAACGGATAGTTTCGCGATATTTTGGCATTCCGGATTATCATAGTGTACATTCCAGCGATCTCCAAATACAAAATTCAAAACATGTCACTGTACCTTAACTAAAAGTCAAATATTACATAAAATGTGAATACGTTTCAGAAAAATATAACTTCAGTGTTACTTATAGATAAAAATATTGTAACATTCTCAGTAAATACTGTAATATCATTGTGATATGGATGAGTGGAGGGCAAACTTTTCCGTCCGCGGATATTGTTAGCTGTACATTTACAATATCCGCAGACGGAAAACTTTGTATTGTATTGTAATAACAATAACTGAATTGTCAAAGAAATTAATTGTACCAGGCATCCAACTTGTTTTCCGCCTTCCACTGCTGAAGTTCTTCCTGACTGTGTTTCCAGTTGAAATCCACTTTGGTCTAAATTATAAATATTCAAAGAAATGTATGCTCCAATTTTTTTTATTATGTTAGAAACAAATTCTTTCTATTTTTCTGACAATCTGCGGCTTTCAATTCATCCAATGTATAAGCATAAATTTTGGCTATTTTTTCTCTGTACGCACCACCTTGACTTAGCTGATGTGCCCATCGTTTTAATTATCGTATTGACTGAACTTGGCTAAAATTATGCTGAACAGACTTCAGGACTGAATTTTCTGTTTTTCTACTTCGTCAATATTCGACAGCTCTTGACTTGTATTCGTAGCTTAAGTCTTCGTCATCAGTTATATATATGTCAGTAGGATCATTCCGGTTTAGAAGAGCAGATGCGTTTTTATTATCCTCTGAAATGTTTATTTCCCAATCATTAAATGGTTCTTTAAAGTCTAGAGATTCTATTTGTATCTCTTCAATGACACCACATTCATTCATTACTGACAACAATATATTCTTGAAATTATTCTCCAAACATATTTCTTCGTTATTTATGGGTTGTTCGAGACTATTCATAGCTCTGAATGTGGCCAAAACAATTAGATGACATTTATAAGATTGACTCGCATCTTGTAAATGTAAGAGTAGAAAATTACATAGAGAATAAACAAACAATGATTGTAAAGATTACATTAAGACTCCTCGAAAATTTTTCATCTGTACAGAGTCTGATAATCCCTCATCAGTAGTGATATGATCGGTACAAACAATTGTTGTTATCGCATAACACTGATATTTTTTAGAATTTAGAATGTTATGTCATGTTGGATCAGCCTAATATCTATAGAAACTTGAGAGTGAGATAAATAGCATACGAAAACATGGAAATTACAAATTTATGTAAGTTACAAAAATTATATTCAATCTTATATGTCTCTATATGGATATCAGAGGATGATTGGGTCTCATTTTTTGACAGTTTACAAATTCATTATATATGTATGTTTTCAAAAATGCAAAAATATGTGCCGACCATTTTTTTTTCTTCTTAAATTGCAATTGATTTTTCCAAGGAAATAGCAATAAATGAACAGTGTACACTCTTTATAACAATAAACTCCCTGTAACGTTGAAGTGAGCCCAACGTAGTTAGTATGCGTTAAAATCCACATACTGAAACACTCTTTATAGCAATATGCCATTGTCGATCACGAAGAAATGTGTAAACATTTTTAGACAGTAAATATTTACTATCAGTATTGTTGTTTATGCTATGTCATCAGGTAACAAAAAACTTTGGAGCTCCGAAATATCTGAGGTCGGTCTAGCTTTTGTTATCCGTAATTGCCTTGAACACGTGCGGTATGACGAATAATTTTTCGGAATTGATGGTATTCAACCAAGTATATCTATGTCAGTCGTAAACTTATTTTGAAACCGGTAACATGGCTGGTAAATGAGAAGCGATTAGTGTTGGCAAAAAAGTTTGTGCGATACGTGCGATTGAAAAGGAAGAAAAAAAAAGTGACGTTAGAAAGCGTTTTGAAATAACAAGGAAGCCTCGTGAGGTCTCCCTCACTGATTGAGTTGTGGTTTTACTATAATAACCTAAATAAAAAATAATAAGATACGTTTTTATTTTTTTTGTGACAAACGTTTTAAAGGGGTGAAAATCACCATTAAAGTTGGTACCTGAAAATGATGTTCTGTAGTTTTTACATACATCCGACAAAAATTTTCAAAAAAGACTTTAACCATTCAAAAGAGCATAAAGAATCATAAACAATACCTTTATCCAAATATTTATAAGACTATTGGATATACATTTTCTTTCAGTACAAATGATAAAACATTCATAACTTAACAACTATTCATTATTTTATAATAAGACCAATTTTAAATGAAAAAACATAAAAAATTACGAGATACGTGTCTTTGCAAATTTTGAAAATAACATCAACACGGACGATAAAAACAGCCTTTTTAAAATATTTATGACCACGTTTACTGTTAGTACCTAGAAAATCGTCTTTGTATTGTATCGCATACAATTGATTTATCATATGTGACTTATAAAATGTATACAAAATTTATTGCGGGATGGTTATTTATAGTTATAATAGCAGTAGAATAAGATATTTCAATACAAATTCCGAAAACACCTATTACTAGAGCTGAAATACATCCGGTTTAACGTAGTCTGGCCAGAATTGGAGTGACCTTCCCGGGTGCGGACTGCTCTTAACCCTAGACCTTCCAGTTTTGATTTAGGCGAATCCTCACTACCAAACAATACTCAGCTCTAATGAACCTTTGGATTAGGGCGATTGGCTCTGACAAATCAGACTGCTTTACTATCTTTTCTCGATCACCTCGTTACCTCGGCAACCTCCCGCTCTCGGGCTTTTCCCCACCTCTAGGGTCGCAGGATTTCAAGGACGCGCAAGATTACCAGATGAAGGACTACTCGTCGTGACATTACATCAAATAAAAGAGTCATTCTTTTGCTTGGAACTATTTCAAATAGTCAATCTTGTCATTTACTTATTATTAATTGTTTTGTTATGAACAGAAAACGGTTCTTGAGGTATCGAAAACGGAAAAAATGCTGACGTCCGTACATACATATATACATACGTACGTACGTACATACACATATCATTTTAACAATTGATCAGTATGCTTGCATATATCTTGGAACGTGGAAATATGATGAAAATTTACATTTCACTAATCGACCCAATTCTAATAATTTCCTAATAGGAAGTTAATAATTTCAAAGAATAGATTTAGAATTTATCATTAAACAATTTATATGACAGTACAGCTTCTACAATTTTTTTAACAGGATTATACACATATTTATTAGAAAATAAACTTATGATGAAAAGTATAATTCAACATTATTCAACACCTCCTACGTTTTTTTTTAACAGAGTTATGGCTATACTCATGAAAAAAAAAAAAAATAACAAAAAAGAAAACACCTGTATTGTTGAAAGGGGCTTGTGGGTGGGTGTCCGATGGGGTTAGGAGGCTGAAAGTGATTAATGTTACAACTTCACTTTACCCGATACCTTCTACAATTTTTTAAATGGGGTTACGCCTATTCTTTTTCTGAAAAAAGAAATAAACTTATGTTATTTAAAAGGGGTAGTGGATAAAGGTTTGACGGGGTTGTCGGATAAGTTTCATCTGCGAAATGACTTTTTTCTTCTCACTTATCCATAATCTCATCATACTAGGCTGCAGGATTTGATCTTTTGATAAATTAATGCATATTTATTTGTAGATGATTCTTAAAAAAATTATCTCTATTCCGATCACATGATCGATCCAAACTTCGGTGACATAACAGTCAATCCTCCACAACAATTCACCCTCATTGATTACTATCAACTACTACTTATTCTTATAACATAATTTCATCTTAAAATGAAATTTACAAGCGACGACAGATATTTAAATTTATAACTTAGAATTTTAAAAACCGAAAATAGCTTTTTTTTTAAATACTAGAATTATTAATATAATATTATTCTTCATATTAGACGTCAAGTTATCGTAATTAATACAATTTTAAAACTAAAAATGGATAATTCTCGGTATAATCAGTGTGAGGTATACCTCGCAATCTTTAAATCATTTTATTTGTAAAATAAAAACACTGAGCGCCGTCCGCCCGTAAAACGGCTAGTTGCATGAACGCCACTAGGTAGCGACGTTCAATCTGATTCTCGCACTAAGCGAGTAGGAAAAATTATATATATTTTCGAATCCGTGGGAGCCGAGAGCATCTTCCAATTTTTCTCGTGACCGCCGACTGGAGACGGGAGCATTTCCCTTACCAGTCAAAACTTGTAGTGCGGGAGCATTTCCCTTCTTCTTCCACAAGCCGCAACCGGACTCTCGGTAAGCCTTTCCTGTATTTATTTAGTTGAATTACCGTACTAATTACCGTTCATACTTATCGCGCAATTTGTTGTAAGACTCGTACTTGCTAAATAATTTTGATTTTTCCTTGTTCAATTATTCTTTAATTGTTTTTATTCATCTAACTATATTTTACTGACATAACAATATAGAGCTAAACATACTGTACTGTACCTAGTCGAGTTCCGCCATTGTAAAAAAGCGGTAAATTTAAAAATCTAGTAGAATCACTTGTTTGAATTAAAATCTGAAGGCCGATAAGATAGTTTGTCTACTTATTATTGATCAATATTACCGATTTTTCTATTACCGATAGAAGAATACTCAATTTTACCGACTGTATTCAATTTTAAAACATAAGAAGCGGGAATTTCAAAACCCATTTAACTGTACATATGTTATTTGTTAAAATGTAAGTCTTTTGTTTAATAAAACTGTATGAACTGTTTAAACTAAACAAATTTGGTCATATTTCCTTAGAGTTTAGAACCCCAAATTGTTGTCGAGAGCCGAAATTACTGATTAAATGAGTAGTTAGCGTCACTAATTACTCGATTTGTTGCATTTTCTGGAGAGTGTTTATTCCTGGTGGAACTCTGGACAGACTGAGCATAAGCATTATTCAAACACTTTCCTTCTGAACTTGTCTTACTTAATTCAATAATTATTGAGAATAATTAGTAGTAAAATTAAATGTCATTTGCAATAATTAACGAAATTAATAGATAATTAAATTTTTAAATTATTTACTTGAAATTTTTATTAAACCAGGAATAAACCGTTATAACGGACATGATGAATTTATCGAAATTGAAACTTGGCAACGTTGCAGTTAGAAAATAAGCGGGCATTTTAATTTCTTCTCTTCTTTAACAGTAGTAACAGTAGTTTATTTCTTCCAATTTCAGTGCTAGGTTGTTTACAATGTTTTTGTTGTTAGTTACTCTTGTACCTTTATTCAATCCAATATTTTGGCTTAGTAGAATTCGCAAACTATCATATCCAGAGCTATTATATGCGCCTAATAAATTTTGAAGAGAAAGCGGAGCGTCAACTATTTTTTCAATAATGTTATTTGGAATTCCAGAGCTAATAATATTTAAGTTTACGTCTATTTTTAGACAAAATGTTGAGTTTTTTCATCTCTATCCTCATCATATTTCTATTAGCCTTTAAATTTAATACTGATTGGAGAGTTACAGCATTTCTTAGCAAGTCATCTTTTGAAATGTTTACTTCATTGTGATTCAAAAGTTCATGAAGTATCATTGTGCCGTTAACAGCTTCTGGATTCAAGTAGACCGCAGCAAGCTCTGTTCGTTTAAAACTTTTTTTTTCACTTACTGTTACTTTCAATTTTGACTTTAAAACTAGTAAGGTATCTATGAATCCACAAACAACCGTTTTCAATTTATCGATCATATTGACTTTTTGAACCAGTTCTAAAATTCGAAAATAATCAAATCGATAGCCACTATAACCAGCTAATATAATATTAGAGCTGATAGATTTTAAGAATAATATGAAATCACGTATCACAGTCTTTGGCGATACTGTTTTGACTAAAGTAGGGTGAAGAAACATTTTATCATCTTTAATTGTTAATCCAGTAACATCTGATGCACCTGATGGAGACGAACATGTAGGTTATATGTATGAATTGAATTTCTTGTCATTGATAATCGCAGCAATCTGAACAATTTGATCACTTTCACAAAATTCAGTAGTTTCAAGATTATAAGTAATAATAGTAGCTGTTTCATTAATTTTTTGTGAAATTGAACTTTGTGGTTCATCAATAAAATTTAAAATTAATAATCCATTATCTGCTTCATGTAACAGACCCTCTTCATTTTCTAATGACGTATTTATATTTTGTAGTTTGTGGAATAATTCACATTTTTTTTTGAATGCTGGAGTATGACTAAGAATTCGCTCCGTTTTTTTATCTCATTTTTTTTACGTTGGTAGTGTAAAGACTTATTTTGGACTGATGAGAGATTTACTCTATCACAAACATCATTATGAAATGCTCTACCTTTATTTATTTGGCAAATAGCCCTGCTAACTCGAAAGTCATAATGACTAGCTTTAGGTGCTTTAGATGCAATGACCATATTGGCACTCTCATTTTTTTTGCTTGATTCCCATGGAGATAATTTATTAGGCTTTTTAGCTAGGACTTCGAAAATTGGCATAATAGAATTCTTTAATTCTTCAGTTCATAATCCACAATTTGTATGTTGACCAAATGTATGATATTTAAAATTGCAGCTTTTATAGCTTCTACATTGCCTTTTTCTGTAGGCTTCTACATTCTACTTTCTGCTTTCACATTCATTTTTTTCTAAACAGCAACGAAACAATATTCAAAATATTTTATCGCTGCTGGAGATACAATTTTTAAAGCATAGAAATGGTTTTTTGAAATTTTTGTGGCGTAATTTTTATCAGACCATTTTTCAATTAGATCATCAAGAACACGTCGTAAATTAGCTAATGTACATGAATTTTTATCCCCTATGAGAGTTTTTAGTTTGATATTTGTACATTTAAAATCTTCATTTTTGAAAAAATTTTTACAGCTATTTGTCCCTCCATACCGTTAGCACTACCATTATAATTACGTCTACAATTTTTTTGATGATGATCACTCGTAGATCCAATCGAACAACCTCGACACCTTGCTGTAAACGTAGCATATCCAATACATTTACCACTTAAATGTTCAAATGCAGTTGCATGACCTGTGAGACTATTATAGGAATATCCGGACCCTTTCTTTCGCCAGCCGGTGTCGAATGATGCTCTTATACCTATAGTTTCTCCAAAAAGTTCATCTGGTGTAGATATAAATTGGGAATGATCTGTGGATGGATCTTTGATAGACGGATCTTTAGTGAAAAAATCTTTAGTGGAAGGATCTGTAGTAATTAAATTGTTATCAGACAAACATTTTTCTTGAACTAAATCTGTAGTTACGTCGCTTTAAACTTCCTTACTTCTCTCATATTTATAACACAAATAAACAAAATCGAAAAAATTCTGAGAATGTATTAACAATGGAATGAATTAACGTAAACATAGTTTTACTACATTTACTACATATAAAACATTAACAGTTTTAATACATTAATATGATTATAATATAATCTCTGTAAAAAAATGATTAATAACTTATGCAATTAAGACCTTTACGAATGATAATTTACAAATAAAGTAATATTATCATGTACAATAAGATATCGATAAATAATTCAAAGATAACTGATATTACTATCCTATTAATTGTTGAATCTCTCTGATGACTTTGTTTTTCGATGTTCAGTATTTCTGAAAAAAATTTTAGAAAATTCAGAATTTTTTAATATTATTGAAACAATTACAATAATAATGTAACATGCTATAGTCATTACGACTCATGATTAACCTATTTAATATGTGAGAGTAGGACGATCACTAAGAAATTTAAATATATAAAAACAATTTCGTACCTATTTTTATCGATTGCCATTTTTTTTCTACGTATAATGCTTCCTTATAGCTTTTTATGGCTACGTTTTCAATAACATGTTCCATAATTCTTCCATATCGTTTCAATTAATTGTAGTTAATAGTAGACAAATTCAAAGCGGACAACATCACATTCACATGAGTTTTACCAGTACCACTATCCAACGTTGCTGCAATAAAATAATATTGTAAACAATGCAACATTTTTGTTTCGATTTGATGAAAACAAAAAAAAAAAAAAAGGTTAACATACCAACAGCGGTTTTCATGTTTATGTAAAACTTTACATATGTTTTTCTCCTGTTGGATGAAGAGCTTTTTACTAGATAAATTACTTCACACTTGAAACATTTCAGATGACACGTACTTGCTTATCCAATGATGTTTTTTTCACTTATAAAATCAAAAGGAAGAGGAACTTTACACGGAGTACACTATAGCTCATTCCCCAATACCTCTCAATCAATTACACTTATCCCTTTCGTTTTTAATGATTTTACAACTCTTCTTCTTCAACTATTTTGCCTAACTTGCGTTTTTTATTTGCAATATGAGCGTTGTTCATCCATTAAACTATTCTTTTTTTCGCAAAACGTCCGTTATGCCGGTATTGCTTAATGTTTTCATCTGCCATTTTCACTTCGTAAATAGTGACAGCTCGCGAGTAGAGCAACGCGACGTTGCCAAATCCTTTTAACACCAAAATTGGCTGGCATCAAGTTCATTACTTTTTGGAATTATTAACATTTAAACATTAAATAATAAGTGAATGAAAATACTGCCATGTGTATCATAAAATTAAACTTGATTTTATACATATATTTTGTATTCATTCATTGAGAAAAAAAATAGATTTTTTATTGATTAGTAGGGTAGTAATCGATTTTCCGTCGGTATAAGATAATGTTGGGTGCAAGATAAGATTCCAAGTTAATGAACTGTGTCAAAAATTACATAAATCATTTGAATGCTAGAACTTCAGCAAGATTCTTCATATAGTTCAGTTTTGCATCCAGATGATAGCTTCGAACAATTTTTTTTAAACGATTGTTACAATTTTTATAACACGAGAGATGACCACGAGCAATGTTCACCCCAATTGCTGCTTGAATCATCATAATATTAGTTTTATTCTGTTCATCTTGAAGTAATTCCATGAACTCAGTCATAATATGATGAGCTTGGCCAACACAAGCATTAAAACTGGAATTCTATTCTTCTGATGTGTTGTTTGAGCGTAAATCATTTAAAGTAGCAACATAAAAATTTAACATCTTCACAGGAAAAATTGGCGTATAACGTTCATTTTTGTTGTACTTAACTTTACGTATCAACGTAGCTTGAAAATATTACAATGAATTCTTAAAACTATCACTATTCTGATCATAATAATTAGAAGATACTATTTCTTTATGAGCTACTACATCTTACACAGATACAAATGCTAATGCCATTAACATACGGACGTTCATTGAAAACTCTATATCATTGTTATACTGAGTTTGCAAGCTATACATTTGCACATGTCTGTATAGACATTTGGTAAAATAACAATTTATTTCGCCTTCAGAGTAAACTTCTTTGAAGACTTTTATTAATCCAAGCTCGAAGTCTATCATTAACCATTAAGGCTTATAATTTGGCAGCCGTTCACGTATTACTTTTAAAAACTTAATATACATAACTTTGGACTTATGAGGAGCTAATAGATATACTAGAAACAATGTTTTATCATCTTTAGTACCGTAGATGACATCAATTTGTTCAAAGATAGTCGGTGGAATCTAAAATATTCTATCACCCAACCACTGGGAACAAGACAATAAAAAATTCAAATTTTTTTCTGTTGCGAATACAATAAATCGATTTTTCGCCTCTGTGGGTATACTTCCATTCATCCTTCACGACGAGCTCATCAAAAACAGATGGACGGACGCTTTCAACATCTGTCTTATCAGTGTCTGGACATACACGCTGTCCAGTCTTCGATAATGACATCAGCTTCGGCAAATTAACCGCAACTGGTGACAATACTCCACCTGAAGAACGTGACTATTGCTATTTTTTTTTTTTTATTCTATCATTGCTATTAATGGCCTTTTTGTAAATTTTTTCGTTAATAATTTTAGCTGTAATGGCAATAATGTTATCAGGGTGATTGTGAGTCGGATCATCACCAACATTATTACCTAAAAAATACCATAAAACCTTAACAATCAACTATAAGTAATGAGAATTTAATGAAAATCCATAATAAATAATTACAAACCATCTTCGGTCTCACAATCAGTATGGATTATTACATTGCAGTTTGCGTTGAAGTTACAACGTCACGATATGTTGGATTTATTCACTTTTTTCTTACGATATAAAATACCATCATGTAATAATAATTTCTCTTTCGGATTTAACAAATTTTAGAGGCATTTCCGACAAATTGTAGATTATATAACAATGATAGTTAATCACTTAATACAACCTATACTCATGTACTTTACAGCATCGGAGATAAGAATAAATGAAAGTCGATAATAGAAACTGAATTGATTATTATTATTTTAATAATGCAGTAGCGTATCAAGATGCTACGCTATAACAAGTACATTGCACAAACCACAGATTGCAGTGCTAAATACTACAAAATCCCACCAAAAATACCCCCTTCCTTCTGGGCTGTACAAAAATGTGCGTCAAACATAAATAACGACAATGATAAAATTACAAAAAGTCCTAAAATCATTAAACGCTAAGTTTTCAAATCTAAAAATCAACAATAATTAAAATGAATTTCATTTTTGAGTGTTTTTTTTTGAAAAAAAATTTAGTACGTTTTATGACAATAAATATAACAACCAAAAACTCGGCGTGACTGTTAAGATTTTATAGAAGTATGAAATTTCGATTATTTTGGAAATATTAAAGTCACTTCATAAGTAACAGTCACGCCAAAAAAACGTATCATTGCTCCATGAATAAACTCTCATTCCACTCAATTTTTGCGCAACGAAATTTTTCAATTTCGTGCATTATCACGAAACAATGATGATACTCCATAGTATGCTCAACCGAAAGCCAACAATTGCTTTCCATGGAAATTCTTAATTTCAGCCCATGTTTATGTCATAATAAGGAAAATATTTTAATTTTAAAAATGATAACCTGCAAAAATCATCCTATAACTTGTATAGAGACACGGCAGTGTTTCGCCGTGACGTAAGGACAAGATGGCGGCGATTTATGCTTGGAGCACGAGACACTACCGTATCTCTTGATAGCACAAAATTTTCCCATTGTATGCTAATTTTAAATTTTACGATACGCCATCTACGACTGCTTTTTCTTCTCTTAAACATTTCAGTATTTATTCTAGTCATGCATAATTTCAGAAAAATTTTGAATACCTGTATTATGGACATATTTTCCGCAAGATGAGAACAAGCAAGAAAAAATTGCGTAAGAACTCAATCATCAAGAAGATAAGTTGTTGAGAATAAATTGTCTTGGGCACAAAAGGTGGCACACTAGACAGACAGACACCAGAATTTTATATAGTAACTAGCAAATTCCCGTGACTTCGCCCGCGTAATGTGCATGATTACGTTACATTATAATGAACTGATTTTAGAAGTTTTTACATAATGGAGTCGTAGTTTAAATAACAAGCGGATTCTAGATTCCGATTGTAGTGTCATAACATTGATACATCAACGAAAAAAAAACGAATTTTAAAGGGAGTTGGCATTTTTTCTCCTTGACAACATGACTCATAACGCAGGTTTTCTCAATATCTCTCATAATGAATTCAAAATTTCTCAACATAAAAAAAAGTTTTCCACACCATTTTTCTTATGAGTGACTTTTTTTTAGTAAAAGAAAAAATGACGCGCTGAAAAAACTTAAATATGTTAAATAGATCTCGTTTTTAATTGTATATAACATATTCAATCGTTATAAACAAAAAACATAGGTTCCTAGACATTGTACAAAGTTTGTTACTTTATTCCAGTAAAAGCAAAAATTCCGTGTTTAAAAAACAAAAATATGTTAAATAGATCCCGTTTATAATTGTTTATAACCAATGAATCTGTTCTAAACAAATACAGTAAGTTTCCATGCATCCCATATAGTTTATACTTTTATTTTACCAAAAGATAAAAATATGCGAGAAAACAACTGAAATATATCGCATAGATTCCCTTTTATGTTGTTTATAACGAATTCGATGGTTACATACAAATGGAGTCGGTTTCCATGCAATCTATGTGGTTTGTAACTTTATTTTACCAATAGATAGTAATCTGCGTTGTAAGGATTAAAATATATCGAATAAATTCCTTCCTACATTGTTTGTAACATAATAATGTAGAACATATAATTTAATTATTATAAACAAAATAGCAGGTTTCTACGCATTCTATATGGCTTGTAACTTTATTGTACCAAGAGAAAAAAATACGCATTGGAACAACTCAATACATTGTATCGATTCCTTTTTATATTGTTTATAACTGTTAAATTGGTTATAAACAATTTACCTATACATGTAAAAGAAACGTATAACCTTTCCAATAACGCCCTCTATGTTTCTGCAAAGTTCGTTGCAATTGGATTAGTCGTTTCGGAGATTACCTCAGACAGACAAACAGGCAGACAGATAGACAGACACCAGAATTTTATATAGTTGTATAGATATAGATATATAAACACTATCAACGCATACTTTGAGGACAGGGGACTGGTATCCTCTTCTTCATTTTCAAAATTCTCGTACCGCAGGCCACACGATTAAAGAAAAATAAATCACCCTGCAAGCACAGCGTATGCAATCGCAGTGGATCTCTGCACTTAATTTGGTCAATCTTGACTTATAGTCAAAACTTTTGATTGCAACGCAGCAACACTGTGTCCCAAAATGATACACTACCTAAGTTGTGAGTGTCTCGAACTATGTGCTACGACTAATGTATCATAGGTATAAATATTTTGAACGATAAGAATTTTTGGGAATGGAAAATTTCGTTATGGTATTGCTGTATCGTGGCAACCCATGGATTTATTCACTTATGATCGTGGCAAACAACCACACGATAAAAAAATTTATCATAGTAGCAACAGATTTCCAGTTTGTTACTGTACCAGAGTTTTTCACGGCGTTGACAAAAAACATTTGTTAATATTACAATTCTAGTATGCAACCGCAATGAAAAACATCTTTTTACAGTCACTCGAGACATGTTAACTTTTCAATTCGGAAAGCTAGACTGTTTGTTGATAAGTAAGATGAGAAAAATTTCGGGCTAGCTCGATTATAGATGTACTAAAGAATTAACCAAAAAATATACTTCATGAATTATTTTAGCAACAGTCTTCACAATTTGATTTACATGAGGTTTTGAGTTCAATTGAGTTCACAAATGTCTTGCAAGATGAGTTGAACACTAATGATCACTAAGAACACTAGAAAAATATTGAGTCCGATGAACTCGTTGAGTACACGACAACGTGGGTTGTAAGGGCGCGTTGTACACTTGAGTCCGTTAAGTTCGATTTGAATGCTTATTATTTTTGATTGAGTAAAAATACATGTACTGAGTTCAATTGTGAGTCGCTTAGTTAAGTTTGTGAGTACTTTTATGAGAGAGATGAGCTCTCGTGACTGAATGAGTGCGTTAAAATAGTAAAAAAGAGTGCGCAAACCGATGAGTAACAGTCACGCGTCAGATGAATGCTTCTCAGAAACTGATCGAC
This sequence comes from Chelonus formosanus, assembly GCA_028641665.1. Classification (NCBI taxonomy): domain Eukaryota; kingdom Metazoa; phylum Arthropoda; class Insecta; order Hymenoptera; family Braconidae; genus Chelonus; species Chelonus formosanus. The sequence continues at coordinate 8,286,279 of CM054002.1, forward strand.
AATCGAACGACAACGATTCATTAGTCGTCACCCGGAAATCGACAGCATTCACGGCCCTTGGTTGGTCCACGTTATGAGTGCGCTGATAGTTTATCAGATAAGCACGATATTCAAATACTTAATTCAGTATAATTATTCATCACAGGCTCATTAAAATTTCTAAGATAAAAAAATGAAATAATAAATTTTTCAACGCAATCTAAAAGGCTTATTTAGAGATAAGAATTTTTTCGAATTATCCTTGATCTCCATTAAATTCGTATCTTTCAAATTAAAATGCTCGTATATTGAGCTTGTAACAGGCTTAAAAAAACTTCCCAGCTTGATATTATCCTTCAGAATCCGGGAAATTTCAGTATGAATTGACTACTCAGAATATGTAAAATGTACACATAATATCACTGGATATCTCAGATAGTGTCGCTGACCTGACTGCTGGTCCATAATTAGACCACCCCCGCAACCTAAAGGTCGAGCCTTACTCAGGTGCAAAAAAGGTTTTTCTTATTTTCAGTGTTTTTAAGACCTTCTTTTGGCCTATTTAGTCTTATTCGAAATATCAATAGTTTATCGATGTGTATACTTTGGAATATCCTGTTAATATATGTTGATATGATAAACATTCTATTAGAAATTTTTCATGGTATAAAGGCAAGCTATATCTCGTATCATCAATGGAAACCTTTTTTTTTTATTTAATTAATAGTAACCATTTCTTTGAATATCGATGACAACAAAGTATCGATACCTGAGTCAAAATATAAAACCTATTCTTATCCGAAGACTATCTGTTCTTTAGGTTTAACTTAAAATGAACAAATCCTAATCGAATTCGGAATACGCAACGAATAAGCGTTTCCATAAGCTAAAAAATTTTTAATTTTATCCTAAACTCATACTAATTTTATTTTTCTTTTACCTAAGGTTTATTTTACTTTTATTTTATACTTTTCCTGGTTTTAATCTAATTCTATTTGAGATTCAAGTAATTTTATTTTAACAAAAACATATTTTTCTATAATTATTAATTTTACTTGAATTCTAATTGGCTGTCTGTCAGCGTTAAAATCATATATAGAATAAAAAAAGTATGAATGTAATAGGAGTTATTCCAACTATTTCAATAAGTACTACTAGTTATAAGTGAAGCAATTAATGAGGTTGAAATCAGGCTATTCTAGGTATATCCTAATTTTTACCAACTTCAGAAGGATGAAAATAGCATTACGATTAAAAAATTAAAATTAGGCTTTATCATCCTAATTTTTATCTACTTGAGGAATGGAACAGAATAATATCAGGATGAAAGGTTGAATCTAGGATAGAATGGATGGTAATAGTTTGAAAAGAATAAATTTAGGTGTAATATTCTGACTTGGGTATAGACAACATGAAGCGGTTAGGGAACATTAATCGTTATATGTAGCCCTAATTCCTTAAAAAAAATGCTTTCTAAAAAAAATTACCACGATCCAATCAATAACGACTATTTTTTATTATTTATCATAACTTTTGATTGTTATAAACAATAGATCATTATTTAGAGACATGCATAATCATGAACAGCAATATTTTATTGTTATTCATCTTATTTTTTGACAATGTCTATCATTACATAAAAAAATACTCTTAACTGCTCGTATCAGATTACAATTTTGAGAACCAATATTAGTTTTTTTAAAAACTATGCACAATCAATAGTTACTATATTGTTACTATGTACCTGATTTTCGGAAATTATTGATCATTTATTAGCAAAACACTCTTTTTCTAGATGTTTATAACGAACCACTATTGTTATAAATAGGATGTAATGGTTAAAAATCATGTGCAGTCATCTATAATATCATTGGAATAAAACAAAATTATTATTAACTGTTGCAAAAAAAGTTTGTCGATGACAAGATACTTTTTTGATCATTTAAATGTTCACCATTGTAAGCTTTCATGTGATCACAAAATCATTTATTTATTTTCAACAGGTTGTGCCCATAACTACAAGAGCTTTGTTTTATTTTATTATAGTCACAGAGTCGAATCTGTCACCAAAACAGATTTAACGTTCGTTACTGTGACGAAAAATCTCTTTCCGTGCATGTTTCAATTTATTGTGGGTCACGCCAATTCGTACGAACAGGAGTTCAAATAGAATAATTTTTTTTCATGAAATTGTAATAATTATAATTACCAAAAAAATTTACTATCATAGCACAGTAATTTTTAACATAATTACTTCTAGCGCAAAAATATACAACTAACTCCCTATACACGAAGTTATAGAGCAAATTTCTGTCATTAATAAACTTATATAAATTCATTAAAAAATTATCATTCAATTTTGTAAAAAACATCGAATAATTGAATAAATCAAGAAATCAGAGTGCATTTTATCGAAAGTACATTGTCTTTATATCAGTTATTGAACGCTTTAATTTGTCTTCCGGTGCAACACAAAATTTACTATTAACAAGATAATCACAATTTGCTGATTTCTTCTTATTATTGGAATGTTGTTGAAAACTGATCCTACATCTTTCAATACGACGAATCATTCATGCAATGGTTAATGCACTATTGGTGGATTTCTTATTATCTTCTATTCTCTCAATTGTTTTTAATATAAATTTCGAATACAATGAAAATGAAAGTTTTTCGCCTTTCAATTGGGTACGAAAAAATGCAGAAATCAATCAGTTCGTTGATAGCATATATGTCCATGATGAAGGTCGAAAGCGAAGATTGGGCTTTGGAAAACGAGGAAAATCATCATTTACCGTTCATAGAAGTGAAGAAGTATTGCCAGAAGATACTACAAGTGGTAGAAGTGGGAGACAACCAAGCTCCGCGAGTAGTGATGGTGAAGGCAGTGGAGATGGAGACAGGTCCGATTTTTATGTTTAAGTATTAACCGTGAAACATTACTATAACTTTTGTTTCATTTTGTAGTCTAGTCAATTCTCAATACCTTCGACGAAAAAGCATAAAAGAAAATTATACAATCAATGAACAAACAACTTTTTGAAATTATTTGAATCACTTGGATCATCAACATTTCACAGAATTACTCCACACAATGTTTAACATGAATAACACAATTTTATAGAAATTTTTGTCATTGATTGATAAAAATAATTTTTATAAGAATATAAAATTAATAAAATTGATCTAATTATTTTTAAAGCAATTGTATTCATTTAGTTTCGCAAAATTTATGTTAAATTAGAATAGTCAATTTGTATTTCCAATTGACATTTTTGGAAACGATCGATAACCGATTATCCAATTAACACTTATATTAGTTGTTAGTGAATTCGTAGTTGGTACATTAGATTGTAGCTATTGTATAAGCTTGTACAAACGAATGTTTAGTGGGCTTTTTTGTATCCTTTAGATATTTGATATCATGAAAACTATTTCTGAAAACTACAGACGGTAGGTGAGATATAAATACCGGGAATAGACTTATTTTCTTTGGGCTTCATCGACGTACAAAGCAAGGTGAGATTATAATGTAAGATATTATAGAAAAATTCTCAATAAAAATGTGTATTATGTATTTTAACAATTATTTCACTTGAGAACAAAATATTTTTTTATCTTGGGATCGATTGAAATTTTTATCTTTTCAATTGATCAGAAATTGAATTGAGACAGGATAATTACAATGGTGAAAAAGATATCCAATCAGCTCTCTTCGTCAATAAACTAAGCCAACAACCAATTCATCCTTTTCTAAATTTAACCATAAACGTGTACATTTTATGTGTAGAAAACCGGAGTAAATTGAACAACAAAAAAATAATGTAAATTCAAGAATTCAAAATTTACCTTGGAATTGAGGTAAATAAAACTAGAATTTGAGATTAATCAAATTTGTTATACACTCATCTCTTAACGCAATTCTTGTGCGCAGTCAAATGCTTTTACACAAAGGCAAGTTTCTTTGACTAATTAGTCCCGATGAGTCTTTTCACGGAAAATATCATTTTAACTCCACACTTAAATAAAACATTCATATTCAATACTTCAATAACCATCAATATACATGTATATAATAGCAAAATGATATAGATTTTATTATACAAATTCCATAAAAGAAAAAAACAGAATTCTAAGCTTGAAAGAAAATCTTATACAGTATTATAATTGAATTCCTTCTCTGTCTCGGAAAAACTAAAAATTTAAAGAACTGTCTATTCAATTATTGCTGCGACGACCAAAGATTTTGTTCATTTGGTTCTCACTATTTTAAATGTAATTGCTTTGAAATAATTAATGACGATTTTTACACATGATTTCAATAATGCATTAGGCACCATACAAGAGTAATATCGCATGCGGCAAAAAGAAAAAGAAACTTTTCAGCTTGATGGGAGTGATCGTAATCTTCATAGCTTTAAAAAATAATTGTTGGGATTGAATTGGAATATGAACAAGAAAAGTACTTCGACGTATCCGCTCAGATGTTTTTGTGCCTGATATATGTTATTCTCTATCAAATTTCAAGAGACACGTATTTTTTTTGCCAACGCGCCTTTTTGAGGGGTGAAATAGCCCTCCAAACATAACCAACTTTTGGAGCAGTTGGAGAGTTTTACATACTTCTAGTCAATATTTCCCCAAAAGACCAAATAAATATTAATCTACATGAAAAATGCATATTATTACACGATCAATCGTTGTTGTCAGTTGTCAATTAATCACTATTTACAATGCATGAGAATGATAAAAATTTAATGTAAATGAATCAGTCGCTAATTCCTTGAAAAAAAAACCAATTGCAATCGAAAGAGCAGAAAAAATAGTCAACATGTATTTTTGCATTTTCGAAAAAATACATACGTAGACAATGTGTAAACTGTCCAAAAGTAAGAACGAACGATCTTCTGATATTCATACAGACACATAAGATTGAATATAATTTCTGTAACTTACATAAATTTGTAATTTCCATGTTTTTGTATTCTCTTTATCTCACTTTCAAGTGTCTTTCGATATTAGACTCATCCAACATTAGATAACATTCTAAAGTATAAAAAATATACGTATCATACGATAACAACAACTGTTTGTACCGATCATATCACTACTGATGAGGGAGTATCAGACTCTGTACAGATGAAGAATTTTCGAGCAGTCTTAATGTAATCTTTACAATGATTGTTTGCTTATTCTCTACGTGTTTTTTTTACTCTCACATCTACAAAATGTAAGTCCACCCTATAAACGTGGACCAATTCTTTTGGCCACATTCTAAGCTATGGATATTCTTGGATTACCTATAACTAATGAAGAAATATAATTGGAAAATAATTTCGAGAATACATTGTTCTCAGTAATGAATGAATGTGGTGTCATTGAAGTGATACAAATAGAATCTCTAGACATTGAAGAACCATTTAATGATTGAGAAATGAAAATTTGAGAGGATAATGAAAACGCATCTGCTTTTTATAAACCAGAATAATTCTACTGACACATGTGTATCTGATGATGAAGACTTCAGCTACGAATACAAGTCAAGAGCTGTCGAATATTGACGAAGTAAAAGAACAGAAAATTCAGTCCTAAAGTCTGCTCAGCATAATTTTAGCCAAGTTCAGTCAATACGACAATTAAAACGATGGGCACATCAGCTGAGTCAAGGTGGTACGTACAGAGAGAAAATAGCCAAAATTTATGCTTATACATTGGATGAATTGAAAGCCGCAGATTGTCAGAAAAATAGAAAGAATTTGTTTCGAACATAAAAAGAAAAGTTGGAGCTTACATTTCTTTGAATATTTATAATTTAAACCAACGTCGATTTTAACTGGAAATGCACTTAGAAAGGACTTCAGCAGTGGAAGGTGGAAAACAAGTTGAATGCCTGGTACAATTGATTTCTTCGACAATCCACAGTAATTGTAATATGCAGCTAGCAATATCCGTAGACGAAAAACTTATTTCCCTCTTTTTTTGGTTTCAAAAGAGCTAAGTGGAAATTTGGTCTAGTAGTTGAGAAAACACTTTCTTAGTGTTTTTAAGTGATAGTAAAATTTCCCCTCAAAGTGGGGATCATTTACATAATAGACTAGAAGCCGGTGACAGTGAAATTGCACTTAACCGGATTCTGAAATTTCGCATAGGAATAAATAGTATTTGATAATAGGTACACAAAGAAAAAATTCCGTCAATTTTTATTTAGAAATCCATACAAAAATTATGAGTTTCATAAGAAAACATATCATTCAATTTCTTAGAAATTACTTAGGCAGCACTGGAAAATTTAGTAACGTTAGCAGTGATAACTATGTTACCGAAAAACAACTTTGTGCAAATTTAGTGAAAATCTTTTTATTTAAAAAAAATATGTATATATACATACAATATAATGAAATATATATATATATATATATTAGGGTGTGCTAAAAAAACATCATTTTTTTTTTCTTAGCTCTCCGCTCGAAATATCGTAGGATATGTCTAAACGAACATCCTGACTAAAGCGGAGCTCGTAATTTCAGCTTTAAGAGGTCCATCATCGAACCTAAAATTTCACCATTAAAATTACACGGAATGAAGGATTTTTGATTTTATTTACTGCTGCAAGCTATAAATAAATTTTTTTCATGCAAAATAAATCGAATAACCTTATCAAGCATGATATCTTTAATAAAACATTCTGTTGAGTCAAATTTTTATAATTAATATTTCACTTTCAACAGAGCCATAAAATTGAAATTATAAGTTTTATACATTTTCAAGCTCAACTATTGAAGATAGAACAAAAAGTTAAATAGCAATTCTATAGGCTAACTGACACAAATTTTGTGACGCTTATTTGTGGGGATCTTAAAAAAGGAAAAATTTTTTTAAAATCTGTAGAAGTGCACAACGTCCGAAAAAAATTTTTCTACAAAAAATCAAGCGAAATTATTCAGGAATCTACAATTTTCTACAATAAAATACTAATCCATTTTGTCTTAGAATAAACGTGATCAGATATATTTCTAAAAAACCTGTTTTCAAAACAATTTTTTTTAAATATTTGTGGAACAGTTGATTAAACGGAATTGATGGCAAGAAAACAATTGTAGAATTGAAAATTTTCTATAAAAAACTACTCACACATTTTTTATAGAATATTCGCAGAACAGTTGATATTTCGTACAAAATATAAGAGAGTAGAATATCAGGGATCAAAAATGCTACAAAAAATTACTTTGACTTTTTTTTATAGGACTAACTGTTATTGATTCATCGATTTAAAACCGATACGAATTGTGAATTTTAATATTGTTTTTGGCAAATAAAAAAAAATCAACAGACAATATTGGAACTTCTTTCAGCTCTTTTTCTCCGGATTTTCTATCGAATGAAATTGGTCTGAAGTTGATATCTTAATTAGTTTTCGAAAAACCGTGAACGAACTGAAGGCCTGGATATGATTAGTTCACTCAAGCTGCCAACTTCCCATTTGGTGCCTCTAATAAGTAAAAATTATTTTACAAACTGTCTGACAATCCAAATATAGTTATTTATGCAGACTCTTCACATGAGTAATTTTGAATAAAATTAATTTAAAGATAACATTTTTATTTTTGAAATAACGGAAACAAATGAGATTTAAAATGTTTGATTGGTTATAAAAAAAAACTATCAGTTCAATTCAAATAAAAATTGTATGGGTATGTTTTGTTATTGTTATTTGTCGAATATAATGAGTTTGAAGTTAATCTCTTGCTTAGTTCTCAAGATACTGACAAAAAAGTGAATTTGTTTTTTTTTCATTCTTACTTTTTATGTTATGAAAAAAATATTGGTTGTTCCATTTCAAAGAAAATTTGATCAGTAAATTTTTTCACTGTTATTTTTCGAATAAAATTGGTTTGGATTTGATATCCGCTGGTTCTTGAGTTATCGTTGGAAAAAATTGTTCACTAACGTAGAAACAAACAAACAAATGTACAGACGTACACACAGACATCATCTTAAAACTGATTAATTCGAACTCTGCTGACCTTAAAATGTGAAAATTCGTTAAAATTTCTAATTTGATAAATCGGATCCATTACAATAACTTCCAAATGGGAAGTCAAAAATATCCAAGCGCCCTCACGTACAAACGTATATACAAATATACATCTTCCTGAAAAACATTTCTATGAATTCTCCACGCGTCGAAACGTTAAGTTCTGTTGAAATCTCGAAGTCACCCAATCGGATCATTATAATAACTTCTTTATAAGAAGTTAAAAATGAGTAAAATCAGAATTTAAGGGTCTGTAACTTTGGAACGATTAAAAATACAAGGAGTTTGTCTGGAACTTTTTAGTAAAGCGTCAGTTAACCTATAGAATTACCATTTAACTTTTTGTTCTATCTTCAATAGTTCAGTTTGAAAATGTGTAAAACTCATAATTTCAATTTTATGGCTCTGAAGACAGTAAAATATTGATTATAGAAATTATATATATAATATTAACATAGTTTATTATAATGTAATAGAGAATATATGAAAAACACACAAACAAAATATTTTGGGAAAATTTCAAAAAGAAATTTACACAATAAGATGCAAAGTAATTTATAATGTAAATTGATCGTAATTCTATTTAACACACATGGATCGATATATTTTAAAACATTCATTACGGAAACACACCAATTTTCAATGAAAAAAACGGAATGTATGACACCTTCGATCGCCTCAGAACGTAATATATCTAACCATGTTTTTACACGTACGAAACTTAATAAACATAATTAATACCGACACAGAGTAATTATTTAAAATTTACATACATTAAGTCATCCGAATAAACCTAACACAACGTTTGAGTGTATAATAAATTGTCATAATATAACGTGTTGCAACCAATATTAAATCATGACGAAAAATATGAATGTCATTTGTGTTTATAGTTTGGAAAAAATAACTATAGCACTTACAATACAATGAAAAATTGTATTGGACTAATAATTCGAATAAGAATTTTAAAAGGGTTACTAATTTTTCTTTGAAGGTTGTCGTAGTTTTTTAGGGAATTGACTTTTCCGCGTTGATTGTTGTGCTCAAAATTGTAATTTTTATCGGAATTTTTCTCCGTGTACAAAATAAGCCCGGTATGTCAGGTTTTATTTTAGCAGAACTATTTTTTATAAATTTTCAAATTTCTAATAGAACATTAAGCCACGAGTATCTTACACTATTTTGTAGCACCAGGGTCCTGAATTCGTTTTTAGTTTTCATTCATTATTTAAGTCATAAAATCTTAACAAATATTCATTTTTCGTCTAATTGAACTTGAATAGTGAAATGGCAGTTTTGGAATACCATACATTGAGACTCTTCAAATTTTTTCACGCACGAACGTAACTCTCGATAATAGAATACTGTAGAACAGATAAATGAATCAGTAGTTTCAAAATGGTCAAATTTATATGTTGAATTTCTTTCAGTCGCAACAGTATTTTCTTACAAGGTAGATAAAAATTTTGTTTGATAGCCTGATGTACTAACTCCAACTTCATTTGATGCTGATAAACAAGGTTTATTAAAGTTTGATGAATGATTATCTTCAGGTTTGGACATTGAGACTGCTGTTTGAATTGATTTTCCAATTAATACAGGTACAACATTTGAAATTTTGGTCGAATATTTTTCCGTTGAAACATCTAAATCCCTCGATTTATTCAAAACAGTAACGTTTTCAATTACAGTAGATCATTTAGTAGATGGACGAGCGGTTCCCACGATATTTGTTTTTTAATTGAAAATAATTTCATCGGTGATCATAGAATAAGTACGTTTTTTGTTCTTAAGTAAATGGACAATATAAACTTCAACTATTGTTGATGACTTTTAACCACCATGTTTCTTTATTATTGTGATATCACCTTCAGCATCAGCCAACAATGTGGGAGATGTGCGATGGAAACTATGTCCAGTGTATTTATTTGCATTTTTTAATTTTAAAAATTCAGCAATTGTTTTAGGCATTAAACCAAACTTGTTGATTCCTATGGGTTGACAAGTAAAGCGACCATAATATGTACCATTACCGGTAAATGATATTGGCTGATTTTTTTTTGTTATTGGAACTTTAATAAATAAAATGTTTTTATCCATTTTTTTGACATTCTCCAGTTTCACGTTCATAAATTCACTTCTTCTTAAAGCACCAGAAATTCCAAATATTAAACAAACCTAGAACAGCTACACAGTTAGAATAAAATTAACAAATGTTTAGATTATATAGGAGTTATCATACTTAAAATATTATTAAATATTTAATTACTTTTGTGGCAAGATATTTACACTAAAAAAGCAATTTCAGTAGGACTGGAAAATTTTTCTCTATCATCACGAAACTTGTTTTAGCTTATTCACAAAACCGCAGTTTAAGCGTATCCAAAAAACTTTTTCGTATAGTAAGAAAACAAAATTTTTCTATTGGAGGCAAAAAGAATAATATAACCTCCGTTACATCACCTCAAATTTTTGATAATATATATCAATGATTTTACTACAGTATAGAATAAAAATATTCGCATTTTACAATTTTTAGAAGTGCACAATCATTTTTCACACAAAAATCATTGAAAATTCGTAGAATATATTGGGTTAAAAAAATGATAAATATTATCCTATAAATGACTATTTCGAAAAACAATAGTACCTCAGCACGTGTCCGTAAACGTAAACGGATTTTTTTGCTATAGTACATGCCACGCTTCTATAGTATCGTGAGTAAGTTTTAGGCATATCAAAAAACTGGTGTTTTGGCGCTATAGAGAAACATTTGCTGCTAGTAGGAATACGTTTTTCTCTTATCAGAATACCCACTGGATAAAAATAAAGTTTTCCGGTCTGTCAAAACTTTTTCTCAGTGTATTGTCAGGGGCTTCAATCAGAAATAGTTCAATATTTTCTTTTGTAAAAATTTCAGATTTTTTAGCAACGTACTTGAACATTTTTTTCTTAAAAAAAAGCGATACTTTTTTATAATTACCAACATCAACAACATCAAATGCTTTGATAGTAGTTTTTAATATCGAATAAGAAGCCCATAAACTGGGAGAGGAATATCTTTGAGAAAGGATGTCAAAGTAGACTACGATTATATCTTCAGCAAAAGAACATGATTTGACATTCCCTTTTCGCCATGATTTGAAACATTATAAGTTGCCAAGTACGTTTGTCGAGATTTTGTTGGCATTGATTGTAGAGCTATATTCTCCACCTTTTCTTTTATTTCGTGTGGAACAAGATTATTGTAATCGTCGTCGAAATCACTGTAATCGATGTTGATATTCATTACAGGATAAGATGATTTTCAAACTAAATAACTTTCAGGAAATATTTCACACCAGAATATCGTTTACGATTGAGCGAAGACGTTAATAAAAAATATTTGAGAATCTTCAATTGAGATTTGAGCGTCCTTCAGTCTGAGTCATAACCGACAAAAACATGTAATTCGAGTCACTGATTATTTTATTATTTGTTATTTTTTCGGGATTTTGAATGTTTTCAAAAATATTTTTTTTTGTTTTTTTGAGGGTTGGAAGTCAAATAATTAGAACAAAAATGTATGGAATAATTCTAAATATCAGCCTGAGGCCTAAAAAAATTCCTCTCTACTCGTTTCATAATTGTTCATTTAGGTCAACAGTGAAGCAAACCCTAAACACGAATTTAGGGCATGCAGTGCTATAAAAATTCTAAGTAATTTGCAAGTACACGGATTTTCATTTTTTATATACTTTTTTATTACATACGTAATGTACTTTCCAAAAAATCTAGGGTAATATCTCTCATCGTGACATCGATGTTATAAACAATTAGTAATGAAAAGTTTGTTCTATAAGCACAGACAAAGAGTACTTAGATTTATTTCTGAATCTCTTTATTAATAAATTTACATTGTCATAAACAAGACGTAATTAATCATCAAATACTGGGGATTCTTATGCGAAATTTCAGAATTCATATAAGTGTGATTTTACTGCCACCGACTTCCGGACTATCATGTAAATGGCCGTCTATTCACTTTGCTGTCCGGATTCAAAATCATCTATCGATTGCATGGCTGAAATTATTCTATCTGCTTTGTTTCTAAATCAGTCGATTTGTTGTCTGTTATCATCAGTCAAATCACATAAAAACATTACAATACAATCAATTGTATGAAAACTAGTTGCACGTTCAACAAGAATGGTATATTTTTAGGTAACTGTTGTTTCACTATATTTTGAGAATTTTGAGCACTATAGATTATTATGCTGTAGATAGGATTCAGGATTCTAGTCAATTTGTACACACAAATTCATTTGAACAGTTAAGAGTTTATTGTCACTTTTAAAATTCTATGATACTAAAACATTCAATACTAGAGATTATTATAGTTCACACTAATGTATTAGTTAATCACTTCTATTTGTGATCGAATATTCGTAAGTTTCTAATAATAGGATAATTCTTATTTTTGTCAATGAATCGAAAAAACTCCAAACTTTTAGTTTTACTTCTTTAAAGGGTTTCTATCAACTGGCTAAAAATAATTAAAATACAAAAGTAGTTCTTCGCAAAAATATCACTACGCCTGAGAAAAAAAGTAAGAAAGTTGCAGTAAGTCTTGAGACAGAGGCGTAAGAGTATTCATGTCAGCGTAATTTTAGCATGTCAGTGGTATAAGGTAGCTACGGCTTAACGAAATATATGATTTTTAGGAGATTGTAATGTGCGTAATTTATTACCGTAACTTATTGATAAGATATTCGTATTACATTATGTAATGTTATGTAATGTGTCTGATTATTTTACAATCAAAGAAATTACTATCTAAAAATACGTAACCTTGAAAAATTCCTATTTTAGTGGAAAGAAGATATGATCCTATTATCGATATCACTATCCATATTTCTTCGATATGGCACTTGGTACAATACACTCTTTTCTACAAACTAGAACGTCTCAATGAAAATTTCATTTCTTCAATGTTAATTGAATAAGAACTCCTCGTGGTCCAGGAGACCAGTCCTGGAAAACTTACAACTTTCCAGGGATTTCCATTTATCAGACGATTTATCAGTGAACTCAACATATGGAAGATCAGTGAACTTGTTATGTGACTTTTTCAGTGAACTCATATCCGACGATACTCAGACAGACTATCTCTCGTTATATTTGTGTTACTGTGTCTGTTGTTATGAATAAATTGTTACTTGTTGATATTATAAAACGTACCAGCCGACTCATTTATACCCGTTCAACGGTCTTGACTGTTCTAGCATCCAACCTATCTTATAAAAATACAGTCTACTTGATTTTTAATTACCGTCCACCTGTAATCTCTTTCTATCTTCTTCCGCAAGCCCATCGAAACCGCAACAGCACTGATTTGATCATTTTTGAAGTTTTTTTGAAAAATTAAAAAAACATTGATCGCACCGTGACAATATCGTGTCCTCGTATAAAACGTCGGTTCCATCGTTGTTTAAAAACTCATTTTTACAATATACCTAAGTTCGCAAATAATATACTGTTTCTCCAATCTTGCCTTAACAAATACTTGACCATAGCACATATCAGGTCATCTGCTAGTAAGTATTTTTCGACAATGATTATGAGAAATAGCATTGCAAGTACAACGTATGCAAGTTCCATACACCAGCTTCTCCATTTTTAGTAGTTTATTTAAAAATGAAATGATCAAATATTAAATACCCCCGAACCGAAAAATGAAATCCGATTTCAACTTTAAAAAAAGGTTGAGAACAGACTATAACTAAAAAGTGTCTTAAGCTGATTTGGAGTTACATACACAACAATAAACCTAAAATTAAGTCTTGTTTGCGTATTTGACATTGAAATTAGGCCTAGAGCAGATCTTGCCTTCCTCTTAAGAATTAGAACCTGTTTTTGATGTAATAGCTTTAGTAAAAGAAATTGATTTTACTCAAGTGCACTGGAACTGAATTCAAATCGTCTAAGCCAGGTTCAGGACATTCAAGACCAGGTTTTGACGTGATAATCTAGATAATAATGATTTCATTCTGAAAAGCAATGCTCAGACCTACTCTAAATTTTCTAAATTAGCTCTGTTCTTGGTTTTAAAGATGATAGGTTATAGGAACTGAGTTTGTAATAGTTGGTAATTATTTTAAACAGAATCTTATTACACACTTGAATTTTTGTAAAAAAAAAATATGAGACAAACAGTAAATTGTAAGAAATGTGCAAAAAAAAATCATCAATCATTAAAAAGAAAGTTTTTAGTATTGTAACATAACTTTTAGACCATTTTGGAGCTATGTGATCATTATACTTAGGACAACGAAATAAGAAACAAAAACAAAAGAAGTAAACATGCTTCAAAGAAAAATTTATAATACTTTCTTACGCGCAGAGATTAAAAGCGCTGAAATTGGGAAGGAGTGAAACCCTCACAGTCAACATATTCTGACATCAAAGAAAAAAAGAGTCTAACTCAGGTCTTATATGAAACCCGTTAAAGAATATGTACTGCGACTCGGGCCATGCCACCCAAGCTATTTACTTTATATTTTCAAATTCCCACAATTCATTTTGCGTATGAATATAGTTGTAGATATGTAAATACAAATCTCAAGGTACGTTGAAAGCCTTTTTAATGTCACATAGGTGCATTCAAGGACTTAAAATGTTTTTGAGATGAGTTCTCATCAACATTTTATACGTTACAGTACTCTTAGAGAAGAAATTGAGACAGTACACAAAGAAAAACTTTTGCTGTAATTTTCATTGTAAGATACAAGTCAATTTTTTCTAGTAATCTGTCTAGCATTTTAAACACAATTTATGTTATTATGCGGTATCTATTACTTTACATGCCAGTATTAAATACAAGTAAATTTCAGCTACTATAACGCTTTAAATCTTACAAATTAATCATCATTATTGACTTATTTTTACTATACAATTTATTGAAATTATTAATATATCTATTACATCATTATTTTACTTATTAATTCCGTACATTTTTTTGAGCAATTCTGAAACCGTTTCGGAATAGCTCAGTAAGTACTACAGGAATGGTCAGTGTTACGTCTCAGTAACGGAGCCGTCTCTTTTTCGAGTCAAGACCCAATCGTCCTCTACTCAACTTGGGTGCGGAGACCTCGCAGAATGTATTTTAGATGGAGAATCAAAGGAAAAGGCAAAGAACTCAGTGCTTTACAAACTACAATGGTGCATTCTGAATTTTAAAGAGAAAAGTAGATGCTTCTGATTTGACAATTCTTTATTATGTTGTTTCTTTTACTTATAAATTGTTTTACAGTTCAAACGAATCAGATAGCTAGGTAGCAGAAGGTCGTATCAGGGTAAATGGCTGCAAGTACTCGGGCTAGTGAAATATAAAATACCAATGTTTAGTTTTAAATATTTTGAATCAAGAAAAATTTTTAAGTTAATCGAGCTGAGTCGGAACGCACCGTGCCCAGTAAAATTTAGGAAGAGAGTGTCGCTGGTCTTCAAAACTTGGCTTTTTATTGTGCTTTTAGCGCAGCCTTCTAGGAGCTTCTAGACTAGTTTTCTCCAATCCATGATTTGAATTAATTTGGTTGCCTAGGTGCTGCCTAATTTCCTCCAATCATTTACGCACTTTAATCTTCTTTCTCTTCGTCTAGTCTACGGTGCATCTCTTGGCTTGAAAATTCCCCCACGCAGAGTTCTTCTATATCTACGCACCATGTTTTTGAAAGCTCGGTGTCCTCCCACATGGTCTCTACCTGAGCTTACCTTGCGTCGCAAGTTTCTATTATTGATTTTTTTTGTTAACCTTGCGTACCCTTCTCCTTTTTTGCTTTCCCTTTGCTCTTGTACCCTTTGCCTTCTACTCTTTCTCTTTTTAGGCTTTAACAATTAAGGATATACCAGTCAGCATGCGATCCCCCTACGAGCCAAAAATGATTGCTCGGAGAAAAATAACCAGAGCTATATTACTTGACTAATCATGTAAACTTATTCTAGAAAACGTTACTAGAATTATAATAAAATTTTATTCGCCGTGTGAAACAGTTTCTTATACCATCTGATAAATAGTATTGAAAAAATCAAGCAGAGACAATTAAAGATTTTATACTTCATTTCTTATTACTTTTTAATGTTCTCCGATAAAAATAACTGAATGGACGAAAATAATAGGAGCCTTATTAGTTGACGGAATAGTCAAGTCAGCTCATTCCAGAAAACGTAACCATAATTCTAGTGAGATCTTATTGGTAGTATAGAACAGTTTCTCATACTTTCTGATAATCAATATTCGAATAACCACGCTACGATAATTTGATATAAATAAAAACTTCGATTATTTTCAATAGTTTCGAATAGCCAAGCGGGCCAAAGTGTCGATTTAATTCGTTGTGTTAGTTTAAGTAAGCGGCCGTAGGTTCGAATCTTCTCGAAAGAATATTCTTTATTAGACCACAATCAGCGTTCCTTGCAATCTTTGAACTGTGTATACGTAAAATTGATGTTCAGCATTCATCAAATCTAACAAAAAAAATGTTGTAATTATTTAAATTATTTTTATTAATAAGTTCGTTGTAATTTTTACGTAAATCACTACGTTTTTTATTATAGAGAATTTAAAGAGAATGATATTTCTCGAATATTATAGTGTAACTGATACATTCATTTACGATAAGATGTACTGATTCCTATGTGAAATCTACTGCATAGTGAATGTATTTTATTTCCTCGAGTTAACTGTAAAACTTCAGTAACCGCTACTGATAGACACAGTTGTCCATGTATATACCGGAAATTTTTAGTATTTAATACCGAATATTTGACAAATTGAACCGTAGAATTTTCTCCTTGTATAAGTAAAAGAGTTTAAAAATCAGAAAAATTGCTCGTCCAGTACATTGAAAATACATGGAAAACTCTAGCCGGAAAGGCGATGACTTCGTGCGTGCAATATATTCTAGTATTATGAACTTTCTGTTAAAATGTTATTATAATGAGGTTGATGAAGTAAATTCGTAGTTTTATCATATTTTTATGTTTTGAGAAATTAAAAAAAATGTTGAAAGGTTTCAATATATGCGTATGTGCGTACGTACGTACGTCAGGTTTTTTTTCTCGTTTTCAATATCTTGAGAACCACTGATAATATTGACTCAAGTCAACTTTCATTCGAAAGATAATACACTTATGTATTGGTTATAACAATCGCAAGTCTTTATGATCAAAAAAAACTAAACGATGACAAAGTTACGGATTTCAATAAATAGAAAGTTTCTCGTCAGAGTATAATGTGCGCTCAGACCTATTATTTTCACCAAAGTTTTTATAATTGATACGGATGATAGAGAATGGGAGGAAGTGAAAGAACAATGTCTCCAATTATAAATTAAATAATAAAATTTTATTGTGACTATCGATATGAATTGTATGTAAATTTATAACAAGTTTGAATGGAAGTCGACGACAAAAGTGCAGAATCTAACAGATGAATAAATTTTTAAAGAATAGTCAAAATAGAGGTATTTCTTGTTTGGTTTACAACGCAGAATGCACCATGGCTGGCGTAAACATGGCATCAAGGAGCTCCGGCTTTGCCAGCCGAAAACGGAACAGTACACCGAACAGCATTCAACGTTCTCAAGAGGTGGTGCCGATGTATCAACGTTCAGGAGGATGCAAATATATTGGGTCTGTTGTCAGTGACACGGCGGGATCACTTAACTCAATTTCTAGTTCTGAAGCAAGCTCGTAAGTAATGTCTCCAATATTGAAGACAAATTACAAAAATTAAATTTAAATTGATATCAAACATAAGTTGAAATATTTGGGTTCCCAATGAATTTAACCTTTAAATGATTATATTATTAACAATTTGACAAGATGAATGCGTCCCTCTCATTCTCTATCTCTTTCTCTGCCTTCCTTCACTAACTTTTGATCTGTCAGTTATGCATATTTTACCATATGATGTTGTCTTTTGTTTAGTTTAATTTCTTTAGAATTAGCACTAAAAAAAGTATCACTGTATCACCATTAACTGTGCAAATATGTTGCCACTTCTTAAATTAGTATTAAGAAAATTTTTTTATAGTCACAAACAACCAGAAAGCGTACACATTGAATATCAATTAAATGTCAGCCTACACAAAATAACCTGACTATGAAAATATCATTTATTTTAAAATTGAAATTGAGTTTTTATTATAAAATTTTCATCATAGACCGTAATTAAAATGAAGTTGAGATGTAGTGATAGTTTTATTTTCAATTTTTTGGCCTCAATTTTATAAAAAATAACTCAATTCTTTATTTCCAAATTTTACTTACTTGTAAAGTGGAATATTCATTTTAATTATTATTACCGTTAAAAAAATTGTGAAGTTCGTGTAAACATTAAGACGTTAAAGCGTAGAATAAAACGAAACGTTGAATCCTGATTACTTATTTACGGACTAAGCTACATGAGATATTATGTACACGTACTTTTCCTGACATTTCATGCACGTATTTTTATTGTCCTTCGTTTCATCTTTTTTTGCTATCTTACTTACATTTTCAATTGAAATCGTTTACAATTCAGTTAACAATTGTTTTATTCGATAGGATCTTTTTCTTATCTTGAAATCTGGCACTGTTATTGATCGTAACCGCTTGTCAACACAATTTTTTTAGTCTCTGAGAGGACTTATAGTGATCAAAATATAATTTATTCAAGAATTCAATTAAGTTTTTTTAACAAAAACACATAGTCGTTATTATGAAATTTCTCTTAAAATGAACTTCAGAAATACAGCATAACTGTCGAATAGACGTAAATTAAAGATATAAACACCTCTATTCCAAGTAGTTCTCATGCCTGTGACGTAAAAAATACACTGTTCAAGCAAAGGTTTCCTTTTCATCAAAAGGTAAAAATTACATTACCTTATGCCCAATAGTACGTGCTTAACATATCCTTGTGTTGTTTTACTCTGAACTTGATTTTGTGACTCTTTAATGCATAGTTTTTAAGTCAATATTCTGTACAATTTATTTGTTATGTTACATACTCACGAACTGAATATGATGCCAGTAGCATTGGTTACAAGAGATATTCATGTTCTCAGAAATTGAACCTTTAAATCGTTTATTATGTTTGCTTGCAGATACTCAATATCAGAGATTATGGTATATACGCCATATGATAGCAACAATAATGTTTATGCATTGCTTGGCAATTGAAAGGGATAAACTTTCAATTAGGTGTCACCCCTCTCCCCTTTCCCATTGAAACAAGAATTTTCCCAAAGTGATTTTTAGCGCAAATGCACCATAAACTGTTGATAACACTATAAATTTTAGTGTCTTCTTTTGAAACATACAAAGTGTTTTAATATGATGTTACCCATTTGATTAACATTGTCTCGAATTAAAAACACTAGAAAACGTTTTAAAACCGAGAGGGCATTAATCAAATGGATGACGTCAGATTAAAACACTTTTAATGTTTCAAAAAAAGACACTAAAATGTACAGTGAAGGGTTTAGAGATTTTACAATTTTTAGCCATTTGATGACAACAGAAAAAAAATCTATCGAGAAAATTTCTTCATGTATCACCATGACATTTTTTAAAGAATTTTCATCAAGACGACCCCGGATAGAAAACATTGATTGCCTATGGTCATTATTATTGTAGTTTACCCTGCCTTTGAAGACTTAACGCGGGCTCTACAACGATGGTAAAAACCATACTACGTTTTGTATTCTGCCTAAAAACCACACTCTTCATCTCGCACTTTTTCTATCCATCAGTTGTAATTTTACAAAATTATCAATTGAACAAAACAAGTCAATGATGAACCCCCATGAAAATGATATAAGGAAATTGCGCCAAAAATCTCGTAAAATTTTTTATGTTTCATCAAGATCAAAAAATGCCTAAAGTTTTATCTAATCTGAAGGTGACACTTAATCGAAAGTACATCCTTTATACATGACAAAAAATTTCTAGATGTGTAATATTTGTGTCCAACATTATCTAATTTAAATTCGATGGATAACCATATATTCTCATACATCAATATGCGATTGCTTCGTGAACTTTTTTCAGTCTTTCCTTCACCAACATAAAAGTAAATCTAGCTTTTCACCTTGCGCTTTAAAAATAGCTCTTACCAACTAAATGAGAAGATCACTTGTAAACATAAAATTTTTTTGACAATAACAATATTAATATAACAATATACAATTGAAATAAATGGGGATCTAACTTTACCTGAAAATCGTATTTGATGGAACTCGTATGTACAAAAGTTCTCTCTACAATTTACTTTAACCACAACTCGAGCATATCACATGCGGAACCTACGGTTTATCTTAATTTTTAACTATGCGGCCAGAGTATAGTTTGTATGGCCGACAAATTTGTAGAGTTAATTTCTTACGTTTTCTTTGTAGTAAAATTACCGCACATGTAACGAAAATTATCTGGCTTACTTATACAACTGCAAGGAATTATAATGATAAAAAACTTGGATATAAATCAATGTCAAAAGCTAAAAATGCATTTTATACAAAATACACTATTCAAACTATTTTTTATTTACAGATATAGGAGAGAGTGGGGTAATTAGGGGTAATGATTTAGAAATAGGATTTACCGTATTTTTGGCTATAAAAAATCGAAAAATCAACTTTTTTGACTTTTTTTTTTAATTTGTTCATTTTCACGGCAGATTTATGATAAAAACGTCAACAAAAATATGAAATTAATATTGCTGATAGTTTTTTTGCTTTGAACGTTAAAAAAAAAACACATTATAAAGAATAATCCTTCATAAAATTTTTTTACGTCATTAGATCAACTTTATGTATTTTTTTTCGTATTTTACATTGAAAAAATGAAAAAAATTTCTATTTTATTTGTATAATTTGATGGATTGTATTTATTGAGGACAAATTGTATATACAACGCAGGTGTATGGTAAATGTTATGTAGGTCTGTATGTATTGGTATTTGTCATTACGTTATAGGCTACAAGTAGGATCAAAGGTGATTTATTCATTCGAAATCTCGTAACTCAACAATTACATAAAGCTCATTCATGTTACTGTAATATGCTGTTTTAGGATTTGAACATTTTTCTGCGAATCACAAATATGATTTTGTGAATCCAGATGATGGAGCTCATACTTACAATATCGAGTGAACGTGGAGGAATACCAGAACTCACACTTCACATTACGGACGGAAAGAGGAAAATATGTCGGGATATATTGCCGAATTAATATTCCGTTGAAAAATTGTGGATCACCGCAATCGTCTCCATGCTTTTTTCAGCACGTTGCGCGAATTCCATAATTCGTTGATCACTGATTAATATCTATAAGAACATGTTTTTTTAACTTTTTTTTTTTCTGTATTTATATTTTAATTAAATCCTTCAAACTAATTTGCTTTCTATTCTGTATTTTCTTGTATTTTTCTGTATCATCTAGATTTTTTCTATGTTAATCATTCCGTACATTTTTTTAATTTGATTCATTTTCCTTTGTATTTTTTTTATACTTTTTTTTTAATAATCGTCTGATTTGTTTTAATTCAAAAAAATCTGCTGTTCTTCAAACGTGTTTCCCTTTACTTTTCCTTTTTGCCTGAAAAAAATATTACAATACATTTAAAACATGTCACAAAAAAAATTTTTATAAAAAATGTGGAATTCCTTATTTTTTATTATAATTAAATGCTAAGAAGTCATCCGAATATTTATTATTAATTATCAGATTTTTTTTCCATAAATGCGCCGCAAAAACGAACAAAATTAAAAAAAAAGTTACAATCTCATGTTTCATCGATTCTTTATTCTCAAATATTTATTATTCATTATCGCTTCATTTTTTAAATATATACGCCGTGAAAACGAACAAAATGAACAAAAAAAAAATACAATCTCACGTTTCATCGATTTTTTATTGCTAAAAATAGGGTGGGCCCCACTTCTAAACAATTACCGTTTACTTGAAATAGTAAAGCTTAAGAGTCTTAAGCTAGTCAACGTAAATGAATTTTATTTTCCATAAAAAATCAAATATTTATAAATAACTGAAACCACGGTTTCTGGGATTACCCCTCAGCAAGTAGGGTAATTGCAAATGGTGTGAATTCTATCATTATTTAAATCACAGATAAATCTTTTTGGGCCCTATTGATTACATTTGGTATATTTCATTCAATCATCATTAAAAGGATCTTCATGCATTTCGTCACAATGTTAGACAACTATTTCATTATACTCAAAAAATACGGAAAGTTGTCGAAAAATGAATAAAGTCGACATATTTTATACATAGAGTGCATTTTTACCTTACTACTGTTTTTCAGGCTTTGAATTTCAGATCGACTTTCGATTGCATCACTGGAAAAATGTTTCCACCCCTTTTAATATAGCTAAACATGGGTGTCCGCGATTACCCAGTGTCCGTATTGACCTGAGTTTCTCAAGTGAAATTTAAATTCAAATAGTAGAAATCTATCTTACTCTATTAGTATTCAACATATATTCACTTTAACGATATTGATAATAATTTCATTTGCCTAACGTGAATTAGCTTATTTCGACGACCTTGTCTACGTGGATACTTTTAGACCGCCATAAGCTGAAAGAATGAATACATTAAAGTTCGAACATATGTTATTTTTCTGGCTAATACAAATAATCTGCAAAAAAAATGCTTATAATCTTATTCATTGTGAACGATAAATTTGACGTAATTACGTTACATCATAATCAATTGATCGAAAGAAGTCTTCAATGAAAATATTGCAGTTTGAACGACCCGATCGCAAATACAAAAAACTTTGTGATGGAACTTAAAAGAGAGATTATAAAATCGTGTAAATTAACAATAAACGGAAGAAGGTAATGAAAAATGAAAAAAAAAAAAAAAATAATTTGGATTCCATCGTAGGAATCAATTTCACCTCGTTTACAGTAGAGACGTTCGTTATAAATAAAAAAAGTCCGTTGCCAGTCATGTTACGTTGTTAGTAACTTTTTTTTTCCTTAAATTGTAGAGAATTGACCCTAATTTCCAAATACTTCGAAAAAATCACAAAACGCTTGGAAATTTTATAGAATTCTCCATAATTCTCGAGATATCCGTAAGGCATCCAAGATTTTTATGGAAAATGAACTCTTATCAACAATACATTTATCTTCTATGTCTTATGTCTGATTATTTTTTTTTTTATTGAAGATTCAGAGACAATATAAGTGAAGGAATTTTATCGATCAAATAGGTAACGTGGAAAGGGTTGCAGTTATCGGACCTAAAACAGGTAGTTTAAGAGAGAGAGAGAGAGAGAGAGAGAGAAGAACCTCTCTTTTCCTTTTTAATTTATATAGAGAACGCTAGAAGAGTTTGTATTTTTCTCTTCTCTTCAATGTTGAGGGGGAATTAAAGAAGTTTGAGTAAAAATCACTTACCCTTTCGCAGCGAGTCAGGAACGAGAAACGGAAAGTAAATCAAATCTGTTTATGTGTATGTATCCTAGCAGATAGTATTCAGGATTCGGTGGAATACTGCGGTGAGAATCCCTAGTGTCACACAGAGAATAAAAAGAAAACAAGTTTGCACCTCACTGAACTTCACTGTGCATGAATTCATTTTACAGATAATTTTTTATAACGTTTTTTTTTTTGGATCAACTAAGAGTCTACGACATATATATGTATGGGTATAAAATGATCAATAAATTGCCGAAAATAACGCTAGCAATAGTAATAATAATTATTATAATAGGAATTTTTATATTGAGTTTACTGCAGCAATATTAGCGATGTTGCTCTGGTGAGCTTGACCTCGATACTGATGATTGTAATTTTTATTCACGCGATGCTATGCATCATTTTTTTTTTACTGAAATGAGTTACCTACGACGTAGCATTTGAACTTTTGCGATTTCCTCACATTTAAAGAAAAACTATGCCATTACCAACTTGCCCGTCTTACCTACCTGACACATTATTACATTATGCACAGTATGTCGGGTTGCGTCTGCAATCGGCTTACGCCCTGACCATTATATCGTATTTGCACTGGGCCTCAGGGAAACTGCAGAAAACCTGGGTCGATACAACTAGCTTTCCGAAGATATTATTGCGCTCAGAGTGGTCCAAGAAAAACTATAAAAACATGATTTTGTCACGGCCGGGACTCGAACCCGTGACCCGTCGTGCGTCAAGCCGACGCTCACCCATGAGTCTACTGCGTCGGTAGAGATGGATAAATGGACGTTTAACGTGTGTAACATTTAAATTCATTATATACACTTGAGAATCGGAGTTACGCAATGAAAAAGAGTAATGCAAACACGGTGTTTTTTTTAATATCACATTAAAGTTACTGACTCTGCAACAAAAATGAGAACTGTTTTTTTTTTAACAACAAAATCGTTGTAAAGAAGTAGAAGTTGGGTTTTTAAATGATACTCACATTTTTTTTTTACCTTCATCAATGCTTACGAATTCATTACTTTATTTTCAACATTTCAAAGCAAAGCGTGTCTGAAATCGACTTATTCAAACTACAAACTCGCTATCCAAAATTTTTTCGATTAATCTTCTTTTATGTCACGTTATTATGCACATTACGCGAACAACGTCAAGGGAATCTGCTAGTACTCTATATCAGTAAAATAAGCAAGTCTGTCTGTGATTTTAAAAAAAAAAACTACCGCAAACAAAGCTTAAAGAGTCATTTGCATGCTGTGAAAACGTAAGTAACTATTTTTAGAATTTTCGTCTGTCTGCCTGCTCGTCCGCAGTGGTCTTGGAATCGGCTGATCCAATGTCAATAAAACTTCGAGACAAGTAGATGGTGTTGTCAAGAAGGTTGTAGGTCACCATAATCATTATTTAAAATTCCGCTTAATCATTTTATTACTATCTTATGTAAGTATAACATATTAATTGTGTACAATGAGTGAGAGATTGTTTTAATTGACTAGAAAAACAACATAGGTTCGAATTTTTATGCAAAAATAATTTTAGTTTCTTAGGGTTCATGCCAGTTGAGTAGCATTTCCGTAGATGAAGTCACAGGAATAAACAAGTCAATGAATAGAATATCGAGTGAAAGTCAATTTATTCGGAGAAAAATTACAGTCAGCTTTTGTCAACCATTTGTAATATTTTCATTCGTCAAGAAAAACCTTATTTGTAGATAAAGATTAATTTGAGCCCAATGCTAAATCAATTTACTTTGAAAATGAGGTAAAAGTTTTTTTTGTCCATCCTTTGCTCTAGATGCTAATGATAATACCGAATTCAATGATAATAACTTTATTACCAACAGTTGTAATGATATAATTCGTAGAAAAAAAGAGTTCAACTAATAAGAAAATCTTGCGAGGTGTCTTTCACCAATTTAGTTGCGGCTATACTATAATAATCTACATAAAAAATGATGAGATACATATTTTTTTTTTTTTTTTTTGGCAAACAAACGTTTTAAACGGATGAAAATTTCGCTTGAAGTTCGTACCAAAAAATGATAATTTGCAGTTTCACATATTCCTAATAAAAATTTTCGAAAAAGACTTTAACCATAAAAAAGAGCATTAAAAATCATAAAAAATACCGTTATCCACATACTTACAAATCTTGTGGACATATATTTTTTTTTTATTAAAAATGACAAAACGTTCATAACTCAAAAACTATTCATTATTTTTTAATGGGACCGATTTCAAATGAAAGAGCATAAAAAATAACGAGGTACGTGTCTTTGCAATTTTCGCAATAACATCGAAATCAATGCAAAAAAAATATTTCCTTTTTTCCCAGACTTGTATTGAAATAAAAAAGATAAATTATTTATTCATTATACGTACTACATACATGATAATTATTTTAAAAATGTTCAAGACATAATGATTTTTTACACCATGCACAACGGATAATTGCTATATTTCGACATCCTAAAATATCACAGTGAGAGTTACATTTATCTCCGAACGCAAAATCTACTGGATTTTTGAATTCGTCTAGTTTAATAGTAGTATAAGCACTTTTAAACCATAAATATCGGAAAAGATTAATATATCGTGGAGATGATAGTTGATTATGGCTAAGTGATTGTAATTTAATTATGTTATTCCTCAAGTGTAAATTTAAATCATCTTCTCGTAATAGGACACTGTCTTAAAAATGTCTAAAATTTTTCCATATTCTGAACCGAGAAACATCTAAAGGTTGAATTTTTCTAGTGGTCCTTTTAGGGATAATCATTATCTTAATTTCTTTATTTGATGGTTTTGCAGACGTGACAGCTTCAGGACAATGACCAGTCCAGGAATCAACTCAAAGTAAACTTTTTTTTCCAACATTCGGAAAAGAAACATTTTTCAACCAAATTTTAAAGTGGTCTGAAAATTATTATTATTTCAAATTTCTATATAAATATTATATAATATAATATTCGAATTCAATTTTGTACTTGATGTAAGTTTTCCAGATTTCGATACTTCTATGTATACATTATCTGGTCTCAAAAGCGAGGCCTCAACCCGTGGACCTAGTTTTCCAGATGGTTTTTTCAATACGAGAAAAAGGGAAGTCAGAAGTTTTCCATCAGCTGATATAGTTGGTTGTATAGTATAACTATGGGTTATTGAAGAAACTGATTGAACGGTACACTCTACTTTACGTATCACTTCACTCTAAAACACGTATCTCATCATTTTTTATGTAGATTATTATAGTATAGCCGCAACTCAATTGGTGAAGGACACCTCGCGAGGTTTCTTTGTCAGTTTTTTTGTTTCGATATCACGCTTGCTTTGTCCTAGAACACTCTCACTCAAGATGATTGACAACTTCGCACATGCATTTCAGCGTCACCTAAAAAAATTACTCTCAAAATGACCTACTCGCACGTTAGTTGGTTTCAGATCACTTAAGCAAACTCTGGTAATGGTTATGCTGTTTAACGAACAAACCCGGACTCCTGAAACACTCGAAAACTCTCTTTTTTTTCTGAACTTGAAACTCTTAGAACAAGCAAACGTACTCTCTTCTCAAGATATTGAAACCAACAGGTGAAAGTCCAAAATGGAAGGTTGGACTATCACACCCAATTTTTTATTAGTCACTCAATTTATCATTGGCTCAGGATTTCTCTAGCTGATGACGTTTCCGGAGAAGATTGTCTTCTCAAGTTATAAGATTGTAACTTGTATGCTGATTAGGGGAGAAGAAATTTGAAGGATAGATACGTAGCTCTTAATAATACTCTACGACACCATGTAAGGAATTATGTGTAGTGCTGTGCTACAAAAAAATTAGTTCAGGGAGTTCTTCTAACCAAAGAAGGTTAGAAAAGGTGTCAGTTTGTTGACTGAATACCTGAGTTACGATCTTTCCACGTAAATATGTATAAATAATTGTGCTGATTAATTTTCTATAGATTTTGTGATCATAATAATTTTATTACCGAGTTCAATCAATAAAATAATTTTTTGTGGATACAAAAAATTTTTAATTTTCAATGTCTAGGTTTTTTTTGCAGATAGCTGATTTAGGATCAGACTATTTATAGTACGGGTTATAGTCCGTTCGTATAGTTTCGGCTGTATCATATTCTACTCCAAACGCCTGCGGGCAGAGACTGAATGTAATGTAAGAAAGTAAGGAGGAAAAAGGAACGTAAAAGAAGTGTTATAAATTAATGTAGGTCTACAACACTGCTCCTACTTTCCTATAACCCGCACTCTAGAAGCCAAATCTATGTAAATTCGACGGCAGACTTACGGATGTTGGTCTAAAGTTGTCATCCACGTATGTATTTACCGTTTATCTGAAGCAGACAGATGTAAGATTTTCGTCAAGAAAAATCTGAGTCAACTGAAACATAATGTTAAGTGGTTAAATAATGATTGAAATAAATAAACGGATTTCAAAAGATATATTTCTTAACTCAGTTTTGAAAACTACGTCAAGAAATATGGAGATTGAATAAATTTGATTATTTACGATCTTAAAATTGTCTTCGTTTTCAAATGGGCGTGTATGCTTCAAATGCTCACATTTGCCTTAAGGGTATACCTCAAAAGATTGACGTTAATGTGATAGATACTCTCTGTATAAAATTTCTAGATCTATGTCAGGGTTAAGAACTTTTTCTCTGGAAGAATTGTTTCTGGTCACTCCCTGAACAATCCTTCAAATCCTTCTCAAAGTAAAATCACTGAATACACTGGACTAATTCGTTCATTGCCGTCTTCAAAAAAAGCACTTCATTCCTAGATTGTTTATCAGGATATTTCATACGAGAACCGAAAGTCAGTTCCCACAAAAGATTTCAGTTCCATGAACTATAATTTCGATGAAAAAGAATATACCATACTTTCGGTTATTACCATCTTCACTCATATTCATGTAATTTATTTATCAGAGGCATACGTAAATCAGTAAATTTTTCAAATGCAGTTTAAGACATGAAGACTCGATAGAAATTACAAAAACTCGAACCCACCGAACTGATAAGGTCAGCTGTCAACTCGGTACGTGTCTACTTGCAGAGAGTTGATGCAGTCGAACGCTTACAAGAAAAGTGAACGGGTTAGGGGAAACGAATTTCTTGAATTTTACTTTTTACCCACTTACAACAACTATGTTACTATTTATGTAAAACAAATATTCATTTACTCTGTGAAAAATTAATTTATTCATAATAATAAATTAACCAAAAAAAAAAGTCACGGAGGCAGACTCGAACCCGCATCAGCCGGAGTACGAGTTTTGATATTTGATCTTGAGCGTTGCAACTACGCCATCGCACGCTCAGTCGAAATGTTATACTACTTATATATAAAGTGCTCGAGAAACTTTAGTTCTGTTTCTCTCTCTAACTTTTGAGCGTTGCACTTCAATATTATATGGCTAGTATATCCACATGGTATACTACAACTACGGTGAAAAGAATTAAAATTCCTTTCCCTCAACCCGTGCAATCTCCTTGTTAGTTATAAAACCAGAAAACTCTCTAGGATATTCACAGAAATAGAATAAGTTAGCAATCAATTATTATTGATTTCTATTTATCATCTAAAGTGATGATTAGAAACTCCTCGTTCGATTAAACTAGTCCAATTCAACATCTTCGTTGCAAAAGGCGCAAACGATGTCGGCTTGGACGCTTCATGGCCTTATAAAGTGTCGCACACACAAGATGTATATACAAACAACTCGCTTGTGCCTATGCGACCAGCGGCAACACAGAAAAAATCAGGCTAATCGAAAACTCAGATTACTCTCAGTGCAGAGATCAGCTCTGGAGAACTTACAACTTTCCAGTGATCATTTACTCATCAGTGAACTCTACATTGAAATCTCAGTAAAGTAATGACTGTATATATGATTCACAGACTTTGTTTTTAGTAAACTCATCTCAGTCTACTTCCATGTTTCACCGTCCGGAGGACGTGTGAGTACCTCGCCTGTTTGGGCATACCTCTGGGAATAAAACTACTACCTCCTAGTGACGGCGTTTCCTGGGACGCGTATACTGGCGCGTTGAAAACGGTCCAGGGATACACGTAACTAGCCCGAGACCAACATACTACTACGAGTCCGACCTCAACTGGTCAGTAGTACCGTGTCCTACGTATCATATTTTGACTTTACAGCCTAAGGTACAGACTTGGAATTGAGCCTCCCGTAGTACACACTTTATCCGGTTCGGTCGGCAGCCGTGTACGCGTTCCGTATCCCACGGAGCAATGTTCGACGTCCTCAAATTCAGAGAAACCATATAGGGCAGTCTATAATAAGGCGCTACGAACTATACTCTTTCCCCGTACTGATAGGACCTTTTTTAAGAGACTAAAACATCGTTATCAGCATTGGGTTCAATGTCAGACTACTATCAGAAATACTCTCTGATTGTATTACTAATAACTGTTAATTCAGTGGTAAATGAAGAGTGATTTATTATTGTTGAATAGTATTAGCCGATTCAGTTCAACTGTTCAACAATTCCGACTGCTTTAGCATCCAATTATTCCAAAAAGTACTGTCTACTTAATTTTGATTACCATTCACCTGTATTCCATTTATGTCCCCTCCCCCTGTCCTTATCTGATCGAAGTCAGAAGACTCCTAAATTTTTGTTAGTAGTTAACTCTTCTCTCATAGGCAAGAAAATTTATTCAATTGCCATGTTATTCCTAGAGATTCGCTTAGTAAGTGAATAGCTAGTGATTAGAGAGAAGAGTTTTGCAGGGAGAAAAAAGATCTTTTAAAAATGTTTAACTGTTACTTCCTGTAACTGGCTAGCAGTCTCATAGGTTAAGTTAAGAGAAAGAGCTTCTCGAACTTGCTTGGGAGTGGAGACCTCGCTTTTATTTGGTGGTAATTCTGAGATAGATTAGGTATAATACAAATACATTTGAGAGATATGTTAGGATGTCGATTTTTTTAGCTACTCAAAACACATTATCACACCAGGCAACAGATAGGTCTAAAGAACAAGCAGATAGGTAAAATAATGAATGAGCGATTACTCACGTTGAACTGGCTGCTAATACCCAATATTATTTATTTATTCAGATAAATACGTTGAATATTTGGTTACAAATGACAAGTCTTTTTTGAGAGTACAATAGTGACTGTTCTTTACTACTTCCACTCGACATTCAGTACTACAATTTAAATTTTGAGCAACAAAGTAGAGAGAGTTTGAGCATGATCTTAACCACCAAATGGTTGTTGAAGTTAGACTACGATTTTGCTTGGTTTTTGCACGCCTTTCATACAGGTTTCTTCACTTCTCCTATTGTCCTTTTTTTGGCATTCTCCTGCGACCCTTTTGCCACTGCCCACACATCTCTCCCTATTTCTTTTCTTCTACCCACGCATTTCTCCTTATTTTCTGGACCAAGGCACACCTGTGTTGTTCCGCATATACTTTCCTCCTTGGTCGAAGCATCTCTTTGTGGTTGCGTACGCATTATGCGTAACTTACTAGAGGCTTCTTATTCATGCATGGCAAAGGTCACCTTCCCTCTCTGCCGGACTGACCATCGTACGATACCTCACACCACTTGTTAAGCTGTCAAAATTTAATTCTCGCTCTAATTTTCTCTTCTCTTCTCCTCTCTTGACATTTTGTAAGTGGATTCGCTACCCCTTATTTACGACATTCTCTCATCGATATTTGTTATTCCAATACAATTTATTAAGTCTGTTTAATCTAAACATTCAAATCATAACATTTACAGCGTTCAATCAAAAATTTTGAGTGGTGCTGACTTCTTAAAAAAGTGAACCTCAGGTCTTTGAGAAATTTCAAACGTCCAGGAAAATGTTTAATCTCTTGAGTGGACAGAGTGAATTTTGCTACAGTACTTGAGAAAAATTGGAAAGCCAACATCGTAAAATTTAATATGCTACAACAGTGAAAACAGACATTAGCATATTTTAATGTTAAAAGAATTACTGTGGCGCATTTGAAATTAAGAATGATTTTTATTGATATAGAATTCCCAAACTTGAAGTTTTTATGTTTGAGCTAATAGAATGAAATTATTTTACATCCTAAGACATCGTATATAAAATCTTAATGAGAATACCAATAACAATAGATAGTAAAAATTCCTTGAAAAATTAATACATTTAAATTTTCTGTTGTTATGTTTGAAAAGCCATGTTCCCTTCGAGACATAAAATATAAAAAACTACTCTTCTGTAATAAATGTTTATGAATCATATATTCATTTGTAACAGACCTTTGTACGTTTCTGACAATTATAACGTATCTTTTTAATGTTACAAAAATACTTCGCGTGGTCCATAATTGCTCTCATAGTATAGAAAAAGCATTAATCGAGCCGATTATATTTCAATTTCTAATTTTTTGTGTCAGTTGTAATATCATCTGCTACTACTAAACGGCTCAGTAAATTTTTATGTAATCTTATCTCCAGAACGGATAACAAACTACAATTTGGGACGATGGTATGATAAAAAATAGTACGTTGACCACGGGAACAAAGTAAGTTATCCTCAACTCGGTGTTTGCTACCCTCACCTTCGGCTTGTGATGTAATTCCACTCCCAGGTCAGAATATCATAGTCTGCTCCTTCGGTTAACAATGTACTATTTGTTAGTTTATTACATCTTTCAAACCCATGTTCTTTTTTATTATTAATGAAGAATAATAACTAGATTTCAGTAATTTCAGATTCATAATGGAATAAATGTTGCATCAGCATGATTGCATGTATGGTCAACAAGCTTTGTACGGTTTGAAATATACTATTAGTATACCTAACGTAGAATGTATGTATCGTATTTTATTCGCACTGTTGAATTTGCATGGATGAATTTCAGTTGAAAAGTTTTCAAAGCTTTTTTTTCCATCCAGAGCACTTAACATGAATTTTGATTGCCTTTGTTTCAACGACATGAAAATTTTACTACTTTGAAAAGCTTTCGTCGAAGGTCCGATTGACTTATGAAAAACGTGGTTTTAACATCATTTGTGGGAAAGCTTTATTTTATTTTTTTTAGAAAGTTTTCAAAATTACTGTTTGCAAAGATTTGAATTAACACGATGTAGGTTTTTGTACACTTGAACGTGTGTTGACGAAATACTTGATTCTATTTTTTATTATCTCATAAAGCAAAAAAATTGATTATAATACAAAAGTAGCAATTTTAATACAACTATTTTTAAAAACAGCAGTTGGTCTCCGTGTCTGAGATCAACAGGAGAAGGCGGTCAACTCAGTGAGTTCATTGATGGCCTTGGACCAGGGCAGTTGGTTGGAAGACAAGTACTTGGAGCTCCTTCACTTGGAGATATACAGTTAGCTCTAAGTCACAAAAAAGGTTATCTAGAAGTTGAAGTCATTCGTGCCAGAGATCTTCAACCGAAACCCGGCAGCAAAGTCCTTCCAGGTTCTTATTTTATTAGTGATTTCTTATATACTACACGTTTATTAGTTTGATCTGTAACTTTTCATACACACTACACAAGCTGATCTTTTATCTCAGTACGTACATCATCCCATAAACGAACCATTTTGCGAGTAGAATGTATGATAGCACAATGCATTTATTCAAAAATTTTTATTCTTCGGGAAAAATTCCTTTATTACGGAATCTCTTGGCTATATGTAAACGTAAACAAAAAATTATGTACATAAAAAATGAAATCCTTTTAAGTCGACTGTGAATCGCTAACGACGTTAGAATGTCTTAGCGAAAGTCGGAAAAGTTACCTTATAATAGTTTAAATGCATGCAGGTTCCGAATTTTAAAATTTTCTCTGTTCTTAGTCTATCTATGAAAACTGTGTTCGGTATTAAATAAGTTGGGTTTGAGTTCATTCGTCGAGAGAAGGTAATCCATTCCCTATTTATTACATTTCCGATTTTTGACTACTACAAAAATGAGAACAACCTCAGTATATTTTGTAGAGTTCATTACTCAACTTTTACTTTAGATGCTTGATTTGCCTATTGAATAATATGTATTACTTACACGTGCTATTCCGTGTTCTTAAGTTGTTACTCTATGATAGTATATCAGTTGAAATTACAGGGAAATATTAAATATATCTTCTTTAGTAATAAATATTGAAAGTTACGTTTAATGTAGTAGCATCTCGGGCATCACGGGCAAATATCGGTAAAAAAGGACAATCGTGTCTTTATCTCGCTTGAAGAGGAATTTGTAGAGGTCATGCATATAAAAATCATTATTGCTCTATAATATTCACCAAAAGATCATATAAAACTTTGAAAACCTCATTAATTTAAAAATTTGAAAAAGAAGAAATAAATTTCCTTGAAGTGCACTTTTTTTTTACAAAATCAGTATTGGTCGAAAGTCTCTGAGTAACTGTCAATAGACAATTTTGGATTACTATGACACAAAATTATAGAGTTAGGAAAAATTTTTTTTTTTCGTTTGAATTTACTTAAATCTTGCGAATGGTGAAAGAGAGAATTGTTAGAATCGTTTGAAGTATATTTGTCATTCATTAATGTAAAGGCCGTTTGTTATTTATTGAAAATCTTGATACCTGTAACCATGACTAGGCACTAGAAATTTTTTTTCCCTAGTAATAAGCCCTTGTCAACATTTGTCGTGTTTGTAAAAACTTTACAGGCTATTTAAACAGTAACTCGACAGTCTATTGTATCGTCAGAATAGCAAAATATTCTATTCGCGCTTCAAATCTTAGGTACTACCTACATTTCCTTTTTGTGAAAAATCTAAGATAAAAAATTGTTATCTAAATAAAAATACGTCATTTCTTAGTAGTTACGTTAGAAATATCTAACACTTGACGAATTCCATGTAGATTAATGTTACATAAGAAAACTTTTAGGAACAAACCACGATTACAATGATTACAAAATAAATCATTTCGGCAAGAAATCGTTTTGATTTTTTATGTTATTAAATGAAGATTGTTCTGCATTTACTATATTATTCACTGTAAACCACTATTCTACTCAATGTTATATGTACATATTGTATTTGTATTTGTGACCACAATATATCAATGTTTAATATAAATAATTACTATCAAACAGCGCCATACGTCAAAGTTTATCTCGTCAACGGAAAGAAATGTATAGCCAAAGCGAAAACAACAACAGCGAGAAAAACACTAGAGCCTTTTTACCAACAACCTCTTGCATTTCGGGAAAACTTCCAGGGTTGTATACTGCAGGTAAATAATTTCTGATATTTATTTTTCTTCATTAATTATTCGTTTAAACAAGCATCTCATTAAAGATAAAAACAATACGCTTAAAAGTAGAGAATTACGACAGTTTCAAGAATATAGTTTTTTTTCATTCGCATAGGAATAAAATTTCGGTAATTATACACTTTTGCGGTCCCCTCATTTTTCGGCTCTAGAAAATCGAAAAATCATCTGACTTCGATGAATTTTTTTTTTTTGGAATCTTCGTACTCGCGGCGAAATTATGGAAAAAATACAAAAATGGATAACAATTAATATTTCTCACAGTTTCATGACTTTGAATGCAAAAAATTGACTTTCTACATATAATCCTTTATAACAGTTTTTGACGTTGTGGAATCGAGTTCTTATTTTTTTTTGTAATCTACAAAAAAAAAAAAAAAGAAATATCTCCAAAAAACGAAATTTCGAGAAAAGTTGATTTTTCAGTATTTCACAGCCTACAATATATTCTATTGAGGAAAGAAAGTTTTTTTTTGTAAATAAAATAAGTATTGTTTACTGTATTGTTTTCATTTCTTATTATAGATAAGTTGGAAAAATAAACGATTGAAGAGAGGCAAGTGAATGTTGAGGTGCGGGAAGGGTTAAAAGAGCATGAAAAAGTCAGTTTCATTTCCAGTTTTCATTCAGTTTACAAATACAAATCAGTAGTATTGTGTGACACTTGTTAAACAGCATTATTTCGTGCTCCTTTAGCACTCCCCTTCCCCCGTGACACCCTCCCCTCAATAGTTAACTTTATAACGTGGTGCTTATAAGTAAATTTTTACTATTATCATAATAAAATTCCATACGGAACGAAAAATAAGGAAGAAGGTTTGTTATTGACTTAATTTTCTGCCGGAAAAACTCTAAAAATCATACGCTCTTTTTTTAATTATTTTTTTTTTCATTTTTTATTTTCTTTTCTTTCTGTATTTTTTCTTTTTTTTTTTTTTATCTTTCTCTATGTAAAATTTGAAACATGCATGTAAGTACTATATCTGACAACGAGAAAAAAATTTTCATAACGGTTTATCTAGAGAAACCTGTTTTTCTACTATTTAAGGTTTGAAACTATTAAAAACCTCAAATTGAGACTCTACCCCCGTGTGTTTCATAAATTTGTCGTAAAATGGAACATTTTGAGACCAAAGTTATAAAATTTATCTATTTTTCTTTTTGGATTTTTTTTCTTTAAATTGTTTATCTATCTATGTAGAATACAAAAAAATATAAGAACTTAATCTGATAATGAGATAATTTTTTGGGAAGGATTATTTATCACTTATCATCTAAAGTCACGTATTACTTAAAGTCTATTGAGATAGATACATACATATGTATATATGCGTACAAATGTGAATTATATGTAAACTAACGGAGTGGTACTGATAATGGTGATCGTAATTTGGATAATAATTAAAGTAATTAGAGAGTAATAGCGGAGATGCTGCTCTGGTGAGACTGACCTCGATACTGAGCACTTACATAATTTTTTCATTCACGCGATCCTCGATACGCGAACCGTCTTGACGAGTCTGTGGTCTACGACGAAAAGCCGTGATAAAGCGTGTTTTGTCTTCGAAGTAGCCGAGTGTAAACAGACTCACCAGAAGTAACACTACACCGATGCGCCTGTTATCATCCCACATAAACAGCGACCCAACAAAGTATGACTTTGTATTTTATTAAGTCGTCATTTATGTGTGATTTATGATGATCTGGAAAGTTCCTCAAGCTGACTTAGCTGGGAAACTTTCCGTCTACCAGAAGAATGTACTGCATGCAGTTTAGGGTTTGGAATTTCGTCATAAATTAAATTATTTCTCATGACGAAACCCAAAGCCTGATTTCCATCGAGTGGTTTTTAGTAGAACATGGAGATATAAGCATATATATATATATATAAAGAAAACCTATTAACTAAGATAAAACAAAAAAAAAAAAAGAATTTTAATCGGACATAACACTCCCTACTGGAAAGTCAAAATTGTGATTGTGGTAAATGAAAGGTATTTTTGAGACTGTGTGAAATGCTGCCTTTTAGAATCAATTGTTCGATATAAGTTTATTTCATGGCCGTACCAACATATTATGATATGAAGTGGATGTACCATGAAAGGCCACTCCAACAAATAAACAGTTATTATTCGATTATTTACTAAATAAATA
Organism: Chelonus formosanus; assembly: GCA_028641665.1. Taxonomy (NCBI): domain Eukaryota; kingdom Metazoa; phylum Arthropoda; class Insecta; order Hymenoptera; family Braconidae; genus Chelonus; species Chelonus formosanus. Next base: position 8,323,204 of record CM054002.1, read on the forward strand.
AAACTAACAGACATTTAAGTAATACTTTGTTTCGTTACGTAATATATAAACGACAGTTTTGAATTGCAGATTCAATCTAGATTGAACTTAAGTTTCATTGAAGTCTTTCAAATGACCTTGCTAGGAACAAGGCTTCTTACAAGGTCATTATAATCAATCAGTCGTTCAACACTAACGTTTGATAAATAGCTATTGAATCTAAAGTGAAAGAAGTGGTTTATATTTTACGGGATGAAACAAGGTACTGGTTGAATATTTGTTAATATCATTTATCCAGTAGATGAACGAATAATAACTGTTCATCCGTCAAAGTAACCTTCTATGGTACACCCTTCTTATTTTAACGTCGTTGATTCCCAATATCGTAATTTTTCAGTTTGTTGGGTGTTTATGTGAGTAGAAAGAATTTGTCAATACATAGCAATAACTACGAAATTTTAGTAATTGACTTGCGAAGCAGCTTAGCCTTCTATGGTACAACGACCTTTCATTCTAACGTTCGTGTGACGCTTGCAACCGACGCCAATTGGTCATCGACAACATTTCATGCGATTAAATGTATTTCCATTAGATTTGATTATTGATTTTGGTTGATTAGTACATTAAAGTGAGTGAGTGAGCCGCGGAGTCGAATTATACAGTAATAAGCTTATTTGTATAAATAAAATGAATCAGACTTAAATCGTTTAGTTGCAGCGGTGTAAACGCACACCGATAGAGTCCTTGCATATGTGAAAGCGTGAGAGTGGCGTTACCTCGAGACGGAAACGCCAAGAGGGAAACAATAATTTGACTCTCCAGTCACTACAGCCTTCTGAGAGGAGCGACCCGAAAAAATTCAAATTCAACCCCTGAATTAATTACGAATTGAGAAACATTAGATATCGGAGATCTTTTCAGGGCTTATCTAAACATTATATTGATTTTTACAGCATTGTAGATAATTTTTATGTAACACAGCCATGATAAACGTAACTTATCATGCCCGTAGAGAGGGACCTAAGTTGCCAATTATCAACCGGTGAAATAAAGTGGGACCGAAGTAATATTTACTAAAATTCCTCGTAACTTGAGTACCCGAAAACGTAATAATGATAATTCCAGATAAACACCAAATTTTTTTGAGGTTTTCAGAACAAATAATGACGGATTAAGTAAATCGTTGATAAATCCTGTGACGTTATGTAATTTCGTCTGATTACAAAAACTGTACAGGAACCTTTTGTACCGTGTCGCTAATTGGGTACTTAGATTCCTCTTTACGGCCAAAATAAGTTACGCTTATCATAACCTTTTTTATATAAAGTTCCGTGTGCACCACGGGACCTAACCTATCATCGCCTCAGACACGATGACGTCACCAGCTCGAGACAATAATAGGGTACTTAGATCCCTTGATACACAATGTACTATTTTGAGCTAGCCAAAATTTTTGAGTCTACAAATTACTACTACTTCACTTACACTACTTCATGAATTTCTGGTGCCGATCTGTCCGTTCCCGGTAATCTCCAAAACAGTTAATTCGATTGCAACCAAACTTGTAACAGACGTGTAGGGAGGGTTTAGGCTACGTTTTGGTTACGTAAATTATTTATAAGAATTGAATATTTTTGAGTTTATTTGAGCGATAAATGTTTCTTGTCTACTAACAAAAAATTACGACTGTTACGTCCTGACCTTTTATTTCAAATTTAGTGAGGATTTCCACTTAAAGAGAGAGAATTAAAAAAAAAAATACATACATAAAATTTTTCTTGCGAGAAACGGAGAAATTTCTTTCGTTTTAACACTCATTGATTATCATGTTGTATGATCGACAGAGATTTAAACTCCGCGAGGATAGTTGTGAAGCTGCCGCTTTAAGCAACGCTAGTACATAACTACGAAACTGAAAGAATTCAAAAAAAGTAAAAAGACCAAAAAAGATAATTGTAAATGAATAGACTCACCGTTAATGACGTTGGATTGCTCATTGCTTACAAGCTTAATACCATTAAAGTTTCGTGCACCAAATAGCACTCGGTTAAATTATTTATTTACGCACAAAGAAAAGTCTATTAAACAAAATATCCTTAAAGGTCGTTTGGGATTACTAGGGCAATCTATATTCCCACCTTTCGTCCCCAAGCCTGCAATTTATAACTAATAAACACGAACAATCTGTATAAAGAAATGTTAGCTCTGTGGCCCGAGCACTAGACTTTTATTTTGTTAGGCTGGGTTCGATTCTAGGCACGACCTTTTTTTTTTTTTATCTGTTAGAATTGCACATAATTACAACAATCATCTGTTTATGATAGTTGAAAATTGTTTTCTGAAGTTTCTTTAAACTACATTCGGAAAGGACAAAGAGGAACTTCTTTATTTTGTAACAATTTCGCTTGCCAAGAAAAACAGACGACGGGATTTATGCAATCTATTTAAGTACTTCCAATGACATATTTTTGCTAAAAAAGAAACTCTTACTATGTAGCATAAATAGAAACGAATCCTACCTGTTCATAATAAAGGAATTTCTTATAAAACGATCAAATACGGGATTACTGATTACTACGCGTGACTGATTTGACTTTAATACTTTTATTTTAATACCATCACAACGCAATGCGTATCTAAAATAGGCTGTACGTACTTCTCATGATAAGCTAATCTCAGATACCGATTGGAGTGTAATTGTAATGCCCGAAGATTTATGTATTAACAAGCATTGAAAATCAACGAAAGAGATTCGAATTTTAACGTCAGCTGTTATTTTTGCTCTTCTACAACGTTACTGATAGCCTAGATTGATTATCATATTGTTTGTGACAATTTGAATTGTGATAAATAAAAAAATTAGTTGTCTACACATTTTATTCGGTTCGTAATTTTATATTAGTGAAAACACAATTACGTGTTAAAAGAACTCAAATATTGATGAAGTGGATGGCGAAGGGTAGAAAAAGAGTGTAAAATTCAACTGTTAGCGAACGTATCAATATATTTATTGTAAGACAAAACTCAAATAAGTATACATGAATGATATAATATTGATTTATGTCCACGGAAATAACGACAGCACAACTTGCTCACGGAGATGCTTTTGTTACACTTAATTCTACAACATCAAACAGGCCATTTCTGTGTATTAATCTTGATTTGGTATACAAGTCTTCTTATACACTAACACATTAGCACACGGACTACGTGCGGATTGTCAAAGTAAAATTAATATTTTTAACAAGTATCGTGTGTAGATCCTGTTTTTAATTGTTCATAACGAATTTAATTGTTATAAACAAATGGATAGATTGTTTTTTATTCTGATGATTAGTAACTTCATTTTAGCTTTGGCTGATTCCCGCGACTTTGTCCACGTAATGTGTTTAATTTTGTGACATATTGATAAACCAATAAATTAATCTGAAAAGTTTGGAATGGAAAGTTGATTATGTGAATGATCATTTTATCTTTTTACGTCAGAAACAAATTCTTTTGATTTTTCTGACAATATTATGTATCTTTGATTGTTTTTGATGTTACGAATTTATTAACATTTTGGAAATTATTCCATGAGCTTTTTTAAATTATGAAACCATGCTTTAAATGCTCGAAAGCGAAAATCTTCGAATCCTACTAAAATCAGAATCACGTACTATCATGCCAGCATCTACAACGGCTTCACAATTATCCAATACATGAACACAAATTCTGACTACTTTCTTTTTGAATCAGAGAATGATTCTCTCTTTTTTTTTGGACAGCTTACACATTGCCTATGTATGTATTTTTCTAGAATGCATAAAGACGTATCTACTTCTTTCTTCTGCTCTTTCGATTGCAATCGATCTTTTCAAGAAATGCGCGATAGATTCTCTTTTATTGGGAGGCCTGCGTTGTAAGTAAGTATTAAAAATTAGTTGAACCTTGCTGTAGTATATATTGCAATGACAGGTTGACTTTTGATTATCGATGGTTTTCAAGAGATCTGTTTGGTATTCGTAACTTCACCACGTGGTGGAACAAACAGAGACAAGCGTTGAATCTTAAGGAATTCTTTGGTACCTGCGGAAAGTATAACATTGTTTTACACAAAGTAATTATAAATAGTTTGTAAAAAAGTTATCGTTAATAGAATTAACAAATATACTTGCGTTAATTAAGTGCTTTTCAAAATATATTTGTTCTGAGTTCTGTTACAGCCTGGATATGCTCTGTATTAGCAGTGACAACAATTAGAGTATTAGTTGTTTTATCCCATTTCGTAGAGAAATCACCGGAAGCTGTATCATGTAGTATATCGAAATTTATCTCTATGAGAGTTGGGCAAAATTCAATGGCTTTTAGAACAGGATATTGTTCTAAATATTAAGAATCTGTTTTGTTTTCTTTTCACTATTATTTAATGAGGCGTTTTTGTTGTAGCTTTCTGATGTACTTTCCCTTTGGAGAAATCTTCAAGATTGTGGTTATGCTCTTACCACGATAAGCTGCGCTTAATATCTTTTACTGGATTAGAAATAAACAATATCTGAATACTAAGTAAAATCAGTTACGGAAAATTATTTATATTTAAGAATTTTATTGCGTACATATGAGGATTTTAGTCTTTTATGACTCCAGTTTCTTTCGTTCTATCTATTTGTACATTCGACGATAAGTTTGAAATGTGGTGTAAAATGCGTCCTTTGAACGCCCTTGGACACAAACTGAGTTTTTAAGCTTTAATTCACTTTTCTAAAGTTGAAGGGTTAAAATATGTCTCCAATTTTTTTATTGGAAATAAAGACAGAATTTCGTCGGTTAAATCGTTGAAGTCTTCATTTGATAATGTACTAAGAGAAAAAATGAACTGCTTAAACGACATTCAAATATAAACTGTGATTTTTTACGAACAGACAGCATGACCTTGGGGAAACGAATTTTAATGGATTTTCGTGTAGTGGTAGTATACCATGTGCGTACTATCACTGTGAAATATTTCCGTTAAATGTTCTGTCGAAGCTGAGAAAAATGCATTTGGAGTTGCATGCCATCTGAAATACTGTGGCGTTAGCGGTAATGCCATAGACTCATACTCCTGCATATACAGGTTTGAGTCTTGCCAGTTGACTTTTATTTGTAATTTTTTTTTTGTTTTTTTTAACGAACTTCCTTTTATTTATTTATTTGGAATTATGAGATACGTTATAGAAGCATTGACAACTAGATACTAGTCTGCTATTGAATCCTTTCCTAAATACTAGTAAACGAGGTTCAGTATTAACCAACGTACCAGCTCCCTACTATAATTTCTCGTTTATTCAGTTGCGTTTCCTGTCAGGTAAGAACACAGGTTCGGATACACTTATGGCCTCGTAAGATCTAGAAATATTCTTTCAGGTGTTTTCTTCAGATGAATAAAAATTAGTTTGATTTAATGAGAATTTATCATAATTTTAAAATAGATGTTAACAAGTAATAATATAATTAAATGATTTTACATTACCAATAGGTTTTCCTTTTGGGCGAGGTGTCACTCACTTTAACACTAATAAAATTATGACAATCAAGACACTAGGTATGATTGACTATGACTTTATATCCTGACTATCAGTCCAAGACCGAGGTATGGCCCTGATTCTCATGTTGAGTCTGCTCAATATTCGCTGGGTTTATTAAGAGTATATGTTGACTCTCTTATTTTTAACCTTACTTCGAAACAGAGTTAAACAACTTCCAAAGTAAGTTCTACAAAGCAGAGTTAAACAGCTCCCGTAGAATGTTGATGAATACAAGAAATACGAGAATATGTGAGGTATAAGGATGCATCTTTCAACCTTATTTCGAAGCAAAGTTAAACAGCTCCCAAAGTATGTTCTACGAAGCAGAGTTAAACAGCACTCATAGAATGTTGAACAGTACGAAGGAATAGATTACCCGTGAATCTATGTTCCAGAGAAGACAGACAGTCAGAATACAAGACAGAGTCAACGCCGGAAAAAAGACTGATTATTCTTCAAAAAGCGGCCCTTTTATATAAAATGAGGCCCACTTACACGTGTTATCATGACATAAATGTACAAGGTCCTTGATTGTGTTAGTGTGTAGAAGAGGAAGTTTACTAGTGGCGTTTTTGACGTCAATGATTCCACGTCTTTTTTTTAATAAGATATTTGATAAGCTGGCCATATGATCTCGTCCTTTATCTAATGTATCATGATTAACAATTGCGGCCCTTTTTGGGTCCTATATGTATCTTCTATCCTGGCCGATGGTAAAATAGATTTCTTTTTGAGGAACGATGAATCTTCCATATTGACAGTTGTGACAACATAATTTATTTCAATAGATTTAAATTGAATAAATTAAATTAGTTAAATTTTTTTTAAATACAATTTATTTTGGTTCATTGTAATTAAATAAGATTTACTGATAAATGTAAGGAATAATATACTAAGTTGAAACATAATAATCTGAAAATTTTAATGAAATAAAGTTTTTCCAAACATGATCAGTTTAGTATGTTACAACCTAAGAAATCTTGTCCATATACGTAAATTGAAAATTATGAGTCAGTACAGCTTCGTACTCTAGAGGACAATTATCGCGTGTGACAAAAAATATAAACGTGCTGTGCACAATAGTAGGATTGAATGGGGTCCGAAAAATCTACCTTTCGACAGTTGGGAGGAGAGAGCTATTTGTACAATGTTTGGACATGGTCCCAGAGTCTAGGAAGACCTCTGGATCTCGTTCGACAAGTAATACAGCCAAGAAAGAGTGTGCATTACCCACATACCGTGAGCTAACCAAGTCTACGTCTTGCCTGAGAGACAGTACACCCAGATTATGGACACTTGAGACCACACAAATTGTTTTAGATTGTAAATGCGATAAAGAGCACGTATACATAAGCGCGTTACAAGAGCGCTAATGGCTGCATAAACGTTATAGCCAGCGTCGGTAGACCTAACAGGATAGTAGACCCAACATTATTAGCTAGGTTGGAGAAGAAGAGCTAGGATTCGCTGAGCGGTATAAAAAGAGCTAGGATAGGGCGAGCGGATCGGGTAAGCTCGACGGAGTACAAGCTAGAACGAGAGTGTACTGGTTGGGGTTAAGTTTACGCAACATACTCCCTGTCTACCGCACCGTCCTTGCGGTACTCGTCCACTGGAAGAATAATGAGCTTGGTAATTGGCCGAGGGATGGTGGTCTCGAACGTCTTGACTGAGACCACCCGGATAAGTCCATCTCGCCCAGGACGAACAGCGACGACTCAAGCTAAAGGCCATTGAGCTGGGGGAAAGTTTTCTTTAATGAGCAGAACTAGAGAGCCGATTGTAATGTCGTGAGCTGCTTTTCTCCACTTTGAGATTGACAAATATTGTTGTAAGCAATCTTTTGACCACCACTTCCAAGAGTGCTTAAGCTTCTGTTGGATTCATTTCCATAGAGCAAGTCATGACTCTGGGAGATGGGTTAGAGTGAATTCAGGAAGAACTCTTTGAGATGTTCCCTGACGAAAATAAGCTGGTGTAAGAGCGCGTAGATCATCAGGATTATCGGTGAGCAGCGAGGGTGGTCGAGAGTTTAATACCGCCTCGATTTGAGCTAAGAGAGTCGTGAAGTCTTCAACAGTCAGTAAGGTCGTCTTAAGAATCCTTACTAAGTGAGTTTTCACCGACTCAATGGCGGCTTCCTATTTTCCACCAATGTGAGGAGCACTCGGAGGTGACTAGCATAATCTACCCCAGTAGTGTTAAAGGGTCGAACTGGTATCATACGATCTGCTGGAAGCTGGCCCATGAGCTACTGAGCGCGTTATCGAGCACAAATCACGCATTTTAAAATGAAGGAGTGAATAGGAGCTCTTCCTCCTAGGATCCAAAACCTTTCTCGAACATGGATGAGAGTAACTTGCGTTCCTCCATGGAGCGTTTGTCGGTGAGCTTGATCAATGACGAGCTGTGAAAGGTTGGACTTCCTGGGAGTATTATAGGATGAATCTCATCTTCTCCGAGCTCAGAGTTTGTTAGACGACCACCAATGCGAAGTATGCCTTCTTGATGCGAGAAAGCTGCGAGCTTAGAGATAAGGGGTGATGATGGTAGTTGAAGACCATCTCGCAGAGCTTTTAACTCGAATGAAAAGTGAAGTCTTTGAATGATCTTCACCCATGTGAGCTGAGCATCGAGCTGTTCTTGCGGAGCTATAAGAGAGTGAGCTAACGAGCTGGTGGTTTTACCTCTGAGCAAGTTTATGAAGCGTCGGCAGAGAGCTGTAATGCGTGAGAGCTTGTAAAGCGATGAATATTTTGATAGAAGGTGCCATAATGGATGATCTTCTTCAGATGGAACTTTAGCTGCGTGTAACAGGACGCCTAATCTTCCTTTGTCCGCAAGAGCTGAAGGTTTGAACTGTTGAGCTGGCCAAGAAGAAAGTGAGCTTTAAAGCCAGTCAGGTCTACCAGAGCTTGGAGTCATTTAATTGAGTGGGAGTGAGACCACGAGAGGCGCAGTCCGCTGGATTTTGTTTTCCAGGGACGTAGAGCCATTTTGCTGATGGATTTAGCTCTTGGATAGATGATTCTCTGTTGTGCATGAATTCATTCCGCTTGGATGGACGACTTAGAATCCATTTCAATGCTATAGATGAATCAGTCCAAAGAAAAACTGGAGCTTGAGCTAATTCGAGCACTTGTTGAGCATGTTTGACGAGCTTAGCGAGCATCCAAGCAGCAGTTAGATCGAGCCGACAGATTGTAACTTGTTTTAATGGTGCTACTTTAGATTTCGCACACAAGAGCTGGGTTCAACCTGATTCTCTAGAGATGCGAACTTTTATATAAATGCATGAAGCCATGGCTAACTGCGATGCATCTGAAAAGCCATGAATTTCTATATAGGAGCTGGAGATAGATCTAGAATGTTATGCTCATCGAGCCATAGAACTCTTTGGAGATCCCAGTCTGCTGGATGAACATTTATTTGTCGAAACATCTTCGTTATATCCGAGCTGAAGATAATTTTATGTCGTCTGATCCATAATAAGACGTCGAAGATGTCGACTTGGAGCTTGACACCAGTGTGAAGAACATCATTGAGCGAGAAAGTGGAGCTTGTCTGAGCTGAACCGTTGAAGACGACGCTTAATTTTATAGTAAGACTGTGCTCACGTAGAACTCCATGATGAGGGAAATAAAAATAAGAAAGACCATTGGGATGCACCGATGATCCCTCTACAGAGACCCTTAACCGTCCTGATACTGAAGTATCATGTACCAAGGTCATCTCATTCGAGCGATCACCAGGTGCAACACCTGAACTTTTTCTCGAGCTTGATTGAACTTCTGGAGCATGCCTCATATGGCCTAGAGCTTGATATTCATCAATGAAATCTCGCGAGTCGCTTGAGCATTGATCGCAGACACGTGATAGCTCGATTTTTTGATTCTCCAAGAGCTGGTCGTGACGGGACTATTGGAAGTCTGACAACATATCTTCCAGTTGCATCCCTTGAGTGAGTCTTGATGAAGTGAGCTTCACAATGTTCTTCATCTGGAGTGAGCTTAGAAGAATGAGCTTGAGCTGTCTCTTCTTGAAGACAGAACTTTGTTAGTAGGTCACAAAGATTGTGATCCTGTTTCACATAGAGAGCTGGACTCGTTAGAACCGAGGAACTTGATTTTGTTGCACCGAAGACGATCCAACCGAAAATAAACTTGAGAGCTACTGGATGTGAAACTTGACTTCGTCTGAGCTCCGAGCCAATGACTTGAGCTAATGGTATAGTCCCCAGAAAAATATCGATGTTATACAATACCAGTGAGCATGATTGATGAGCGTTGGTTCGGAAGCTAGAGTAGACAAGCTAACTTGTGTGTTATTAAAGAGAGCTCTGATCCTGAATCCATTCGTACTGGTTGTCGAGCACAAATGGGAGCAGTTAGCTGAGCTTGAGCTGTAGCAAGTAAAGCTGTTGGATAAACAGACCATTCTTGCACTTGTTTGAGAGCAGGAGCTTTACAGGAACTTGTAAAGCAAGAGAGCTAAGCGATAAATCAAGAGCTGGAGCAGGAGTAGCGCTCAGCGATGACTCAAGAGCTGGAGCTGAGCTGGAGCACAGAGCAGGAGCTGGTCGAGAGCTGAGCGTTGAGTGGAGCTGGTTAGCCGAGATGGAGCTTATGATCAGAGCTGGTGTAATGCTTAGCGGTTGTCGTTGAACAAGCAAGGGAGAGTCACATTGAACTAACAACAAAAGAGACGAAAAGAATTAATTCTTAAGCATAACTGTGGTTGCCTCATACCACAATGAGGACACCTTTTCTCACTTTGACAAGCTTAAACGTCGTGCCTGCCAAGGCAGTTAATGCAGAGGCGGTACTGCATTGCAAGCTTGAGCCTATCGGATGGAAAGAGCGCCTTATATTCTAGACAGCCGGTAATGAAGTGATCCGTGCTGTCACAATAATCACAGGTGTGACCAGGATTATTGGGACCTCTATAACTATCTATTCAGGGTCTGAGCTTGCTGGCAGAGCTTTGCTGAGCTGCTGGCTTAGCACTGAATCCACGACGTTGAGCTTGAGCTGGAGCGGTAGGAGCTGATGATGGATCTTGAGCAGTAGCACTATAAGACTGAGCTGTTGGTTCCTTCTGTTGAGCCGAGCTGAACTTTGCTGGCGACTTGAGCTTGGATAGTTTCTCAGAGGTGAGCTCCATACTCTCAAGAGAAATTCCTTCAGAAGTCAAAAACTCCTGAAGCGAGCTCAGCGATGGATATGAGGTGTTGGAGCCGAGCGTTTTCTCCCATTCCTGCCGAATGGAAGGATCTAGTCTTCTAACCAAAAAATAGACGAGTGGCATATCAAACATCATTAAACAAGTTGTGAAGACCCTTTGATGTTGGTTCTACCACTGAGCTATCACCAACGAGGTTGTCGAGCTGCGTTGAGATCAAGAGGCATTTATTCATGTAGCGAGACGTGAGCAGATTCTACGTGATGGCGTAGTTGTCATTGGTGGTCCTCAAATTTTGTAGGAGTGGAGCTGCATCACCCTGAACTGCACTTTTTAATAACGTCATTTTGTGGACGTCGGTGAGCTCAGCGTTGGTGCCAACCATGGTAGCGCCAGGTGAGCTAGTTCAACGAGCGTCAGGCGAGCTTGATGTTCGAGCTGAGCAGAAAGAGCTAATGAGATTGGTCAGGATAGACCGTGCTCCATCATACGCCTCTAGTGTTCCAAGATTTTCTTCTTCTTGTATGAAAAGGCAAGGTAGAGCTGAGAGAACTTTGTGGCGAGCTCGTTGTTCGGATGACTAAACGATTGCCACGTTTTATCAAGAACAGAGAACTTGGACTCGAGCTGAGAGAGAGAGAGAGAGAGAGAGCTTGTTAACATCTGCTGATTGACAAAACTCGAGAGCTCTGAAAAGATATTCTTTCCTTTCTTCTAGAAGATAGAGTTGAGCTGTAAGGTTTAGCTCGGCATCAGCCTCGAACATTGATGCGTTAGTCATTATGAATGACGAGAATTGTCTTTAACTAGCACAAAAGTCTCACTGCATCCACTAGCACAAGGAAGAGCACTTACAAAAAAAGTAAACAAGAGTACAGAGTCTAGTCGTAATCCAAAAGTCTGATTACGCAGAAACACTGCACTATTTACTATCAACGAGTGCGAGCGAGAGAGTTCAGCAAGTCTATGAGCGCGAGCGAGAGAGTTCAGCAAGTCTATGAGCGCGAGCGAGAGAGTAATACTTTGCTCGAGCGCGAGAGCGGACAAAGGCAATGTCTAATCACGAGTACGATTTCACTTTTCTACTGACCACATCCGGCTCGAAGAACCATGTTTTAAATTGTGAATGTTTCTACAATATTTAGTTCATTGAGCTAAATAAAAGATAGCTATTGAGCAATGCCGTAGGATGTGGTCAGGAAGTAAGTTCACACACGAAAAAGACACTTTTTAAGCTTATCTTGAGTGTTTATTAGGAAAATCAATGATTTAGATAGGTAACAACCTATTAACAATTTTTATTGAGCTTAGCAGAACTTAATTGAGCTTGAATCAATTTATTACGATAAAACTTAGCAAAGCGATGAAGAGCATGTGTACATGAGCGCATTACAAGATCGTTAATGGCTGCAAAAACGTTGTAGCCAGCGTCGGTAAACCTAGCAGGATAGTAGACCCAACATTATTGGCTAGGTTGGAGAAGAAGAGCTAGGATTTGCTGAGCGCTGTAAAAAGAGCTCGGATAGGGTGAGCGGGTCGAGTGAGCTCGACGAAGCACAAGCTCGGACAAGAGTTGACAGGTTGCCGTTAAATTTACGCAACATCAGTTTAAGCTTGTGACCACATGGCAAAATGTGCTTTATTGTTTATAAAAAAATAGCTTTTATTGTATTAAATATCTCAAAACAAACGCATTGAAGATCAAGACATGATGCGTATAATTTTTTAAGGATTTTTACGAGAAAAACAATGAGACCAGTCTTAACTCTACACGACTAATAGTTGAAGGGATACCTGATTTATTACGTCGAAAGTACCACTGTTTTATAAACAATTAATCGCAGCTCATCAACAAATAAACTCTTTGAAGTTTCTTTTTTTTTTTTTTTTTTTTTGAAAGCTATTTTTATAGCAAATATCTAAACCAACTTGGCATCGATAATTTATCATTTTTCTATCTTGGGTAGTGACTAATTGTCATTACTTTTTGAAATATAAAAATGAGCATGTATTACGGCCAACTATTAAATTTGCATAGATTTTCAAATCAACATATTGAAGCATATTGAATAGACTATGGAAGGAAATTTCGAAACAATTAAAGATAGTTCTCTTGATGACAATGTCTCAGATAAAAAAAAACAATAATGTCGGATTACATTCTTCTGGAAAATGAAATCGACATTTCGAATATAGCAAAAGCCTACCCTACCTGAAAACTAGTAAAATTACAAAAACGCGGGCGTAGTCATTTAAAAAGGATAGATCATTTAAAATTATGAGAAAAAGACAGGTGGAATAAAATTAAATAAATTTTATATGATTGATTTTTGGACATATGATCACTTTATTCAGATGCGAAAAATTCCGAACACGTCACAACACGAAATCTATATCAATAGGCATCAGCTGCTGGTAGTCAGTTTCCTGATCCTTAATTCAAAGCATCGAAGCGGTAGGCAATAAAATTTAAACATAAACACAATATTTGTCAATAAAAAATTACTAGATTTGTGTAAGATCCAGAAATATATAGCATGGAAACAATTCTTTTCTCTCCAAAAACCAATGGTCCTTAAAAAAACAATCAAAATCCCATTTTACAGTAACTTTATTATCAATACAGATCAAATGGGTATATTCATATTCCCTTTATAAACCAATTACTATTTCATTATTAAATTAAATCGAAATCGATCATAAGACTTTTTTTCAGGATGTCAATATCAGTTATGATTTAATAGAACACTGAAAGATAAAGGAAGTAAGACAAGTATCGCTGAAGGAGAGGATATGAATAGTGTTACATACATATACTACACAATATATCATCATATTGTCTAAAAAGTTACTTCTACGTTTTCATTTATTTCCAAGAACCTATAGGTAATTTCAGGCTAAGAATTGAGCGAAGTGTGAAACAATATGTGAAATAATATAGGACTAGTGATGCCACATCATCAAAATCAGGAAAGTTGACCACCGCCCATTATCAAAATTTTCTGGAAAAATGGTCAAAGCCATACATTCAGAAGAATGTGATTCTTTTATTAGTTGATTCATAGACAGGACAAACAAGAACGAAATTATATTATCAAATATTCCAGGATAGCGAACGAATGCCTACATGCACAACTACAATTATACCTTCAAAATGTACTCCATTAGTTTCACCATGTTACGTTTATTTCTGTAGACAAGTCAAAAATTCTATTCAACGAACACGAGATACAGCTTACCTACTAGATAAAAATTACGTTATCTATTCTCACGAAAACTGCTTCAAAATCCATTCAATTGTTTATAAATATTACTAGTACTTTCTCCGATACTTTTTCCGGTACTATTGTAAAAAAAAAGTCTCGAAAAATGTCCCGGAAAAAGTACCGGAAATGGATCCGGAAATATTCTATGCGATTTTTTCACACTCAATGAAAAAGAAATAGAGCTTGTACTTGTGAAGTTGTCTCACTTCAATGTTTACCTATCCTTATGTTTGAGAAATCAATTGAAATTAGTGCCAAGTGATATAAGTCACTTTGCATTGTTATATACAGTCATTGTTTTCTCACTGATGAAATCTTTCCTCTCAGGTTAATTCTCACTTGTTATTTCTGTTTTCTGATTGGTCGTTCATAAAATTCAATAACTCCTCTATTTTTGCGAATTTTCAAAATTCGTCAAAACCAATCTGTTCCGAATTCTCTATAGTTCCCACATGTTACTGTTGTAAAAATAATTTTGAATCACCCTGTATATATATATCAACACTACCAATGCATACTTCGAGGACAGGGGGCTGCTATTCCTCTCATAATTTTCAAAATTCCAAAAAATTCGATTCATCAAATTATATGCATACAAAATTAAAATCTCTTGCGTACGAAAAAATAAAAGAAGTTCGCCGACACTCAGAACTGGAATAACCCAATATTCAATCATCTACGATAAACTTATCAAGCAGTCTAACTGACATCAGATATCATCAGCCATCTCGAGTTGGCCCGATCACACATCTTTGCTGAAGAAGACGCGAACGATGTCGGCTTCGACGCCTCACGGCATCGTGGACAGTGATACACACACAAGATCCACACCAGAATAACGCGCTTGTGTCTTTGTGGTTGATGCTAACGTATAAATGCTCAGACTACTCCTGGTCCAAGGACCAGTCCCAGAAAACTTACAACTTTCCAGGGATTTCTACTCATCACACAAATCATCAGTACACCCATTACTTGGAATATCAGTGAACTCGATGTTGTACAGACAATTCAAAAACTTTCTTACAGTGAATTAATCTCATAAAATGGTCAGACAGACTCTATTGTCATTATCGTTTTATTACTGTTTATTTAGTTATTAATAAATTGTCAACTTTTACCGAAAGAGTGTCAGCTGACTCATTTACATCCGTTCAGCAGTCTCAACTGTTCTAGCCTCCAATTATCCTAAAAAATACAGTCCACATTTATCTCTGATTACCGTCCGCCTGTAATCTCATTTTATCTTTTTTCCGACAGCCCATCGATACCATAACACCCTTATTCAATTTTCCAAGTGTTTTATTTACAATTGATAATAGCTCTTGAAAAATGATATTCAGTTGCGGCAAACACATCGGGCAAAAAAATAATTTCAACGTATTTTATTTCAATTTTTAGTAGGTTTCGAACGATGCATAATATAATTGTTTTAATTTATACCTTCACGTTGAATGTGAAAGTTGGTGAAGACGACTATGTCATGTAGTTCATAGAACGAAACACATCTGTTTTCATTCTGTTATTTTAACAAAAGCGACTTTAAAATGATTGGAATTAGTTTCAGGTAAATACGTAGAGACGAACTACATAGCATCGTTGGCTACACTTATTGATTTTTGACAGTGTAGGTTGTAACCTCTAAATTACTTCTTCTGTAAAAAAATTTTGTATTAGCACGTGTCTGCAAACAGTATATGGTAACCATAGTATATACTTCACTACTATATTATCCTGAATACATTTCAGTTCCATCACAAAACTGCTGTTTCGGTGCTACACACTGCTGATAATGATACGTATTTTTCTTATCAGAATAAAAATTGACTAAAACTACACTTTTTCCGACCTACGAGAACTGCTTTTTCGGTGTACAGGTGCGCCGTGAACGCATAGTATCGCATAAAATATATGAATAAAAAAAATTCAATTTCATCTCAATTGTGAATAAAAAACCTTTCCTGTTAATACTTCAATCAACCCTCAAATAAATTTTTATATTCACTGTCTTATAGAATATTCTTTGACATATTTATCATTTGTAAAATAGGACCTACCTGATTAATAAATAAAAAATGGCATTACTCTTTTTTCTAATATGATACTGTGAATCGTTTTTACGACATATAGTGGAATTATAAAATCCTCAGTCCTAATACGATTCAGATTCTATCATTCATTGTCAATTTAAGTCATTAGAGTTCTGATGAAAAATTGATAAAATATATGTATTCTAATTTTTGTTTATTCAGGTGACTGTGTGGGGTGATTACGGCAGACTGGAAGGAAGAAAAGTATTTATGGGTGTAGCGCAAATAATGCTAGACGATTTGAACTTCAATGAGATAGTATTTGGATGGTACAAACTCTTTGGCACTACATCTCTGGTCAGTGGTCCTCCATCATTTGTTTTATCTCGACGCTCTTCAGCTACCTCCTTGGATTCTTTTAAACTTTAATACTAATTATCTATTGAGTTAAAACAACAAATATTAGTAAATGTTAACAAAATAACCGAAACCTTGAGACGGTGATAGAGAAAGAAAGAAAGTGAAGGAATAAATAAAAAAGCCCCTATGTATACTATTGATAAGTTTAATAGCGGTCAATTCCTACGAAAAATATCACATAAAATTGGCATGGGTACATTAGAAAAAATTCCAATTCTGCAATAAAGAATTTCACTACTATATCGATATTCATTTTAGCATATGACTCAAACTAAAGTTTTGTAAACAAACGTTTAGTTATTATAAAAAAAAGTTTTCGTGTAAATGGTATACTTGCAATGGTGGCAGAGACGAAATATGCCATAACCTTATTGATGCCACTTCAAAACTTTAATTCGAATACGTAATTAATTTAAAGTATTATACATTAAAAGGAATTTAATTTCACATCATAAAAGAAAGCATGATTCTCGCGGATTTATAATATCACGATGATACTATTTAATAAGAATAATTTTAAATTATGAATGCTGAGATAAAAATATGTGTATGAATGTATAGTTTACACACATGCAGTTCACACGAGTACCAGTTTATGCGATCAAATACTGAACTATAGTTTCTGCAGTATTACTACAATATCATTTTACGCAGTTTAAGTCCCACAGAAAAACCAATTTGAGCCCCTCAGCAAAACTGTAGTGTGAGCCCCTTAAAAATACGTACTATTCCAACAAAAATACAGTTTCTTATGAGACAAATATCCGTCATAATAAACCTCCAGTTCTCTGAAGTAATAAAATTTTTTTCTCAGTGAGAAGTAAAGTTTAGTTCTGCTATAACTTATTTCATATGATAACCGTAAAAAAAATTAATAGCATGAAATAAAGTAAAAAATAAATAATCGAAATAATTCTATGAAGGTATTTCTTTTTCTTTCAATATATGAATAAACTTCTAGAAATGACAAAGAAGTAAATATTCATTATACCAAAACAATTTTTGGAAAAAAAACCTTGCAATTTGGCTAGACTGAGAACATATTAAGAACTACAATAAGAGTAGTCTTAATCGAATGTAAATAAATTTTTTTTTGTAACATAGAACAATATCAATAAATTGATATTCGCCTGCTGAATCAAAAATGTAATCTTAAGGTGATATAATCCTTTGTCTTTGTGAGAGTATGTCGTTCTCATAAATAATTCATTCTGACCAATTGCTTATTAATTATGAGAATGATTTTATTTTTTCTCCCTCCAGATAAAATTATTTACTGCTCAAGGTTATTAATTAATAGAAGCTCATTTCTCGCATTACTTTTTTGTGGAAAATGATCATTAGCTAAGCTTAATAGAATTGTTATTAGATAATCTTTCGTCATTATCCGTGTTATTGGAAAGAGGTTTATTTTTTAGATAATTATTACGAAAGATATTTTCTTACAAATAAAGAAATCGTATACCCGTGAGTAGAATCGGTGCATAGCATTCAAGGTTTCAACATATTCAAGAATTAACTATCTACAGGGAGACGTCTAACCGAAAAGAATGAATTAAGTATTATAAACAGAATTTTTATAAGCATAATTTAATTATCAGAAAATTGAATATATATATATATATAACTCTATATCAGTACAACTACATTCATGAACACCCATATTAGATGAATAATATCTACGTTTATGGGAGTTGCTGAAAGGTTGAGATTTTACTAAATTGCATTGAATTTATATTGGTTGACGAGTAAAATGAAGATTCGTCACCTAAAATGATTGATGGCTCTGAATACGGTAGATGTCTATGAGATGTAAATAAACTCAAATAATTGATTGTGAAATCACTCAAACATAAAAAAAAAATAGAAGAGAATAATAATAATAGTTGTTTTAGAAATACATCACATATTGTATGTCATCGCCTACTGATCATCTATAGACTAGACGTAGACGTGGCAGTTATGCATTTGAATCATCAGACTGAATAGGTATGGCCAAGAAACGACACATTGGTTATTAAATGTTTCATCTAAATGTTGAAATTTTGTTGACAAGCGTTATTTATTGATTATATAAATTATTAATTATTTTAAACAGCGTTCTGCTTGTAAAGTTGGTGATTGGTAATTGATTCATATTATCAATTAAAAAAATTACGTCTTGAATACGGAAAAGCTTTTTCTATTCCATATTTCTCCAACATTGTCACTGCAAATTGATAAGAATTCAAATATTCAGTAATGGAATATTTAAAACGTCTATTATCGGCGCGTAAAGTACTGGCCCCTCACTTTGAATGAGCGTAAAAAAAAAACTAAGCACTCGATGGAGTTGAATCAAAAGTACATATTAAGGTAAAGCGATTCTACATTACGTGTTCAAATTTGAGATTAATCGGTTGATAACTTTGCCCGTTATCTGACGTAAAAGGTCAAAAAATAGCGTTTTTGTAATAATATTTTAATAAGGGTAAAATCAAACGACTGTAGCGTCATTAATATTTGATCAATCGAGTTGCAAATTTTATCATAGTTTCCAGTAACGTTTCTCAACAACATCGCGTTGGAAAAAATGATTTATCTCAATTAGAAATCTATTTATCAAATTAAATATCCACAAACACTATTTCGAGAACGAAAACAGATATGAGAACGAGATAAAGTCCAATAGACGAAGAAAAAAATTAACATCCCTATCCACAATTCAAAAAAGTAGTAAAAATAAAATTCGCGAAAATAACAGAGTTTTAAAAAATGATGCAGGTGTTTATGACACTCATTACCGTTAGAGCTTAACGCCCGTAAGCCTATTCATTGACGATGTAGACACAAGACAGGATTATCGATAGAAAAAAATTTTATGTGTGCACTTCGGTAAAACATATGTACACGAAAAAGCGTAGGAATAAATAAATTATCAGAGGGGCCCGAAAAACTTAGAAAATTGCAAAAAGGAATAGATTTGAAACTTAAACAGTCGATCGTGATCCCAGAACGTGATCTCGAGAACTTTAAAAATTAATATCTTCATTATTTATTGATATTAACGAACAAAAATTGCTAAAAAGGTTCACAATCGAATACTGAAGAATGCGAAACGATTAATTTTATTCAGGAATGATATTTGACGTCCCAAAATAATTTTTGAGAGCATCAACTTGCCCAAGTTGGTCCTAGAACGTGATCTCGTGAACTTTAAAAATTAATATCTTTATTATTTATTGATATTAACGATCAAAAATTGCTAAGAAGGTTCATAATCGGATACTGAACAATGCGGATTAATGAATTTTATTTATAAATAATATTTGACGTCCCAAAATGATTTTTGAAAGCGTCAACTTGCCCAAGTTGGTCCCAGAACTTCATCTCGAGAACTTTAAAAATTAATATCTTTATTATTTATTGATATTAACGATCAAAAATTGCTAAGAAGGTTCATAATCGAATACTGAAAAATGCGAAACGATTAATTCCATTCAGAAATAATATTTGACGTCCCAAAATAATTTTTGAGAGCGTCAACTTGCCCAAGTTGATACAAGAGCGCGATTCTTGTGTCTTCAAAAATTTATAGCTCATGAGTTTATTAGAATTCCGAATAGAAAATTGATAAGAGTATGGAGGATTCCGTGCCTACTCTTGGCCAACAATTAATTGTTGCTTAACGGAAACCACGTGAAGGTGGTAGGCGTTTTCCGTCGGGAGGGGATAGGATGAAGGATATGGGGTTTGGTTAGGGTCATGGATCGTGCTTTTTTTGATTGGTTATCATTTTTTTCTTTTCGCAATTCTATTCTACATTTTGATGTGTCTGTTTTTGGTATTTATAAGTTGCTCTACTTTTCATTTTTCTGCTCATTATTTTATATTGAATAAAAAAATCTTCTCTCTCACCGTTTTTGAGTTTTCTACCTTCGGTTACGTTGTTATTCATTCATCATCGTCAGTCTCACTTTCTTCGGTGGTTTCATCTTCTTCACTTTCAATTTCGGCGTTTTCTATTATTGATTCCATTCTTTCAGAAATCGTTTTTGCCAGTTTACGGGCTTTGTCTTCTTCTTTTATTGCGTGTGCAATGCACCGTGGCCATAAAGTTGAAGGAACGGATTCCATGGCTTCTATGCACAGCTGATGTACGTCGTTCACCTTGAAGGTTCTGTTACGTTTGGCTACGTAATTTTTGACGTATGCCCATATAAGTTCAATGGGGTTATACTCGCAGTGTGCTACTGGCAGCCATAAAATTTTGACTTCGTCTCCACGCATTTCTCGGGCAATCTTATTTAATATGTAATGTCTTGGATAATGATAGGCCTTTGCTTAATTCAAGAGTTCACTCCTGTTCATGCGTTCAAAATTCTCTGTGTACCGTGGTAATTTTACTTCTTTCTTCAACAACCATTTGATTATCTGCTCTTTTCTCCACTGTGTAGTGGGATTACGAAATTCCGGATCAAGCATTGTATGATATGGTGCTTGATCTAGAACGATTACGGATTTTTTGGGCAGCACGCGTAATATGTTCTCCATCCATTCTTGATAGTGTTGCGCGTTCATCTCATCGTGATAGTCGCCTGAACCCTTCACGCCTACAAAACATTTCATCGCATCCGGTAAAAATCCATCATTGCTTCCAATATGCAATAGGATTACCCGTTTACCGGCTCCAGAAGGTGTTATGAATCCACCACGTTGTCCGTGAACGTCTTGGACTTTTTCACGATATAAATTGTACGTGTCGAACGCGTTTTCATCGGTACACTCTATCCATCCATACTTCCGACTGTGGTTAGCTCCACACCAAGATTCGTCAGTGTAAAATATTTTGAAACCGTCCTTTCGATACTCTTCTATTTCGCGCAAATATTTATCGCGTTGCCCTGCGATTTTCACACTTTCCATCCAGACGGGTTTTTTAGCTAATTTTTTATATGAAAAATTTACATTTTTCATCCATTTTCAGTGTCGTTATTTTAAATTCAGGGAGATCCGGTACTTCCTGCTTCAAAATCTCATATAAAGCTAGCGTGGTTGGAAATTCTTTCCTAGCATAGAACTCATGTATTTTCTGCCGTATCAACCCTTGTAAATTCTCATCGCACGGTATAGAGGGTCGTCCACTTTTTTCAGTTTTTTTTATTTCACCGTTCTTACGCCATTCACTCGTGATACGCTTCACGGTCCTTTCTGAGATCTGAAGGCATTCTGCAGTTCTCCTTACAACCTGCATTACATCACTCGATCCATTTTTTTTCTCATCATCGAAGTATTTTCTCGTATTGATGACCATTAATTTTTCTCCTTCAGTTAAATGTTTTACGGATTGTGTGTTTTCCTTGCTTCTGTCTTTTTTTAGCACTTTAGCTTCTTCCACATGTGACGAATTCAAATCTGATGATGATGATTCTTCGTCACTGACGTGCAGCGGTAAACTAGCAGTTCTTTTACACGTGGTATCTTCAATTGAATTTACACTTTCACGATGAATCGTTGCATCGGTCTCGTCAGACCCTACTTCCATTACATCATTGTCATTTATTCTTAATAAAATTTGGAAATGTCCATCCCTGTGATTTTCGCTGTGCTGCCCAGTAAATAATAAATATGTATCTTCAACAGCATTCATATTCCGGAATTCTAATGTGTAATGAGAATCGTCGGCATTTTGCCGGATAACAATTAAGTTAGTACTGAAAATTTGCGCTGCTGCTCGACATTCAAGAAGGGACGCAAATACCCCTTGTTTCCCTATCATAGACTGATATTGTGAAGCACTTGTAGAATTGAAATAACTATGAGCATCTTCACAATAATCGGCCCAATGATCTACAACATAAGACAGGATCTTTTGTCGAACTTTAAATGATCCACGAATATTAAATAATTTACTCAGGCAATTAAAAAAACAATCACCATTGCCGTTGGCATCGATAATACGGAAAGTAGAGCTATTTACTAAAATCAAACCGTCCATTATGATTGAATAAAAAATAAATAATAACAAATTAAAAAAAAATCGTTAAAGATTCGTAAATATAGAATAATAAAAATTTCAAAAAAACGGTTTTTACCAACGAATTATAAACAAATTTTGCGCGTTACCCGCAATATAAAAACTAAGATGGAATAATCAGAAATTTTTACCACTTTTGAGAGGGAAAGGGTCGTCTTAGACAGCCGAATAGAAACAGACACACACTCACCAAACGATTATTTACTATCCGAAAGTGACACAATCACAAAGCAAAATGAAATTGCAAAAGGAATCACAAGGATTCAAATGATAACTCTTGTCAAATCAAACACAAATTGTATAACAGCAAAATCAACGAATATAGCGTTAGAAAGTCAAGAAAAACAGTCAGAACGATAAGCACACCAGTAGTACGTTACCAGACGAACGATACTTCAAGACTGACCAAAAAATATGCATAAAGAGGGGGATAAACAACGAAAATTCCAGAAATTTCCCAGAAAGCCAATAATATGAAGGACGTCTGAAAATAAGTATGAACATTGGCAATGAGGAAAAGAAAGTTTCAGGTAAGAAATGACATGTCCATGAAATAAAGTGCATAGGGGCATCCATCACAAAAATGAGAACGAAAGAATGACCATAACAGCTCAAGGTAAGGATAAACAATAGCTACTGCAAATTAAGAAGCGGACAAGACCTCAGAGATACCCGACATCAACGTTGGGTGCATAGACTAGAGTTATTCCTGGAGTCATCAATGGGACTTAAGAATAAGGATGCGGGTTGACCTAAATTAAAGAACGCATACCTGGAGAAAACGACCCTAAGAATACGGCAAGTAACGAAAGTACTTGAAAAATAGAACAATACGATACACAAGGCTACATAGATGACCTGTAAATTTTTTCAAGAGAAGAATATTTATTTGAAATAACAATCCATGCCACATCACTAATATGACGCCCCAAAGTATAGTAATCAATTTTTATAGGCTCACACCCACAAATAAAGTGATGAACTTGAAAGAACTCGCGCTCTTGTATCAACGTATACGAAGTGACGCTCTTAAAAGTTATTCAGGGATAACAAAAATTATGTTTATAACAAATTAAGAGTTCTATATTGTTAATTAGGTTATTTTCTATACTCTAATTGGATATCTTTTCTTGATTCGGATGAATAAATGAGCTATGAAATTTCAAAGAAACAAAAATCGCGCTCTCGTATCAACGTTGACCAGTTGACGTTCTCAAAAATTATTTTGGGACGTCAAATATTAATTATAAATAAAATAAAGTGCTTCGGATTGCGGAGCGTACGATTACCAAGATACACCGCAATTTTTAATTCTTAATATCAATAAATAATAAAGATATTAATTTTTAAAGTTCTCGAGATGAAGTTCTGGGACCAACTTGGGCAAGTTGACGCTCTCAAAAATTATTTTGGGATGTCAAATATCATTTCTGAATAAAATTTATTGTTTCGCATTCTTTAGTATCCAATGAGGAACCTTCTTAGCAATTTTTGTTCGTTAATATCGATAAATAATAAAGATATTAATTTTTAAAGTTCACAAGATCACGTTCTGGGACCAACTTGGGCAAGTTGACGCTCGCAAAAATTATTTTGGGACGTCAAATATCATTTCAGAATTAAATTAATTGTTTTGCATTCTTAAGTGTACAATTATGAACCCTCTTAGCAATTTTCGCTTCTTAATATCGATAAATAATAAAAATATTAATTTTGAAAGTTCTCGAGATCACGTTCTGGGACCAACTTGGGCAAGTTGACGCTCGCAAAAATTATTTTGGGACGTCAAATATCATTTCTGAATTGAATTTATTGTTTCGCATTCTTTAATATCCAATTATAAACCCTCTTAGCAATTTTTGTTTGTTAATATCAATAAATAATAAAGATATTAATTTTTAAAGTTCTCGAGATGAAGTTCTGGGACCAACTTGGGCAAGTTGACGCTCTCAAAAATTATTTTGGGACGTCAAATATCATTTATAAATGAAATTAATTGTTTCGCATTCTTTAGTATCCGATGAGGAACCTTTTTAGCAATTTTCGCTTCTCAATACCAATAAATAATAAAGATAATATTTTTAACGTTCTCGAGATCACGTTCTGGGACCAACTTGGGCACGTTGACGCTCTCAAAAATTATTTTGGGACGTCAAATATTATTTATAAATAAAATTAATCGTTTCGCATTTTTCAGAATTCGATTATGAACCTTCTTAGCAATTTTCGCTTCTTAATATCAATAAATAATAAAGATATTAATTTTTAACGTTCTCGAGATCACGTTCTGGGACCAACTTGGGCAAGTTGACGCTTTCAAAAATTATTTTGGGACGTCAAATATTATTTATAAATGAAATTAATCGTTTCGCATTTTTTAGTATTCGATTATGAACCTTTTTAGCAATTTTCGCTTCTTAATACCAATAAATAATAAAGATATTAATTTTCAAAGTTCTCGAGATCACGTTCTGGGACCAACTTGGGCAAGTTGACGCTCTCAAAAATTATTTTGGGACGTCAAATATTATTTATAAATAAAATTAATCGTTTCGCATTCTTTAATATTCAATTATGGACCTTCTTAGCAATTTTTGTTCGTTAATATCAATAAATAATGAAGATATTAATTTTTAAAGTTCTCGAGATGAAGTTCTGGGACCAACTTAGGCAAGTTGACGCTCGCAAAAATTATTTACGAACGTAAAATATTATTTATAAATGAAATGAATTGTTTCGCATTCTTTAATATCCAATTATGATCCTTCTTAGCAATTTTTGTATGTTAATATCAATAAATAATAAAGATATTAATTTTTAAAGTTCTCGAGATCACGTTCTGGGACCAACTTGGGCAAGTTGACGCTCTCAAAAATTATTTTGGGACGTCAAATATTATTTATAAATGGAATTAATTGTTTCGCATTCTTTAATATCCAATTATGAACCCTCTTAGCAAATTTCGCTTCTTAATACCAATAAATAATAAAGATATTAATTTTTAAAGTTCTCGAGATCACGTTCTGGGACCAACTTGGGCAAGTTGACGCTCTTAAAAATTATTTTGGGACGTCAAATATCATTTATAAATGAAATTAATTGTTTCACATTCTTTAGTATTCGATTATGAACCTTTTTAGCAATTTTCGCTTCTCAATACCAATAAATAATAAAGATAATATTTTTAACGTTCTCGAGATCACGTTCTGGGACCAACTTGGGCACGTTGACGCTCTCAAAAATTATTTTGGGACGTCAAATATTATTTATAAATGAAATGAATTGTTTCGCATTCTTTAATATCCAATTATGATCCTTCTTAGCAATTTTTGTATGTCAATATCAATAAATAATAAAGATATTAATTTTAAAAGTTCTCGAGATGAAGTTCTGGGACCAACTTGGGCAAGTTGACGCTCTCAAAAATTATTTTGGGACGTCGAATATCATTTATAAATGAAATTAATTGTTTCGCATTCTTTAGTATCCGATGAGGAACCTCCTCAGCGATTTTTGTCTGTTAATATCAATAAATAATAAAGATATTAATTTTTAAAGTTCACGAGATCACGTTCTGGGACCAACTTGGGCAAGTTGACGCTTTCAAAAATCATTTTGGGACGTCAAATATTATTCATAAATAAAATTTATTGTATCGCATTCTTTAATATCCAATTATGAACCTTCTTAGCAATTATCGCTTCTTAATATCAATAAATAATAAAGATATTAATTTTGAAAGTTCACGAGATCACGTTCTGGGACCAACTTGGGCAAGTTGACGCCCTTAAAAATTATTTTGGGTCGTCAAATACCATTTCTAAATAAAATTAATCATTTCGCATTGTTCAGTATCCGATTATGAACCTTTTTAGCAATTGTGGCTTTTTAATACCAATAAATAATGAAGATATTAATTTTTAAAGTTCTCGAGATCACGTTCTGGGACCAACTTCGGCAAGTTGACGCTCTCAAAAATTATTTTGGGACGTCAAATACCATTTCTGAATAAAATTAATCGTTTCGCATTCTTCAGTATCCGATAATGAACCTTTTTAGCAATTGTCGCTTTTTAATACCAATAAATAATAAAGATATTGATTTTTAAAGTTCTCGAGATCACGTTCTGGGACCAACTTGGGCAAGTTGACGCTCTCAAAAATCATTTTGGGACGTCAAACATCATTTCTGAATAAAATTTATTGTTTCACATTCTTTAGTATTCGATTATGAACCCTCTTAGCAAATTTCGCTTCTTAATACCAATAAATAATAAAGATATTAATTTTTAAAGTTCTCGAGATCACGTTCTGGGACCAACTTGGGCAAGTTGACGCTCTCAAAAATTATTTTGGGACGTCAAATATTATTTATAAATCAGATTAATTGTTTCGCATTCTTTAATATCCAATTATGAACCCTCTTAGCAAATTTCGCTTCTTAATACCAATAAATAATAAAGATATTAATTTTTAAAGTTCTCGAGATCACGTTCTGGGACCAACTCGGGCAAGTTGACGCTCTTAAAAATTATTTTGGGACGTCAAATATCATTTATAAATAAAATTTATTGTTTCACATTCTTTAGTATTCGATTATGAACCCTCTTAGCAATTTTTGTTCGTTAATATCGATAAATAATAAAGATAATATTTTTAACGTTCTCGAGATCACGTTCTGGGACCAACTTGGGCACGTTGACGCTCTCAAAAATTATTTTGGGACGTCAAATATTATTTATAAATAAAATTAATCGTTTCGCATTCTTTAATATCCAATTATGGACCTCCTTAGCAATTTTCGCTTCTTAATACCAATAAATAATAAAGATATTGATTTTTAAAGTTCTCGAGATGAAGTTCTGGGACCAACTTGGGCAAGTTGACGCTCTCAGAAATTATTTTGGGTCGTCAAATACCATTTCTGAATAAAATTAATCGTTTCGCATTCTTCAGTATCCGATAATGAACCTTTTTAGCAATTGTCGCTTTTTAATACCAATAAATAATAAAGATATTAATTTTCAAAGTTCTCGAGATCACGTTCTGGGACCAACTTGGGCAAGTTGACGCTTTCAAAAATTATTTTGGGACGTCAAATATTATTTATAAATGAAATTAATCGTTTCGCATTTTTTAGTATTCGATTATAAACCTTTTTAGCAATTTTCGCTTCTTAATACCAATAAATAATAAAGATATTAATTTTCAAAGTTCTCGAGATGAAGTTCTGGGACCAACTTGGGAAAGTTGACGCTCTCAAAAATTATTTTGGGACGTCAAATATTATTTATAAATGGAATTAATTGTTTCGCATTCTTTAATATCCGATTATGAACCTTTTCAGCAATTTTCGCTTCTCAATACCAATAAATAATAAAGATATTAATTTTTAAAGTTCTCGAGATCACGTTCTGGGACCAACTTGGGCAAGTTGACGCTCTCAAAAATTATTTTGGGACGTCAAATATCATTTATAAATAAAATTTATTGTATCGCATTCTCTAATATCTGATTATCAACCTTCTTAGCAATTATCGCTTCTTAATATCGATAAATAATAAAGATATTAATTTTCAAAGTTCTCGAGATCACGTTCTGGGACCAACTTGGGCAAGTTGACGCTCTCAAAAATTATTTTGGGACGTCAAATATTATTTATAAATGGAATTATTCGTTTCGCATTCTTTAATATCTAATTATGGACCTCCTGAGCAATTTTCGCTCCTTAATACTAATGAATAATAAAGATATTAATTTTGAAAGTTCTCGAGATCACGTTCTGGGACCAACTTGGGCAAGTTGACGCTCTCAAAAATTATTTTGGGACGTCAAATATTATTTATAAATAAAATTAATTGTTCCGCATTTTTCAGTATTCGATTATGAACCTTTTTAGCAATTTTCGCTTCTTAATACCAATAAATAATAAAGATATTAATTTTTAAAGTTCTCGAGATGAAGTTCTGGGACCAACTTGGGCAAGTTGACGCTCTCAAAAATTATTTTGGGACGTCGAATATCATTTATAAATGAAATTAATTGTTTCGCATTCTTTAATATCCAATTATAGACCTCCTTAGCAATTTTCGCTCCTTAATACCAATAAATAATAAAGATATTAATTTTTAAAGTTCTCGAGATCACGTTCTGGGACCAACTTGGGCAAGTTGACGCTCTCAAAAATTATTTTGGGACGTCAAATATTATTTATAAATAAAATTAATTGTTTCGCATTCTTCAGTATTCATTATGAACCTCTTAGCAATTTTCGCTTCTTAATATCAATAAATAATAAAGATATTAATTTTTAAAGTTCTCGAGATCACGTTCTGGGACCAACTTGGGCAAGTTGACGCTTTCAAAAATTATTTTGGGACGTCAAATATTATTTATAAATAAAATTTATTGTTTCGCATTGTTTAGTATCCGATTATGAACCTTCTTAGCAATTTTTGCTTCTTAATACCAATAAATAATAAAGATATTAATTTTTAAAGTTCTCGAGATCACGTTCTGGGACCAACTTGGGCAAGTTGACGCTCTCAAAAATTATTTTGGGACGTCAAATATTATTTATAAATAAAATTATTCGTTTCGCATTCTTTAATATCTAATTATGGACCTCCTTAGCAATTTTCGCTCCTTAATACCAATAAATAATAAAGATATTAATTTTCAAAGTTCTCGAGATCACGTTCTGGGACCAACTTGGGCAAGTTGACGCTCTTAAAAATTATTTTGGGACGTCAAATATTATTTATAAATAAAATTAATTGTTTCGCATTCTTCAGTATCCGATAATAAACCTTTTTAGCAATTGTCGCTTTTTAATACCAATAAATAATAAAGATATTAATTTTCAAAGTTCTCGAGATCACGTTCTGGGACCAACTTGGGCAAGTTGACGCTCTCAAAAATTATTTTGGGACGTCAAATATTATTTATAAATGAAATTAATCGTTTCGCATTTTTCAGTATTCGATTATGAACCTTTTTAGCAATTTTCGCTTCTCAATACCAATAAATAATAAAGATATTAATTTTTAAATTTCTCGAGATCACGTTCTGGGACCAACTTGGGCAAGTTGACGCTCTCAAAAATTATTTTGGGACGTCAAATATTATTTATAAATAAGATTAATTGTTTCGCATTCTTAAAGATTCAATTATGGACCCTCTTAGCAATTTTCGCTTCTTAATACCAATAAATAATAAAGATATTAATTTTTAAAGTTCTCGAGATGAAGTTCTGGGACCAACTTGGGCAAGTTGACGCTCTCAAAAATTATTTTGGGACGTCGAATATCATTTATAAATGAAATTAATTGTTTCGCATTCTTTAATATCCAATTATAGACCTCCTTAGCAATTTTCGCTCCTTAATACCAATAAATAATAAAGATATTGATTTTGAAAGTTCTCGAGATGAAGTTCTGGGACCAACTTGGGCAAGTTGACGCTCTCAAAAATTATTTTGGGACGTCAAATATTATTTATAAATAAAATTAATCGTTCCGCATTTTTCAGTATTCGATTATGAACCTTTTTAGCAATTTTCGCTTCTCAATACCAATAAATAATAAAGATATTAATTTTTAAATTTCTCGAGATCACGTTCTGGGACCAACTTGGGCAAGTTGACGCTCTCAAAAATTATTTTGGGACGTCAAATATTATTTATAAATAAAATTAATTGTTTCGCATTCTTTAATATCCAATTATAGACCTCCTTAGCAATTTTCGCTTCTTAATACCAATAAATAATAAAGATATTAATTTTTAAAGTTCTCGAGATCACGTTCTGGGACCAACTTGGGCAAGTTGACGCTCTCAAAAATTATTTTGGGACGTCAAATATTATTTATAAATAAAATTCATTGTTTCGCATTCTTCAGTATCCGATTATGAACCTTTTTAGCAATTTTCGCTTCTTAATATGAATGAATAATAAAGATATTAATTTTCAAAGTTCTCGAGATCACGTTCTGGGACCAACTTGGGCAAGTTGACGCTCTCAAAAATTATTTTGGGACGTCAAATATTATTTATAAATAAAATTAATTGTTTCGCATTCTTTAATATCCAATTATAGACCTCCTTAGCAATTTTCGCTCCTTAATACTAATAAATAATAAAGATATTGATTTTGAAAGTTCTCGAGATGAAGTTCTGGGACCAACTTGGGCAAGTTGACGCTCTCAAAAATTATTTTGGGACGTCAAATATTATTTATAAATAAAATTAATCGTTCCGCATTTTTCAGTATTCGATTATGAACCTTTTTAGCAATTTTCGCTTCTCAATACCAATAAATAATAAAGATATTAATTTTTAAATTTCTCGAGATCACGTTCTGGGACCAACTTGGGCAAGTTGACGCTCTCAAAAATTATTTTGGGACGTCAAATATTATTTATAAATAAGATTAATTGTTTCGCATTCTTAAAGATTCAATTATGGACCCTCTTAGCAATTTTCGCTTCTTAATACCAATAAATAATAAAGATATTAATTTTTAAAGTTCTCGAGATGAAGTTCTGGGACCAACTTGGGCAAGTTGACGCTCTCAAAAATTATTTTGGGACGTCGAATATCATTTATAAATGAAATTAATTGTTTCGCATTCTTTAATATCCGATGAGGAACCTTTTCAGCAATTTTCGCTTCTCAATACCAATAAATAATAAAGATAATATTTTTAACGTTCTCGAGATCACGTTCTGGGACCAACTTGGGCAAGTTGACGCTCTCAAAAATTATTTTGGGACGTCAAATATTATTTATAAATAAAATTATTCGTTTCGCATTCTTTAATATCTAATTATGGACCTCCTTAGCAATTTTCGCTCCTTAATACCAATAAATAATAAAGATATTGATTTTAAAAGTTCTCGAGATGAAGTTCTGGGACCAACTTGGGCAAGTTGACGCTCTCAAAAATTATTTTGGGACGTCAAATATCATTTATAAATAAAATCAATCGTTTCGCATTGTTCAGTATCCGATAATGAACCTTTTTAGCAATTGTCGCTTCTTAATACTAATAAATAATAAAGATATTAATTTTCAAAGTTCTCGAGATCACGTTCTGGGACCAACTTGGGCAAGTTGACGCTCTCAAAAATTATTTTGGGACGTCAAATATCATTTCTGAATAAAATTAATCGTTTCGCATTCTTCAGTATCCGATTATGAACCTTTTTAGCAATTTTTGCTTCTTAATACCAATAAATAATAAAGATATTAATTTTTAAAGTTCTCGAGATCACGTTCTGGGACCAACTTGGGCAAGTTGACGCTCTCAAAAATTATTTTGGGACGTCAAATATTATTTATAAATAAAATTATTCGTTTCGCATTCTTTAATATCTAATTATGGACCTCCTTAGCAATTTTCGCTCCTTAATACCAATAAATAATAAAGATATTGATTTTAAAAGTTCTCGAGATGAAGTTCTGGGACCAACTTGGGCAAGTTGACGCTCTCAGAAATTATTTTGGGACGTCAAATATCATTTATAAATAAAATCAATCGTTTCGCATTGTTCAGTATCCGATAATGAACCTTTTTAGCAATTGTCGCTTCTTCATACTAATAAATAATAAAGATATTAATTTTCAAAGTTCTCGAGATCACGTTCTGGGACCAACTTGGGCAAGTTGACGCTCTCAAAAATTATTTTGGGTCGTCAAATACCATTTCTGAATAAAATTAATCGTTTCGCATTCTTCAGTATCCGATAATGAACCTTTTTAGCAATTGTCGCTTTTTAATACCAATAAATAATAAAGATATTAATTTTCAAAGTTCTCGAGATCACGTTCTGGGACCAACTTGGGCAAGTTGACGCTCTCAAAAATTATTTTGGGACGTCAAATATTATTTATAAATAAAATTATTCGTTTCGCATTCTTTAATATCTAATTATGGACCTCCTTAGCATTTTTCGCTTTTTAATACCAATAAATAATAAAGATATTGATTTTTAAAGTTCTCGAGATCAC
This sequence comes from Chelonus formosanus, assembly GCA_028641665.1. Lineage (NCBI taxonomy): Eukaryota > Metazoa > Arthropoda > Insecta > Hymenoptera > Braconidae > Chelonus > Chelonus formosanus. The sequence continues at coordinate 8,355,646 of CM054002.1, forward strand.
GTTCTGGGACCAACTTGGGCAAGTTGACGCTCTCAAAAATTATTTTGGGACGTCAAATATTATTTATAAATGGAATTAATTGTTTCGCATTCTTTAGTATCCGATGAGGAACCTTTTCAGCAATTTTCGCTTCTCAATACCAATAAATAATAAAGATATTAATTTTTAAAGTTCTCGAGATCACGTTCTGGGACCAACTTGGGCAAGTTGACGCTCTCAAAAATTATTTTGGGACGTCAAATATTATTTATAAATAAAATTATTCGTTTCGCATTCTTTAATATCTAATTATGGACCTCCTGAGCAATTTTCGCTCCTTAATACTAATGAATAATAAAGATATTAATTTTGAAAGTTCTCGAGATCACGTTCTGGGACCAACTTGGGCAAGTTGACGCTCTCAAAAATTATTTTGGGACGTCAAATATTATTTATAAATGGAATTAATTGTTTCGCATTCTTTAGTATCCGATGAGGAACCTTTTCAGCAATTTTCGCTTCTCAATACCAATAAATAATAAAGATATTAATTTTTAAAGTTCACGAGATCACGTTCTGGGACCAACTTCGGCGAGTTGACGCTCTCAAAAATTATTTTGGGACGCCAAATATTATTTATAAATAAGATTAATTGTTTCGCATTCTTTAATATCCAATTATGAACCCTCTTAGCAAATTTCGCTTCTTAATACCAATAAATAATAAAGATATTAATTTTTAAAGTTCTCGAGATGAAGTTCTGGGACCAACTTGGGCAAGTTGACGCTCTTAAAAATTATTTTGGGACGTCAAATATCATTTATAAATGAAATTAATTGTTTCGCATTCTTTAGTATCCGATGAGGAACCTTTTTAGCAATTTTCGCTTCTCAATACCAATAAATAATAAAGATAATGTTTTCAACGTTCTCGAGATCACGTTCTAGGACCAACTTGGGCACGTTGACGCTCTCAAAAATTATTTTGGGACGTCAAATATTATTTATAAATGAAATTAATCGTTTTGCATTCTTTAATATCCAATTATGGACCTCCTTAGCAATTTTCGCTTCTTAATACCAATAAATAATAAAGATATTGATTTTAAAAGTTCTCGAGATGAAGTTCTGGGACCAACTTGAGCAAGTTGACGCTCTCAAAAATTATTTTGGGACGTCAAATATCATTTCTGAATAAAATTAATTATTTTGCATTTATCAGTATTCAATTGTGAACCTTCTTAGCAATTGTCGCTTTTTAATACCAATAAATAATGAAGATATTAATTTTTAAAGTTCTCGAGATCACGTTCTGGGACCAACTTCAGCAAGTTGACGCTCTCAAAAATTATTTTGGGACGTCAAATATTATTTATAAATAAAATTAATTGTTTCGCATTCTTTAATATCCAATTATGAACCCTCTTAGCAATTTTCGCTTCTTAATACCAATAAATAATAAAGATATTAATTTTTAAATTTCTCGAGATCACGTTCTGGGACCAACTTGGGCAAGTTGACGCTCTCAAAAATTATTTTGGGACGTCAAATATCATTTCTGAATAAAAATAATCATTTTGCATTTTTCAGTATTCAATTGTGAACCTTCTTAGCAATTTTTGTTCGTTAATATCAATAAATAATAAAGATATTAATTTTTAAAGTTCTCGAGATCACGTTCTGGGACCAACTTCAGCAAGTTGACGCTCTCAAAAATTATTTTGGGACGTCACATATTATCTATAAATAAAATTAATCGTTTCGCATTCTTTAATATCCAATTATAAACCCTCTTAGCAATTTTCGCTTCTTAATACCAATAAATAATAAAGATATTAATTTTTAAATTTCTCGAGATCACGTTCTGGGACCAACTTGGGCAAGTTGACGCTCTCAAAAATTATTTTGGGACGTCAAATATTATTTATAAATAAGATTAATTGTTTCGCATTCTTTAAGATTTAATTATGGAACCTTTTTAGCAATTTTCGCTTCTCAATACCAATAAATAATAAAGATATTAATTTTTAAAGTTCTCGAGATCACGTTCTGGGACCAACTTCGGCAAGTTGACGCTCTCAAAAATTATTTTGGGACGTCAAATATTATTTATAAATAAAATTAATCGTTCCGCATTTTTCAGTATTCGATTATGAACCTTTTTAGCAATTGTCGCTTTTTAATACCAATAAATAATAAAGATATTGATTTTTAAAGTTCACGAGATCACGTTCTGGGACCAACTTCGGCGAGTTGACGCTCTCAAAAATTATTTTGGGACGCCAAATATTATTTATAAATAAGATTAATTGTTTCGCATTCTTTAATATCCAATTATGAACCCTCTTAGCAAATTTCGCTTCTTAATACCAATAAATAATAAAGATATTAATTTTTAAAGTTCTCGAGATGAAGTTCTGGGACCAACTTGGGCAAGTTGACGCTCTTAAAAATTATTTTGGGACGTCAAATATCATTTATAAATGAAATTAATTGTTTCGCATTCTTTAGTATCCGATGAGGAACCTTTTTAGCAATTTTCGCTTCTCAATACCAATAAATAATAAAGATAATGTTTTCAACGTTCTCGAGATCACGTTCTAGGACCAACTTGGGCACGTTGACGCTCTCAAAAATTATTTTGGGACGTCAAATATTATTTATAAATGAAATTAATCGTTTTGCATTCTTTAATATCCAATTATGGACCTCCTTAGCAATTTTCGCTTCTTAATACCAATAAATAATAAAGATATTGATTTTAAAAGTTCTCGAGATGAAGTTCTGGGACCAACTTGAGCAAGTTGACGCTCTCAAAAATTATTTTGGGACGTCAAATATCATTTCTGAATAAAATTAATTATTTTGCATTTATCAGTATTCAATTGTGAACCTTCTTAGCAATTTTTGTTCGTTAATATCAATAAATAATAAAGATATTAATTTTTAAAGTTCTCGAGATCACGTTCTGGGACCAACTTCAGCAAGTTGACGCTCTCAAAAATTATTTTGGGACGTCACATATTATCTATAAATAAAATTAATCGTTTCGCATTCTTTAATATCCAATTATAAACCCTCTTAGCAATTTTCGCTTCTTAATACCAATAAATAATAAAGATATTAATTTTTAAATTTCTCGAGATCACGTTCTGGGACCAACTTGGGCAAGTTGACGCTCTCAAAAATTATTTTGGGACGTCAAATATTATTTATAAATAAGATTAATTGTTTCGCATTCTTTAAGATTTAATTATGGAACCTTTTTAGCAATTTTCGCTTCTCAATACCAATAAATAATAAAGATATTAATTTTTAAAGTTCTCGAGATCACGTTCTGGGACCAACTTCGGCAAGTTGACGCTCTCAAAAATTATTTTGGGACGTCAAATATTATTTATAAATAAAATTAATCGTTCCGCATTTTTCAGTATTCGATTATGAACCTTTTTAGCAATTGTCGCTTTTTAATACCAATAAATAATAAAGATATTGATTTTTAAAGTTCTCGAGATGAAGTTCTGGGACCAACTTGGGCAAGTTGACGCTCTCAAAAATTATTTTGGGACGTCAAATATTATTTATAAATAAAATTAATCGTTTCGCATTCTTTAATATCCCATTATGGATCTCCTTAGCAATTTTCGCTTCTTAATACCAATAAATAATAAAGATATTGATTTTGAAAGTTCTCGAGATGAAGTTCTGGGACCAACTTGGGCAAGTTGACGCTCTCAAAAATTATTTTGGGGCGTCAAATATTATTTATAAATAAAATTAATCGTTTCGCATTCTTTAATATTCAATTATGGACCTTCTTAGCAATTTTTGTTCGTCAATATTAATAAATAATAAAGATATTAATTTTTAAAGTTCTCGAGATCACGTTCTGGGACCAACTTCAGCAAGTTGACGCTCTCAAAAATTATTTTGGGACGTCAAATATTATTTATAAATAAAATGAATTGTTTCGCATTCTTTAATATTCAATTATGAACCTCCTCAGCGATTTTTGTCTGTTAATATCAATAAATAATAAAGATATTTATTTTTAACGTTCTCGAGATCACGTTCTGGGATCACGATCGACTGTTTAAGTTTCAAATGTATTCCTTTTTGCAATTTTCTAAGTTTTTTGGGCCCCTCTGATAATTTATTCATTCCTACGCTTTTTCGTGTACATATGTTTTACCGAAGTGCACACATAAAATTTTTTTCTATCGATAATCCTGTCTTGTGTCTACATCGTCAATGAATAGGCTTACGGGCGTTAAGCTCTAACGGTAATGAGTGTCATAAACACCTGCATCATTTTTTAAAACTCTGTTATTTTCGCGAATTTTATTTTTACTTATTTTTTGAATTGTGGATATGGATGTTAATTCTTTTCTTCGTCTATTGGACTATATCTCGTTCTCATATCTGTTTTTGTTCTCGAAATAGTGTTTGTGGATATTTAATTTGATAAATAGATTTCTAATTGAGATAAATCATTTTTTCCAATGCGATGTTGTTGAGAAACGTTACTGGAAACTATGATAAAATTTGCAACTCGATTGATTAAATATTAATGACGCTACAGTCGTTTGATTTTACCCTTATTAAAATATTATCACAAAACGCTATTTTTTGATCTTTCACGTCAGATAACGGGCAAAGTTATCAACCGATTAATCTCAAATTTGGACACGTAATGTAGAATCGCTTTACCTTAATATGTACTTTTGATTCAACTCCATCGAGTGCTTAGTTTTTTTTTTACGCTCATTCAAAGTGAGGGGCTAGTACTTTACGTGCCGATAATAGTTCTTTATTTATTTAAGTGCTTGCAATATTAAACACCATAAACAGGCGGTTGAATTTTCGAATTTCTATAAACATCCAGAAGAGTCTCAAATTTGTTGAAAAATACTGATACTTGTTAATGACATTCAACATTAAAAACATGAAAAATGTTTAGTTCCTAATCACTTATTGAATACTCCGATTTGCAGTGTATTACATGTAACAATAAGTAATTATAATTGATTTGCATATTGGTAAGTTTTTCGATATGAGGTTGTTCAATGGTATGACTCTTACAACGAAATCTCGCGTAGTGGTCACCGTTTATTTAGCGTAGGCTTTTACATAATAATCTTCGTCAAAAATGATGAACTACTTATGAACTACTTATAGAGGATATCCTCAATACATTTTTATCACATTGTTTATACATCTATCACAATAACAGAAATAATAATAATATTTATAGACTAAATACCAATGAAATCTTAACAATTGAGGTTATTCTCTATTTCTTACCACATACATAGGTCGTGTTTGCTGACCCTATCACTTGTTCTCATCATTTATATGTGCATGTAACTCTATCGATACTTAAATTTTTTTTCTTACTCTTTCGCCAGTACTCAACTGCTCACAATTTACTGCTTAAGCTCTCTTCGTCTGTATTGCATGCTCCATCAGACACTTTTGATTCATGAATTGTAAATGCATATTCTTCGTCCTCTATAATTTCTAGTTTCCAATCTTTAGATGGTTCTTCAAAATGCACCGAAGTATCTTCCATCATTTTGACACCAGAATAATCATTTATTGCATTTAATAATATTCGTTCAAAGTAATTCTATAATTTATTTCAGCATTATTTATGGGTGTCTCCGAAATCTTCATTGAAATTTTGTTGAAATTAACCGAATAACATTAAGGGAATTAACTTTCATTTTAATTTATTGAGTGTCACACAATTTTAAGAATAAAAAAAGTAATATTTCTGTTTTAAGCACACGATTTTATACATATATCAAATAATGACTACTCATCAAAATTAAAATGAATACAAGCGGTGAAAATATCTGTTTATCGCAGTATCAAAGATAAATACGGAGAAATAATGCTATAATTTTTTACATGATAAAAATGTGTCACATTTGTTTGAAATGCTAGCATTAAATAATTCGTACATGACAATTACAGAAATCATTTTTCTTAAAAATAATTTATCAATGACTGTGATAAGAATTATATCTATGTTTGCCCACATGGCGATAACAAAAAATAATATTTTGACTTATTTAAACTATTCAGTCCCTAATTGGGCTTTATTCTATTCAGTGATTATTGTGACTATAAATAATTAATCAATAACAATTGGAAGAGTTTAAATTGCGATTTTACTTACCATCATTAATGTTATTCCAAAACCTACAAAAATATATATGATGTAATTTTTTATGATATGTATGAGTAATCGTTCCAAAGAAGTTCATATGAAAAGACTTACATTCTATGATAATGATAAATAACTTTAAACTCTTTCTGGATTTCTAATCCCTCTTGAATCTAGGGTTTTTGTAACTTTTAGTCTAAGGACGTTGAACTTTTATAAATGATTTGATTTCTAACTCAATATGACAATGTCTATCTTGGAACGTTCTTGCGGAGTTATTGTTTGATATACGCGGTCGGAGCTGTTAGTGCCGTTAATCTCTGTTTTATCATTGGCTGAAATTGACTTCAGTAAGGCACTTGATGTCTATGGTATTCTATAAAGTTTCAATAGTTCAATCTAACTATTGAATTACCGTTTCCAATAATTCTTCACGAAGTAAATCATTTTTGATTATTATTATGATTTGAAGAGTCAGATTTTATGAATGGAATGCCTAGATGGTCATTTGTTTTTAAAATATACTTTGAGAAGTAAGACTATTCAATTGAATAGTAGGGAATCTGAACCTGATTAAAATTTATTCAAGACATCAATAGTTCATTTATTTTTGAATTTGTTCAGATCTATGACCTTTCAAATTTTTAGCATTTTCAGCTTTTTGGATTTGGATTTGATACTTTCTCGAAACTTTTTAACAGAAAAGGAGAAAAGGAGGAAGAATTTTCTAGTTTAAATCTTTGACTGACTTATTTTAAGTTTATTCAAGATTTGTTAATTGTCTAGAGTCACGTTTATACTTAGTTCAGGTCGTTTTAGTCGGTTTTGAAGATTTTTCTCGCCACAAAGTTTGTTTCATTTTTTCATAAGCCGACGAAGTAGAGAAGCGCCAATATGAGAATCCGTACGATTAAATCATTTGAATAACTTCTAATATTTTGAATGACAAGCTCAATATATGATGGAGCTTCTCTAATTTCATCTACAATACAACAGGCGAAGTTTATCTATAATCACTAGCTCGGAAAATAGTCAACTTACCTACAAGTTAATAATTTCCGCTGATGCCTTGAAGTTTCTATCAAGAGCCTCGACACATTTTACATAGGCCGTAGTACATTCGTCTCAAACGATAATTTTCACTTCTCTCAGTACATGGGCTATGTCACGTTTCTTTCAGACGCTACATGTAATACTCGCCAAAGCAACGGTTTGTATGAAGGCTATTACCGCAGCAGCGGTAACTATAGCTTTGATTACCATAGCGACGATTACCATGGTGACTATTTCTGTAGTAACAGTTACTATGACTACTGTTACCGCAGCAGAGATTACTAAAGCTTCTATTACTATAGCAACGGTTACTATGACTACTGTTATCATAGCAACTGTTACCATAGCAAATGGTAAGTCTTAGCTGGTATTAATATATAGTCGGACCAAGAAAAGAGTAGTCTCGATTCGGTGTCTAATCTCACGCCTCCTGATAAAATCTTATGAGGACGTGACATTAGACACCAAATCGAGACTACTCTTTTCTTGGTTCGACTATATTTTAAAAATTTTGGATAGGATTTAGACAAACGATTACTTATCTTATCTCGATTTATTTTCTTGGCTCGAAAGTAGATATACTAGTAGTGTTCTCCCGCCCGATAAAACAGATCGAGGTTTGTGTCCGCTCTAAGTTGGTTTGAGTCCGTGCTGAATTACCGGCTGCTGGCTGCTCTGTTTTGCCAACCGAGTTACCGTCAAATTACTGGCAGTCGATATCACTGTTTACCTACAATCGGTAATTGTGGCAGTTTGTACGATTTTCAGCAGCCCTATACAACTCTCCGTAAATCCTCTATAGAAAGATCATGTCGCTTACTGTCGCCGCTGTACATTAATCCACGAGATGGTGTTAATGGTACTTGTAGGTGAAATAAGCGCCAATTATAAGTAAGTTAAAACTCAACTGTCATTTTGGAGCCAAATGAGCAAAGAGTAATTGAGTGTTTTTTAATCGATATTTTGCAAAAATCTATTTGAAATTGAATTAATCAATAATTTATTGAGTTCTTTTAAGTTAATTCATAATGCCAACAGCGTGCATTATTCCCAAATGTACTTCTGGGTACAAAGATAAAGTATCTTTTTTTTTAGTCCCGAAAGACAAACTACGTGAATTGTGGGAAAAAATGTTTAATCGAAGAAATTTAACAGCTCATCATAGAATCTGTAAAAAACATTTTCCAGCAACAGATATCATATGGGAAAAAAAATTATTTTCACCTGATGGAAAGCTCGTTGGAGTGGTAAGATCGATCCATAATTTACAATATTGATATAAAAATTATCAAAGTATCTTTAAAATAAACAATGAAATTACTATTACATATTTGCAGTCAACATATAAAAAACAGCGATTGAGTGAGAAAGCAGTACCAAGATTAGACCCTATTGTACCTGAAGAAGTTGATGAACAAAGATTATATTTACCACCTATCAATATTGTTACTCCATCTGAAAGTAATCTAACAAATTTGGATGTTACTCAAGAAATGTCAAATGATGATACTAGTGTTATCTCCAGTGGTGTGACAAGTAAAGACAACATATACTCATTCAATCAACATTTTGAATTCTTCATTACAATTACCTCCTAAATGGTCGAAAAACCATTATGACTATGAAAATATTTCTGTAGTTGTTTTTTCAAAAACCGTACTTCAAAATTTTCATGGAAGGCTTGGTACTATTGTACAGAAAGAAATCGTGATTCATCAGGATCTCGAATTGCACATAAAAGTATATCATCAACTATTATCGGCGTAAAAAGTATAGGCCCCTCACTTTGAAGAGCTATATAAAAAAGAAAACATAACCCCACGGAGTTGAATCAGGGATTAATTTGAAGACAAAACGATTCCACAAATCTTGTTAAAATTTCAAAATAATAGATTAATAACTTCGCGAGTTAGTGAATTTTTTAGGGGAAAAAACGATGTTTTTTGGGGTCATTTTTTAATAAGGGAAGTTTCAACGACCGTAGCGACCCGAAAAAAAAACGGATTGAAAATTTAACTATAGCTAGCGAGTACGTTTTCAAACAAAATAACGTTGAGAAAAATTAAATTTTTCGATAAACAAAAAAATTACAACAATAAATTTCGGAAGGCACTATCTCAGCCCCAAACTAAGATAGAAAGATAAATCAAAGTCGACATAAAAGGAAAAAAATTATATATAATGAATCGCGGAAAATACAATACGAGAAAAAAAAACCGCGAAGATAGGACGAATTTTGAAAATCATGCAGGTGTTTATGACACCCATTAACGGCGAGGATAATCCATCGTAAACCTTTTCCTCTCGTATATAGGATTGAAATACAGAAGTAAGGAAAAAACAATTTTTCTCAGCAAACGTCATAAAAGGATTAAAGATAAAAAGGCGTAAAATAAGAAGAATATTTGAGGGGCAAAAAAATATGGAAGAACACGCGTAGAATTATCAAGTACGAAAAAGGAACGATGCAGACCACATTTATTTAAATTTTCAATGTTCTAACTCTTTTTAACTATAAATATTAAGAAATAAAAATAAACAGAATTATAAAGAATAGTTCAATCTATAATTCTGCCCGATTAAAAGTAATAAAAACCGCGAATCAAGCCCGAGGGCGATCGCAAGAGCGTTCAATTTAGAGCAGAAGGTAATAAAACCATGGTTTTTTGGCCTTCTAAAATTCATATCTCCATTAATTATTAAGATTAAGAAATAATAATCAACATAGTTATGAAGAATAGTTCAATCTATAATTATGCCTCATTAAAAGTACTAAAAACCGCGAATCAAGCCCGTGGTCAATCGCGAGAGCGTGCAATTCAGAGCAGGAGGTTAGAAAACCATCATTTTCAGCCCTTCTAAAATTTATATCTTTTCAATTATAAATATTGAGGAATGAAACTCGACAGAGTTATAGAGAATCATCCAATCTATAATTCTGCTTAATTTGAATAATTAAAAACCGCGAATCAAGCCCGTGGGCAATTATGAGAGCGCAAAATTCAAAGCAGAAGGTTAGAAAACCATGGTTTATTTACCTCCGCAATTTGTTACGTTTCTTATTGGATACTTAAATCTTAAGTCGACTGATTCGTTAGAGAGAGGTTATTCTATCTTCCGTAATCATTGCTGTAAATTTACTTTCAATTCCTTTCTAATTTACATGTTCATTAACTGTTTATTATTCTTTGCCTACTCTTGGCCAACAATGAATTGTTGCTCAACGAAAACCACGTGAAGGTGGTAGGCGTCTTTCGTCAGGAGGGTATAGGATATGGGATAGGGATAGGGTTGGTTTTTTTAAGATCAATGTTTTGTGTTGTTTTTTACTGTTTACTTTTTTGAAGAGTCATCATTTTTCGTTGTTCTATGGTTTGCCTGATGTGTTTTTTTTTCTCGTATTGTATTTTCCGCAATTCATTATATATAATTTTTTTCCTTTTATGTCGACTTTGATTTATCTTTCTATCTTAGTTTGGGGCTGAGATAGTGCCTTCCGAAATTTATTGTTGTAATTTTTTTGTTTATCGAAAAATTTAATTTTTCTCAACGTTATTTTGTTTGAAAACGTACTCGCTAGCTATAGTTAAATTTTCAATCCGTTTTTTTTTCGGGTCGCTACGGTCGTTGAAACTTCCCTTATTAAAAAATGACCCCAAAAAACATCGTTTTTTCCCCTAAAAAAATTCACTAACTCGCGAAGTTATTAATCTATTCTTTTGAAATTTTAACAAGATTTGTAGAATCGTTTTGTCTTCAAATTAATCCCTGATTCAACTCCGTGGGGTTATTTTTTCTTTTTTATATAGCTCTTCAAAGTGAGGGGCCTATACTTTTTACGCCGATGATAGTGCAAATTGATTTATTACTCATTAATGAGATATTGAAAAGTGCAAATGAGTTTCAAGATTTATTATTTCTAATTGAGTCTTTAAACGTTTGTCGTGGATGTTTAGTATCATCTGAACTACAAACAATTACAAGTGAAGTAACGTTTTTCATTGTACCAACACTTTAAGACATAAAAATTGTCATCTTTTAACTAATTCTAGTCAGTGTCGATGTTGCCATCAAGGTCAACGAACTCTAGCTCGGAGAAATTTATGATTAAAAAATCAATCGGAAGCAAAAAAAATACGACTAAAACTTCCAACAAAAGTAAAAGAGCATATTCGAGTTAAAAATAAAAAATTAAGAAATGTTGAAGTTGCAAATGTACGATTGGAAGCAGCTAACATGACATTAAAAGAGCAATCATTGAATCATCAGAGACAAGTACTAGAGATCAAAAAGACAACTCTGGAAAAACTGTTGCAAAACAGTAATCTTCCAGAACATCATCACACTGTTGTTTGGGAAATCATTCACGCATCCAAACGTCGAAACAAAGGCAAACGGTATGGAGAAAATTGGCTTATGCTTTGCATATTATTACGTATGAGATCACCAAAAACGTATGACTTTCTTAGAAGGAATAATATTGTACCACTTCCTTCGGTTACTACTATAAGAAGGTAACGTCAATTATATCATTAAAAAATTGATAATTAATTATTAATCATTTGACAATAATAATGACAACAATGAAATTAAACTGAAGTGTGGTTTTGATGCTAAATTTTTTGGAATTTTTGCGAAATTTCTCTCCACCAAATCCGATGTACAAAAACATGGAGTTTTATTATTTGATGAAATTTCAACTCGAGAAAGCATTGTTGTTAACTCATGGATTAGTTTTTATGTTTAAATCTTTGTTTGATGATTACTCACAAACAGTAGCAGTTTTTGCATCAAGAAGTCCTGTAAAGAGTGATATGTTAGCGAAATTAGTAGTCAAATGTATTATATTGTTGGAACGAGCAGGTGCTACGGTGCATGGTTTTGTAAGCGATGGTGCATCAACAAATCGTAGTTGTTGGACTCAATTAGGAGCTAGTGGGAAAAGAGCTAATTTGAAGAATCATCTCACACTTCCAGGTCAACCTCATCGAGAAATATATATATTTTTAGATCCTCCACATCTCATTGAAAATGTGAGGAATCGTTTATTTAACAAGGGATCTCTACAAGTAGTTCATACCCCTTGAACTTGACATTATTTGACGGAAAATAATTAAAAAAGTATTAAACACCTACTATTAAATTCTTTTATATAGCTTAATCCAGAGAAAGAGCCAATTAAATGGGAACATTTTTAAATTTTATTCGATGCAGATAAAAAAATTCCGGGATCTTTTAAAGTGTGTTCAAAGCTAACAAAACATCATTCGAATTTAAATTCTTCTTCACAAATGAGAGTTAAACTTGCAATGCAGGTAAACTATTTTTTACATATTTCATAGCCTCATGTTGGTGATTATACAAACTACCAATTATATCATAGATCTTTAGCAAGTCTGTTGCCGATGGATTACGTTTTTATCGTAATATTTTATTTTATTGTTTTTATCGTGATGCTTATTTTAAAGTAAGCTTCAAGTTGTTATTTAAGCACTACAGTTGAAGTGCATATAATGATAATTTACATATTCATTGTTTGATTGTAAATTTAACTCTGAAATTCGGAAATTTAGTAAAAATTGAAAATGTTTCAGGTCTTAGAAAATGCACTAAAAGTGCTTGATGATTGGGAGAAAAAAAATCTGCAATAAAACTCTACTTAGTTTTGCTTATCCTACCCGAGAAACATCAGAAGGTCTGAGAATGACCATAAAATCCACCATCGATATAATAAGAGATTTTTCGCAAAACGGTTGCCAAGTATTCTCCCTGGAAAAATAAATCAAGATGCTTTAGAGGTTTGATCGATATGTTCTTAATATGGATTAATGTTTTTAGACCGCTTTGGTACAAGTTTTCTAATCTCTAACATATTTAAATTCAACTTTAACTTTATGCTTGTTTATCAAATTATTAACATCTTACTAATATAATGCTATGTAAAATTTATTTGCGACGTTCCTTCTAAAAAATCTTTTGTTCCTTTACAAAAATTGAAAAACATCAGTTGAATATTTACAAAGGTATAAAAATACAGCAAGTTTATTTTTTTTTGTTGTACCCATGCAGAAAGTTTACTCTTCATTAGAGAGAGATTGAACTTTCCACACAGGTATGACGAACAATTATATTCAGCCCTAGGGAGGGTGTTAAGAGTATCTTAGATCACGTATTTACCCCCTTGATTTCGGCTGGAGCTGTAATTATATACGTGGTTTGAGCTAGTCTAATTGCTAAATATGTACTGAATAACATATTTGCTCTTCCTTTTCGTTTAACTGATTTAGCAATTCTTTGAAACGGTTAGAGCTAGTGGTAGATGTAACGATCACCCTTCTACACCTACTTTTTTTCAAATTTACCGTATTCTGACTTTATATAGTATTTTAGAACCACCTTCACTTGGAAACTGTACAGTTCTCGAAGAGCATAAACCTTTAATTTCTCTATCTGATTTAAAAGAAATTTTTGCTGAACATTGTGATACTTCAAAAACTGATTCATTAAAAAAACGTTTACGCGAGGCTGTAAAAATCGAAGATTGGAATGTAGAGAATACTGTGACTGATCACGATTACACGCATCCTGAATGTGATCCCATTGAGTTTCTGCTATATTATGTCACTGAATACATCTGTCAAAAAATTTAGAAAGCTGACAATTGTGATATCTGTTTGAATTTAATAGAAAGTGAGAAGTATTCGATGCATGATACACCAGCCAATCTGATTCTTGCAAAAAAAAGTAATTTAACCATCCTCATACAAAAATATTCAGTCGTGGTTGTCATTTAGAGAAAGTCTTCGTTGAAATAATTGAATCTTCTCAAAGATCCCCTTTTATTTATGAAGAAGTTCTTTAAAATATTATTAACAGCAATGTTTTGAGTTTTCCTTGCGAAAAGCGTGGACATGAATTAATTTCTTCTTCCATTGTTACATATTATGGACGATTGAGAATGCATAAATATGCAAATCAACGTAACAAATAATAAAGCACGCGAAAATCAATTGAAAAAGAGATGTGCTAAATTTACCTCTAATTAGTTCTTCTAATTTACTTCAAATGGACTGTTAAATCCTTGTAAAATTATTTTTTTATTAAATATATTCTATAATACTACAATTACATCTAGTGTACATATTTTTTCTTCCTGTTAATAAGTAATATTTGAAAGTTCGGCTACCGTCGCCTACAAGTACCATCAGCGCCACATAGCAGATGGTGACACTAAAAATTCATCCATGAACACAAGTGGCAGGGGGCTGATTTTCAGCAAGGCTTACTCTCTTTTACCGGCCGAGTTACTGGCAGTCGATAATTGTAGGATGTCTTTTCTTCCAAGAAAAGGTTATACTTAACTGTTTTGATACTGCGCAGCTCACGTCATATTCAAGTTTACACATGTTATTGCGTTTAAACAATTTAACGAAATTTCGTCACGCAACTGCGTAGAAGATGGTGACGTCATAAGCAAGTTTGAACTTGCAACTGCGTAGTTTGATGACGTCATTAACAAGTTTTAACTTGTTTTGCGCATGCTCTTAGAGTATGGATTTACGATATAAAAGTCGGGACCTAAAATAATTTCTATCAGTCCTAAAAATACATCTGTGCTCAGTAAGCTAGTGAAGACGCTGTTACAAAGGTGAGTCTCAAGTGGATAGTGTGTAACATAACTAAAATTTCTTTTGAATATAGAAAAAATGGATCTATCCCAAGTAAACCGATCTGCTACTCTGGAAGATTTCATGCCTGCTATCAAAATGAAGGATCTTTCTCTCTATATAACCTACAAATTCAATGAATTGAGACTCGTCAAAACCGAAAGATATAGATATGCTGTTCTTGAACTATTGGAAGAAACGGATGGAGAAAATGTGAACGTTTTTCTGCCCTCACGCATCACTAGAGTGTGTCAACGAGACAATTTTGGAGATCACTTGAATGAATTAGCCACAAAAGGCCAGCTATTCCTTAAATATCTCGGTGGCGAATATAATAAATTTGAATTTACTACAATTGATCAAAAGTACTGTATGTATGAAAAAAGTCCAAATAAATTATGTAAAATTAATCACTTTTCGATAATTTTTTCTGCTCTGCGTCACAAACGTGTCCAATCCTCATATGGTAATCGTCAAAAAATCACACATCCTAGGAATCATTGATGTCTTACGTTAAAAATGAAATATCTCACATTTACTATGACATTCTTTTTGTGCAATCGTATGACGTCATAAGCAAGTTCAGACTTGGAACTGCATAATTAAATGACATCATAAACGAGTTTAGACTCGCATCTGCGTAGTTTGATGATTTCATAAACAAGTTTAAACGTGTTCACGCATGCTCTTGGAGGGGGGGAGGGGGATTTATGATATAAAAGTCGAGGCCTAAAATAATTTTCTTCAGTCCTAAAAGTTCTTTTGTCATTTTTATTTGTGCTATTCTAAAGTGTACGAAATGAAAGTGTTTGTAGATGTTAAAGGATTCTATACGCATGATAAGCAGTTTATAGCAAAAGAAATTGCAATACTATCACTGAGTGATCCGACATTTGACTATTTATTCACATTTAAACTTTCTCTCAACAGTTATAATGATGTGATTTTGTAAAGATTGCGTAAGGATTTTTCGGGGCGAAGCCATTCTATACCTTGGGATTCTGGCAACAATGAGTACGAATACCTTGAAGTCGTACTAACTGGACTTTTACAAGATGCAATTTATATCTACGTGTTAGGGGCAGAAAAAAGTAGAGTGGTTAAGTGACTTTGTCAATAAACCTATAATTGATGTGGCTAAAATAAAATACATAAATTATCTGGAAAATAAAGAATTAAATAAAAAAAAAAATTGGGATGTACACATAGGAATGTACGACGCATGAAAAAGTGGTTCAAGTGTCATTGGAGTCCATCAGAAAAGAAATCATTACAGCTGTTCCATCAACTGCAGAGTTTACGGAAAATGTCACCAATTGACATTGCTTATCTCGATGAAAATTTTATACTACAATTTGCAAATTTTGAAATTTGCAAAATTTGGTCAAAATTACCAACACAACTACAAAGGATTCATCAATTATTTACGATGCGAAGAACATTATACGTCAGATGATGTCATAGAAAATCCTTATAAAAAACAATGTATAAGGTGTCAAGAAGAAAATAAATGAAAATTTATATAAAAAAACGTTTATTTTATTCATCGATTACCTTGATTAATTTAGAACTACGTTTTTTAAAAATCTCTCTAGCAGCTTCTTCCTCTAGATGTTAAACTTACATCAATTTTCGTACTTGTCCACTTAATGGCTTCTATTCTATGATGCGATCATGAATAATTAGACAATAAGCTGATGTATCAACAGGAAATTGTTTTGTTGATTCGAATTCCAGGCGAACATCAACAGGTCTGGATTTCAAAGATGCGTTTTGCTTTGAGAAATCAATTACGATTAAAGATGATGAATCCAAAAATTGCTTTTCCGAGAGTAATGGCTCAGCTTCTTTGCCATAGTATGATACTTGAAAATTTTCGTACATGTCGTATAATAGTTCATGCTGATTGTGAGTTATGTCGAGATTCATGTTGCCGTATGGATAAGACTGTGAATTAAGAAATAATTTGAGATCTCTCAAATTGCAGTGATCAAATTTACCAACATCTTTTGTAGCGTCATTTTTACGTGCCGTTTGGAATGCAAGTATTACATATCTAGGTTTTTCGAGTTGTATTGATGTCTTTACAACCCACACATGTTTTGTTTTCCTTGGAAGCAATGGATATTCATACAATTCCCATGATCTGAAACTCAGTGTTATTGTCAAATCTTTTGCAATGAAATTCAATAAATTCACTTCTCTTATATCTGAGACTGTGACGTAAGAAATTGTCCATTCAATTTTTATGAGGCAAACTTTTTTATATCAGCTGGAGCTTGTATCATAGCATTTAGATCTGTATTTGCACGCGTCAATACCAATCCATGTTTTGCATTGACAAGAATTCGCTAATAATCTTCAGCAAATCCCAATATCATCTTCGATGGTATAAAAATGTCAAAATTTCCCTCGTCATCGTACAATCGTTGTCCATCATCCAACCAGCCGGCATTGTACAAAGAATTTTTCTGTCCAGGCTGGAAAGATAAGTTGCCTTTTATGAGACTTGTGAGGCCGACATTTTTGTTGCGATCAATTTCTACGCCATTGAGTTCCCACCGAATTTCTTCAAATGAATAGCATGTAGCTATATTTCCAAGTTTTGATGAAGCTGCGACTACTTGACCATTGAGCTTGGTAAATTTTCTAGTGATGTGTAGAGAACTTCTACTCGGAAGTAAATACAAATGATGATGTTGGACTGAGATGCGTATTTCATCATTGTTGTTGAATGTTGCAGAACCGTATAGCTGATGAGCATGCACTTCATAATGTGAAATGGACTCATCAAATATCACACCTCTATTGATAGCTAAGATTTCTTCTTCCGCAGCTATGGTAGTAGACATGCAAAGCAGCACACTTTTACTTGATTTGTTTTCGTGGTTTTAGTTCTAAGCTTTTCAGAAATAAATAGTTCTGATGACTTAGTTGTTTGGGTGTTTGTCGTTCACTGACGATATTTTGGTATGGTAACTCAGTTTTATAGCTTCGTCTAATGATTGGCTAGTAAACAATTCTCATTATTTCACGGATTTCACATGTGATCGTATTGTTATTGGTTCTCCTCGGAAATCAACTGATTCTCCGTCTTAATTAACAATTCTTATTTGTATGTGATGTATTCGTCGCACGGCGATTGGTAGATAAATGACGTTAAATGACACTTTAATTATTTTATATCCTGGAGGAACTGAAGGAAAGAATTCATGAATTGTACGCACTAATTCATTATTCCTGTACGCTCCTGTTGTAATATTACACTAAACTCTCAGTGCATTAATTTTTGAGATTGACACTGGAGAATCAGATGTTTGATTTGACTTTGGAGAAACAAATCGTGAACTGAACCCGAACAAACAACCAACCGAATCATCTGGTAAAAAATTTATGATTGTGTTTTTACTGTAAATTTCACTGTGTAACTCATTGTTGTTAGGTTTAATGAAAATTGATAATTCAGGATCAGCTTTCTTCAGATAATTTTCAATGTCTTTAATTTCGTAGCTCTCCGTAGGTGTTCCGATGATTCTTTTATTTTTCTCCACTGCATAATGAAATTTATTATTTCCTCGATTAAATTTTTGCGATAGAATTGAATGTTAATAATTCAACAAGTTCCAATACATAATTTTTGAACTTTGTTAATGGAAGCGGCGGGAAATAATAAGCCGCCAATATGGAGGATTGTCCAGACAGTGTTATTGTGAAAGAATCGTCCATAACTGAAGTATTTTTTATTATTTTACTGTTCTTTTGTACCTTCCAGAAATTTCAAACACAAATGTCCACAATTTGTTGTTGAATGATTTTGATGCTTTGTATGATTGTAAAGTATGCTACCAACATCGAGATATTTTTTAAGTTCTGGCAGGGGTTTTAAATTTCCAAAAACATCTAAGTATATGACTTTATTTTCACGTTTTTTATACGCTACTCAGTGAGTTCCAGGTCCATCTTTATCATCGAGATTAATTATAGCTGATTTATTTTTCCTGGGTTTTTTAGATGAATCATTTCTCATGAAACCCCACAAAAATATGGAATTTTCATGATTTTTGCATACTTTAAAATATCGATATTACTCAATGCTTAATGTGGTAGCTCTATGCATTTTTTTTGGCGGGTTTCCAGTACAATCTATATCCTCGTTTCCAACGTTTGAAGCGTAGACCTCGTCCCAAAGCTATCACTTCCATCTTCTGATTATGACGTTTTGCTTCATCCAATTGGCGTTGAGCAGCTTTAGCATTATTGACTGCTTCCGCAATACCTGAAGCTCCACCAGCTAGGGCACCAATCGCACTTAAACCGGCGAATATCGGTATAAATGGTGAAACACCACCAACTTTAGTTGGTACAGGTAATACTCGTGGAATTCTAACATTCTTTTTTCTACCAATCGTTTTTATAGCTTTTCGTGCAGCTATCAATGCCGATTTTATAGGATCGGCACCCTAATTTATTATCAACTTGACCGAATCCACAATCTATTTTGAAGGTTTTTTCTTTGAACCTTTTCCAACTTCTTTCTTTCCCACTTTTTTCTTCAAGTCCATTTCGAATTTCGATTTAATTTTCATGATATTTGTAACTCCTAATGCAGCAGCACTCTTACCGAGATTTGCGTCCTTAGGAAACACTCTTCGCCAAGCTTTTTCAGCAAGCACTCTATTAGCAGCGTTCCTCACTTCCACGTTTTCTCGATTTTTCGAGTATGCAATATCGTGCTCTTTACAAGCCGCGTCTAACGGATTAACATCAGGATCTTTGCGTTCTAATCTTTTTTGTAATTTCGTACTAGGTCCGCAGTACTGATAACCGGGAATATGTAACTCAAATGGCGATTTATTGATGATTGAATTCACTAAGCCAGCTCTACGTCTGCACCCTATCATAACGTTGCCGAAGGTGAAACAACATCTATAAAAGTCGCGAATTTATACTCTAGCCCGTCAGTTGTCGTCAAGATAACGTTCGAGCAACAGAGAATGCAATTACCAGTGACAAATTTTGCCAATAGTATGCCACAAACTGTAAAAATTCAAAGTCATGGCAATTTATTGCCAAGTAGTGTTCGCAGAATAATATGTGGTCGTTCGAATTGCGAGAAAACAAATGCACTCTTGACTCTTATCATTCATCCAAATGGTTTATGATTTGAGGATACATATTTATATTCCAAATCTATACATCAACCAAAGTATAAATTTTTAGAAAAATTACTTAAACCCGTTGAAGGAATGGGTAATTTTCCTTTGAACAAACATGAAGGGGTTGTGAAACCTGATCAAACAAAACCCAATTCAATAATGATCTTCGATGATGTAGCATGCGAGAAGCAAGATCATATGCGTGCATATTTTTGTATGGGACGACAGAGGGATGTAGATAGTTTTTATCTCTGTCAAACTTATGCACGTATTCCTAAACATTTAGTGCGAGATAATACAATTTTCCTCGTGCTTTCCAACAAGATGATATGAATTTGAAGCATATTTATGATGATCACATGAACACAGACATGTCATTTACAGAATTTCGAGATCTTTGCTCGAAATGTTGGAAGGATAAGTACGGATTTGTAGTTATCGATAAAGATAGTGAAATAAATTGTGGACGTTATAGGAAGGGATTTGATTGCTCCGTTAACATATAAATTAATCGACAAAAAGGAGAACAAGAACATTCGAGGAGAGATCATTAAAGTGACAATATAAAGTCAACAAGAGTGCAAAAAAAAGCCCATATGTTGCATCAAATTACTAGAGCTAGTGATGCAATAGGGCGAAAACATGAAGCGATCGAACATGGACAAGAAATTACCGAACGAGCTATGGATGTAATGTTTAAACCCGTTGTGACTCCTCTACAACAATTAGTAGCGAAAGCACCAATTAAAGAAGAGTTTGATGCAAGTATTAAAAAAGGAAAGCCAATTAACGATGAGCCAATAAAAGAAGAACCCATAAGTTTGCAAGCAAATGACAATGCTGTTGATTTTAGCATGTACAGTGATATTATGACTGATGATGAGTCTTTTGCATCTACTTAGAGTATGCCATTGAGCGAAGCTCATTAAAGTACGCCAATTAGAGTAATATCAGCAGTTCTGTATATTAGAAAATTCAATTCTAAACGCCAAGTCAAAGAATTGGACACAAAATTTGGCGTGAGGAAATTAAAAAACCGTTTAATGGTTGGTAATGCCGGAGCGAGATTTGATGATAAATTCATTTGTATTGGCAATAACACATATCAAAGCACCCTTGGGCTTTTGGAATTATTATTTATGGAATCGTCCGATTCAACAATCACAACAGAGAGTGATGAGAAAACTTATGGGCAAATTTTAGAAAGTTCCCATGCATGTCATAAGCATTATCACCCTGATGGAAGTCTCGGAGAAGATAAATATTTAAAAAACGATTGGAATATTATAAGCAAATATTTACCGAAAGGAGGAGAAGGTTTGCCCTGATATATGATAAATCATAATCGACCATTAGATTATGTTTATTGGGATGATCCAAATGAACTTGTTGATCGATTGCGACTACTTGTTTCATCACGTGCTGCTGGAAATTTTGGTCATAACAATGAAATAATATCTATAATCGAAGAATTACGTTAAGCTGGAATTATATATTAATTCAATGCTGATCAAAGAAAACTCATTGATTAATTCGCTTTTGATGAGAGAGATGAGTGTTGATATTTTCGCACGTCAATTGACGAAAGATGCACAAAAAAGTGCTATCTAAGGTCCACCTAGAATTGGATTTAAATTAACAATTGAAGACCAGTATGATATAAATAATAAACGATCATGCAACCGTGCTAAGTCAGTAGATCCGAATGATGCTGTATCATTGGAGGTTGTTGAGAAAAAATTGTACTTTTGAAAAAATTTATCAAAATAGAATTACGTCTTTTGAAAGAATTGATTTTAGATTCAAAGAAATCAATTAAAAGAAATACTAAAAAAATCAAGACTCTTGATGTCCAAGTTGGACAGTATATAAAATCTTTCCAAGAATATCGAAAAATTTGACAAGAAGAATTACATAGAACAATTGAACTTTATGAATCAGATCAATTGCGTGCATTAAAAAGAGAAAATCGTACACAAGCTGAAGTTATAAAAAAGTTGGAAGAGAATATACAGAAGATCCTCGCTCAGAACTCAGCAGCAGCAGCAACATGAACAAGGAAGAAAGACAAATTACAGAAGAACTACATAGACCGGTCAGAAGAAATTACCAACGACGCCGTGTGGATATACGCGGTCTAGATGAAACATCGCAAGCTGATCTTGTCGATCTGTCAGCATATAAATCCCACGATAATAGATTTCAATATTTGCTGACACCTATTGATGATTTTTCAAAGTATGCTTGGGCTGTACCAATTAAAACGAAGAATGGTAAAGATGTCACTGCTGCATGATGACAATTTTTAAAAGAAAAAAGAGTACCTAAAAATTTACATATCGACCGGAGAAAGGAGTTTTATAATAAAGATTTTGAAAAACTCATGAAGCAATATAATATCAAGATGTATTCAACATTCAGTAATCTAAAAGCATCAATTTGTGAACGACTCAATCGCACATTAAAAAATAAAATGTGGAAAGAATTTACTTTCCGTGGAAATTACGAATGGATTGACATTTTACCAAAATTACTATCATCTTAGAACAATACTAAACATCGCACCATTCGAATGAAACCTGTCGATGTGACTCAAGCTAATGCAAAAGAATTACTCTAAACAGTCTACAAAAAGTTCAAAGTTACGAAAAAAAGAGGAATAAATCTAAAATTGGTGACAAAGATCGCATAAGTAAATATAAGCATATATTTGAAAAAAGTTATACTCCCAATTGGACAATAGAAATCGTTACTGTAAACAAAGTAGAGAGTACTTACCCTGTAACATATAAATTGACCGTTTATTAAAATTAGCTAATGAAAGGTAGATTTTACGAGAAAAAATTCACTCGAGTGCAATATCCTGACATATATTTAATAGAAAAAATATTACAAAAACGTGGCAATCAAGCCTATGTAAAGTGGTTGGGATTTGGCAAGGAACATAATATTTGGATTAATAAATCGGATTTATAATGGCTCAACGCAAAAATTCGATAGCTGAACAATTTGAATATGTAAAACAAATGGCAGAGAAAATGTACTTTGATGCTGAAAAATTGCCATGCTATGAAGATGATGAAGCTGCAAATGTCAAATGGACACTATTATCTGACAAAGAACGACAACAAATTGATGAAGAAAAGAAAGTAATTGAACGTCTTGATAAAATAAATAATCGGATGCTGAAAAAGATACAAAAGAAATGGAGAATTGCAATATGATTTAAATTTAAATTAAATTATAATTTATGATATTAAATACTGCTTTTTAACGATATCAACATGATCATTCAAACATCTTTTGAAATCATCAAACATGATAGTTCGCAATGTTGACTTTTTTATTCCTTTGGCTTTTTTCTTCTCGTACTTATCTTCTTCATCTTCTTCTTCTTCTTCTTCTTTTCTTTCTCCTTCTTTTTCTTTTTCTTCCTTATCTTCGTTCTTATAATCTAAAAGTTTAAAGGAATATAGCTTATCACGAAGCCCAACAAATTCTGCCATGATTTCTTCATTGTTCTCGTCTTTCATCAGACCAAGGACTCTTTTGTTTATTAAAGGAATTCCGTAGATGTTGTTAGGTGGATAGTCGGATGTGTCGAATTTGCAAATATCACGTTCGATGATTTTATATACATCAGGTACTGTGAAATGATATGAGACTATCGGTGTCAGTATACAAAAGTTTGGAAGCATTATTTGAAAAATTTTAATGAAATGAATTACATATCTGGTTTTTGGATATAGAGTTGTAATGAAATGCTCTGGGCACAAGGGCAAATCTTTGTGAAGATCATGAAGTTCTTTCGGATGCTCCAAATCAACTTCAACAATATATCCAATATCATCATCACCGCCGAACAGATCTTCGACAATGATTTGCTCTTGCACCCATGCAAAGGAACTCTCGGGTAATGACATGCTCATTGCAGCGCCATATAAATTATTTACATCAAAATACATGAGATATGATTCTTCTCTGCTCTGATCATGATCATACCCCATGTATCGATTATTAGCTGCAGCATAATTATTTAAGCATTGTGATATGCCACTTCGGATACCTTTCTCAATGAATAAGACCATTCCTGGATCTGTCAAAAGCTCAAGCTTAACATTCGTAATTTTTAACATTGCGTCAAAAGCAATTCTCGGAGCAGTGTAGTAATGGAGAGGATCTAAATCGTATGTTTTTTGACAGCTTTGTCGGAAATTTTCAAAAATGTCGGCAAGGTGGAGTACATCTGTTTTTAGGTATAAATCGGAGCATTCGCCGAGTGTTTTAATCGCACATTTATTAAACTTTTAGGGCATGATTATAGTCTTCACTAGACACATTTCCATCATTCAGTTTGGAATAAAATTGCTCTTTTGCAGGTAAATGATCATCATTTAACTTTTCCATTGAATCGATGTTTTCATACGGGAATACGCCTTTTCTTGTTACCAACTCAAATTGTTCGGGATCTGGATAGTAAGATTTTGTGATTTTTTTATCATCACTACCGAGATAAAAAGCTAATTTTTCAATACTAGAGGCCATGAATCTAAATGAATCGATAAATTTAACGGAAAGTTCAGTATTATCAACTGATTTTGTAAATGAAATGTACGGTTCTTGTTGTTGGGTAATAGAGTTATTGGTCCTTCAAATTCTGTAGCTAGTGATTTAATGATAAAGTGGAAATCGTTACCGATCAGATTGTAAAAAATGACTAGAATTATGTAAGATTGCTGATAATTCAAGTTGCAAGAATTATGGGCTGGACCTCGGTATTTGCCGATGAAATGACAATGATCATAGCGTTTATCATTGAGCGGATAAATTTTCTTCCCACATATATGGCAGATATTCGACTGATGACGCTTTCTTTCTTCATTATTCAGTGGCGCCATTGGAAGAGAGCGTTGTAAATAACTATTTACTTCAGTTGCAATGTTTTTCAACTCGTCCATGAACCATTGAATACATGTGGATGACCGATTCAATTTAAATCGTGATAAATTATCATTATACGTACAATGAAGGTAATAAGCTACACTGTGTGATACATGCTTTTGCGTCTCATCTTCTTGCGGCTCTAAAGTACACTTAAGATCGGTATATACTGAAAATGCTACAGGGTCTTTACATTTGAAATTTCTAAAACTAATAATCTGATCTTCTTTTCTCTGAAGAAACTCTATTCGAACTTTATTCATTTTAAAACAATCAAGTTTATGATTTTCATATGACTTTTGCAATCTAAAGTGATTCAAACATCGATCGCACAATAACGGTTTATATTTAGTTTGTTTTATTTGACAACCCACAAGGCATGAAAGATTTCTGATTAAAGCAAAGTTGAAAATGGGATGGAAATTTTCCATCTCAGCATCAACAACAAGTAGATGAATGTCTGGTATGTCTGATTAAAAATTATTGTTTAAATATACAGGTATTATTACACTCCTTTGGGATTCTTCATCGATAAAGTTAGATTCAATACCGTACACGTTGATAGCTAAATTATTCATAGCTTCGAAACGTGGAATGTCTTTTAATGCAATGGGAAATTGTATGCCTTCATACTCCAATTCTTTGTTGATACATTTGTATGAAGTTGTTCTTTGAGGATTAGCCACTTCGTTAGGATGTAAAGCTGCAGTAATGCACCACAAAAAACAATCTTTATCAACGTTTTCAATATTGAGAACTGCACGTTTTATTTGAATGTCCAGAGGTAATTTGACATATGTTGATAAACCTCCTTTCAGCGGAACATACCGAGAAATTTTGATTGTTAGATTGATGATTTCATTCAAACTCCACCCATTGTCTTTGTGATTGAAGTCTTCGAGTTTCGTGAACGATGGTTCAATTACGTTATCATCGAATCAGTCATCGAACTCTGTACTCGGTAACATCTCGACAGTTTTTGTTTGGAAAGATTTCACTTCCACTATTGTCTGGTCTGTTTTTACATTTTCAAATTTGCACAACAAGGTTGTGCTCACTTTCAAGTTTTCTTCACGTTGACGTATTTCTTAAATTTTCCTAATCACCAGCACTGTTGCATCACTCAAAAATGTTCGGATGTCCGTGTGTCTTTGATCTGATACACATGCTGTTTTGATGTGGTTCTTGAAAGCACATTTTAAGTTCTGCTACCGAATTGAGTAATTAACACTCAAATCTCTCCCCACCACTTGTCCACTTAATTGACAGAATTT
This sequence comes from Chelonus formosanus, assembly GCA_028641665.1. Classification (NCBI taxonomy): domain Eukaryota; kingdom Metazoa; phylum Arthropoda; class Insecta; order Hymenoptera; family Braconidae; genus Chelonus; species Chelonus formosanus. The sequence goes on from CM054002.1 coordinate 8,381,887, forward strand.
GTCATGAAGTGCATGCAATAAAATAATGTTTGTTTGCAGCGATTGTTTTTCATGAACACTTGTTTGACGATTCACTAACACTGAATTCAAATCCGCGATATTGTCTATGCATTTATTGCACCACCACTGAATCACATCATCACTTACACCATCGAGTTTCAAAAGTTCCTCGTATGCTTCTTCAATTGTAGCAATTAGATTATAATATTCATGTACATCCATTTTGATCTTGTTTTGCCACTTTTACACTACTTTGTTCACTTGAGAGTTTAATTTTTGTGTGATGCCATGATCCCGAAGTCTCTCTTTTAAATTCATCAATTGCGTAGTTTATCCTTTCCATTTTAGGAAATATTCTCCGAAAATTGGATCATCCAAAACTGCGTGATTAAAAAGCTACAAGTTCTAACAAGTCCGAACCAGTCAAAGATCAAAGATTCCGCATAGTAAAACCCAATCAGAATTCAGGATGACTTGCAGCAACATGTTTAAACAAGAAAAGATGAAGGATGACGCAATCATCGAAACTACAACGCAATCTTAACCTAAAAAAATGACGTCATCAAGAAAAATACCGTGTAGTGATAAGTAAGAACCAATCAGAAACTTTTCGGATAACGCAATTTCGAAGAGTGTTGCATCATCCAAAAAGGAAAGGGGGGATAAACTACGCAGTAATGAAAAAGATCCAATCAAAAACGTTTCGAATGACGCAACTTCAGAGAATGTTGCGTAATCCAAAAAGGAGAGGAGAATAAACTCGCAACAAAGAACCAATCAGTCGGGGTGATGCAATTTTCCAAGAAATAGAGAGGGGGAAAACCGATTAAAAAATACTGAGAGCCAATCGGAGAATTTCTATATGACGCAATTAAGTAAAAAGAGGGGAAATTCATATAAATTACGGAAAGTATGTGATAATCCCGAGTTCTCTTCAGCAAAGACAGTCTAAAGTTCGAATAATGAAAATTGTGATAGATATACAGGGCTTTAGAGGCCCGAACAGTGAGTTTATTCTAAAAAAAATTGCATCAGTTCCAATTTAAGATGATATCGAAGGTATTTGATCATATTTGAATGACGTGATTAAGCCGCCATACAAGTGGAAATCATTATCGGCAAATTAATACGTATATTATAAAGAATATTCATGGAATTTCTTGGGATGCTGGCGAAGTTGCATACGACAAGATTGAACAAGTTCTTCGTCGCATGACGAAAGAAAGACAAATTATTTATGTAAAAGGACTAGAAAAAAAGTCATGGCTACATAAATTTATTGGATCGTCAAAAACGATAATTGATTTGACAAATTTTCATTGTCCGCCGTTCAGAAGTGAAAAATTTATCCGTCATTACGATTGCCGCTTTCATCGTGATTGTGCTCAACGCGATAAATACATGTGTGCCATGGAGAATGCCAGATTATCAAAAAGGTGGTACAAGACAAATTGTTGTGATGAACCGTCATTGAGAAAGTCATTGAACATCTATTGCCCACTGAATCAGAAGATTAAAGACATAAATGCTGGAGACATCGCATTATTCCCCAAAGAATTTTTTATAGAATGTGCAAAAAAGAAAATTGATAGAATTTTGAAAAAATTTCCCGGAAAATCTACAGAAAGATGGCAAAATTAAGAAATATCGTCGATGTCGACTACATTATTAACCCACAGCCATTAATTATGATGTACTTTTTGACTATATTCCACTCGTGATGAATTGCAAACAGTGTAAAAAAAACAATTTTCTTTTATAATTACCTGAATTGTAGTTTTATTATTACAAAGAAAAGATTTATTATAATGTTAAATAAATAATGTTAGAATCGAAATAATAAATTTATTTCTGATATATCAAGTTCCATTTTTATACAACGCCATCTAGTGTCCCCTTTAAACACAGTCATCTGAAATTGCATTATATATCACGTAAGTTTTCTCCAAAATACAATCTCTATGATGCAAAATGTATATGCCTTGCCATTTTATTCGTTTTTAATGTACAGGTAGCAAATATACTAATACTGAAGTTGCACTATGCAACGTGAATGCCGTTTAATTTTTTGAGGTTATACATGCAATTCCCCTATACCAAAACTCAGGCAGTATCACAAAGCCTATATCAAAAGATAATAAATCAATTAAAAATTACGCTACAAAGGATATTAGTAACTTTGATCACTGTAATTTGAGAGATGTCAAATTGTTTCTCAAGTCACAGTCTTATCCATACGGCAACATGAATCTCGACATAACTCACAATTAGCATGAACTATTATACGACATGTACGAAAATTTTCAAGTATCATACTATGGCAAAGAAGCTGAGCCATTACTCTCGGACAAGCAATTTTTGGACACATCATCTTTAATTGTAATTGATTTCTCAAAGCGAAACGCATCTTTGAAATCCAGACCTGTTGATGTTCGCCTGGAATTCGAATCAACAAAACAATTTCCTGCTGATACATCAGCTTATTGTCTAATTATTCATGATCGCATCATAGAATAGAAGCCATTAAGTGGACAAGTACGAAAATTGATGTAAGTTTAACATCTAGAGGAAGAAGCTGCTAGAGAGATTTTTAAAAAACGTAGTTCTAAATTAATCAAGGTAATCGATGAATAAAATAAACGTTTTTTTATATAAATTTTCATTTATTTTCTTCTTGACACCTTATACATTGTTTTTTATAAGGATTTTCTATGACATCATCTGACGTATAATGTTCTTCGCATCGTAAATAATTGATGAATCCTTTGTAGTTGTGTTGGTAATTTTGACCAAATTTTGCAAATTTCAAAATTTGCAAATTGTAGTATAAAATTTTCATCGAGATAAGCAATGTCAATTGGTGACATTTTCCGTAAACTCTGCAGTTGATGGAACAGCTGTAATGATTTCTTTTCTGATGGACTCCAATGACACTTGAACCACTTTTTCATGCGTCGTACATTCCTATGTGTACATCCCAATTTTTTTTTTTATTTAATTCTTTATTTTCCAGATAATTTATGTATTTTATTTTAGCCACATCAATTATAGGTTTATTGACAAAGTCACTTAACCACTCTACTTTTTTCTGCCCCTAACACGTAGATATAAATTGCATCTTGTAAAAGTCCAGTTAGTACGACTTCAAGGTATTCGTACTCATTGTTGCCAGAATCCCAAGGTATAGAATGGCTTTGCCCCGAAAAATCCTTACGCAATCTTTACAAAATCACATCATTATAACTGTTGAGAGGAAGTTTAAATGTGAATAAATAGTCAAATGTCGGATCACTCAGTGATAGTATTGCAATTTCTTTTGCTATAAACTGCTTATCATGCGTATAGAATCCTTTAACATCTACAAACACTTTCATTTCGTACACTTTAGAATAGCACAAATAAAAATGACAAAAGAACTTTTAGGACTGAAGAAAATTATTTTAGGCCTCGACTTTTATATCATAAATCCCCCTCCCCCCCTCCAAGAGCATGCGTGAACACGTTTAAACTTGTTTATGAAATCATCAAACTACGCAGATGCGAGTCTAAACTCGTTTATGATGTCATTTAATTATGCAGTTCCAAGTCTGAACTTGCTTATGACGTCATACGATTGCACAAAAAGAATGTCATAGTAAATGTGAGATATTTCATTTTTAACGTAAGACATCAATGATTCCTAGGATGTGTGATTTTTTGACGATTACCATATGAGGATTGGACACGTTTGTGACGCAGAGCAGAAAAAATTATCGAAAAGTGATTAATTTTACATAATTTATTTGGACTTTTTTCATACATACAGTACTTTTGATCAATTGTAGTAAATTCAAATTTATTATATTCGCCACCGAGATATTTAAGGAATAGCTGGCCTTTTGTGGCTAATTCATTCAAGTGATCTCCAAAATTGTCTCGTTGACACACTCTAGTGATGCGTGAGGGCAGAAAAACGTTCACATTTTCTCCATCCGTTTCTTCCAATAGTTCAAGAACAGCATATCTATATCTTTCGGTTTTGACGAGTCTCAATTCATTGAATTTGTAGGTTATATAGAGAGAAAGATCCTTCATTTTGATAGCAGGCATGAAATCTTCCAGAGTAGCAGATCGGTTTACTTGGGATAGATCCATTTTTTCTATATTCAAAAGAAATTTTAGTTATGTTACACACTATCCACTTGAGACTCACCTTTGTAACAGCGTCTTCACTAGCTTACTGAGCACAGATGTATTTTTAGGACTGATAGAAATTATTTTAGGTCCCGACTTTTATATCGTAAATCCATACTCTAAGAGCATGCGCAAAACAAGTTAAAACTTGTTAATGACGTCATCAAACTACGCAGTTGCGTGACGAAATTTCGTCAAATTGTTTAAACGCAATAACATGTGTAAACTTGAATATGACGTGAGCTGCGCAGTATCAAAACAGTTAAGTATAACCTTTTCTTGGAAGAAAAGATATTCTACAGAAATCCCACAATTATCGACTGCCAGTAACTCGTTCGGTAAAACAGAGAAATATATTTACAAAAATCGCACGAAATCCCACAATTAACGACGGACCGTAACTCAGTCGGGAAAAACAGAGAGAATATCTACAAATTTCGTGCCATTTACATGTTCTCAAGGATTCTGCAAATAATAAAACTCGTATTTTTAAATAATCGTTTACGAGAGTTTTAAAACAGATAAAAAAAGGAGATCAAATGGAGTGTCATATCCATGAAAATCAGACATTTTTTTGTTGCTTTATAATAGAAACACGGATAGTTTTCCAAATTTTTTTCTAAATAATTAAAAAAGAAATTTCGTAGATACAAATTAACAATGAATTTTTTTTTCATTTAATTTTTCCTCATTTAGAAAAGTAGCTAGTAGAGTAAAAAATTTCATGTATCATGGTCCAATTCTTCAAGATCATGTCCAGAAATTTTTTATTAATAGAAAACATTACAAATCAGGCCACGTTTCATAAAATTTTGACTGAGATCCATGCAAGCTAATGTTTATTGCAATCTTAATCAAGCGTTCGATCAACAATTTCTCCTGCACAATTTGATGTTGCTTTTACTAAACAATAAATGGAAACAATTGTATAGTTATGCGATTATGGCAAGTCGAACTTGACGTAATTTAATGATTTCAAACTGTTCAAAATGAATAAATTCACAATTCGAAAAATCAGCTGAGAGGAACTTCGATGGCCATCTTGGCACCGGGTTGATAGTCAATGGACCCGGCAATCAATAAATTTTTAAATTCTAGTCACTCAAATGACTGAAATCTAGTGTCAAGTTGGACCAGCGAAATTTCTGTAGAGTATTCTGTTTCTGTTTTTAATGACATTCAATCACCATTCTTAATTATTCATTGAAGTCTAATCCTTTGCAATCCTGAGCAATTTGAAAATATCGGACTTTCAAATAACAGTGCTTTAGCACTGTTTCCTCCACTAATATCGGATGATATCTGTTTTTGGTCAATTTTTCTTGCTCATTAATAAGTTTTCATATTAGATTAAGCACTGTTAATAAAAAAAAAGTAAAAACCTTTGATTTCGAGAAATGACACGGTAACTTAACTTTATATGAAAGATCAACAGATAACAATAATTGTGTTTTTTCAAATTTTTTTTCTTTCATTGGTAACTTGAGTTCAATCTACAAACGCATTTACAGCAACACAAGTCAAATTTTCCGTGATGATCTGAAGTTCGATTCTGTATTATGAATTCTATTAGTATTAATAAAGACATTTGTACAAAGTTATTTCTTATCTTTAGCAATGATTACAGCAAGGCAAGTTGATTCAAGATGAATTGATCGAAGTCGAAGTGATACCTATCTTTCCACTGGGTCAGAGGAATTAGGTTTGGCAAAAGGTATCACTGCAAATCGTAGTGCTTGATTTTAATACACTAATAGTTTTTTAAAATGACGTCAATCATTTGATAAATATTGTTGTAGCTTTTTATACACTTCCAAGTGCATTAAAAATTACTACAATATTAATCCAATGAGTGACGTCATTTCGAAACAGTTCAAGTGTATTAAAATAAAATACTACGATTTGCTGTGATAGGATGTATTGATTTTCGCTGACAATCTATGCTACGATACTAGTTTATTCCTGCAATTGTGTCTGCGTAGATGCTGTTTGACAAGGTGAACACAAATGAACTAGACTAGACGAGAATAAATAGACGAAAATTTGAAACTATGTTTTTCTTAGCCAATTGAATAGAATCCTTTATTTATCGGAGACAATCGATGTAACATTATTACGTTACATAAGAATCAATCAATTTAGTGAAGTTTTGGATCATCATTCATTGTTTTTGTCCTTTGAACCAAATTAAGGTTGAATAAGTCCATGAGTAGTACATTTATTTACTATGTACAAATACATAGATTAAATGAAAAAATACATCTAATAAAAATTAACATATAATTTGAAAATAAAATATAATGCAAAAATAGCAGTAGCCAATACAAATAACGAAATTATCAGAAAAATTATCACCGTTATTTGCTTAGGTATTTCATTGTCTGGCTTTTCTCACGATTTGTATTAATTTAACATACAATGATCTTTTAATTGTGCAGTTTCTTCCACTTATCCTCATCAGGAAGACCATGTTCATGAACTTATGAAAAAAAATGTTGAGAAAAGTGACACAAAGTGTTGCTGTTTTATTTGGATTCAAACTGCAGCCTCTCAGAATCCTAATTCTAACACGTTGCCACTACGCAATTTAGACTTTAAGAATGATATCGTTACATTTTATTCTTAAGTTATACATTGAACTATATATATGATAAAAAGGAAAAAATGAGACCAAATTTAAACAAGCGGAGAAAAACAGATAAAGATGAGGTCAAAATCAGATAAACTGAAATTCGAGGGAGAAAAACAGAAGCAGATCCACGATCAAAGAAAAAATCAGCAGCATTTATTATTGTATCATATTCTCCATCTGTTTTAATTAGTTACAAATAAACATACTGACACGGTGGCCTAGTAGGTATAGCGTCAGTCTGACGCGCCATGGGTAGCGGGTTCGATTTCCGGCCGGGATGAAATCATTTAATATGGTTTTTTCTCTGGCCGCTGTGAGCAGGAGGTTTCTCCGGAGAGGCCAGTTGAATCAGCACAGGTTTTCTGCAGTTTTCCTGCGTCCTCGGTCAAATGCGATACAACGGTTAGGGCGTAAGTCGGCTGCAGACTATGTGTGTACTAGCTTATCGGGCAGGTAGAAGGGTGGTGAGTCTTTAGAGGGAGGAGGGGGACTTAAAGGGAGTGCGCGTTGGGTCCTGACCGTAGGGATATGGAGGAAGTATTGTAAAACACCTGGCTAAAACTAGGTATACAATTAAAATAAATGATCAATATATAGTTACAGATAAAAAGTGTCACTTATATTTAGGTATTGAATTAATTGATGTTTTACATAATTTATGTTTTCAAAAATTCATAAAAAAATGATATTCTCTATATTTTTTATGAATATTAACTGTAACGCTACTGCGATCAGGGCAAGTTGCTTTAATCCTTGACCCTATAGATGCCAATTTACCTTACAAAAATGAATCAATTAATAACCTTACTCGTGGACGCCACTCGTTTTTAGGCCAGAAGATAAGAAGCCTGTAAAAGCTGGCTAGCTCTGAGACCCCTGGAAATCGCGAGAATACAAATAAACTCTACAAGAACTGATTCAATTTGACAACGGAGATTTTTATAAACTCAAAGAATATATCCTTAATTAACATAAAACCAAGAAATTTAATCATTTAATAATGATTCGAAAATGACCGGAATTGATTAAGTCAACGCAAAATCGTCTTTTCAATCATCTAAATAATCAATCAACAAATTTACTATTTAAAATACATTCTAATATCATCGATGATAACTTATCATAATGTGAATGAATTGAATACTTAAATATTACTTGTCGGGAACATTCTCAACGAAGCTAAACTGATTAAAACAAAGAAATTTCTTAGTGAGGAACGAAGACAACAAGTCCTAAACAATGCGTATTGGTGATTAAGACTAAGTTTCATAACGCTGACCCCTCTTTCAAGCTCATGTCATACACTCAGAAAAAGAGAATTAAGAAGAAATCTCTTGAGATGTCCGTTTGCTCACAAAAACTCCTCTTCCTGTAGGTATTCCAACCCCTGGTTTAACAGGCTTGCATGTACGACAAGACATTTATCAAAATATTAACTGGTTTGCTCACAGCCTCGCAATGTCGAGGTCTGACTAATTTTTTTTTTGGTGCGTAAATCGCAAATGCTCTCACAACGTCAAGAGACTTTGTTCAAATTAGATGAAATGATCATTTTACCTATACTATTGGAACGTCAAGAGACTTTTTGATAAATTTCTTTAATAGATAACACTCCGTAACGTCAGAGAAACATGATTGTAGCTTAGAAGGAGCGGGCACCACGTGTTTACTCGTTCAATCGTAATACTAAAATAGCCTCCTTCAGGAAATATTTTCATCGGTTAACCATGTGGTAATAATAGCGCTGTCAAAAATAAATTAACTTGACCTAATTGATAAATTAAGTCAATCGATGATCGACAAATCGGTAACGTATCGACTTTCTGAAGGACTAGGTGCCAATCGACTCACTTATCTCGTTACATAACGTCGGAAAGATATGAACTATTTAGTCGTGTATTTACACATTGGGAGTATACCTACATACCTGATGGAGAAATTGTGGACGCGAGAGAGAGGTCCGTGTCAGATGGCATTCAGCTAAGTTAAAAAATAATCAAAATTTAATTTTAAAAAATGTATCGCTTATTTCTTCAAAAGACCACTTGCAATCGAAAGAGCAGGAAAAAATAGTAGTCACATATTTTTGCATTCTAGGAAAAATACATATACAGTCAATGTGCAAACTGCCCGAAAGTCAGGAAGAACTATTTACTATATTAATGAGCCCATTGATCCATTTAATCATTGTATAATTCACATTAATGTTATTGGTTAATAAAATGATAGATACATAACGATTTCGTACATCAGTAATAACGAGTACACGCGATGTTTTGCATTCTGGAATATCGCAGTGTATATTACAGCGATCTCCAAATACAAAATTTAAACCATGAATATTTAAAAAGATCAATGTATCGAGGAGATGACAATTGATTATGAGTAAATGACTGTAACATAATGATGTTCTTTCTTAATTGTACATTTGAATCATGACCCAGTAATATTACACTATCGGTGAAGTGTTTTACAAAGTTTTTCTATTTCCTAAATCCGCAGACATTAAGCGGTTGAATATTGAAATCGAAATGCTTGTATAAATGATTTTTTGTAACAGAAGTAGCATGTTATGACTCATCCCGCTCTAGGGGCTGCTTGTAATTGGCGTGAAACAAACCAAAATATCTGTATGATTTTTAGATATTTGTTGCTAATCTATATGAAAAATATTTTATATAACATACTAGCAGATTTCTGTAACTTCGTAATTCTATATTTCCTAGCTGCAATAGTGCAAATTCTTACGACCACTCATTGAACTTTTTTGCATCCTACTGGCTGTGCTGACAGCATGGGCCCCGTTATGAAAAATAGATCGAGCTTAAATTGAAAAAAAAATATTCGGAACCTGCTGAGTAGTTAAGCTGTTACTACTTATCAATTTTTGTTACTACTAGTTCCTGGCTCCCCTACGCGATCAAGTTAAGAAATCGTTATTGATTGCGTCTAAGCAATTTAGTGTGGTAAGATCCTGACATTATCTTATAGTATAGCTGGCTAAATCCCACTACTTTATCTGCGTCATGTGCATAATTACGTTACGTAATCATGAATTATTGGAAAAAAGTTTTGAATAGTAATTTTAAAGTTTGAATTAGCCAATTCCAGATACGAAAAAAAATCAAAATCTTGTTGTAAGTTCCAATTTCTGCTCCTTACAACTATTGAATTATCAAAGATAAATGATTCCGGTTCATTCGTGTTACATAGTCAGCAACATTGTTCTGTAAAAGAAAAGTTCTTCTTCGTAGATCTCTTAATTAATTAGATTACAAATGTTGCAATCGAATTAGTCGTTTCGAAAATTGCGTGAACAGACTGGCCGACAGATGCCAGAAATTTATATATTGAGTATAGATACTGTTTAAAAACATTTGACAGTTATAGCAATTATAAAAGTTTCCACAATGCTGTTTAGTGTTCCTGAAATAAACTATTCACATCCTCAAAATAACTTTATAACACTTATCTGTCGAATTTACAGCTCGATGTGCCATTTTCAACATCTCTTCAATTACTGGTCTCCTTAGTGGTGATTTTCACATTTTTATTATAGGAAAGTAAAAGATCATTCATTAAGAATGTATATAAAAAGAGTCTAAAATTTAAATACTAACATTTCTGAATACAAGTTGAGTTTTGCTGATTGTAAGTATTACACGGAGAGAATTTTTTCACTAATTCTAAGTGCAAAAATGACAAGTCCACGTTTCGAAATTTATAAGTAAAAATATTTCTGTTTAACAGTAAATTTTAGGTTATCATAAGTAATTTTTGATTTATCCTAAGTAATCATTTTACTAAAACACCTCTTAAGTACGAAGTTAACTTACAAGAACTCAAAATTTACAACCGAGTAGAAATATTTTTACTTATAAATTTCAAAACGTGCACTTGTCATTTTTGCACTTAGATTTAGTGAAAAAATTCTCTCCGTGTATGTTACATTCGAATAAAACATAATCTCTCGTGTATTGTAAAAATGTAAATTACATACTATCATAGAATTAACAGTATCAAGTATCGTGAAGTCTTGAACAATATCATGTAGTAAAGATTTCCTATGCGTACGTATAAATGCAAAAAACACATACTGCTTTGGAAAAAATTGTCTGAATTGTTGCAGACTTCTTTTTAACTTCCCAGTGGGAAGTTATTGTAATGGGTCCGATTTTGCAAATTGAAAATTTGACATATCTCGACGTTTCAAGTCCTTTAGAGTCGAATGGTATGGTTTTAACAGGATGTCCGTGTGTGCACATATATGTATGTATGTATGTTCGGATTCAATTTTCGTCTCTTGTATCTCGAGAACAAATGATGATATTGACATGGGACCAGTTTTATTCAACGCATAATTATGTAACTTAGACCTGATAAAATTTTAGCAAAATCGGTCCAGCTATTTTTTATGCAGAATCAAAAAACTGGAAAAACGGTAAACTAGCTAAATCTTATCATTCTTTCCGCTGGGAAGTTAGTCGTGTGGACCTTTCGGGTCGCGCCTAGACCGCTTTTTCTGTTAGGTAATTATGTGAGTGTACGATTATTTCAAAACGAAATTATAAATTTCAACCGTGTTCGGAGTCCTTAATATGTATGACCACAATCAATTCATTTCCAAAAATTTCTCTATTTCTGAAATACTGTAATTTTATTGTTAATAATAGAAATTCTTTCTATTACAGTAAAATGGATGGACACGATTTAACACATTTCTCCATACGTGCAGCCAGAAAATCTGGATAAGAATAAGAGAGAATGGACTACGGAATGAAAATATTACGCCAAAAGATGGAGAATGAAATTTAAAACAGAACTCGAATATATAATATAAGAGAATTTTACAACAAACAATTATGATTTGATCAACAATTCTATGGAAAGAGAATCATTATAATGAATATTGAGTGATAGTATGAGATTCTATTATTAACCGATGTTTGAATGTTTTACATAATGTAATATTATAATATAATTGAATATTTATAATGGAAAAACGTCTTTTAAACGTTTATTCAAAAAATATAGTACCATTGCATAAATTTGTATATAATAATTTAGAGTAAGATAATATGAAATTTTATTTCTCTATGTGAGTAAGGATTGGAATATTATAAGTTTGTTTATATTAGGTATTAATCGACCAAATGTGTTATTCAAAAATAGATTAAGATCAAAAATTTGATGTCTATTCGAGCTTTTATCGCTTCTCAGTATTTTGAGTATGTAATTTACTTCACACAATGCGAGTCAAAATTGGAGGTCTATGTATGATTTAAGAGTTCTATTATTGTAAAAAAAATGTATCAAAACTTATTGAGAAACAATGAATATTAAGAATTTTTTTAAAATTTTTAATATCGCTGACGGGATTGTTCAATAGTTTTTACGGCCCATTATTAAGTAAATAGTTTGAAGAAAAGTCACATTTACTTCAAAAGAGAAAGAATGTTAATTCAGAGGAAAAAAATAGATTAATTTGTAAAATTTTTTTCCGAAAGTTTAGGTCACGCTAATTTATTTTATTGATATCCAGACACTGCAAATCTCGAAAAATTAGGTGTGTAATAATGAAACGTTTAAAGTATTTAATAATTAAATACCTAGGTGTTTGTGATGTTGAACACCATCAACAAACTATAGCATTTTGGTAAATGGTAAGGAACATTTAGAAGTCGTCTACAAAATTGCCATAGTTTGTTTATAATGTTGAACATTGCAAACACTTTTAGTGTTTAGTTACCAAATACTTGGATTTGCCGTAAATATAGTAGATCATTCGAATGGAATTTTGCTGAATTTTTACGGCCAAATATGAATAAATGAGACATTGATAAATCTCTGCAGGCATCACAAAGTGAATTTGTTGTGCAGTGTATGCTATAACTCGTCATTAGATCATCTGAAAAATCCAAATGTGTTTATTTAATTATTCTTCACAATAACAAATATTAGTTTGTCTTAATGCACTTCATAGAATAATCTTCACAATAATCGAAAATAGATGGATTGAACTTTGATTGAGATACTAAAAACTTTCATTAAAACTTATGGTCCTTGATTAATTTGTAAAATTATCAGAAAACAAGTAGAAAGGTGAGTTAAATTTTAAAATTTACGTTTTGAAAAAACTGTACAGAGAATTATCGATCATTAAAACTCCTAAAAGATTACTAAAACTCATGTGTCAAAGACTTAAAACAGACGTCAAATTTCGACACGGTAAGTCATTTTTCATTAATTTTTTTTAAATTTAATGTAAGAATAATGAGTATCGGACTCTGTAAGAACTTTTTGTAACAAACACAATTGATAAAAATATACTAAGGAAAATTAATCGAAACATTGTGATTACAATAGTTAATACTATGGAAAAATTGTACAGTAATTAATAAGAAGCTTTATAAATGTAATCGGATAGAAATCAAAGAATATATGACATAATATCTACACCACGTTTGAGATGAAGATGAAATATGAAAACAGTTGATTTCGAATAATAAGAACTTAATTCAAAAAATGGAGGATTTTTTACTCGAAAGTACATTTCAAGAATGTCCGAATAACAATTACTTGTAGAAAAGATTATCAAAATATTATTAGTAACATTTTTTGAAACATGTGTGAAAGTATATTTGATATAGTCACAAAGGGATAAAATATGAGAAAATTGTAACAGAATATAATGAAAATGGTGATTAATAAAATTAGTAGTATGATTGAAAATATTCAATAAAATGTTGGTAATGATTTAGTTCTTTTATATTTCAATAATCGATGAATAAAATTTCTGACGTTGATGCTAATATATGTATATAATTTTATATTGGAGATTATGTATATTTATATGTATATTCTGATAAAACTATTCATTCAAATTATGTTTGAATAATTTTTAAATATTTTGAAATAGTGTAGAATTTTTGGGGCTTTAATTTTTATTAACAGTTAGATAATGGTTATCACTTACAGATCTTATTATAATTTAAAAAGAAAGAAGTACACAAGTAAATAGTTGTTGTTTTTGTCTTTTGAAATTTTTCAACAACAAATTCAACTTTCATCTGTGACTTTGATAAGAATAGGAGCATGGTACAAAATGACTTTTGCATAACATCAGAAATTCATCAACAAACGTATTGAAGTATAAAACGACGGGTCCTGATAATTTTCAAGTTGGGAAATGGATGTGTGATTTTTTTATAAACTAAAAATTCGTCATAAAGTTTTTTCCTCTCTTATTTATCAGAAATTTTAGTTATATTTCAAACATTGAAAACAAAAAAAAAGACGAGGAATAACTGTTCAGCTCGAATAAAAATAACAATTGAGTTTCTCAAGTTTTTTAACAGCAAAATTAGAACAAGATATGGCTTCTTCTAGCCACTAAAATTATGTTTCAAAATAATGTATTCTTTTTACAACATATATCTAGTATATTAGAAAATGAAAAGTGAGTGCTGTTTTCTTAATTTAATGGAATAGTGTCTGTCCGAGTATTGAATTATAAACTTCTATTCTAGAGTCATCAATCCGAAAAATTTTTTCTCTATCTCAGACTCTTGTTAATTCATGTTATCGGTCGATGATTATAAAATTAAATGATGCATATAAGTAATTCGTCATCGAGGACTATGGCATGCCGTTTTGTTATTTCATAGCAAGAATTTTATCATATGAAATTTGAGAGCAAATAATTATTTTAAACAAAGTAGCACAATTATTCCGTTAATTTTATTATGACATTGTATAATAAAAATTTATTAAAATTATTTCTTAACATATAGTTAAACCAAAATGTATAAGAAAGAATAGAAAAAATTTTTAATTACAATCATGTATAGACATACTTTTGACTAATTTCTATCATGAAGCAACATAATTTTATTGTAATTATATTTCTTATAGGAAAGTAATAATTCATTCAATAATATTTATGCCAGTACATAATAATATTTGATCTCCAAAAATTTATGTAGGTGCATAATAAAAATTTTATTTACTAATATTTTTTCTCCTAATATTTGAAACAAAATACTCATAGTTTTTTTTAAGCTAAACGACGAATGTGATTTTTATCAATGTGTCCACATAATAACAATTCAACGTATTAAAAGTATATACAGATATCATACAAATTGATGAGTTTAATGATATTCTTCACTAATTTTATGTCACTGATTCATTGTTATGTCAGGGCATAATTTTAATTGGTTGTAGTACATTATGATTATATGAAGACATGATCTAAATTTGACAACTTTATTGACACCTAATTTGGTAAAAATTTTATTTATTTTAGTTATTTTGAGGTATAAAAAAAAATACATTTAATTGAAATATTTTCTTTCAATGAATAAAATTCATAAATTAAAATGATATACAGAAAAATAATTCTCGATTACAACAATATTGGGATTGGAATTCAGTAAAGTTAATTATTTCTATGTTGAGCCATAATTTTCTTTTTAAAAATGATAAAAAACGGTAGAATAGCGTGCCATAGGGGATTAACGGAATTATACAAAAAGGTGAATAAAAAATGAATCAAAAATTAATGTTGCTACAATGATTACTGTAGCCCAGTCAGTGAATAGTTCGAATTAAACAAAAAGAAAAACAATTCAAATAGCTTCTTACATCGATTAAATTACTGAATTTAGTGAAGATTTCCAGTTTTTGAACTGAAAAATTAACATTCGGTGTGAGATAAGTTTAAAGGTTGTTAAAAGCGGGTGTATGATTATTTCGTCATTGTCGAAAAAATACGTTACTCAAATTTATCAAAAAAAATAAAGTGTACATAATTTTTGATATTTTTTAAGTTAATTTTTTTTTTTTTAATTAAAATTCCGGTTATAAGCACCTGTAAAATGATGGTCCAGACAGTATACTTAAAAAAAGATGTATATTCAAGATACTGAAGTTACGATCATCTCAGCTTTTTTTTTGTAAATTCAATATATTTTATATATGTTTAAACCCTTTATTGACTGGGAGACTAGGTAGAATAGTTATTATTGGTACAGAAACAACGCATCACATGATCGTAAAAACATTACAGAATTTGTTTTGAAAACGTTATGTAGTATTAGATAAAACAAATTTGTATGGAACAATATTTACGGACTGACTTTGAAATCACATAAAAAAAGGAAAACTAGTGCTAATCATGAAATACATTGATGGTAATGGAAAGTAAATATTATTTCTCAGACAGTTTTTGATGAATAATCATTATCACGTAAATAATGACTGAAGTTTTGACGTTAAATGAGCAGTAGATTAGATTATTGGAGATTATATTGGATAATTGATTTGATGACCAATTCATGAATCAAATTAATTCTTGTCTGTATGATCCTATCGAATAGGAGAGACTACTTCGTAAAAAAACCCTACCGATCGCGAGTTCCTGGATTTCTAAACTAGAGATGAAAACAAAATTTTTCAAAAAAGTCTATTAGAATCAAATTTTCGTTAAAAAAAGTATTGATAATTTTTTTGACAAACATCGTACATTAAAAGTTATTTACGACTAAAATTTCCGTACTGACAGGAGAATCAGTTGACACTTTAAATATTGATAAAAAATAATTAACGCAAAAAATATAATTTTGTGACGACTGATTTCAAATAATAATTTTTCAAAGTAAATTCTCAGGGAAAAAATTTTTTTCTCTAATTTCCTTATTATTTCAGTTAATGATTAATTATTCAGATCGCTTTTATTGACATAAAAATGCACTAATCAAACAGGTTTTCGGCTTAAATTGTTCAATTCTTAATACTACGTAATTCGAATTTAAAAATTATACCAGCTCCCTCTTTCGACTGGACTATAAAAAAAAAGAAGAGAAAAAAAAATATTTACAAACCTTGCAGGTTTTTAATTTGTCACAAATAATATCGAACTCTATACATGTTGAATGTAGTTTGACGTATTTTCTCAAAAGTGGATGCACTAATGTAGAATATTAAAAAGTTCATCACGAAGCAAACATAATCGGTATACACCCGATCTAGCTGAAAATTACTGTATTTCCCGAGAGTAATCGCAATATTACGGGTGTGAAAAGATATTCATACGTGAATAAAAAATTAATAAAAATATAAATTGCAGCAATTTAAAATATCAGTCACATCAATATATTAATTCCTTATAGTAGCAATTACAATGCAAAATAACCTTTGTTGTCGTAAAAGTACACCGTCATTCTTTCTTTCAAATGATGTTATTCTAGGATTATAGTATAAAAAATAATATGTCATTCGTTGAGGCCATCAATTTGTATTATGTAAAAATTGCAATCACTATAAAGTAATAAAAAGTCTCCCTCTAGTAATTTTTGACGCCAACATTTTGCTATTACTTTTTGAAAAACAATGACTGTGAGTAATTTCATTATTGTTTGATTTTTTTATACACAATTACGCTGTCATCTACTCAGAAAAAGTGGAGGAGAGATTATTGGAATTCTACTCAAGTTGAAGTATTTGTTAATTTTTAACAAGGAAAGTACTTTGACGTGGCACCTCTGATTTTTTGTAGCTGATATATGTTATTTTCCATCAAATTTTAAGAGACACAGATTTTATTTTTCCAACGCGCCTTTTTTGGGGGTGTAATAGCCCCATAAATATAAAACCACTTTTCAGGGCAGTTTGAGGGTTTTACGTACTTCCAGTTAATATTTTTCTAAAAGACCAAATGGATATTGATCTACATGAAAAATAATAAAAAATGCATATAAGTACACATTTAACAGTTGTAATTAATCACTATTTACAATGCTTGAAAATAATAAAAATTCAACTTAAAAAAATCTATCGCTTATTTCTTGAAAAGACCAACTGCAATTAAAAGAGCAAAAAAAAAATAGTAGATACGTGTTTTTGCATTTTAGAAAAAATACATATATAGTCAATGTACAAACGGTCCAAAAATATGAGAGAACCATTCTCTGATATCTATACATACATGCATAAAATTGAATACAATTTCTGTAAATTACATAAATTTGTAATTTTCTTTTTTTCTGTTTTTTATTTATTTTACTTCGAAGTTTCTATTGCTATTAGATTCATTCGACATGAGAGAACGTTCTCAATTCGAAATAAAATGTACGTAATATGCGATAACAATAACTGTTTGTACCTACCATATCATTACTGATAAGAAATTATCAGAATCTATGCATATGAAAAATTTTCAAGCAGTCTTAATTTTATCTTTATGTTGATTGTACGGTTATTCTTTACGTTTTTTTTTACTCTTACATTTAAAAAATGCGAGTCGATCCTGTGAACGTAATCCAATTACTTTTGGCCACATTCCAAACTATAAATATTTCCGAATCATCTATAAATATTAAAGGAATACAATTGAAAAATAATATCAAGAATATATTCTTATCAGCAATGAATGAATGGGGTTACAATGAAGTGATCCAAGAAGAATCTCTAGACTTTAAAGAACCATTCAAAGATTGAGAAATGGAAATTGAAGTGGATAATGAACATACGTCTGCTCTTTACGAACCAGAATTGTCTACTGACACATGTACAACTGATGATAAAGACTTAAGCTACGAATACAAGTTAAGAGCTGTTGAATATTGACGAAGCAGAAAAACAGAAAATTCAGTCCTAAAGTCTGTTTAGCATAATTTTAGCCAAGTTCAATCAATACGATAATTAAAAAGATGGGGACATCAACTGAATCGAGGTGGTACGTCCAAAGAGAAAATAGCCAGAATTTGTGCTTCTCCATTGGATAATTTCAAAGCCACTGTAGACGCTAGCATAGAAGTACATGATTCTGATTTACAAAAACGTGTTTTACACGCTAAAAAAAAAGGATTCGATAATTTCCGCTTTCAAGCATCTAAAAACTGGTTGTCATCATTTAAAAAGGCTCATCGTATAGGTTAAAGGGAGGTTAACAAATTGGTAACATCAAAAACAATCGAAGATAAAAACATATTGTCAGAAAAATCGAAAGAATTTGTTTCTAACTTAAAAGGAAAAATTAAAACTTATCGTTTATCGGATATTTATAATTGAGACCGCAGTGGATTTCAACTAAAAGTGCACTCAGGAAGACCGTTAGCAGTGGAAGGTGAAAATCAAGTTGAATGCCTGTTACAATCAATTTTTTTGACAACTTACAGTTATACAATACCGCCAACAATATTCATAGACGGAAAAGTTTTCTCCCCACTTTTTTCGGTTTTGAAAGAGCCAAGTACAAAATTTGGTCTAGTAGTTGAAAAAACACTTTTTAGGCTAGATAATGTATACGAAGACACATCGAAATCGGGAAAACTTACTTCCGGTAAATAGAGTGTAATAATACTTTACGAATATAAATTTTCAATTATTATCATTAACTTTGCCAATACTTTTCATTTTTAGACCCCTTCAAGACTTGGCTGAAACATATATTTTTTCCCAACGTTGGTTCAGAAAGTTTATTATTAATTGATTCATGGACTGGACATTGTCCTGAAGCTAAAGATGCCATCGAACCCTCTAGCAAGGATATTGAAGTAATGATTATAGTCAAAGGAACAACTGAAAATATTCAATCTCTTGATGTGTTCGGATTGAGAATATGGAAAAACTTTGTAAAACACGTTTCCGACAGTAAAGTATTTCTAGGTCATGATTTAAATTTACACTTAAGAAATAACATCATCAAGTTATAGTCACTTACTCATAACCAATTATCATCTCCTCGATACATGGATCTTTTTAAATATTCTTGATTCAAAAGTAGTTATAGAGACATAAAACCAGATAAATTAAGAAACCCCGTAACTTTTGCATTTGGAGATCGCTTTAATGTACACTGTGATATTCCAGAATGTGAAAATATCCCGATTATCCGTTATTTCTGGTGTAAAAAATCATTATGTACAGACCATTTTCTCAACCAATATCACAATTGTGAATCATACAATGATTAGGTAGATCATTGCGCTCATAAATATGATAAATGTATAGAAAAATGAATGGTATTGAATTGTTCATAAAAAAATTGATTTTATATTTTCATTATTCATCGTTTCGGCATATATCATTCTCTCACAATGCAATTTTCTATGTGAAAATGGTTCTCTCATATTTTTGGACCGTTTGTACATTGACTATTGCTGAGTAAATAATGAGGATGAGGAAAATGCTGGGTTAACTCGATCATAGATGAAAAATAATTGATTAAAAACAAATAACATTTATTAACGAATAGACAACAGTAATAAGAGTAATATTATGAGTACAATAAATAAGTTCAGTTAATGAGCACTGATGAACACTAGAAAAATACACTGAGTTCGATGACTATGTTGAGTACCCGACAACGTAGGTTGTAAGACCGCGTTGTACACTTGAGTCCGTTGAGTTCGATTGAATGCTCATTTTTATTAATAATTGAGTACTAATGAATGCACTGAGTTTAATTATGAATTCGGTGAGTTAGTGAGCACAAAAATGAGTGATGTACAAAGGAGTGCACGAAACGATAAGAAACAGTCACGCGTCGGATGAATGCTTCTCAGCAACAGATCGACAATCGAACGACAACGATTAATTAGTCGTCACCCAGAAGTCGACAGCGTTCATAGCCCTTGGTTGGTCTGCGCTATGAGTGCTCTGATAAGCTAGCAGATGAGCACGATATTCAAATAATCAATTCAGTAATCGATTACTAAATACCTTGTTTTTGAGTCAACAGATAGTATACGAATTAAAGACGAAAAAAGTATAGTCCTGCTGTGGGTGTAGCAGGACAAGACTTTTCGATACGTTACGTTCATCTGTAAACTTGATCCCATAATAGTAGAACTAAGAGAAATCGATTACTGAACAAACTATACATGTATTTTTTCTAAAATGCAAAAACACGTATCTACTATTTTTTTTTTTTTTTGCTCTTTTAATTGCAGTTGGTCTTTTCAAGGAATAAGCGATAGATTTTTTTAAGTTGAATTTTTATTATTTCCAAGCATTGTAAATAGTAATTAATTACAACTGTTGAATGTGTACTTATATGCATTTTTTATTATTTTTCATGTAGATCAATATCCATTTGGTCTTTTAGAAATATATTAACTGGAAGTACGTAAACCCCTCAAACTTCCTGGAAAGGTGGTTATGTTTACGGGGCTATTTCACCCAAAAAAAGGCGCATTGGAAAAAAAAATACGTGTCTCTTAAAATTTGATGGAGAATAACATATATTAACCACAATAAAATCAGAGGTGACACGTCAAAGTACTTCCCATATAAGTCTTGAAAATCCTTATTATTTCGGTGAATATCAATATGAGGCGTGGTAGTATGCCGCTACGAATTTCATAAAAATTTAGTTTTTTGAAAATTTAAATAGGAATTTTTCAGGATCAAAAAGGTATTTTTTGTTTTTTTTTTCTCAGGCATAGAACCCGAAAATCTTAAAACGACAACAACTGAAGTCTTAAATTGAACCATCAATTCTCAATGATGTTTTTTTGGAATACATATTTTTATCGAAGTTAAAGTATTAGAATAGTGCTTTTAACTTGTCAGTTTTTTAAAAGATCCATGAGTAAAAATTGATTTTTTGGAATCAAATAACAGTAAAAAGTATACCTGTTGAAAAATGTCAGAATCGTGAATTAGTCTAACCGTTTAAGGATAGGGATGATTATGATGAAATAGAGCAATTAGGAAGTCAGGGTGTATGAAAATATATCATTTATTCGTTGGCACTATTAATACACAATGTATACACTGAACAAGTTATAGTCACTATGAATTGAATAAATTTCACATCAGAAAGAATGAAAGTCAACTATAACCATTGAATTCAACTTGACTGTCAAAAAATATGACTTAACTTGGTGTGTTCGATATTATTGACCTTCCACACGAGCTCAGCACGCTTCTTAAGTCAAGGAAGAATATGATTGGGCAAGTAGCGTTAGCCTACCATGCGATGCAAGATTGAATGTTAGTTGAATTTACAGAATAGTTGTATTTCGTCAAAAAATATGTATTGATTGACGTTCAAAATGATTTGATCAATGTTTTAGTGTATTCAGATTGTCACTGACTCGAACGATTGTCTTAGAAACAGTAGATCTTATTGAGATCAACAAATAGAGTACAGCAAATATTTTCTCCATATTTTATCTCCATGCTTTTTTTAATGCACTGGTATACACGTCCCGAGAACCGCCGTCGGTAAAACGTAAAATCATAATATTTTTTCAAAGTGATGCTTGATGGGGTGACGTACTCATTAACGTCCTTCGAACCGGAAAGCACGGCTGTTAATATTCTATATTTTGCCTTAATTCTTTTGACGTTAGAAACTTTTGAAATAATTAACAAAACTCTTGTAGATATTTTAGTGAATTAACATTATTGATTGGACATTGTCACTAAAGTGCTATCGGAAACGAAAAAAATTTCAAATGGTATTAACGAATGTTATTTCATGAAATTAGTAGTTTGCTTCACTTGCATATAATATTTCATATTATTTTTGTCTATACATTGTTTGATAAAATTCATAATTCGCTTAAAATGAACATACAGTTTGCTCAAATACTACGTTAACCTGATTTGGTTACTAGTGAACCTCTCTACTTTATCTACCGTTGAACCATCAGGACTGGGCTGGAGCCAGAAAACAGTCTTATCCCCCCTACCCAAATACATTGAATCGTAGATTTCTGATTTCTCCGCGAATATATGTTTTTACTTAAAAATTTTGGTCTTAAATTAAACCTTATTTCATGATGCAGTGCGCTAGATATCAATTTTGATTATCCAATTGATTTTTTCAATAAAAAAAATCAAAAAAGAAAATTGAATGATTATGAATTGATTTTTCGCGCTTCAACGCCAAGACGGCCGCTACAATGTTATGAAATGAAATCATGAATTATTTATTTTCTATCCAATTTCAGCGTCTAAATGTTGCCTAGCGCACTGCTTGCAACATTTGTAAGCATAAAAAAAAATATTTCACCTAATAAAATTGAATAATTACGAAGAAATTAGAAACTTACGATTTGGGACAATTATCGTTGAAAATTAGTTCAAGAAGTCCAACAAATAGCAGCACCATGCTCTCAATTGACCCAGTCATCCATATTTGAAAAATGCTCAATCCGTATTTAGAACTGACGGTGCCCCGCATTCTGACGGTTTATTTGTGTATGTGTATGTACGTGTAATATATATATGTGATGTACATGTAGTGTGTCACATTACAAAGCCCAACACTATGGTAACCATTGCAGTCAACATAAATAAAAATGATGATACTTATTGAACATTAATTGATTGATACAATACCTGAAAATGGCTGAAAATACACATATTCATTCATTATTATTTTTGCTATCAGGTATAAATCGAAGTAAAGCCCGGCGCTTCGCCGGCAAGCTTTATCCCCATTCTCCGTACCCAACCATGCAACTCATGATTGAAAAAGTAAAAAAATTACGAAGAAGTACAATTAGCTCTGGTGTCAGAGCACCAGACTTTCATTTTGCCGGACAGAGTTCGATTCCAGTCACGGCGATTTTTTTTTTCTTTTTTATTCGTTAAATTTGCATGTAATTATAATATTAACACGCCAAAATTAATTATTAACGATGATTAAGATTTTTCTTGAAAATAATTTCTTTAATTAATGGATGCCGAGTAAAAACATTTGAACCGGGTTATAAACCCTTTTTTAGTACAGCGAAATGAATGTAGATGTTTCGTAAACAGTTTAAGAATATTTAAAAGCAGTTAAAACAATCCGCGGCGAGTTCCAGGACTTCGCCAGCAAGATCTATCTCTACCCTCCGTACTCAAGCCTGTAGCATACAATTTATAAACATGGAGAGGTGTGAAGATGATTTACTAGCTCTGAGGTTAAAGCGCTGGATTTTTATTTTGCCAATCGGGGTTCACGCCCAGTTGCAGCAAATTTTTTTTTTTCATCAAAATTGCACCTAAATGTAATGATCACTTGTTTACATTGTTGTAAAATTTGTTTTCAAAATCTTTTTTTCATATATATTTTTCATGAAAGTAACTGAGGGTAAGGAAAGGGTTACTATGCATTCTCTTTTTTGAAAATCAATGGTTTTAAAAAATTAATTTTGAACTGATCTAAACAAGTGATTATTGTATTTATGTGAAATTTGAATTAAAAAAAAAAACTGTCATGACCGGGATCAAACCCTAAACAGCAAAATGGAAATCGGGCACTCTAACCACGGAGCTATTGTATTTACATTCAATTTGTTCAGGTTTATAAATATTAAGCTACAGGCTTGGGTACGAACTATGGGAATAGAACTTTCCGGCGAAATGCCGGAGCTCGTCACAGATAGTTCATATACTGCTATTTAATTTTTTTAAATGCTTAAAAAAAACTACAGTCATATAGCTGTACCAAAAAAAAGGTTTATGGCTCTGTTTCAATGT
This sequence comes from Chelonus formosanus, assembly GCA_028641665.1. Classification (NCBI taxonomy): domain Eukaryota; kingdom Metazoa; phylum Arthropoda; class Insecta; order Hymenoptera; family Braconidae; genus Chelonus; species Chelonus formosanus. The sequence goes on from CM054002.1 coordinate 8,406,176, forward strand.
TTCCTCACTCGGTGCCGAATGACGCACGTCAATAAATTGAATAAGTAATTACAAAAAAAATCAAATACTTATTTAGAATTAATTTTGACATGCTAATATTATAATTACATGCAAATCTAATGAATAGAAAAGACAAAAAATTTGCCGTGAATATATTTATGTAGAAACAAGATTTCCTACTCCATTTTAATTTCTTATTACTCTTCTGTCATTAATTGTAAGAATAATTATGAAAAAAATTAAAATTGATCTTCAAAATTACTTGTGGCATCCTAAAATTGCAATTATATGCAATGTTGACAAAGAAAAAGGAAAGAAATATTCTAACTGGGTTTGAACTCAGCTCGGCAAATTAAACATCTAGTGCTCTGTTCACAAAGCCAGTATATATTCAGTTATGTTGTTTACATTCATGCATCATGAGCTACAGGCTTATAAAGATAGATACGAGGGGTGGGGCTAAGCTTGCTCGCCAACTGCCCGAATAGAACTCGCAGTCTTCCTTCTGGTAAATAAGACAGAGCTGGATAGATACATTTTGTGCTCTGTCTTGCTCGAAACGGATGATTTGGATATTTCTGGGTGCCCTATGGCTCCTTGTTTTACATGCATCCCTGTAAATTATCATTTTTCGAACGATTTCCCTGTTACCTACTTAATTCTAATTGATATCAAGCTTTAGCCTTCCACCGTACAAAGCAAGGGCGTAAAATCAACTTCAGGAAATTTTCTGACTTCAGCCCAGCCTTAAAGACTATTCGGACTTTTTAATCTGTAATGAGAGACAGAGAGGTTCTTAATCTGGGGTGACTGTTGCACCTCGACACAGTAGCTATTGTTAGAAAGGTAAGAAAATTGATAAAGCCTCGGTTCCCTTAACTCTGAACAGTCCCTTATTATGTAAAGGGTGGTCTTTTCCTCCTTTCTACTCCACTAGCACGCAAAATCATCCGTACGTCCCAGCATCCTTATATGGCATCAGGTTAATATGTTCGTTCACCACCAGGATCCACAACAGCAGAGATATGACTTTACCCTGTGGAGGGCCCCTGGCTACTACAACCCGAGCCTCTTCCCCTCTAATTGCACAATCGTCATTCTATTGGTGAGCAAGTTCTTGATCTATAAGTGTCAAGTCTGCTGCGAAGCTCCAAACCATTTTGGCCGTAGTATCAAAGGGAGTATTATCAAACATCACCTCTATGTCCAGAAGGACGCTAAGAGTCGACCTGTTTGTCTTAAGGGCTCTCTGTACGACTCCTACGATGTCATGGAGGGCAGTCTCTACAGACTTGCCACTTGGGTAGGCATGTTGTGCTAAACACAAGGACCGGATCCTTAATGCGCTCTCCTTAAGGTAACAGTCTAAAAGCTGTTTTAGTATCTTGAAGATAAAGAAGGTAAGGCTCATGGTCCTGTAAGCCTTTACCTGATCGTATCGATCTTCCCCGGCTTCAGGTATAGACTCTGTTTGGTGTGGTACGCCACACTAAAGAAATATAATCTATAACAAAACAAGATCGGTAAATTTATACCAGTCTACGTCGAAATTACTCACCACTTATCCGCATCAGAGCCGGATAAATTCCGCTGTGTCTGGACTCTTGTAGCGACTAGAGCCGTCAATAGAACAATTTACCCGATTACATGTCACTTCTTGCTCGACAGTGTTCCAGTCAGCCCTTACGAGTCTACCCAGTCTCCCAGCTTCACTTACAGTTTCTTGCACTAAAGTGAACCCGACAAGTACGTTTTGATAAAGAGCTTCAGTATGCATCATCAATCAACTTTATCTCGGGAAATTCCAGGCTTTAGAGCGCCACATCCCTGCCCAGAGTTAGCAGCTTGTGAATCCTGGCTACCTCAGGTAGTACTTCCAGTCAGGTCTATCCAACTCCCCCACTTTTTTAGTACAATCGTGACTCCCGTAGACATTAAACCGCCAGGAGGGCTAGTAGTCCTCACTGTGGAGACACATGGGCCAACCTGCGCAAGAGCATGCGCACAAGCTGTAATTCTGTTTAAAAATTATCAGCAAGTTGCAAGACAATTTATCTTTAAATTATAAAATAAGTATATAATACTTCAGCTTTGTTTATACGGTGTGGCTAATCGCACACAAAACTGTCTTTTGCGTGGATTTAAGCGGGACTATAGCGTAAATATTACGCTAACGGAAAATTCAGCGTGGATTTAAATTTCATATGAAAATCGGAAAATTTGTCGTGGATATATGCTTTTATCGTGGATATAAGCTTTTGTCGTGAATATAAGTGTAAAAAAGATTTTACGTGGATGTAAAAAATATATTTGACTATTAATTAATTTTCAATCGATACTTGATGAAGTAAACTTTTTACTCCGTAGGGCTTCAATGCACATAATACTGCATTATTAGATAATTGGTAGCGGGAAAATTAAAAACATTTGAAATTTTTAAATTGTAATTTTTACTGTCAGATTGATTCTTACGAATAATATAATAAGTAATTAATTTTTTAAACATATTTTTCAAAAATCATGTTGAATCAAATGATCTTTTCAAATTTTTAATTATTTATAACAGTTTCCTTGGATTAATATTGTTTATATTAATTCGTTAAATAATTAGTAATGTCTTCAATATAATGTGTTTATAACGTTTATTTATACGTTTTTTTAGCGTGAACCAATGTGATATAAGTTTACAGCGATTTTTCTGCGTAGAGCTTGCGTGTTTACAGCGTTTAACTCTATTCATTGAAATTATTTATAATAATAAATAAGCCTTGGCTCGGGTTGTTATTTTACACGTGGTTTGAGCTAGACTACTGTCACTTCCTAGGTGTGAAATGTACTACTTTAATTTACGATTTATAATGATTTTTGGAAATTTACTATTATGATATATTCAAACTGATTTGTTGAATAACCTTTGTTTTACTTCATTATTGCGTTTTTTTAGCGTATTTTAAACCTATAGACAGATGTGAGATTTTTTGGTTTATAATCATAACTCAGAGTATAACTGAAACAATAAGAACTTCAGTGGTAAATGTGTATACGTAATATCCATCTGTAATAAGTATTGTAATAGTTAATTATATAAACATGAATTATCAAGTTACTGATGAAACATAAAACAATGATAGTACTAATAATAAGCAAAAACAGGTAGACCCAATCCTCGATCAAGGCGGTCGGATGACAATTATTATCCTGAATAATGAACGCCATTATGTATTTATCGAGAATCCAAGTAATTTCAATATATTACTAAAAAATAATAATTGAAACAGGCATTTTTTTTTAATAAGAATTTTTCTCATGTGAAATGATGTACAGGAAGACGATTTTTCATGACACCCTGCCAAAAATTTTTATTAGAACATAGAGAATATTTAGAAAGTGACGAGGAATCGGAAAGTGAGGATGAAGAAGTCCATTACTACGACGAACGGATGGCATGGTTAGATTTCCGGGAAGAGTAACGTTATAGATCAATCTGAATTTAAAATAATATTATAGTTGTGATAAACAGTAAACTTATTTGCAAGTAATATGCACATCGTGTATTTTACTTTCATATTTGTATTTTAGAGTTGATTTATTTCATTTCGCAATTTTCTATCAATTGATTGCGTATATAACTTTTTTTCAATTTTATACGTATTTCTGGCGTATGTCTAGCGTAAGAAAAGAAAAAACGGAAAATAATTCTTGCGTGTCTATAACGTTAGAAAAAAACTGCGTCTTATTCGTACGTGCACATTGCGTATCTATAGCGTAAGGAAAAAAGGACAAAGGAAATTGCGCCTTATTCGTATGTGCACATTACATGTCTAAAACAATTAATGTATAAAATATTTTCGGTATTCATTTATTTTTATTTACAGTTTGATGACAATTTTGAATACAAAAAATATTAAGAAATGCTATTTTATGCATAAACTTGTAAGCAGGTTTTTAGAAGAAAATTATGAACATTGTGAACAAAACCACGGTGTTGACGAGTTAATTCTTCTTCCCTTATAATTAACACAGTGACAGTGTTACCGCAATAAGCACTTGTCACATGTTACATTCCTAGTACCTACAGTTCCTTTGCAAATTACACAAGTAAATGACTTTCCCGCTTTTTTTATCTCTAACATTTTTTTTAAGTGCTCAAAAGCACTGGGAATAAAATAACGTCTCACGATTTCTATATCTACTAACTCGTCAACAATACTGTCCGGTAAATGTTCCTTTATTTGGGAATGTGTCACGGAACTCTGGCCACTAATAATCAATTCTATTATTTTTCCATCCTTCAAAATCCACTTTAGGATTCCTATGCTCTTGTTGAAAATAGATCATTTTACAACGTTCATTAGCAATATTTTGTGTATTAAAAAAGACATTGAGAGATACTGCAACGCCACTATACAACCAAGTCATAAGTTACAAGTAGCATAGTTTTTTATCATCTTCTTTTCTCATCTGAAAGTTTATTTTCTTGAGGTTATCGTTGGAATTCCCGCATCGTTGAACTAAGAACAAAGTGTTATGGTGCTAAGTTCTTACTCGTGGCAAATTTTCAAATAAAATATGACTTCGGAAGAGGATTATTCGCTAGTGGATAGAAAATTTAAGTCTTATAGTGATCTTTGTAAATTTATGAACGATTATCAACATGCCAAAAGACAATGCTTTGTTACTCGAGGTAGTACTTGCAACGCTACCGCGATCAGGGCAAGTTGCCTCAATCCCTGACCGTGTAGGTGCCAATCTACCCAACAATATTTATTTTTAATTATAACCTTACCTGTGGACGCCACTCGTTTTTAGGCCAGAAAACGAGAAACCTGGCCAAGCCGGCTAGCTCGGGTTTATCTGAAAACCGCGGAAAATACTCTCGCGAACACAAATAATCTTTACACTAATTATTTAGGTTCAATTAAACAATTTTATTGACACAAAAATCAATCTATATGAATTTAATCAATAACAGAAAGCAATTTCTTAATTAACCGTTTGAGTAACGCCAAGAAAAACAAATTAATTAATTTAATTTAAACAATTTATAAGTTTAACTAAATTCAAACTTGATTCAAACTAAATCGCAGAATAATGATAGAAATAATTAACTATTAGAATAATACGTATACTCGAAATCAATTGATAATAATAATAATCACGCGAGAACGTTCTCGAAAGTACTTATTTCTTTGAATAAAGAAATTCCTCAGCGAGGAACAAGGACAGATGGTCCTAGGCAAAATTACTGGTACCAGATCGCAGTGCACACACACTCTCTCTCTCACACTCGCACACAGGGGATATAGAAAGAAAAGAGATAGAGATAGTTGTAGATGTTTCAGCTTACGGGAGCTCCTCGTCGTCTAAGTATCCCAGACCCCTGGTCCAACGGGGCTTACTTCCTCGGCGGGACATCCAAATAATGGTATGCAACTGGTACACTGAACAACTGGTCCTTTACACTGGTCAGGAAACACGCCAACCCACAATGGAAAGACTTCACCTCGCAACGTCGAGGACTTTTCAATTTATTTAGCCTAACTGGCACTTCACTGTTGCTCTCGCAACGTCGAGAGACTTGTTTTTAATAACTTTTGTTACAATGAACTCCGCGACGTCGGAGAAAAGGCGATTGTAGATGATTCACTCAGAGAAAATCGACACCACGTGCGTTCTCGTTCAATGACAATTCCACAATGGCGTCTCTCTGGAAAATTTCTAGCCGGCTGACCACGTGGTGATGATAGCGCCGCCAAAAATAAACTATTTTGACCTAATTGGTAAATTAGGTCAATCAATGATCGACAGGTCGATAACGTATCGACCTGCTGAAGGGCTGGGTGACACTCGGTCCACCCATCTCGTTACATACTTTATTACGGACACATGATGTTGACATGGAAAAAATCAAAGCAGAAAAAGGAATCGTTTGTGCTAAAGAAACAGAAGAGCAAAGACTTATAAAAGAAAAAAGTTATGAAACGTTAGTGTATTATTATGTGCAATTCAAGTGTAAATTGGGTGGAATACATGAAAGTGAAGCTACTGGACAGAGAACTGCTAGGTAATAATTATAATAAATCAGTCGAAAATCATTGAAAAACGAAAAAATTTATCTCATAGAAAAAATTCTTTTTTTTTGCAGTACATTTCAACAAAATTGTCCAGCATTCATCCGCTTTTTTAACTGATAAAAAAAGAGAATACTTGAAAATTAAATCATTTAATGAATCACACAATCATCAAAACACAGAAGTATGTAATCAATAATTGTAACAGAGGTAAAAAACAATGATCAATAATAAGTAAAATATTGTAACTAATCATCTGTCATTGATAGGAATATTTTGATTATTATCCAGAAATAAGGAGATTACAACAAGACCAACGAAAAGAAGTCGTTGAATTAATAAAAATGAATTGTAGTGTTCAAAAAATTCAAAAAAAAATTCACGATGATTATAAAAAAAAATTACCTCGCAAAGATATTTATAATATTGCTCAATCATTAAAAAATGTAAATGATGATAATTTACCTGCAGCTGTGGAGTTACTGAAAGAGAAATATGGTAATTTTTTAAAGTTAATACAGTCAATAAAATCAGTTTCTTTAAACTAATTGCATGAAGAATCAGATGTTAAATTTCAAAAAAAATATTTGCTGTTTATTCCAACGTTGTTGACATGCACAGATACAGATGCATTTTAATAACGTTGAAAGACCGCTTTACACACGCAAAATAAACTATTCTTATTCTGTTTCTTCTTACGCTATAGACACGTTAATAACACGCATAAATTCTAGCAACGTTTGAAAAACGCTTTTCACACGTAAAATATTACACCATTTTTTATCCAATTGTTCCAGTGTACTTCAGGCTTTTATGTGAAAAGTTATTAATCTAATTTGTTTTATTTCAGGAGCTAATGTGGAATTACTTCATAATGAGAAATTTGAGTTTTTGAGTTCATATTTTTCAACGCATAATATGCGCAGCTTTATGGATTGTTATCCTGAAATTGTATTCATTGACGGAACTTTTAAGTTATTCAAAAGAAACTTCACTCTCATGCTTATTGTTATCGAGGACTCAACCGCTGAAACTCAAATTGTTGCTGTTGGTATTTTAGCCAATGAACAACGTAACGTCGTGCGGTGGTTGTTTAACTGTTTCAAAAACGATAATATCAGTGCGTGCTCAAGGATTCGAGATTTTATTACTGATAAAGATCTTAACGAAAGATATGTACTGCACGAATTATTTCCTGGAATTCCAACTTATATATGCCTTTTTCATACTCTGAGATCATTCGATCGAGAAGTATCAGTCGATAAAATGGGCATTACATAACAACAAAAAACTAATGCATTGAAATTGTTGGAGAAGCTAGCTAAAAGCAAAACCCCAGGGATCTATGATCAACTTTATGAAAAATTTTCTCATTCTGTTCCACCCAAAGTTTTGAAATACTTTGATAACAGCTGGCACAAAATAAAAGAAGAATGGACTGTCCACAGTATGAAGAATGGTACTTTAGGCAATACAACGAATAATCGTTTAGAATCTTTGAATGGAAAATTGAAGAAATCGATTGGATTATACAGAACGATAGTGGATTTTATTAATAATTTTTTTGAATTTATCACATGTCGTGATTTTCAATCTAAACATAAACAAGCAAAATTAATCTTAAAGAAGAATGTCAACGATGCCAATTTAAGTCTTGACAAGATAGCGTACATGGAGCATTTGACTGAAGCAACTTTTAAATTTGTTTATAATCAAATTTCTTTGCATAAACATTTGGTTTTTGAAGTTGAAAATACACAAAAAATGGACATTGTCTTCAAATTTTATGATGATAAAATTTTTGCAGACCCTCATAGTTGTACATGTCGCAATTGGATATCAATGCTCTTACCGTGCATTCACATTTTTGCAGCTCGTACTTTTCACGATTCACCATTATTTGATTTAAATCTATGTAACAATAGATGGCTGAAAAATCCACATAATGTAAGCGTAAATGAAACTGAAAAGCATAAAAATAGAATATTCGTTACAGAAACGACAGTTTCTCGGAACCTATCAGAATCACAAAAGAAAATCATATTATCAAAAATCACAAATGATATTATTAATATCTTAGAAGAAATCTTCTCAGAAAATTTTTGAACAACTTGAAAAAAATTTAATCCACGTTCAGATGTTGTTATATCCAGGTTTTCAAGATGATGTAAAAATTGATAATAAAGTTGAAAAAAACGAAGAAATGAGAAACCGAAATAATATTATTTCCGAACAATTTTCGAATCTACAAATTACCGAATCATTTAAAACTTCAACTGTACAGTCAACAAACAGTCTTAAAAATATAAAACTAGGAACTCTTTTAAAAATGACAGGCCGTTCGAAAAAAATTTTTGAAAAATCGTCCAACATTCCAAAACGTACTCACAAATAAATTATATACAAATATTATTTTGAAGATAAAAACACGTACTCATTAATAACAAAATTAATAATAATACATCACGGATAATCTACTCAATTATGCTCTTTATTTTATATATTTTTTTAATACGTATTGTATGACTAATATTTAATAAATATGAAAAATATATACATATGGTCTCGAAAATACAAAAATTTACACGGCTGTTTTTTTAATGTTACTAACTGTTTATTATAAATAATTTCAATGAATAGAGTTAAACGCTGTAAACACGCAAGCTCTACGCAGAAAAATCGCTGTAAACTTATATCACATTGGTTCACGCTAAAAAAACGTATAAATAAACGTTATAAACACATTATATTGAAGACATTACTAATTATTTAACGAATTAATATAAACAATATTAATCCAAGGAAACTGTTATAAATAATTAAAAATTTGAAAAGATCATTTGATTCAACATGATTTTTGAAAAATATGTTTAAAAAATTAATTACTTATTATATTATTCGTAAGAATCAATCTGACAGTAAAAATTACAATTTAAAAATTTCAAATGTTTTTAATTTTCCCGCTACCAATTATCTAATAATGCAGTATTATGTGCATTGAAGCCCTACGGAGTAAAAAGTTTACTTCATCAAGTATCGATTGAAAATTAATTAATAGTCAAATATATTTTTTACATCCACGTAAAATCTTTTTTACACTTATATTCACGACAAAAGCTTATATCCACGATAAAAGCATATATCCACGACAAATTTTCCGATTTTCATATGAAATTTAAATCCACGCTGAATTTTCCGTTAGCGTAATATTTACGCTATAGTCCCGCTTAAATCCACGCAAAAGACAGTTTTGTGTGGGGATAAGTACATCCTTGTTTATAATACTAGGTGGCTTATAAAAATTTATTTTTAATTATTCATTCATAAGAAATCTTGTCAAATAGTTATTACAATTTAAAACTTTTTCTCCACATAAATATTGTTTTTTAACAAAAGTTAGCAAGAAAGTAGATTAAAAAAGTAAGCAAGTTCTCAATTATAATTAAACAATACTTAAAACAAATTCTAAAAAATAGCAAAGGCCAAAATGGAAAAGTAAGCCTCCTACCGCAGCTTAAATAATAGTGTAGAAAATTTTTTTCTAACTTCATCGTAGAGCAATTGGTAAGGTTCTGGTCTTGAGATCTGAAGGACTCTTGTGGCGACCACGGGCGTAAGCGCATCGTGGCCTAGACGAAAGCATATAAGCTAACCTTATAAGATTATAGAGAAGTAAATTTGATCGGATAAGTTTATTGATATTGAAATAAATTTAAAATATTAATTATTATTATCATTAGTTAAATTAATGATTGATTCCCAACAATTGCAATCCACAGCGAAGGAATCTAACCTCCAAATACAAAGTGGCTTAACAGAGGTTAACCACGAAAATTTGAGGTAATCTAAGCAAGCAAATGTCAATGATCTAATAATTAATACAAATAAAAGAAGTAGAATGAAACAAGGCAGCGGAAAAAATGCAAGTACTAGGAAAAAGCAAAAAGGTAACGACAATGGAATTGAACTTCAAAACAGTTTTGAAGTCTTAAGTGATGACAATAAGCCAAGAATGGACACAGAAAGTGATGAAGAGGGTGTTTCAAGTGAACAACTAGCTAATAAACCTCAAAAAGTATCCTCTAAAAAATTACCACCAATAGTAATGCATGGTAGGATTGAAACTCACACAGAATTTCGGGAAAGCATAAAACATTTACCATCAGGACAGTTTTATATAAAATATCACAAATACAAAACAGAAATTATCACTTCATTCCAAGATGAATATCTCAAATTAAAAACATTCTATGAAGAGCAAAAAGTTGACTTCCGTACCTACACACTAGTAAAAGAGAAGAAAAAAACATTTGTTATTAAAGGATTGCATGCTGATGTAGCAGGTCAAGACATTACAGACGATCTAGAAAAGTTAGGTTATAATAGTGAAAATGTAAGTCCGATGAAAGGTACGTCGTCACCCATATGCATGGGATCTGTGCCAGCAACGATAAAACTAGCTCAGTTAAAACAAAAAGTACCGTACATATGTCACACGAAGATCAAGTGGGAAGATTATACAACGTAACGTAGAATCTCACAATGTCACAGATGCCAAGAATGGGGACACGCTACGTCAAATTGCTATGCGAAACCTGCATACTTAAAGTGTGCTGGACCTCACTTAACCACAGACTGTAGTAAAAACGAGAACAAACCTGCCAAATGTGTAAATTGCAGTGATGACCATCCTGCAAATGCTACAATCTGCATAGCATACCATGAGCGAGTTGAGTGGCTGGACAAACGCAAGCAAAATAGTAATCACCTCATGAAACATACAAAATACGAAAATCAAACATCCCTTAATACCAACAGCAATAAGCAATTCCCGAAACTTTAGGTCAATAAGGAATATCTACCTGTAACAAGTTCTGTCAGCTATAAAAACGTCTTACAAATGAACCAAGCAGCTACGAGACAAGATCCAACTTCTATAAGAAATACTCAATCAGACTTAAATGATATAAGTGAGCTCGCCAACGAATTAAAAGAAATTAACCAAATATGCAATATCAAAAGTCTATTAGCCTCAGTCACAGAACGTAAGACACATTTAATACCATATCGAACAAAAACTGAACAATTCCAAGTCTTTGTTAATTTTTGTGAAAAACTTGAAAATGGGTATAAAAATCTATAGTTGGAACGCCAATAGTTTGAGAGGTAAAATAAATGAGGTTAAAGAATTTATTTCTAGAGTAAATGTAGATATTTTTATAATACAGGATACAAGACTAGAGCATAATCATAAGTTCAAAGTTAAAAACTATATGTGTATAAGGAAAGATATGCTAGATGGAAACACTGGAGGTATATTAATATTAATAAAAAATGGAATAACCTATAAAAAGCTAACACTTAATCAAAGAATAACAATCGAATGTATAGGTATAAGATTATCCAATAATTTTAATCTAATTGCAGCCTATAATAAGCCAAAAAATCATTTAAAAACTATGGAATTAGATATGATAACAAGCATGGGAAACAAGGTAATATTGATGGGTGATCTCAATGCAAGACACATGACTTGGAATAATCACGACTTAAATAGTACAGGTAGAAGAGTCTATAATTTTCTACAAAATAATAACTGCTCAGTTGTGTACCCGAATGAACCAACGCACTACCCAACAACGATAGACAGCATTGATTAAAAACATCAGTGATATATCAAACACGAATGTTTTGCATGAACTCAGCTCAGATCGTCTACCAATATTTTTCACTCTAGGAGGTTGCGATGTAATTAAACCAAGAAAAACATTTTTTGATTATGACAATGCAGAATGGATAAAGTATAGAGCAATACTTAGTAAAAAAATCTCTATTAACACTAAAATATATTCGACATTAGATATTGACCAGAAAGTTCAAAAACCAACAGCTAACATACAAACAACACTAGATCGAGTCGTAGCACAAAAAGAATTACGAGTCCATCAAGGCAAAATGCCTGATCATATTATACGATGAATAAACAATAGAAATCGGACAGGGAAAAAATGGCAAAAAACAAGATTACATTTTAAGCAACAAATGTACACGGAAACAAGACATATCAGACAAGAAATCATAGATTAGAGGAATCAAGAATGGAAAAAGAAACTCAAACAATTGAAACCACAAGAGCAATTTCTTTGGAAAATGACAACAATTTTTCAAAAAGAATACTATCCGATCGCCACATTAACTAAAAATGATATCGAAGCAGTCACTGATATTGAAAAAGCAGATCTATTGGCCACACAATTTAAAAGCATCCCTAATATAGACCTAACAATAAGAAGCAAACTACGATAATTGATAGAGTGAAAACTACACTAAGTAAGGCAGCAGACGAGGACTGGTACAAATATGCAACTTCGCCCAATGAGCTCATAGGGACCATCAAAACTCTCCCATCAAAGAAAAAACCAGACCAGGATCGCATTCAAGATGTAGCTTTGAAAAACCTTCCAACTAAAGTGATAATCCAGTTTATACAAATTATCAATTCAGCAATTAAATTTACCTACTTTCCTGTTAAATGGAAGATAGGTCTCATAATACCAATATATAAATTAGGGAAAAAATCCACGGAAGCCAGTAGCTACAGACCAATAAGCCTTCTTCCGACCATAAGCAAAATAATGGAAAAAATTATTCATTAGAAGACTTAATAAATTCGAAGTAAAAAATAATATCATTATTAATGAACAATTTGGGTTCCGTGAGAAACATAATACAGTTCAACAAGTAGTTAGAATTATCAACGATACAGCTTACAGCCACGAAAAACAGTTAGTCACAGTAATGCTGCTGTTAGATATTGAGAAAGCTTTTGATAGAGTGTGGATAGATGGACTGCTCTAAAAACTTATTGAAAATAACTATCTAATCATATTAATCAAGCTAATCTCAAAACACCTAAAGGACAGACATCTCAGAGTACTGGTCAACAATGCAAAATCTACACACTGTCCAAAGGACGTCTCTTGCACTTTTTGCAGATGACACTGCTGTATATGCACACTCTTTCAATGCCATAATTGCAGTAAAGCAAGTACCGATGCACATGAATATATTCGAATCTTTCTATCAACTATGGAAAATCAAATTAAATGCATCAAAGACAGAAGTTATAGTTTTCACACATAAGAAAAGAGATAATAGTAAGATCATTCAATCTATCACAGTTAACAACTACCAAACAAAACCGGTAAAAGCAGTAAGATATATAAGAGTATATTTAGATACAAGATTGACCTACCAAACACATATCAACCAAATTTGTATGAAAGCTCAAGCAGTCTTCAGAAAGCTATATCCGTTAGTGGTAAACAACTCAGCATTGTCACAAAATAACAAAAAACTCATATACAAAATGATTATAAGGCCAATTATCACATATGCAGCACGAGTTTGGTGTGGAGCAGCAACTACAAATATTACTAAACTACAAATACTACAAAATAAGCTTTTAAAACTTTTCTCTTTTCTCGTGATTCTTTTAGTTTACTCCTATTCCTCGCTCGTGTTAAATTATTCATTTGAATTCTAATGTAATTATATAATATTGACGCTACGATTTCAACTCTGTGGACTTCACATGGGAAGAACAAAATATTATTATTAACTAATTCATTTATTACATCTTCCCATATGAAATCATTTGAGCTCAATTCTTTTATACAACTACTAAATGTTTTCTCAATCTTAACAATTAAATGATAGAAACCAGCATTTAGGTGTAAGAATTTTCCGTTTTCTGATTGATCGATTGATACTCTTGATTCCGGTATAAACATAGTGGGTTCTGGATTACACATTGAATCGTGACATGTTTGGCATTTACTAGATTTCAAAATATTTACCGCAATTCTTCTGTTGAATAATATATTATACAGTTTTTTATGCCAGCTGCATGGTAATCATGCTCACTCAGTGTATTTTCTGCTTGTGACTCATCATTGCTGACCGCATTCTTTATCATATTTTTTATTGTTCCGATTTTTGAATTATGAGTATTGTTGTTGTTATTAAAAATTGCTTTTAGATTTGCCATTGTTATTAATTGAATATTTGATGTTTTTATTTGACAATTACCAGATTTTGGCAGCTTCAAGACGCTATGGAGTGAAAAAATCTTGTAGATCTGAAGGAAGGTAGGTGTTGATGGGTGATCATTTATCCCTGCAGCTTGTCGAACGGATCCAAAAAATCTCTAACAAAATAATTATAACAATTTTCATTAGCTGTAGTGTTTAGCATCTGCAATAACTTTACATTTTAAGTTAAATAATATATTTTACCTTAAGAGAATCTTGAATAACTCGTCCAGTTTTTTTTTTTTTTTTAAAAGGGGTAGAGACTACCCCCTTATGGAGTCAGGTGTTTTGAAAGTTTCGCCTTCCCCTGCGCTGAGCCACGGGCCATTGTGCTGGGTCTGTTTTCACAGTAAAGGCGGTCGTCGAAGTCTTAGGACTGCAGGTTATCTCCCAGGTTCCCGAGTTGCCTTGTTAGCCCCAAACAGTCCCCGTTCATTTCATGGTGTTCGAATTTTGAATCGAATTGAATCGTTATCTTTTTCCTCCGGAGATTCCGCCGGTTGCCTCAAAAGTCCTGGTTTCCTCAGCATCGGCTAAGGTAACGAGAGAGAGAGAGTGAGAAATTTTTTGGGGTCCACCTGGCAGAGCCTCTTGCTCAGGTAATGCTATATACAATGGGGTGTCGCCTGGTTCTTTGTACTATTCAGTCATCAGCACGATAGCTTACGCGTTGACTGCTCCCTGGAGAGGCCTCCTGCTCACCGTGGTCAGAGGAAAGACTGCAAAGATAAGGTCTTCTCTCGGCCGGGAATCGAACCCGCTACCTATAGCGCGCCAGGCTGACGCGTTACCACTAGACCACGGGTCGGTTAAAAAAAAAAAAAAAAACTCGTCCAGTTAATAAGCGAACATTATTAGTTGGTTTAAAATCTCGAATTAGATCAAGTGTTGATTGTTAAGTCACTCGCAATCCTTCTGCTGTATTTGTTGTAAGAAAATCATCTTTTTGTATAAGTTGAGTCCTCCACAGTCTCTCCTATTTATTCAACATTGAAAGGGCCTCTTCGATAAGCTGCGTAATTATAAAGCATAGAATAAACATCTTATGTAAATTATATAGCAGGTAAGGGAATAACTATGTGGACTTACTTAAAATTGTTCATCATCTGGCTCAATTCCTTGTTGATTTTCATTGAGACAATCAAAAAGATCATTTATCCATAGACCAAATTGTATTGTTTGGTTGAAGTCTTCATTCTTGAAATTTCCCTGATGTGTTGTTAGAGCTCTCGCCATGGGTTTACTGAAAAAGTATAATTCATCGGTAATTATTACGAATACTATTTAGTATATTCGACAATATTGGAAATAAATCATTGATGTTTACCTGTACTGCGAGCCGGACTCGCATTTTTCATGAATTGTTTAATGTGACGTGATTTTCTGTGATTTTAGGAATAATACGAGTCGGGTTAGTTTTTTTTTCATAAATGAGTTCAAAATGATCCTATTTGATTGGCAGTTTTGATGCATCTATCTGTCGAATTTAATGTTTCATAAGTATAATAAACCTTGCTAAATGACATAAATATATTAAGACTTAACTATTGTACTAACCTATAGCGTTTATTTCATCGTACAAACGATTTCTTATGGTTTTGATCACGTGTTAAATGGCTGAAAAGACATATATTTTTCTATCTTCATAAATAGGATACTGGAAATGTGATTTAAATTCATCAATTTTTCCATTTACACCAACCTCAGACCGAAATTGCCGATTTTGTGCTGCTCCATCCGTAATAATACCCCAAATCGTCGTACCCGATTTTTCCAACAATATAATTGCACTGATAATTAATTTTGCTAGCATAATTCCCGAAGATAGCCCATGAGAAGCAAAAACGCTAATTGGTTGTGTAAATGAAGCAGTCAAGGATTGAAACATAAACACTAAGTCGTGATTTGCTTCTCTTTGTACGTTATCAACCGGTCTTCCTTCTCCATAGTCTTCATATACGATAAATTGTAAATTCTTAACGTCAACAGCAATACTTTCTCGTAACCCAATTTTATCAACTAATAATATACCATTCCTTTCATTTTGTTTCTTTATGTAGGTTTTAAATAAATGGAAGAAATCGTTATTAAATCCACAGATTATAGTTACAGCAGATAAGTGCCTATAAAATAATACAGGGGCTATATTGTAGATTGTGGTGATAAATATTTTGCAATACATATATATACATATATATATATATATATATATATATATATATAATATTTTCAATAACAAATTAATGATAAAATATTACTTTTCAACGTACTTATTGATAATGCTAGGGCACGGTAATGGCAGAATATTTTTTTCTCTTATAAATCCATATGTTGTTGAAGATTTCATATATAGAAGAACGCACATATAAATCCAATTATCCGAATATCTTCTTCGATTTCAACTATTACGTTTAGAGGCATTGAAAATCTTTTTGATCTCTTCTGTTCATCTGATATATTTTTATCATTGTTTCCCAGTATCGTGTCAATTATCTCCTCATCTATTGAAGACATTTGATCATGTGTTGCTGCCGACGAAGCTTTCAATAGATCATTGACTTCTTGAAGACGAATATATTTTATTTTTAATTGTACATGTTCTTTTTTCAATTTCACATACTTCTCTTTTAAATGTTCATGATCGCAATTGGTATTTTTTATCATGCTGGCCTTAATATTACTCATTCTGGTATTCCTCGTTATTTTTCTTTTCAAAACTTTTCTTACGCTCTTACAATATTCACGCTGTACTTTTACAGTCAATAATGCACATTTATTACGCTTTTTTATATCACATTTATCAGTGCAAGTAAATTGACTACGATTTATGTCTAGTAATTCAACAGCTAGCTCTGCACCATTGCATACAAGCTTCTTGTCCACTTCCTTGATAGCAACTTCAAGAAATTTAGTAGATAAGCTGGTAGCACCCCCCCCCCCCCTGATAAAACAGATCGAGTTTTGTGTCCGTGCTAAATTGGTTTGAGTCCGTGCTAAATTATCGACTGCTAGCTGCTCTGTTTTGCCGAATGAAGTGATTCTATTTCCGAGTAAGGATTTTTGGGGGGTAAAGCCATTCTATACCTTGGGATTCTAGCAACAATGAGTACGAATACCTTGAAATCGTACTAACTGGACTGTTACAAGATGCAACTTACATTTATGTGTTAGGGGCAGAAAAAGTAGAGTGGTTAAGTCATTTTGTCAATAAACCTATAATTGATGTGGCTAAAATGAAATACATAAATTATGTGGAAAATAAAGAATTAAATAAAAAAAAATTCGGATGTATACATAGAAATGTACGACGCATGAAAGAGTGGTTCAAGTCTCATTGGAGTCTCATCAGAAGAGAAATCATTGCAGCTGTTTCATCAACTGCAGAGTTTACGAAAAATGTCACCCCGTGATATTATTGATCTCGATGCAAATTTTATACTACAATTTGCAAATTCTGAAATTCGCGAAATTTGGTCAAAGCTACCGACACAGCTACAAGAAGATAAAAGATTTATCAATTATTTACGATGCGAAGAACATTATACGTCAGATGTCATAGAAAGTCCTTATAAAAAATAATGTATAAGATGTCAAAAAGAAAATAAATAAAAATTCATAAAAAAAAGGTTTATTTCTTTTTAGATTACATTAATTAATTGAGAATTAAGTTTTTCAAATCTCTCCAGCACCTTCTGCCTCTAGATGTTAAACTTACATCAATTTTGGTAATTGTCGACTTAATGGCTTATATTCTATGATGCGGTCGTGAATAATTAGACAATAAGCTGATGTATCAGCGGGAAATTGTTTTGTTGATTCGAATTCCAGGCGAACATCAACAGGTCCGGATTTCAAAGATTTGTTTTGCTTTGAGCAATCAATTACGATTAAAGGCAATGTATCCAAAAATTGCTTCTTCGAGAGTAATCGCTCCGTTTCTTTGCCATATTATGGTTCAAGTATGATACTTGAAAATCTTTGTACATGTCGTATAACAGTGCATGCTGATTGTGAGTTATGTCGAGATTCATGTTGCCGTATGGATAAGACTGTAAATTGAGAAATAATTTGAGATCTCTCAAATTGCAGTGATCAAATTTACTAACATCTTTTGTAGCGTCATTTTTACGTGCCGTTTGGAATGCAAGTATTACATATCTAGGTTTTTCGAGTTGTATTGATGTCTTTACAACCCACACATGTTTTGTTTTCCTTGGAAGCAATGGATATTCATACAATTCCCATGATCTGAAACTCAGTGTTATTGTCAAATCTTTTGCAATGAAATTCAATAAATTCACTTCTCTTATATCTGAGACTGTGACGTATGAAATTGTCTATTCAATTTTTATGAGGCAAACTTTTTTATTTGCATCAGCTGGAGCTTGTATTATAGCATTTAGATCTGTATTTGCACGCGTCAATACCAATCCATGTTTTGCATTGACAAGAATTCGCTAATAATCTTCAGCAAATCCCAATATCATCTTCGATGGTATAAAAATGTCAAAATTTCCCTCGTCATCGTACAATTGTTGTCCATCATCCAACCAGCCGGCATTGTACAAAGAATTTTTCTGTCCAGGCTGGAAAGATAAATTGCCTTTTATGAGACTTGTGAGGCCGACATTTTTGTTGCGATCAATTTCTACGCCATTGAGTTCATATCGAATTTCTTCAAATGAATAGCATGTAGCTATATTTCCAAGTTTTGATGAAGCTGCGACTACTTGACCATTGAGCTTGGTAAATTTTCTAGTGATGTGTAGAGAACTTCTACTCGAAAGTAAATACAAATGATGATGTTGGACTGAGATGCGTATTTCATCATTGTTGTTGAATGTTGCAGAACCGTATAGCTGATGAGCATGCACTTCATAATGTGAAATGGACTCATCAAATATCATACCTGTATTAATAGCTAAGATTTCTTTTTCCGCAGCCATGGCAGTAGACATGCAAAGCAGCACACTTTCACTTGATTTGTTTGCGTGGTTTCAGGCCTAAGGTTTTTAGAAATAAATAGTTCCGATGACTTAGTTGTTTGGGGGTTTGTCGTAGACTGACGATATTTCGTCATGGTAACTCAGTTTTAGAGCTCTGTCCGAAGATTGGCTTTTAAACAATTCCTATTATTTCATGGATTTCACATGTATTCGTATTGTTATTGTTTCTCCTCGAATATTAACTGATTCTCCGTCTTGATCAACGGTTCTTAATTGTATGTAATGTATTGCTCGCACGGTGATTGGCAGATAAATGACGTTGGATGGCACTCCATTTATTTCATATCCTGGAGGAACTGAAGAAAAGAATCCATGAAATGTATGCACTAATTTATTATTCTTGTACGCTCCTGTTGTAATGTTACACTCAACTCTCAGTGCATTGTTTTTCAAGATGGACACTGGAAAATCGGATGTTTGATTTGACTTGGGAGAAACGAATCGTGAACTGAACCCCAACAAACGACCAATCGAATCGATTGGTACAAAATTTGTAAGGGCGTTTTCACTGTAAACTTCACTGTGTAACTCATTGTTGTTAAGTTTAATAGTAATGAATAATTCGGGATCAGCTTTCTTTAAATAATTTTCAATGTCTTTAATTTCGTAGCTCTCGGTAGGTATTCCGATGATTCTCTCATTATTCTCCACTGCATAATGAAATTTATTATCCCCGCGATCAATATTTGGGATAGAATTTAATGTTAATATTTCAACAAGTCCCAATACATAATTTTTGAACTCTGTTAATTGAATCGGCGGCAAATAATAAGCCTCCAATATGGAGGACTGTCCAGACAGTGTTATTGTGAAAGAATCGTCCATAACTGAAGTATTTATATTATTTCACTGTTCTTTTACTGTTTTCAGAAACTTCAAACATAATTGTCCACAATTTTTCGTTGAAAAATCTTGATGCTTTATATGATTGTAAAGTATGCTTCCACCATCGAGATATTTTTCGAGTTCTGGCGGGGGTTTTAAATGTCCATATTTATTAAAGTTTATGACTTCGTTCCCGCGTTTTTTATACGCCACCTAGTGAGTTCGAGGTCCATTTTTATCATCGAGATTAATTATAGCTGATTCATTTTTCCTGGGTTTCCTTGGTAAATCATTCCTCATAAAAACACCACAAAAATATGGAATTTCTTTGATTTCTGCATACTTTTAAATATCGATGTTTGTTAATGCTTGATGTGGTAGCTTAATGCGTTTTTTTTTGGCCGGTTCAAAGTACAATCCTCATCCTCGTTTCCGGCGTTTGAAGCGTAGACCTCGCCTAAAAGATATTGCTTTTATTTTCTCATTATGACGTTTTACTCCATCCAATAGGCGTTGAGCAGCTTTAGCATTATTGACTGCTTTCGCAATACCTGAAGCTCCACCAGCTAGAGCACCAATCGCACTTAAACTGGCGAACATCGGCATAAGTGATTAAACACCACCAACTTTTGTGGGTACAGGTAATAATCGTGGATGTTTCACATTCTTTGTTCCACCAATCGTTTTTACAGCTTTTTGTGCAGCCGTCGATGCCGATTTTATAGAATCGGCACCTGAATTTATCATCAACTTGGCCAAATCCACAATCTGTTTAAAGGTTTTTTCTTCGAACCTTTTGCAACTTTTTTCTTTCCCACTTTTTTTTTCAGGCCCATTTCGAATTTTGATTCAATTTTCATGATATTTGTAACTCCTAATGCATCAACTCTTTTACCGAGATTTGCGTCTTCAGCCGACACTCTTTGCCAAGCTGCTTCATCAAGCACCTTATCAGTAACGTTTCTCGCTTCTACATTTTCTCGATTTTTCGAGTATGCATTATCGTGCTCTATACAAGCTGCGTCCAACGGATTAACACCAGAATCTCCACGTGCCAATCTCTTTTGTAAGTTCGTACCAGGTCGGCAGTACTGATAACCGGGAACATGCAACTCAAATGGCAGTTTATTGATGATTGAATTTACTAAGCCAGCTCTACGTCTGCACTCTATCATACCGTCTCCAATACTGAAACAACATTTATAAAATTTGCGCATTTATACTCTAGCTCGTCGGTTGATATCGAGATAAAGTTTGAGCAACAGGGAATGCAATTACCGGTGCCACAAACTGTAAAAATTCAACGTCATGGTAATTTATTGCTAAGTAGTGTTCGCGGAGTAATATTTCCTAAACCATTATAGCACTCACCTAGATTGTTGATCAATAATATATATAAATATCATATATTACCGGTAAAACTTCGAGACACTTTTATCTCTTTTAAAATTTTTTGTACATATTATTTAATATGTACATTTAAAAGAGATAAAAGTGTCTCGAAGTTTTACCGGTAATATATGTATATTTTATTATTATTGTTCAACAATCTAGGTGAGTGCTATAATGGTTTGGATAATATTACTCGCGAACACTACTTAGCAATAAATTACCATGACGTTGAATTTTTACAGTTTGTGGCACCGGTAATTGCATTCCCTGTTGCTCAAACTTTATCTCGATATCAACCGACGAGCTAGAGTATAAATGCGCAAATTTTATAAATGTTGTTTCAGTATTGGAGACGGTATGATAGAGTGCAGACGTAGAGCTGGCTTAGTAAATTCAATCATCAATAAACTGCCATTTGAGTTGCATGTTCCCGGTTATCAGTACTGCCGACCTGGTACGAACTTACAAAAGAGATTGGCACGTGGAGATTCTGGTGTTAATCCGTTGGACGCAGCTTGTATAGAGCACGATAATGCATACTCGAAAAATCGAGAAAATGTAGAAGCGAGAAACGTTACTGATAAGGTGCTTGATGAAGCAGCTTGGCAAAGAGTGTCGGCTGAAGACGCAAATCTCGGTAAAAGAGTTGATGCATTAGGAGTTACAAATATCATGAAAATTGAATCAAAATGGGCCTGAAAAAAAAAGTGGGAAAGAAAAAAGTTGCAAAAGGTTCGAAGAAAAAACCTTTAAACAGATTGTGGATTTGGCCAAGTTGATGATAAATTCAGGTGCCGATTCTATAAAATCGGCATCGACGGCTGCACAAAAAGCTGTAAAAACGATTGGTGGAACAAAGAATGTGAAACATCCACGATTATTACCTGTACCCACAAAAGTTGGTGGTGTTTAATCACTTATGCCGATGTTCGCCAGTTTAAGTGCGATTGGTGCTCTAGCTGGTGGAGCTTCAGGTATTGCGAAAGCAGTCAATAATGCTAAAGCTGCTCAACGCCTATTGGATGGAGTAAAACGTCATAATGAGAAAATAAAAGCAATATCTTTTAGGCGAGGTCTACGCTTCAAACGCCGGAAACGAGGATGAGGATTGTACTTTGAACCGGCCAAAAAAAAACGCATTAAGCTACCACATCAAGCATTAACAAACATCGATATTTAAAAGTATGCAGAAATCAAAGAAATTCCATATTTTTGTGGTGTTTTTATGAGGAATGATTTACCAAGGAAACCCAGGAAAAATGAATCAGCTATAATTAATCTCGATGATAAAAATGGACCTCGAACTCACTAGGTGGCGTATAAAAAACGCGGGAACGAAGTCATAAACTTTAATAAATATGGACATTTAAAACCCCCGCCAGAACTCGAAAAATATCTCGATGGTGGAAGCATACTTTACAATCATATAAAGCATCAAGATTTTTCAACGAAAAATTGTGGACAATTATGTTTGAAGTTTCTGAAAACAGTAAAAGAACAGTGAAATAATATAAATACTTCAGTTATGGACGATTCTTTCACAATAACACTGTCTGGACAGTCCTCCATATTGGAGGCTTATTATTTGCCGCCGATTCAATTAACAGAGTTCAAAAATTATGTATTGGGACTTGTTGAAATATTAACATTAAATTCTATCCCAAATATTGATCGCGGGGATAATAAATTTCATTATGCAGTGGAGAATAATGAGAGAATCATCGGAATACCTACCGAGAGCTACGAAATTAAAGACATTGAAAATTATTTAAAGAAAGCTGATCCCGAATTATTCATTACTATTAAACTTAACAACAATGAGTTACACAGTGAAGTTTACAGTGAAAACGCCCTTACAAATTTTGTACCAATCGATTCGATTGGTCGTTTGTTGGGGTTCAGTTCACGATTCGTTTCTCCCAAGTCAAATCAAACATCCGATTTTCCAGTGTCCATCTTGAAAAACAATGCACTGAGAGTTGAGTGTAACATTACAACAGGAGCGTACAAGAATAATAAATTAGTGCATACATTTCATGGATTCTTTTCTTCAGTTCCTCCAGGATATGAAATAAATGGAGTGCCATCCAACGTCATTTATCTGCCAATCACCGTGCGAGCAATACATTACATACAATTAAGAACCGTTGATCAAGACGGAGAATCAGTTAATATTCGAGGAGAAACAATAACAATACGAATACATGTGAAATCCATGAAATAATAGGAATTGTTTAAAAGCCAATCTTCGGACAGAGCTCTAAAACTGAGTTACCATGACGAAATATCGTCAGTCTACGACAAACCCCCAAACAACTAAGTCATCGGAACTATTTATTTCTAAAAACCTTAGGCCTGAAACCACGCAAACAAATCAAGTGAAAGTGTGCTGCTTTGCATGTCTACTGCCATGGCTGCGGAAAAAGAAATCTTAGCTATTAATACAGGTATGATATTTGATGAGTCCATTTCACATTATGAAGTGCATGCTCATCAGCTATACGGTTCTGCAACATTCAACAACAATGATGAAATACGCATCTCAGTCCAACATCATCATTTGTATTTACTTTCGAGTAGAAGTTCTCTACACATCACTAGAAAATTTACCAAGCTCAATGGTCAAGTAGTCGCAGCTTCATCAAAACTTGGAAATATAGCTACATGCTATTCATTTGAAGAAATTCGATATGAACTCAATGGCGTAGAAATTGATCGCAACAAAAATGTCGGCCTCACAAGTCTCATAAAAGGCAATTTATCTTTCCAGCCTGGACAGAAAAATTCTTTGTACAATGCCGGCTGGTTGGATGATGGACAACAATTGTACGATGACGAGGGAAATTTTGACATTTTTATACCATCGAAGATGATATTGGGATTTGCTGAAGATTATTAGCGAATTCTTGTCAATGCAAAACATGGATTGGTATTGACGCGTGCAAATACAGATCTAAATGCTATAATACAAGCTCCAGCTGATGCAAATAAAAAAGTTTGCCTCATAAAAATTGAATAGACAATTTCATACGTCACAGTCTCAGATATAAGAGAAGTGAATTTATTGAATTTCATTGCAAAAGATTTGACAATAACACTGAGTTTCAGATCATGGGAATTGTATGAATATCCATTGCTTCCAAGGAAAACAAAACATGTGTGGGTTGTAAAGACATCAATACAACTCGAAAAACCTAGATATGTAATACTTGCATTCCAAACGGCACGTAAAAATGACGCTACAAAAGATGTTAGTAAATTTGATCACTGCAATTTGAGAGATCTCAAATTATTTCTCAATTTACAGTCTTATCCATACGGCAACATGAATCTCGACATAACTCACAATCAGCATGCACTGTTATACGACATGTACAAAGATTTTCAAGTATCATACTTGAACCATAATATGGCAAAGAAACGGAGCGATTACTCTCGAAGAAGCAATTTTTGGATACATTGCCTTTAATCGTAATTGATTGCTCAAAGCAAAACAAATCTTTGAAATCCGGACCTGTTGATGTTCGCCTGGAATTCGAATCAACAAAACAATTTCCCGCTGATACATCAGCTTATTGTCTAATTATTCACGACCGCATCATAGAATATAAGCCATTAAGTCGACAATTACCAAAATTGATGTAAGTTTAACATCTAGAGGCAGAAGGTGCTGGAGAGATTTGAAAAACTTAATTCTCAATTAATTAATGTAATCTAAAAAGAAATAAACCTTTTTTTTATGAATTTTTATTTATTTTCTTTTTGACATCTTATACATTATTTTTTATAAGGACTTTCTATGACATCTGACGTATAATGTTCTTCGCATCGTAAATAATTGATAAATCTTTTATCTTCTTGTAGCTGTGTCGGTAGCTTTGACCAAATTTCGCGAATTTCAGAATTTGCAAATTGTAGTATAAAATTTGCATCGAGATCAATAATATCACGGGGTGACATTTTTCGTAAACTCTGCAGTTGATGAAACAGCTGCAATGATTTCTCTTCTGATGAGACTCCAATGAGACTTGAACCACTCTTTCATGCGTCGTACATTTCTATGTATACATCCGAATTTTTTTTTATTTAATTCTTTATTTTCCACATAATTTATGTATTTCATTTTAGCCACATCAATTATAGGTTTATTGACAAAATGACTTAACCACTCTACTTTTTCTGCCCCTAACACATAAATGTAAGTTGCATCTTGTAACAGTCCAGTTAGTACGATTTCAAGGTATTCGTACTCATTGTTGCTAGAATCCCAAGGTATAGAATGGCTTTACCCCCCAAAAATCCTTACTCGGAAATAGAATCACTTCATTCGGCAAAACAGAGCAGCTAGCAGTCGATAATTTAGCACGGACTCAAACCAATTTAGCACGGACACAAAACTCGATCTGTTTTATCAGGGGGGGGGGGGGGGGTGCTACCAGCTTATCTACTAAATTTCTTGAAGTTGCTATCAAGGAAGTGGACAAGAAGCTTGTATGCAATGGTGCAGAGCTAGCTGTTGAATTACTAGACATAAATCGTAGTCAATTTACTTGCACTGATAAATGTGATATAAAAAAGCGTAATAAATGTGCATTATTGACTGTAAAAGTACAGCGTGAATATTGTAAGAGCGTAAGAAAAGTTTTGAAAAGAAAAATAACGAGGAATACCAGAATGAGTAATATTAAGGCCAGCATGATAAAAAATACCAATTGCGATCATGAACATTTAAAAGAGAAGTATGTGAAATTGAAAAAAGAACATGTACAATTAAAAATAAAATATATTCGTCTTCAAGAAGTCAATGATCTATTGAAAGCTTCGTCGGCAGCAACACATGATCAAATGTCTTCAATAGATGAGGAGATAATTGACACGATACTGGGAAACAATGATAAAAATATATCAGATGAACAGAAGAGATCAAAAAGATTTTCAATGCCTCTAAACGTAATAGTTGAAATCGAAGAAGATATTCGGATAATTGGATTTATATGTGCGTTCTTCTATATATGAAATCTTCAACAACATATGGATTTATAAGAGAAAAAAATATTCTGCCATTACCGTGCCCTAGCATTATCAATAAGTACGTTGAAAAGTAATATTTTATCATTAATTTGTTATTGAAAATATTATATATATATATATATATATATATATATATATATGTATATATATGTATTGCAAAATATTTATCACCACAATCTACAATATAGCCCCTGTATTATTTTATAGGCACTTATCTGCTGTAACTATAATCTGTGGATTTAATAACGATTTCTTCCATTTATTTAAAACCTACATAAAGAAACAAAATGAAAGGAATGGTATATTATTAGTTGATAAAATTGGGTTACGAGAAAGTATTGCTGTTGACGTTAAGAATTTACAATTTATCGTATATGAAGACTATGGAGAAGGAAGACCGGTTGATAACGTACAAAGAGAAGCAAATCACGACTTAGTGTTTATGTTTCAATCCTTGACTGCTTCATTTACACAACCAATTAGCGTTTTTGCTTCTCATGGGCTATCTTCGGGAATTATGCTAGCAAAATTAATTATCAGTGCAATTATATTGTTGGAAAAATCGGGTACGACGATTTGGGGTATTATTACGGATGGAGCAGCACAAAATCGGCAATTTCGGTCTGAGGTTGGTGTAAATGGAAAAATTGATGAATTTAAATCACATTTCCAGTATCCTATTTATGAAGATAGAAAAATATATGTCTTTTCAGCCATTTAACACGTGATCAAAACCATAAGAAATCGTTTGTACGATGAAATAAACGCTATAGGTTAGTACAATAGTTAAGTCTTAATATATTTATGTCATTTAGCAAGGTTTATTATACTTATGAAACATTAAATTCGACAGATAGATGCATCAAAACTGCCAATCAAATAGGATCATTTTGAACTCATTTATGAAAAAAAAACTAACCCGACTCGTATCATTCCTAAAATCACAGAAAATCACGTCACATTAAACAATTCATGAAAAATGCGAGTCCGGCTCGCAGTACAGGTAAACATCAATGATTTATTTCCAATATTGTCGAATATACTAAATAGTATTCGTAATAATTACCGATGAATTATACTTTTTCAGTAAACCCATGGCGAGAGCTCTAACAACACATCAGGGAAATTTCAAGAATGAAGACTTCAACCAAACAATACAATTTGGTCTATGGATAAATGATCTTTTTGATTGTCTCAATGAAAATCAACAAGGAATTGAGCCAGATGATGAACAATTTTAAGTAAGTCCACATAGTTATTCCCTTACCTGCTATATAATTTACATAAGATGTTTATTCTATGCTTTATAATTACGCAGCTTATCGAAGAGGCCCTTTCAATGTTGAATAAATAGGAGAGACTGTGGAGGACTCAACTTATACAAAAAGATGATTTT